>CAWUFW010002445.1:738108-1476216 GCA_963921515.1 Calotriton arnoldi
TCAGAGTTTTTTTTTTTTTTAAATTTGTTTATTGGTTCCGGTCAGCATTGAACACGTTACACATTATAGTATATCACATTTATACAGAAAATGGAATTTTATCACAGTGTATACATAATGAGAAAAAAAACGTTTGCTGCTGTATTTGGGGACATCGCTTACATGGCATTTCAACTCTATTTTCCCGACTTGATGCAATGTTCCTTAAGTACACTACAATACTATTCATACCAGAAAAAAAACATTTCTTGGGTATTCTTATTCCATCAATACCCTTGGTCTCCTCCCATCAGGCAGTAAATATAGGCGTCTTGTATTTGTCTGTCTCACCAGCTCTCGTACCTCACCCTTCCACCTGTGCACGTTGGAGATATTGCACCAGAGGTTCCCAGTAATCTCTAGGTCTGGATGTCTGCGGTAGTTCTTCCGCGTAGACTTCCAAGGTGTCTCTACAATATGACATGTCTTTCAGCCAGTCTTTGAATCTGGGGGGGCATCTACTACCCCATCTCATAGCGACACGGCGTTTAGCCAGCAAAAGCGCTACAGCCAGAAATTTCCTCCTTTTTAGAGGTGTAAGTTTATATATACCCAATAGACACACAAGTGGGGTGTTAGGTATCATTTCAGATAGCATAATTGTAAGTGCTCCTGTGATTTCTTCCCAGTATTTATGTATCTGTGGGCAGGCCCACGCCGTATGTAAGAAGTCTGCATGTAAAGCCTCGCATCTATAACACTTGTCATTTGGCCGAAGACCGTATTTGTGTAACTGAGTCGGGGTGTAATAAAATTGGTGCAAGAATTTAAAGTGTATTATGCGCAGATTGCAATTTGGTGTCATCAATTGTAATTGTGTGCAGCTAAATTCCCAATCTTGCTCACTCACAGTGTCACCCAATAGTATCTCCCATTTATTGAGCGATCTGTTCACAGTTCCACTGTGTTCTGCTTGGGACGCGTTGTATAGGCGTGTGACCAGTTTTCGGCGGCTAGGTGTAACTATCAATGTCTGTAGTGTTTGTAATTGTGGTGGTTCCTCCGCTTATGAGACGTATAGTTTCTTTATCGCCGTCTGCAACCGCATATGGGCAAACAGCTTTATGGGGGTATTGTGTATGCTCAGTGATGGGTCTTCTCTCCGGATGAATCTACCATGCGGGAATATATCCGCCATGGTGTTCAATTTCATTTCGCCAAACAGTCGTAGCATACCTTTTTCCTGCGTAACTGACAGTCTCGGGTGGCGCGTAATGGGTAGTGATGGCGCATAAACGGGGAGTTTATTTGCACGGTGTGCTAGCATGTACCTGTCATTGTGGGTAAAGGACCTAGGGTCTGACACATAGGCTGTCAATGGGGTCGGGTCCACACTGTCCCTTTCCACTGCCACATGTGGTATGTACGCGTGTGGTTGTAGCCAGTAGTGAGCATACTGTGCCTGTGCACAATAATAATACAGTTGGAGGTCTGGTGCACCGAAACCTCCTTTGTGATATGGTTTCGTTAATATATCCCACCGTATTCTGGCCTGCTTTCCCGCCCACGTCAGCTTCTGCATTGCAGTTCTTAGAGTGGAGAACATTGCCTGCGTTAGCCAAATAGGTATATTGCTAAATAAATATAAGAATTTTGGTAGAACAATCATCTTTTGCAGAGCTATCCGATCTGCCAAAGAAAGGGCATCTTTATCCATCTGTCTATTTGTTCATTCAGTTTAGTTATTACTCTTCCATAGTTTTCTCTTACCACCTGTTCCGGATCCCTATGTATCCATATGCCCAAGTACTTCACCGGCTCCGTGTGCCATTTGAGGGGATAGTCTAAAGTCGGTTGCGATGTGGCCAATGTCAGCGGTATGACCACCGTCTTGTCCCAGTTTATTCGTAATCCTGAATAGTGCTCGAATCGTACGTATTCCCTAATAAGTGTAATTAAGTGCATGTCGGGGTGTCGGGTGAAAAGCACCATATCGTCAGCATAGAGGGAAATGCTGAGGGGGCGGAGTTGGAATTGCAATGCCGTCTCTGAGTGACGTTGTCTGATCATGCAGGCTAAGGGTTCTATTATTAACGTGAATAGGATAGGAGAGAGCGGGCAACCTTGCCTCGTTCCTCTTCTTATATCGATAGGAGCCGATGTGTGCCCGTTTATTCTAACCCTGGCAATGGGATCATTATATAATATTTCTATCCATTTCAGAAACGGCTTTGGAAAGCCCATTCTGCATAGCACTGTAAACATATATACCCATTCGATCGAATCAAAGGCTTTCGCCGCGTCTAATAGTGCCGCTGCTGCTGGTAGTTCTGGATCTAAATGGTGATATAGTGCAAATATTGTTCGGAGATTGTGAGTCGTGGATCTATTTGGTACGAATCCTGCTTGATCGGGTAGCACCAGTTTCTCCTGCAGGAGTTGTATCCTGGTTGCGATGATTTTCGCTAAAATCTTGACATCAATATTAATTAAAGATAACGGCCGGTAAGAGTCACATTTTGGGGCCGATTCCGATTTCGGCCGGAAGGGCACCGAACGATGGTCGGAGCCCTTCCGACCGAATCGGAACGTGCCGGCCGGATTCCTTTCCGACCGAGCTATTCCGATGGGCTCGGTCGGAAAGGAATCCGACTCGGATTTCCGGATGGTTTACGACGGGAGCCCGTCCGCCGTCCGGTAATCCTACAGTACTCCCCCGGCCGCCTCTTCACGACCGAGGGAGTACGATGGCAGTATTTCACTGCCTTTTCGTGCCGGTCTTTCCGGCACGAAAAGGCAGTCGGTAACTGTCTTTGGGGGCCCCCAGTAGGGCCCCCATGGGTGCGAGGCCGCCGAAATGCGGCATGGGGGCACCTATGGTGCCCCTCTGTTGATCCCTGCCCCCGGTGGCAGGCACCTTGGGGTGCCGGCCACAGGGTGCAGGGATGAACTGCACCCCTGCTTTCCACAATGCAAGCATGCATTCCGCTCGGAATGCATGCTCCCATTGTGTAGTATACGAGTGCGACCGAACAGGGTTCGGTCGCATCGTACTTGCAGGGCCGTAACCGACGACAGCAGGTCGGTCGGTTACGGCTCCTGACCGATGTCGGACGGACCTGAGTCCGTCCGACATCGGAATCGGCCCCTTTGTGGGGTCCTTGTCCGGTTTGGGAAGTGCCACTAAAAGGGCTTCCCTTAGTGAAGTGGGTAACTTGCCTTCGTCATACGCTTCCTCAAACATTTCGGCTAAATATGGAAGTAGCAGATCCCGGTATTCTTTGTAAAATTCACCGGGGAGCCCGTCCAGACCAGGTGCTTTGTTATTTGGGAGAGAGTTTATTGCGTCTATGATTTCATCTTTAGTGATATGGTGACTTAGGAATTTCCGGTGCGTATCTGACAGCCAAGCTATGGCAATATCTTGTAGATATTGATTGATTTCTAATGGGGTGACGGTTGTCCTTGTGTCATAGAGGTGACAGAAATAGCGCTTGAAACAATCTAAAATAGATGAGGTGTCGTATAGGTCGTGGTTGTGTTCGTCTACTATCTGTGTGATGTAAGACACTGTTGGCGCCGGTTTTATTTTGCTGGACAAGGCTCGCCCCGGTCTACCACCCTCTCCATAGGTACGTGCTATGAATCTACGTGATTTATATTTGATTTCGTCCGCGGCATGTGATTGATAGTCGTCCATCTTTTCTCTTATTTTGGCTAGCAGCGCAGGGTTTTGCGTTAGTGTATGTTCTTCCTCAAGTCGTGCTATGTCTCTTTCTATCATATTCAGTTGTTGCTGAATGTCCTTCAGAATGCCAGCATGTTTATTAATGCAGTGTCCCCTGATCGTGACTTTAAACGCTTCCCATAGTGATCCTGCACTATCCACCGATCCTGAATTAAAATCAAAATAGTCCATTATGGCTTGATGTAATTCGCTGCGAAACACAGGGTCTAATAGGCCGCTTCCCTGTAGCCTCCATGTGAACTGTCTAGGCACATTGGTAGGAATATCTAATTGGAGGCGAACAGGTGAGTGATCAGATAGTGTTTTAGGTAGGTGTTCAATCGTCCTTGTCCATGTGCATGCGTCCTGTGTGATCAGCAGTAGTCTATTCTAGACCATGTATTATGCGTAGTTGACATGCAGGTTCCCTCTTTACGTCTTCCGTGCCTCAGTCTCCATATATCCGTCATTTCCCATGCGTCCATGCCCTCCCTCAATGCACTAGCAGCGTGTTTACCATACCGTTCGTTACCAGTCGACCTATCGAGAGCCGGGTCTAGGCATGTGTTGAAATCTCCTCCCCATATAACTGCTGCGCTGGGCAAGTCTCTGAGTTTGGACCATATGGCTTCATAGAAAGTGGGGTCATCATTGTTCGGGCCATAAGATGTTATTATTGTCAATATTGTTCCCCCAAAATTTCCGTGAACTATTACATATCTGCCTTGGTCATCTTTAATAGTATTGATAGGTTGAAAGGGAGTGCCATGTCTGATTAACAGCATGACACCTCTAGCATATGTTGAGAATGAGGATGCTATACGATATGTCGCCCATCTCGTGCCCACTCTAGCCTCCGTGAGAGATGTGAGATGCGTTTCCTGTAAACAGGCAACATCAATGCCATGCCTGTCTAAGTATGCCAGCACTCTACGTATCTTCTGTGGATTTTGGAATCCTCGAACATTCCATGTCATAAACGTCAGCTTTCGGGTAGTCGAGTTTGTGTCAGCCATGTCTATCGTTATCCCCGCCTGTGACCTCCCCCACTGTGATGTCCATGTGTTGGTGAAAGAAGACATATGTGTTTCTGCTCAACGTCAACCGGAATTTTTTTTGTACATTCCCATCCCCCTCCCTCCTCCCACGCCCCGACCCATGCAGCGGAGACATCCCTAGAACATTTTTCAACCTTATCCCCATCATGCCCCTCTATCCCCCCAATAACAAAAACAAAGAAAAAACCAATGAATAAACTGGTGTGGTTCACACTGAAGGGCAAGAGCTGCCAACCCTTTTCTTGTGGGTAAACCCACATGGGTAAACGCCCTATCAATTAGAATACCAGAAACTCGACATTTTGTAATACTTCCACAACTAATGGGCAGTGAGATAGAGAGCAAGAACAAACAGTATTCACTCAGTCAGGAACCCATGTGAGAACAACAAAGTGTACATAAAATAGTGCTCCAAGTACAAGCAAGCCAAATCATTCGACTTATCTGGACGTGCATATCATCTGGATACTTCTATCGAGTCTGATCAATAGGCGAGTCCTCGACACCCCTGAGGACGCCATGCGCTGTAGTCTGTAGGATGGTCTCCATAACTTGTGCCGAGCAGTCGGTGGCCTTGATGGTCCAGAAGTGCGCAGTAGCTGCCACCTCCTGGTCAGTTCTGTATTACTTCGCTTCCCAGCCTCCGAACCTGTAGTCCATCATTGATGAAGACAAACGGTACCCCTCATTCAACGTCCGATGTGGTGGATTGGTCTTCCGGATCTCCCCTTGGTGATTTCCTCCGCGTAGCCCGCTGACCTTTCTGTTGGAGGAACTTTAGCACTTCCTGAGGGTCATTGTAGATCCTTGATTTCCCCTCATCCGTGACTCTAAGTCTGGCAGGATACAACATAGCATATTGTATGTTTAAATCTCTTAGTTTCTGTTTCGCTATGCCGAACTTTTCCTCGCTTCTTGGACCGAAGCTGTAAAGTCTGGATAGATGGAGATATCCATTCCTTCGTAATTCAATTTGCCCAGTTCTCTTGCCTTCCTGAGCGCCGCATCCCTGTCTCTGTAATTCAAAATTCGTGCTATAATCGGTCTTGGTCTCGAGCCAGTCGGCGGTTTCGGTGCCAATGATCTGTGCGCTCTCTCCACTATGAATATCTCCGAGAATGTTTCTCGGCCCAGCAGCGATATGAGTAGCTGTTCAATGAATCTTTCCATGGGCCCTGTGTTCGTTGTCTCCGATACTCTCGTTAAGCGGATGTTGTTTCTTCGAGACCTTGCCTCCAAATCCTCCACCTTCGCAGTTATGGCTGCTAGCTGCTTATCTATCTTAACCTGTTTTGTGTCCATCTGTACCTGATTGTCTTCAGCTTCGGATATTCTGCGCTCTGCCATATCTATTCTTTCCGTGTGTTTGTCTATGCGTTCAGACATCCTGTCGACTCTGTACGTCAGTGAGTCTATCTTTCCGTCAATATTTGACAGCGCAGATTGGATCGTGGTAAACATAGCTTGTACGTCATCGTTCGTTACTCCCCCCGCTGCTCCTACCGTTGATTGCGTCGGCGGTTGGCCATCTGCTCCTTGGTCAGGCTGTTTCTTCGCCTGTCCTAAAGTTAATTTGGGCTGGGTGCGGTCCGTCTTACCCATGGTGCGGATACCTCTGGTCTGTAACTGAGGCTCTATAAAGAATAGTCATGTATAAATGGGAGCAGATCGGGTGGTCCCGCACTGAGAGTATTGCAGCACAGAGTTCGTCGTGTTACCCCCTTATTTCGGGGCGTTGCGTATCCAGCTTGCAGATATCCAGTGCAGATGTTTTTCCCTTTTTATATTCTTATTTTTCCTTTCCTGGTACAGGCCCTTGGTGCGGCTCTCAACGGGCACTTAAACGAGTACTATAGGGGGGTCACTTGATTATAGCAGCTTGTCGTACCGTACTTCTACACACCGCTATATAACAATCAAGTCAGTGAGCCAGGTCAGACCCTCCACGCCACCCTTCTGCGCCTGTCCGGCTTCACCCAGCACGCCGTCAAGTGTTGGTGCCGCTACATTCACTTGTTGCGTATCTTAAAAGAGCCCCAGTAGGTCCAACCTGGGCTCCGCACCGATCTGCACATGAGGGAAGCAGTGAAAAGAAGAAACCTGGGTTCCAGAGAGTCAGAGGGAGGTGTCACCGTGTCTCCCCAGGTCCTATCGAGCAGTCGCAGGCTCCATATGAACTAGCCCCTGCACAGCATCAAGACCGGGCGCTCTCCCGTGTGTGAGAGAGCGCCACGTGGCTTGGTCTCCAATATGTGTCCCTGCCCGGGTCTGTTCTGCGCGTGTAGGGGAGCGCGGCGTCCGTGACGCTGTGATGAGGCGCTATGTCTCTCTCCGCACCTCCCACCCGATCTGCACCGACTACACTGTCTGCTTTGTGGTTCTTCCAGCCACGAGTTGTGTAAAAGAAAATGCCCGCAGCAGCCAATGTCGCAGGTGAGCGCCTCCTCAACTTTTATATGCGGACTACATAGCAGCGCAGTATGTTTTACTGCCGATGTCGTCTGTGCGTGCCCCGGCCTTTCCGCTCAGCCGTGCGCTCCTCGCCTGTCTCACATTCCGTAACAGCTTTCCCAGGATGTGGTTTCAAGCCGGTCACTCACCGCTCGTCCTTATTTGGTTCTTCGTGCCGATCGCAGCGGTCCGGTCGCTACCGCATTGCCGTGTTGCGTGCTGTGCGTCACGGACTAACTTGCCACTGCAGTCCGCGGCTTCAGTTTCGTTTTCTCCCGGCAGGGCCTCTGTTCGCCGAGAGTCTCTCCACCAGGGTTTAACTTCTGTGAAGTCAATATTCTTGATTCCTGAAGGTGCCCGATGCACGCCCTAGCCTCCTATCACCATAGTTCATCGTCAAGTTTCTGCACGTGTAGGATTTTTTAAGGATTTTGCCGGCGTCCGAGAGGAGCTCGCTCAGAACGTGGCCATCTCTCTCCGTGGCTAGCTCCGCCCCCCGAACATTCAGAGTTACCCAGAGCGGTATCCCCCGGTAGACAACTTGTAATGGAGGCCATGGCGGCCATACCTTCTATAGTCATGGTCCTGGTATAACATGGTGGCGCCTGTCATATTGATGTATGCATACACCTATTGAATGACACAGTGCCAGTAGTGTCATGACAAGTAATATGCGCTAATGCTTATGTTACATTACATCAACTTTTTTCTTTTTTCTTTTTTTTTGACAATGCTGTACAGCATCAGCAGAAAGCATTGGCATAGGCAATAGGACACAAAAGTGAAACCTATGAGCTTTGCCAATGCTTGTTGAAATAGTGTTTGGTCCAAGCTTGGGTGTGCTAAGGGGTATGCTGGGATGACTAACATCTCTTGCAGTACCCTTTCTTGTTGGTGGGGCTGGTATTTCAGACCACTTTGGAAGACTGATGAGTAATCTTCCTCATCGAGGAAGAGTTGTGATGAAGAAGAGTAAGACCTCAAAAGTTGAAGATTACAGTAATTTATTTGGAAATTTCCTAAAATGGTTTTGGAGTGGGATTATAGATAAAAATGTATTGCATGTGTAGTAGTTCAGAGCATTACTCAATCTGAATAGAACACACTCATAAATTAGGAAATTATCAGTATAAAGGCAGACTTTCCAGGATTGGTCCCAGTTCTTGAAACCTGCAATATTCCGGATGAGTTTTTTTTTCTGCTGCATGGTAATGGCCATCACGAGTATCTGGAGAATCCCATGCATAAATGAGGCTTACTGTGCAGAGTCCCACATGGTTTTACCCAATATTTCACCCAGTGAATTCACTTCCTTGCAGCAGATGCAATCTGTCGGTGGAATACCACAGTATAGCAATGTTCACGAATGTCTAAGAAAGCATTGTAACTTCGCGCTGTTTTCACGCAAGAGCGTGAGTCTTAATTCTTTGGGTTTTGTGGCAACTTCCGTTTCATAGATCCTTGTTTAACACTAAAAAAATAGTTCTGCAAAACGTATGCTTCTTATAAAACAGTTTGGCTATGATTCTAGGTGGCCTAGGCAACTGCATCACAATTCCCACGCCTGAACTAAACGATTTCTAGACAAATCTGGAATTAAGGGCCACTTTGAGTCATGTCCTTAGTGGTTTCTCCTTCACGATGGCGTTGTCTATAGGAAAGTTCTGCAAAATGTAAACAAGCTGAGAAAACGTCTGCAGACATGGACAAGCGTGGGGTCATGATACAAAGAACAAATCAGCATGCATTGCACTCTGCAGGTCATGTTTGATTGGATGGGATCTTTTAGCATGTAAATTGTCTTGCTATGCAGAGAAAAGACTGCATGGGGAAAAGAGAAGGGAAACCACGAAACTCTGCAGCCTCCACAAACTTTGTGATTAGAAAACAACTTTAGACACACCTAGTTATCCAAGATCATGCATGGCAACAGCAGTCCCAGGCTCCAGCTAAGATCCGGCACATTCATTAGGGTCGTTGGCAGCTCTGACAAGAAAAACAAGCATTGGCATAGCCAATAGGTCTCGCCTTTGGGACCTCATAAGTATTTAGTTATGCAGCAGGTCCCAAAGGCGAGACCTATTGGCTATGCCAATGCTTGTCATTATTTCTGGGCATGGGGACTGGTTCTCGATGTCGGGTTGGGAGCACAGCAATGACCTACTCAATTTGAATGCGTAGGTAATACAACCGGAGGCGTGAAATGAAAGGTTCACTACCAGGAATAACAGGAATGTAGAAAGTTAGGCTGGTTAGAAAGGTAAGGAGGGGTAGAGGCAGGCATGGTGGTGAGGGGAGAAACAGATGCATGCTAGGAGAGCGCTGTGAGGGAGGGAGGCGAAATGCGAAGAGGCACTGAAAGGTGGGTCGGGTAAAGACTGTAGTGAGGCAAACAGAAGGGTAGCGAGGGGTGAAGGGTAGAGAAAGAAGTGAGGTGTAGAAGAAAAAGATTCAGGTGCAGAGACAGGTAAATCAAAGATGGAGAGGTGAGAATAACGCAGTCGTAGAACGAGAGAGGGCCAGGTAGAGAGAGGGAGAGGTGTGTCAGAGACAGGTAGAGACAGTTGAGGAAGAGGGAATAATAAAGACTGAGGTAGACAGGTGAGGTAGAGGGGTGCGTTGATATAAAGGAAGTGCAGAGATGTGTCAGAGAGATGTTACTGAAGAGGAAAAGAAGTAGAGGTATTGAGAAAGGAGTAAGGTACTAAAAGAAGTAAGGGGGGTGAACAGAGGTAGAACGAGTGGAAGGGGAGAGAACACGTAGAAGATGAATGGCAGGGTAAAGTGAGCGATCAGGCAGTGAGTGTGAGGAGTGGGATACAGAGGGATATGTGGCAGTGAGCGCGAGGTATGGGGTACAAAGGGATATGTTGTGGCAGTGAGCACAAGGTGTGGGGTACAGAGGGATATGTTGTGGCAGTGAGCGCGAGGTGTGGGGTACAGAGGGATATAAGGCAGTGAGCGCAAGGTGTGGGGTACAGAGGGATATAAGGCAGTGAGCGAGAGGTGTGGGGTAAGCACGCAAGCACACCACAGGAAGCAGTGACAAGCAAAGGTGAGTGCAAGAGCACAGCTAGGAAGAGACATGCGAGACTGCTGCAACACAAGCACTCATGGACTGCTTAACCAAAAGGAAAAAAAGCAGGTCAAGTAAGCAGTGAAAAGGCACAAGTAATAAGGCCGTGCCACCAAGGGAGAGAGGGTAGAAGAGGAAGTCAAAGCTATACCTGGCAACGAATAAAAAGCAAGCCAATGTGCGACAATAAAGACGGATTGTAAGCGATGGGCAGGCGCTAGGCCCGCTGCAAGGTCACCAGGTCTTCCACAGCCAAGCGAGATCTAATATGCAGCTTGCTGACAGCCATTACCTCCACTACGGTGCTAATCGCGTTAATAAACGTAGTGCTTCAAAATTCTCTGCAACCATTGTATGAATAAGTAGGGACATGGGGTACCTGCTTACAGAACAGTAGGCTGGAGGAATTTAATGCCGTGTGATGCTCAGAGACATTATGCTACAACCCCAACACTGGGACGGGGGGGTTCAAGAGGGTAGCTGGGATGAATACTAGTGGGAAACAGGCACAGCATATTCACAATAGCAACGAAGACGAACCAGGGGACCAACAACCCTCCTCTCTCTGGGGAGCCTTAGATCATTACGGGATAGGTGTATCTATGCATAATAATCCATCTTTAACTCCTTTGGATTATGTAACCCCTAGCCAAGCTAGGAGTGTTCCTACAACGAAAGAAGCCGAAGTAATTCCCATGGCTCAACCAGATGTTATTCGAAGTCCTAGTAACAACTGTCACAATGCACACAGTGGTAATTCTTCCGCCGGTCATCGCTGGAATAAAAAACAAACTGCACTGCCCAGATTGGGGGCAGTTCGTAGGGAAGCATGATGTGTGTATGTTTCAGGAGACCTGGGCAAGAGAGGATATAGTGAGGGGGGGTTATGCAACCTTCAACGTCCAGGCCACCTCAGGGGGAAGAGGCAGGCCCTCGGGGGGCTTATGCACCTGGGTTGCCACCCACCTGGATTGTACCGCGGTTCAGTTGAACACCGCATCCAACGATATCCAATGTATTGTACTCACTTTTCCCTCTAATTTAAAACTTGCTCTCATTAACATCTATTCCCGTCCTGTAAACATCACACAGGAATCCCCGACCATAGATCTACTTAACACCTTCATCGACACAGTACCCCTAAATGTTAGACTGATTATTGGGGAGACCTTAATTGCCAATTTGAGCCCTTGGCTACCCCCACTGATGCCCCCTCTAGCGACGAGGATAGTGTTTGGCTAATCCCTGATCCTCAAATTCCACCGGTAAAGGCCTGGACTCCTCTGGTACTCCAGATAAATGCAGTAACCCTAACCCACTCTTTGAGGGCGTGTAACGGCCGTACGAAGTCTGACCAGCCAGGGAAGCTAACCTTTAATAGACCAGGACAATCTTCCCTGCTGGATTATATTCTAGTGGAGACAAGCATTTGGCGGTGGGTGGTTGACTTCGCCGTCATGCCAAGAATTGACAGTGATCATAACGCTCTGATAGTGGAGTTGGAGCCCCCAGAATTTTGTAATGCCATGACTATTGGCACCCCTGTAGGTACCAACTTAACTCTTGCCAACAATCGAAGAAGAATAAGGTGGGGAAAACTCAAGCAGTCACCAGACAAGGCAGCCGCATTATATTCTCTAATCATCTCGCCCCTAATGGAAATGGAGTCGGCTGCCGCAAAACTCAACACTCCACAAACCATTAGTAGATTAGAGGCACTGCATGAAGAATTGTCAACAAGCCTGACTAACATTTTTAACCCTTTGACACATTCTAAGCCCAACAAGGGTGCCAAGCAAACCTGGTTTAATAACTCTTGCCGCAAGGCAAAGGGTGCCCTTATTGACGCTATTAAACTCAAGGATAGATCCTTAATAAAATCAAGCAGGGCCCAGTATCGAGATAGTATCAAGCTAGCCAAGAAGAACTGGGAGCTTGAAAGGTGGGACGACATAAGGCAGCGCTCTTTAATAGGGACATGAAGAAGTTTTGGTCTCTAGTTAGCGAGTCGGCAGTATAGAGAACTCAGCGTTAGAGCCAAACATCGCTGCAGCCGCATGGAAGCTGCACTTCCAAGCTCTCTATTCTACTGAGGAACCCATAGAGCCCAAAGATGCAGCGTCTCTAGCAATTATAGGGAATCCTAATGAAGACCCCCAATGGATTACTCTAAAAGAAGTTTTAAATGCAATTGGGAAGCTCCCCCTAGGTAAGGCCCCTGGGCTAGACAAGATCCCCGGGGACTTATTTAGGGAGGAACCTAATATTTGGGGACCCTATCTCTGGGCAATATTCAACGCCATTCTGTTAGGCATGAAGATCCCGGATATGTGGTTAGGGGCCGAAATCTTCCCAGTCTTTAAGAAAGGCTCACCCCTCTTGCCCTCCAACTACAGGCCAATCAGCCTGATAGATGTCACCCAGAAATTGTTCGCCAGGATCCTCCTTGAGCGACTTCACTCTTGGATGGAAGAGCGGGAAGTTCTGAGTGTGTATCAGGCCGGGTTTCGGAAGAATATTTCCACCATCGACCAGCTCTTCAGGCTCCAATTATTATTCTGGAAGACGGTGTCAATAGAGGGTGGCAGCCTCTATTTGATATTCGTCGACCTTAAATCGGCCTTCGATTTGGTCCCCCGAGCCAAACTGTGGGAGGTTCTTGAGCAGCTGGGTATCCCGCCCTACCTGTTGTCACTGATTATGCGATTGCATACAGGCAACTTTGCCCAAGTCAGTTATGGGAAATATGGAGAATTGACCCCCCGCTTCCCAGTTAACAGAGGAGTGAGACAGGGGTGTGTGCTGGCCCCTACCCTGTTTTGCCTTTTTATCAACGCCTTGGTGGCCCAACTAAACGAAGTAGCGGACAATGACGCCCCGAAGCTGGCGCAAGGCAGGGTGCCAGCAATGATGTTTGCGGACGACACTTTGCTGTTGTCCAAGTCCCCTATGGGCATTCAAAGGATCTTGGACAGTTTTTCCTTATTTTGTAAAAACCGAGGGTTGGAGATTAACACCACGAAAACCAAATTTATGGTCTTCAACCCGGCCAAAACATCTCGCCAAAACCCCTCCTTAAATGGCACCTTGTTAGAGAGGGTGACTGTCTTTGAATACCTTGGTGTCACGTTGTCCGAAACATTCGAATGGGGCCCACAATTAGACAAGGCAGGCTTGAGGCTAGCGCAGATGGTGGGGGGTATTACTAAAACCTTTAGGAACTCCCTATACAAACCGCCTGGCCCGATTGCTGAAATATATAAAGTTCAAGTAAGGAGTGCTGTAATGTACGGGGCGGAATTATGGGGTCACCGCCCCTCTGGCGGATTGGCCAAAATAGAGAACCAATTTATGAGAAAGCTCTTGGGCCTACCGCCCAGCACTCCCCTCATCCCCTGCGCCTGGACCTAGGAATCAAACCCATTGCAGAGGAGATCGGACTAAGACCATTGACCTTCTGGCGCAGACTGTGGGCGACCCCTGAATTAGTATCCTACCAAAAAGAACTCAGGGGGGTCCTGGGACGTCCGGGGGCTGGAAAACTGCCATGGCTCAAGTTCATCAAAGAAGCCTGTGCTAGAATAGGCATGTCTAACCTGTGGAGCAATCCCGAGGAAGTGTCCCCAATAATATCTCGACTTCAACTCGTAAGAGCATATAGATCGCTCAAATTTGCCGATCTGCAGGGGAACTCCAAACTCGGGCACCTAACGGCTGACTTCTTCAACATAAAAGCTGAGTATCTTTTTGAGCCCTTTCTGGACGATATACAGCCCCTTATGGCTAGGAAGCTGTATATTCAGTTTAGAACAGGGACCCTCCCGGTTAACGCTTTTACGAATAAATGGTCAAAAGATCTATTTGCTGGATGTCCCGCTTGCAACAGTCCTGAGGAGACCAATATTCATGTTTTTTTCTTTTGTCCCGGCTATAAATCTGCCAGACGGCGTTGGCTCATACCACTATGTAGGAACTTGGGATGTACACAGTGTTTGGAGGTGTATAGAATTCTAAGATTTGACACACACCCCCCCATAGTTTTTGCCGTGTCCCGATTCCTCAATTCTATGTGGCACAGGCGTAGGGCCATTTGTAATATATCTCAGCAACTGTAAAAAATGTCCCCTCCAATAATGTTGTTATTACTTTTAAAATGTTAAAAAAAATGTATCTGGTTTTAACCATCTTCGTTTTTAACTGGTGTAAAGTTATTGGACAAACTAAAATGTTTCTCTGGCCATATTTTGTAATCTGCTATCAATGAAATGTCATGATTTCTCCTAAAAGAGTTATATATGTATGTATATGTATTTTTTTTACTTTTTATGGCCTTTTATGACCGAAATAAAGTTGAATGGAATGGAATGGACATTATGCTGTTCCAGAAATAGCGTCACTTACTGTTACACCTTTCCTGCGAGTATTAGTCTATACAGGGAAACAAACGTGCCGCAAACCTTGAGAAAAAGCACGAGCCAGCTGCAGCCTGCAAGCGATTTTCTTTTCAAATGAGCGGGGTGGGAACAGAAGCTACGGGGACAGGTACAAGGGTCAGCAGGAGACACCCAAAAAAATGAACGCGAAAGCAACATTTAGTAAGGGCGTGGGGCAGTCGTTGGGGTATGCAAAGGGATAGAGAAGGGTACAGGTACACGAGTCGACAGTGGGCGGAATTTGCATAGTCGCGCTACGCAAAGCTCCGCAAAACGGTATAAAATCTCCGCGAGCACGCAAAAGTTCCGCGAACACGCGGAATTGCTTGTTCCGCCCGTTCGCGATACTTTTTTCTTGTTCGCGAACGCTGTTTGCATGCTCGGGAGAAATATCTTGTGAACACGCATTTTGAAAGGGCAAACAAGCAAAAATATCCGCGAAGACGCGGATCGCGGAATTTTTGGCAATTTCGCGTTCTTCGCGGAATGCGAAATTACCCAAATTCCGCGAGCGGAACCGAATTTACCGCCCAGGCCTACTCGAAACCCAAGCAGTGAAAGCGGAGATGCCAGTTTTTTTTCTTCTTTATCTTACTTATGGTTTGTTTTATTATGAAAGTGTTGCATACGGTCTCTTATTACCACCCATCCTGTTCTTCAAAGTGCAGATGCTGCCTAAAATCAAATGTCTGGTTCTAAATACATTCTGTGGCACCACGGAAGAGTCTTGTGCAAATCGATCTGTTCCGCCTGAGCACCCCTCATTAGCTGTGCATGGTGACAGCACAGCTAGAAGTGAGATATGATGTGAGCTTAAATGGAGCTTTCAGAATCCGAGCTCATCAGGTACATCAGACGCTGCCTGTTTTGGGTTTGTATGGAATGGAGTGAAGGGGGTGTCCACAGAAGAGTTTCAGAGCGCTAAAAGGGCAGTTTGAGATTCTCACCGCCCTGTAGTCCGATTACACATGCCCCTGGCTTCGAGATTAATTGCGACAGCTTGAGGCAGAGGCTGCGCCTGTTGGAGTCGTCTGTTAAGGCAGGAGTTGGTGCTATGTGAGCCCTGAGAGAATTGGAAGGTAGAGGCAACCCTGAGTTACTATCTTGGGGGGAGGAAGAAAGACATTCAAATGTTTGTGTGCAGTTTCATCCACATTGCGGGAAACCCTGTACTTAATAATGGCCACTGATCTTTTCGCTAAATAAATCCAGTTTCAACAGTAACATCTGTTTTATGACTTAAACACATTTTTTCTATGATTATTGAAGTAGCTTGTAAAGGAGTGATTATGACCGTTACATCCTTTAGGAAATCAAGTTTTATTGGACAACACTTAATTCCTGAATCAATCGGGCTCCTGAATGTAGTTACGTTATCTTCATAACAAGTCAACCAAACCTCTAAATTCAGACATATTTCACCGTATTAAGGACATTCTAATTTTGTTGTGGGGTCTTTCACTAACTAACCTAACTAATTCCAAAGTATGTTAATAATAATGTCCGTTTCTGAGGAGAAACGCATTTCAAGTGGTGTGCAGTTTTGGAATCGCACAGAACCAAATTGATAGTGTTTATTTATGACTGAAAATAGCTTTCTCCGTTTTCCCAGTTGTTACCATGAAAGTATATTGCTTGCAGATGTGTCTGTCTGCCATTGATGTACCCGCTGCACAACATCAGAATCAAAAGCCACAATCGCTACCTACAAACATGGTTTTCTCTTACACTAGCAAATATGGTAATATTTTCTAGGGTTTATTTTAGTGAATGGCGCTTGTGGATGTCATCGTTCCCGAGTCTTTTGGTGATATAAGACTCGGTTATCCAGCGCGGTTATGGAATTGTCAGCTTTGCGATTGGTTGAGCTAGTAGTTCGGTATGCTGGTGCCATGCTTCAGGAATGGAGTTTTGCTTCTTGAATGATGTAAAGTGGCATCTGGCGAGGTCATTGGTGGCACATTTAGATTCGGAACCCTTCTTCACAGAAGGCATTTGACCCATTCATTCCGTAAACACTTCTGTGTATTTCACTAGCAGGATGAATCCATCCAAAGTCATTTATTTCAGTATGTTCCAGAAACTTTATTTCCTCGCTGAAATTGCCAGTTAGTGTAGTTTATTTTGTTGGACCCAGCAAGTCTCCAATGAAATATAAACGCATTGTAATTAAGTAGTTTGATTTTTAAACCGAGCAAGATACGTGCATGCCTTTGGCTAAATGAAATATAAAGCACGCATCACATTGTAGCATGTATCGAGTTTTCTACGAAATAACTGCAGGGAACGCATTTCAAAGGAGGCAAACGAAAGTAAAAACAAGCGCGCGCCTCGCGCTGAAAGGAGGCAGCAGGGGGAGGGGAGAGAGGAGGGGGCCTGCGCCGGTTTCCTCCCTTGCGTGAGCGAGCAGGGGTACCATATGTTTGCAAGTTAATTACAAACATATGGTGTCAAAGCTCGCTCCCGCAAGGGACTCGCCAAACATGCACGCGTTGCCATTGAAAGCAATGCAACGCGTGCACGTTTTTAGGGCGAAAAGTGAATCGATTTCAAAAGGTCTTTTTCCTATGCAGCGCATGCACGCTGCGTAGGCGAGACCTAACCAGTGATGCTGAGGTAATCCTTTATCCCTAAGGCTTGCAAAAGAATGTCCATAAATCAGACTGTCCTTGAATCAGACCTCAAACTCATCTCTGACCATTACAAATGTAAAAGACACTCAAAGCATGCCCCTCCTGGCAGCCTTGAGCAAATAAGCAGTCTGCTGTAAAGTAGATGAGCAGCAGGGCTCCCCTCCTTCAATTCAGCATTTCAGCAGTGCTTTGAGGTTGTCCTTTGAAAGCATAAGCACTATAGAAAGGTGATAGTAGCATAATACGGCAGCCTGTGTTCCAGTCTCTTTGGCACTGTAATAAGCATTATTATAAATACTGAAGGACTGGTCACCCTGCAGTACAATGCATCTTTACATTAGCAGACACTTACATGATGTACATGACGCTGCTCCTCATTTAGGAACAGATTTATCAAGATATTGTGCTGCTGCAAACAAAGTCTTCATAAAGTATTTACCTTCCAGCGCAAAACATTTCTTGCACTGAAGAGTTTCCCTTGAAGTAGCGCAAAAGCGCTTTGCGCTGCTTTACACTACTTTGCATCAAGGGAGCGTTCCATGGGTGAAACTTGGGCTTTCCAAAGCTACCATCCATGGTTTTTGAGCCAGGTCTACAAATATTGTTAGACCTGGCTTAGTGTCAAAATGTAACGCTTCCCTGAGGCAAGCGCAAAACAGGAGACATTTTTACTTTCTCCAAGCATTTTGCTCAATTTATGGGTTCTGCAATGTACAGCACACATCTAATGTTTAGACTTTTACAGTTAGTCTGAGTACAAAACCTATGCTAGATACTGCATACATATCTTTGTAATATGACGTAAAGGTGTGTGCCTGGCCGTAGGCAGCCTGTTTGACTGCCAGATCTGAGGAACAGTGACAACATATCTCAGTAGATGTGGGTCTGGTTGCTCTCTAGACTCTCCCCCTAGGTCAACGCAGTGCTGAAACTTCGGGAGCTGCGCTGCATTGAGCTATTTTTTGTAAATCTTCCCTTTAGTTCTAGTGAAATACTTTGAACCAGTGGTCGAAGTGGGGAAAAAAAAGTAGGGGAACTGTGGGCAGAGAATCAGGGGGCGGGAATAACCCCAGGATTGGATAAGTGGGCGGAGTCAGAGGTGTGGCTAGAAAGAGCAAAACATACCAATTTTTAGTACGTTTAGTACATGCCCCTTAGTCTGGTGTGCGTGCAAATCCTGCATTGCCAATCCCTGGTGAGTTGCATTAGTACTGCTGGAACAAGGCCAATGGAGGCACCAACGGGTGAGGCAGACTGGCCTCAAGGGTCCTGAGACCTCAGTGACAAAGTCACTGCTGCTCTAGGGTGTGCTGCTTCGTAGGCCTGCCCACAAGACTGGAGGTGAACTTCAGTATGGATTGTGGTGGACAGAGCTTCAAGGTTAACCCACACTGGCCACCGGTAGGATTCACCTGCTGGTCCTAAGACACCAGGGCTTCTATGGTCTAGTAGAGGAATGTGCTCCCTCAGGAGAGTGGTCTGATGGACTAGTCATGAAGGCTGAACCAGGTTCCCCAGTTCCAAATTCGGTAGCTCTGGCCATAGTGCCACATCCTATCCCCCTTGAGCACCCTTCTGCCCCACTGAGTGAACCTCGCACTGTCTTAAACTATAACCCAATTCTGCCATGTTATAAACACCTGGATGTGACTCAATTCAAATTATGCACTGCCTGAAAAAAGTAACAACATTCTGGAAAAAAGCAAACACTCATAGGGAATGCAGGATTATGTAAAGCGTGCAAAATATAAGCAGGAACGACATGTTACCTTAACGCTTTTACTCTCATTGTTCAGAAATCAATGAGTATTTTTTGTCTCAAACGTTGAGGACATGAATACAGGGCTCCTCCTGTACACAAGTGTTAAGCAGTGCTCAGGAGAGAAAGGCACTCTTCAGGAGAATCTGATCTGACTCACGGAAACCCACAAGGGCTCCTTCACATTCATGTCAGCCAGCTAGCTTCTCAAACATAGTATAGTACATATGTATTCAAGTGTCCTGCAAAGGATACCTTTTGAATTGTCTGGCTTGGCCAACTATTCTACCCACAAAAAACTTTCGAGAGATCTTGACAGTAGAAGGCAAAATTATATTTTCATTCGGGAAGTGAACAAAAAGCAGTAACCCACTGAGCTATGCACATAAAATATTGCTCTTTGATATGCATGGTACACGTTCTTTGCAGCAGGTGTATTAACCCTCTGCGCTACCTTAGATGAGTCAAAAAAGACATTAGACAAAACTCCCCTCCCATCTCTCTCCAGCAGGCACATTGATCACCAGAGTTATCTGGGCACTTTTATTGTTGCCCAAAACCTGCTGAATATACAAGGAACTTTGCAGTGTTTTTAAAACTCCTGCACTGCTACAAAGCCGACCTCCACAGACTAAACCGGCCCCCTACCCTTCCAGGCACCCTTGGAAACATCTGATGCCTGGAACGGCCAGTCCAGCCTAGTTACTGTAAAGCCTTTTTCAATGCAATACTGCAGATATGTATGCTTATTTGATATAAATGTCACGGATCACTGTTAGTGTAAGACACGGATTCTTCCTGGATATCCTTTCAATTGGGTTCCTGCCTGAATGATACACATGAGCTGTTTGGTACACAAAAGAAGGCCTCTGGGTAGACCTCTGAGGTAAGCACATTAATGTTATTCCTAAGGACCCTCACACACTTGCCTTTTTGACCTTCCTGTACATTTCCTGCCTGTGCTTTAATATGCGTGATCTTTTTTGGCAGATGCTTTAAAGCTTGCACCTTTAACATAAACTTTCTAACAAGCAATATAATAACGTTTTTTCAACTTCTAGACAATCATGTACATTTTTTAGGGCCATGCCATACAGAATGGAAGTAAAGGCAGAATGCAATCATCTGTTCTGCAGTTCTGTGACTTTGAGTCACTTTCAAGTACATCAGACGCTGCCTGTTTTGGGTTTGTATGGAATGGAGTGAAGGGGGTGTCCACAGAAGAGTTTCAGAGCGCTAAAAGGGCAGTTTGAGATTCTCACCGCCCTGTAGTCCGATTACACATGTCCCTGGCTTCGAGATTAATTGCGACAGCTTGAGGCAGAGGCTGCGCCTGTTGGAGTCGTCTGTTAAGGCAGGAGTTGGTGCTATGTGAGCCCTGAGAGAATTGGAAGGTAGAGGCAACCCTGAGTTACTATCTTGGGAGGAGGAAGAAAGACATTCAAATGTTTGTGTGCAGTTTCATCCACATTGCGGGAAACCCTGTACTTAATAATGGCCACTGATCTTTTCGCTAAATAAATCCAGTTTCAACAGTAACATCTGTTTTATGACTTAAACACATTTTTTCTATGATTATTGAAGTAGCTTGTAAAGGAGTGATTATGACCGTTACATCCTTTAGGAAATCAAGTTTTATTGGACAACACTTAATTCCTGAATCAATCGGGCTCCTGAATGTAGTTACGTTATCTTCATAACAAGTCAACCAAACCTCTAAATTCAGACATATTTCACCGTATTAAGGACATTCTAATTTTGTTGTGGGGTCTTTCACTAACTAACCTAACTAATTCCAAAGTATGTTAATAATAATGTCCGTTTCTGAGGAGAAACGCATTTCAAGTGGTGTGCAGTTTTGGAATCGCACAGAACCAAATTGATAGTGTTTATTTATGACTGAAAATAGCTTTCTCCAAGTTTTCCCAGTTGTTACCATGAAAGTATATTGCTTGCAGATGTGTCTGTCTGCCATTGATGTACCCGCTGCACAACATCAGAATCAAAAGCCACAATCGCTACCTACAAACATGGTTTTCTCTTACACTAGCAAATATGGTAATATTTTCTAGGGTTTATTTTAGTGAATGGCGCTTGTGGATGTCATCGTTCCCGAGTCTTTTGGTGATATAAGACTCGGTTATCCAGCTGTGATTATGGAATTGTCAGCTTTGCGATTGGTTGAGCTAGTAGTTCGGTATGCTGGTGCCATGCTTCAGGAATGGAGTTTTGCTTCTTGAATGATGTAAAGTGGCATCTGGCGAGGTCATTGGTGGCACATTTAGATTCGGAACCCTTCTTCACAGAAGGCATTTGACCCATTCATTCCGTAAACACTTCTGTGTATTTCACTAGCAGGATGAATCCATCCAAAGTCATTTATTTCAGTATGTTCCAGAAACTTTATTTCCTCGCTGAAATTGCCAGTTAGTGTAGTTTATTTTGTTGGACCCAGCAAGTCTCCAATGAAATATAAACGCATTGTAATTAAGTAGTTTGATTTTTAAACCGAGCAAGATACGTGCATGCCTTTGGCTAAATGAAATATAAAGCACGCATCACATTGTAGCATGTATCGAGTTTTCTACGAAATAACTGCAGGGAACGCATTTCAAAGGAGGCAAACGAAAGTAAAAACAAGCGCGCGCCTCGCGCTGAAAGGAGGCAGCAGGGGGAGGGGAGAGAGGAGGGGCCTGCGCCGGTTTCCTCCCTTGCGTGAGCGAAGCAGGGGTACCATATGTTTGCAAGTTAATTACAAACATATGGTGTCAAAGCTCGCTCCCGCAAGGGACTCGCTAAACATGCACGCGTTGCCATTGAAAGCAATGCAACGCGTGCACGTTCTAGGGCGAAAAGTGAATCGATTTCAAAAGGTCTTTTTCCTATGCAGCGCATGCACGCTGCGTAGGCGAGACCTAACCAGTGATGCTGAGGTAATCCTTTATCCCTAAGGCTTGCAAAAGAATGTCCATAAATCAGACTGTCCTTGAATCAGACCTCAAACTCATCTCTGACCATTACAAATGTAAAAGACACTCAAAGCATGCCCTCCTGGCAGCCTTGAGCAAATAAGCAGTCTGCTGTAAAGTAGATGAGCAGCAGGGCTCCCTCCTTCAATTCAGCATTTCAGCAGTGCTTTGAGGTTGTCCTTTGAAAGCATAAGCACTATAGAAAGGTGATAGTAGCATAATACGGCAGCCTGTGTTCCAGTCTCTTTGGCACTGTAATAAGCATTATTATAAATACTGAAGGACTGGTCACCCTGCAGTACAATGCATCTTTACATTAGCAGACACTTACATGATGTACATGACGCTGCTCCTCATTTAGGAACAGATTTATCAAGATATTGTGCTGCTGCAAACAAAGTCTTCATAAAGTATTTACCTTCCAGCGCAAAACATTTCTTGCACTGAAGAGTTTCCCTTGAAGTAGCGCAAAAAGCGCTTTGCGCTGCTTTACACTACTTTGCATCAAGGGAGCGTTCCATGGGTGAAACTTGGGCTTTCCAAAGCTACCATCCATGGTTTTTGAGCCAGGTCTACAAATATTGTTAGACCTGGCTTAGTGTCAAAATGTAACGCTTCCCTGAGGCAAGCGCAAAACAGGAGACATTTTTTACTTTCTCCAAGCATTTTGCTCAATTTATGGGTTCTGCAATGTACAGCACACATCTAATGTTTAGACTTTTTACAGTTAGTCTGAGTACAAAACCTATGCTAGATACTGCATACATATCTTTGTAATATGACGTAAAGGTGTGTGCCTGGCCGTAGGCAGCCTGTTTGACTGCCAGATCTGAGGAACAGTGACAACATATCTCAGTAGATGTGGGTCTGGTTGCTCTCTAGACTCTCCCCCTAGGTCAACGCAGTGCTGAAACTTCGGGAGCTGCGCTGCATTGAGCTATTTTTGTAAATCTTCCCTTTAGTTCTAGTGAAATACTTTGAACCAGTGGTCGAAGTGGGGAAAAAAAGTAGGGGAACTGTGGGCAGAGAATCAGGGGCGGGAATAACCCCAGGATTGGATAAGTGGGCGGAGTCAGAGGTGTGGCTAGAAAGAGCAAAACATACCAATTTTTAGTACGTTTAGTACATGCCCCTTAGTCTGGTGTGCGTGCAAATCCTGCATTGCCAATCCCTGGTGAGTTGCATTAGTACTGCTGGAACAAGGCCAATGGAGGCACCAACGGGTGAGGCAGACTGGCCTCAAGGGTCCTGAGACCTCAGTGACAAAGTCACTGCTGCTCTAGGGTGTGCTGCTTCGTAGGCCTGCCCACAAGACTGGAGGTGAACTTCAGTATGGATTGTGGTGGACAGAGCTTCAAGGTTAACCCACACTGGCCACCGGTAGGATTCACCTGCTGGTCCTAAGACACCAGGGCTTCTATGGTCTAGTAGAGGAATGTGCTCCCTCAGGAGAGTGGTCTGATGGACTAGTCATGAAGGCTGAACCAGGTTCCCCAGTTCCAAATTCGGTAGCTCTGGCCATAGTGCCACATCCTATCCCCCTTGAGCACCCTTCTGCCCCACTGAGTGAACCTCGCACTGTCTTAAACTATAACCCAATTCTGCCATGTTATAAACACCTGGATGTGACTCAATTCAAATTATGCACTGCCTGAAAAAAAGTAACAACATTCTGGAAAAAAGCAAACACTCATAGGGAATGCAGGATTATGTAAAGCGTGCAAAATATAAGCAGGAACGACATGTTACCTTAACGCTTTTACTCTCATTGTTCAGAAATCAATGAGTATTTTTTGTCTCAAACGTTGAGGACATGAATACAGGGCTCCTCCTGTACACAAGTGTTAAGCAGTGCTCAGGAGAGAAAGGCACTCTTCAGGAGAATCTGATCTGACTCACGGAAACCCACAAGGGCTCCTTCACATTCATGTCAGCCAGCTAGCTTCTCAAACATAGTATAGTACATATGTATTCAAGTGTCCTGCAAAGGATACCTTTTGAATTGTCTGGCTTGGCCAACTATTCTACCCACAAAAACTTTCGAGAGATCTTGACAGTAGAAGGCAAAATTATATTTTCATTCGGGAAGTGAACAAAAAGCAGTAACCCACTGAGCTATGCACATAAAATATTGCTCTTTGATATGCATGGTACACGTTCTTTGCAGCAGGTGTATTAACCCTCTGCGCTACCTTAGATGAGTCAAAAAAGACATTAGACAAAACTCCCCTCCCATCTCTCTCCAGCAGGCACATTGATCACCAGAGTTATCTGGGCACTTTTATTGTTGCCCAAAACCTGCTGAATATACAAGGAACTTTGCAGTGTTTTTAAAACTCCTGCACTGCTACAAAGCCGACCTCCACAGACTAAACCGGCCCCCTACCCTTCCAGGCACCCTTGGAAACATCTGATGCCTGGAACGGCCAGTCCAGCCTAGTTACTGTAAAGCCTTTTTCAATGCAATACTGCAGATATGTATGCTTATTTGATATAAATGTCACGGATCACTGTTAGTGTAAGACACGGATTCTTCCTGGATATCCTTTCAATTGGGTTCCTGCCTGAATGATACACATGAGCTGTTTGGTACACAAAAGAAGGCCTCTGGGTAGACCTCTGAGGTAAGCACATTAATGTTATTCCTAAGGACCCTCACACACTTGCCTTTTTGACCTTCCTGTACATTTCCTGCCTGTGCTTTACTATGCGTGATCTTTTTTGGCAGATGCTTTAAAGCTTGCACCTTTAACATAAACTTTCTAACAAGCAATATAATAACGTTTTTTCAACTTCTAGACAATCATGTACATTTTTTAGGGCCATGCCATACAGAATGGAAGTAAAGGCAGAATGCAATCATCTGTTCTGCAGTTCTGTGACTTTGAGTCACTTTCAAAGCCGGAGTGATGTTGCTCTTTGTAACCTTATCTACTAGTACACAGAAGCCATAATACTATCGCAATTTCTACCAGCCATCTCTCATATGCAAATGGGCTAACCATTGACCAAACTAACCTGCAGTTTAGCTATTGATTCCAATTCTGGTTGGCGCTTGACATTTTAGAAGCAAAAACTGAGAAGTATCGGCAATGGTTACTTTATCTTTATGCATTAAATAATATGAAGTTTCTAAATGTTATGTCTATTTTTTTTAGAGGTCCCTATAAAATATGGGTTTAATCAGCATTAATGAATTATAGACAGCTGCAAACTACCGTTCCAGCTTTACCATTGCCCATTCTTTAATTAGAACTATTGAACATTAAATACATTTCTGCCATCTGTATGGTGCACGTTCTTTGCAGCAGGCATATTAACCCTGTGCACTACATTAGATGAGTCAAAACTCAAAACTGACAACAAACAAAACAGCAATTTATCTCCAACGGGAAGATAAACAACCAGAGATATCAATCTTAAGACTTTTATTGTTGCAGAAAAATACAAGGAACTCTGTAGTGATTTATGTGTTTTTAAAAGTGAGTCATTATGCTGCACAGTAATGCAGGTTTTGTTCCTGGGGGCCAATTTTGCAGCACTGCTGCAAAACCGGGCCCCAGTTACAAAACCAGCCTCCCACCCCTCTGTCCCATGCCGGCCAGTCCCATCTTAGTGCACGGGCCTATTTGTTTTCACCGTCTGACCCTGAATGGGGTCCGAGAGGAGCTCTGGTACTCAGGGGGGGGTTACAGAACTGAACACATCGTGCTACTTATATGCAATATTATTTTTTTTAAAGTCAACAGTATGTTTTTAAAAGACCGCATTATTGAACACAGACAGAGCAGTGGTAAACATTTAATAAAAAAACATAAGAAAAACAGCAGATAAGACCTTCAAGGTTTTCCAGTTATTAAAAAAAAATGCACCAGGTATTCTTTCATTTTCCCAACTTAATTGATGTTTATTTAAGAGTGTGGAGTTCAGAGGCAGTCCAGGCTCCTCTTGCAGGCCCCAGTGCAGAGAAAAGAGCAGAGCTGTAAAGGAGGGGCTGGGGACCTCTGGGCACGCACGCAGAACAATTTTCAGGAGAGGCTGGTGGGGCTGGGTTAGCTGAGGGCCTCTTCTACAGCCGCTGCCTTCCTCCTATTTTCCAGTTCTGGCTGGGTGGAGAGCAGATATGCAGCAAGTCACGAATTCCTCACTGAAGCCCTTTTCTTCTTTTCCAGGTGGCTTCTGTCAGTCTGCTTGAGCCCAAAAATAAAGGGCCGAGGAGGTCAAGGGCCATTGTATTGGTCACAGGGGGGGCAGGCAGGTAGCGTGTCCTCATTGAATGAGGCGTGAATCACTGCAGCAGCAGGGCCATCAGAGGTATCAGTTTTCGCGCTACCCTAAGACTGATGGCCCTTTCAGTGTTGCTTTGCAGGACCCTAGTTACAGAGGGGAAGGAGGAGGGGGTTGTGGGCACTGCAGAGGCCTTCCTCGATGTGCACCACATAGGGTAGACGGCTGAATGATAAAATTATCATTTTTAAGTAGGACCATTCCTGCCGTCCTGGGACGCTTTTAAAAAATAAATTAGTAGGGTAACGGACTGTAATAATTTTTAAAAGTAGGGGCACGCCGTGCCCTTCCGATCCCGCCCACTTCTACCACTGCTTTGAAGTGGTCCACTTCTCCTTTCTAAGGGAAGCACAGAACGGGTACTAAAATCTCACGATTACTGAGACCCCCTTCAAAAGAAAGGAGTCTGTCACTCTAATTGCACATGCCAACTTTACACTGTTATAAACAAGTTGGCTCAGTGAGTGAAACACTAGCCGCTGGCTTGTGATTTATATATCACAACTCACCATCTCAGGGCTGTTTTGGGCTGAAACAGGCATATCTGCCCGGCTCCAAGTATTATGAGGCAAGTAGTGAAAATCCATTGGTTTACGTGGACAGACCATCAAGGTCAAACCCGAGGGATTTGTCCCAGGAAAAGGCCTGCAATCACAGGATGACATGCGGAAATCTCAGGCCCATTCCATAGCGTCCAACAGGAGCTTAATTTGTAATTCCTCTGTAATACTGCAACCTAGAGCCACCGATACCACCACTATCCGTCCAAGGGCTGTAAATTGAGTATAACTGTTATTTATTGCCCCTAGAAACGGAACGGCAAACATGTAGAATAACGTACTTTCATAAAAATAATTTAATGCTTTTTCATTGCTAGAATAAGTCTGAAAGCAAACGAGAATTTTTTCAAAAGTAGTCATAAACTTCAATTAAGGGTAGCGGGAGTAGCAGGTACCAGGCGCGCAACGCCCATTGGGCTCAAAGGGCTTCAGCCCCCCGCCCCCTCCCCCGTCGTGCGTGTCAGCCCGGGTGAGACAGCTTCCTCGGCACACACACAGACAGTTTTTGAGCTGGTGTAAGCTGGCTGGCTGGTCTGGCGTCCGTCTTCTCGCAGCCGCACCCGAGTACTTCACAGGTCTTTAACCCCTTCAATGCTCATGACTAGCTGGACTCGTCATGGCACACAGTGTTCGTGTGCTCATGACGAGTCCAGCTCGTCATGAGACCCAGCACAGGAAATCCCTCTGGTGCGGGCACCAGAGGGATTCCCTTTTATCCCCTAAAGCCTCGGGAGCTGGGGAAGAGCTTCCCCAGCTCCCGAGGCCCCCCCCTGGTTTCCCTGAAATGACGATCGGCGCGCACGTCGCGCTGATGTCATTTCAGTGAAACTGAAACTGAAATGAGCCAAGAGGCTCATTTCAGTTTCAGTTTCTACGTGCTCAGGGGGCTATCTCAGCCCCCTGAGCACGTAGAAACTCAGGAGAGGTATCGTTGGAAAGGGAGAATCTCCCTTTCCAATGGTACCCCTCCCTAGTGGATCCCTGCTTGGGGATCGCCCCAGGAGGGCGATCCCCAAGCAGGGATCCACCCACTAGGCACCAGGGAGGGGGGAGCGGCCCCTTGGGCAAGGGCCTTTGCTCCCCCCATAAAATATTTGGCATGATTAGTCTTTCTGCCCCCCCGGGGGGGTAGAAAGCCCACTAGATACCAGGGATTTTTATGGGAGGTTTATTAGGGGTGGGGGCTGCCCAAAATGGGCATGCCGATGCCCCCCCCGGCCACAAAATTAGTCTTTCTGCCCCCCCGGGGGGGCAGAAAGCCCACTAGATACCAGGGATTTTTTTTTAAATTATAGTTAGGGGTGGGGGCTGCCCAATATGGGCATGTCAATGCCCCCACCCCACCCCGCCGCAAAGGTACAGTCTTTCTGCCCCTCCTGGGGGCAGATGGGGGCAGTAGCCCCCAATCTGCCCCCCTGGGGGGGCAGAAAGCCCACTAGATACCAGGGATTTTTTTTTAATTATAATTTGGGGTGGGGGCTGCCCAATATGGGCATGCCAATGCCCCCACCCCACCCCGCCGCAAAGGTACAGTCTTTCTGCCCCTCCTGGGGGCAGATGGGGGCAGTAGCCCCCAATCTGCCCCCCCGGGAGGGCAGAAAGCCCACTAGACACCAGGGGTTTTTTCCCCTCGATACATTTAGGGGTGGGGGTTGCCCAAGATGGGCATGCCAATGCCCCCACCCCTCCCCCATGAAATTCCAGTCTTTCTGCCCCCGGCGGGCAGATGGTGGCAGTGGCCACCAATATGCCCCCACCCGGGGGTTCAGAAATACCCTAGATGCCAGGGATTATTTTTTTATAGGCCCGGGGTGGGGGCTGCCCAGAATGGGCATGCAAATGCCCCCACCCTACCCCCCAAAGAAAAAAAAGACTTTCTGCCCCCCAGGAGGCAGTTGGGGCAATAGCCCCTGATCTGCCCCCCGGGAGGGGGCAGAAAGCCCACTAAGCGCCAGGGATTTTTTTATATAGGTAGGGGTGGGGGCTGCCCAGAATGGGCATGTCAATGCCCCCACCCCAAAAAAATGCTACAGTCTTTCTGCCCCCCCTGGGAGGCAGATGGGGCAATAGCACCTTATCTGCCCCCCGGGGAGGCAGAAAGCCCACTAGCCACCAGGGATTTTTTTTTTACAAAGTTCGGGGTGGGGGCTGCCAGGAATGGACATGCCAATGCCCCCACCCACCCCAAAAAAGATGTCACTGTCTTTCTGCCCCTCCCAGGAGGCAGATGGGGGCAGTAGCCCCTGATCTGCCCCCCGGGGGCAGAAAGCCACTATGTGCCAGCGATTATGCTGGCTTTTTTATACGGAGGGGTGGGGGCTGACCAGAATAGGCATCCCAATACCCCCGACCCCCAAAAGAATAGCCACAGTCTTTCTGCCCCCTCGGGGGCATATCGGGGCAATAGCCCCTGATTTCCCCCTCCCCAGGGCGGCAGAAAGCCCACTAGGCACTGACTTTTTTCGGAATGTGCCTACCTGTTGAATTTGGTTCCTAGCTCTGCCGGCACCCAGGAAACCTAGCAAACCTATACATTTTTTAAAACTAGACACCCAGGGGAATCCAGGATGGGCTGACTTGACTGGCTCTCACCAGGTTCTGTTACCCAGAATCCCTTGCAAACCTAAAAATTTGTCCCAAAAAACACATTTTCCTCACATTTCTGTGGTGGAAAGTTCTGGAATCTGCGTGGATCCACAAAATTCCACCCACCCCGCGTTCCCCAAAGTCTTTCGAGAAAAATGGTACCTCACTTGTGTGGGTAGGACTAGTGGCCGTGACAGGAAACGGCCCAAAACGCAACATGGACACACCACATTTTCACAGTGAAAACGGACCCTTTTTTTGCAAAGTGCCTAGCTGTAGATTTTGAACCCTAACTCTGCCGGAACCTAGGGAAACCTAGCAAACCTATACATTTTTGAAAACTAGATACCCAGGGGAATCCAGGATTGGGTGACTTGACTGGCTCTCACCAGGTTCTGTTACCCAGAATCCCTTGCAAACCGAAACATTTGTCAAAAAAAACACATTTTCCTCACATTTCTGTGGTGGAAAGTTCTGGAATCTGCGTGGATCCACAAATTTCCACCCATCCCGCGTTCCCCAAAGTCTTCCGAGAAAAATGGCACCTCACATGTGTGGGTAGGCCTAGTGCCCGCGACAGGAAACGGCCCAAACGCAACGTGGACACACCACATTTTCACAGTGAAAACGGACCCTTTTTTGCAAAGTGCCTAGCTGTAGATTTTGAACCCTAACACTGCCAGCACCTAGGGAAACCTAGCAAACCTATACATTTTTGAAAACTAGACACCCAGGGGAATCCAGGCTGGGGTGACTTGACTGGCTCTCACCAGGATCTGTTACCCAGAATCCCTTGCAAACCTAAAATATGTCCAAAAAACACATTTTCCTCACATTTCTGTGGTGGAAAGTTCTGGAATCTGCGTGGATGTACAAAATTCCACCCACCCCGCGTCCCCCAAAGTCTTCCGTGAAAAATGGTACCTCACTTGTGTGGATGGGTCAAGTACCCGCGACAGGCAAGGGCCCAAAACCTATTGAGGCGACATCAAAATTACCTATCACAAACCAACCTGGTTTTGCAAGGGGAGTCCCATGAGTTTTTGGCCCCGGGCTCAACGGCCATCTAGGGAAACCTACCCAACCCACACATTTCTGAAAACTAGACACCCGGAGGAGTCCAGCGAGGTATGGCTTGCGTGGGTCCTCCAAAATTTTCTTACCCAGAATACCCTGCAAACCTCAAATTTAGCTGAAAAAATCACGTTTTTCTCCAATTTCTGTGTGGGAAAGTTCTGGAATCTATGTGGATCCACAAATTTCCTACCACCCAGCTTTCCCCCAGGTCTCCCGATAAAAATGATACCTCACTCGCGTGGGTGGGTCAAGTACCCGCGACAGGCAAGGGCCCAGAACGTATTGAGGAGACATCAAAATTACCTATCACAAAACAACCTGCTTTTGCAAGGGGGGTCACCTGGGTTTTTGGCCCCGGGCTCAGCGGCCATCTTGGGAACCTACCAAACCCACACATTTCTGAAAACTAGACAACTGGGGGAGTCCAGCGAGGTATGGCTTGCATGGGTCCCCAAACGTTTTCCTACCCAGAATGCCCTGCAAACCTCAAATTTAGCAGAAAAAAATCACTTTTTACTCAAATTTCTGTGTGGGAAAGTTTTGGAATCTGCGTGGATCCACAAATTTCCTACCACCCTGCGTTCCCCCAGGGCTCCCGATAAAAATGGTACCTCACTTGTGTGGGTCGACATAGTGGCTGAAACAGGAAATGGCCCAAATCGTATTGTGGAGACTTCAAAACTACCTATAACAAAACTACCTGGTTTTGGGGGGGGGCACATGGTTTTTTGGCCCCGGGCTCGCTGCCATCTAGGGAAACCTACCAATCCCACACGTTTCTGAAAACTAGACACCCTGGGGAGTCCAATGAGGTATGGCTTGCGTGGATCCCCCAACGTTTCCCTGCCCAGAATCCCCTGCAACCCTCAAATTTAGCTGAAAAAACCATATTTTCCACATATTTTTGCGTGGAATCACCGTGCTGGCACAAATGTCCTACCACCCAGCGTTGCCCTTGTTCCCCTGAGTAAAATGATACCTCACTTGTGTGGGTGTCCAAAGCAGAACTGGCTAAAAACGTATTTTTAAAAAAATATAGCGATTAGAATTCTCGGTGCTATACCCTAAATCCCTATGTTTTGGGCTCTTCCCAGTCACAGGCCTTTGGCCCACCCACACAAGTGAGGTATCATTTTACTCGGGAGAACAAGGGGAACGCTGGGTGGTAGGACATTTGTGCCGGCACGGTGATCCCACGCAAAAATGTATTGAAAAAGTGATTTTTTCAGCTAAATTTGAGGTTTGCAGGGATTCTGGGTAGGAAAACGTTGTGGGACCCACGCAAGCCATACCTCGCTGGACTCCCCGGGTGTCTAGCTTTCAGAAATGTTTGGGTTTGGTAGTTTCCCAAGATGGCCGCCGAGCTCCGGGGACAAAACCCAGGTGACCCCTCTTGCAAAACCAGGTTGTTTTGTGATAGGTAATTTTGATGTCGCCTCAATAGGTTTTGGTCCCTTTTCTGTCACGGGTACTTGACCCACCCAGGCGAGTGAGGTATCATTTTTATCAGGAGACCTGGGGGAACGCTGGGTGGGAGGAAATTTGTGGATCCACGTAGATTCCAGAACTTTCCACACAGAAAGTTGAGAAAAAGTGATTTTTTCAGCTAAATTTGAGGTTTGCAGGGGATTCTGGGTAGGAAAACGTTAGGGGACCCACGCAAGCCATACCTCGCTGGACTCCCCAGGTGTCTAGTTTTCAGAAATGTGTGGGTTTGGTAGGTTTCCCTAGATGGCCACCGAGCCCAGGGCCAAAACTCATGGGACCCCCTTGCAAAACCAGGTCGTTTTGTGATAGGCCATTTTGAGGTCGCCTCAATACGTTGTGGGCCCTTGCCTGTCGCGGGTACTTGGGCCTCCCACCCGAGTGAGGCACCATTTTTATCGGGAGACCTGGGGGAACGCTGGGTGGTAGGAAATTTGTGTCAGCCCCGTGATGCCACAACTTTAACACACAAAAATGTGTGAAAAAGGGATTTTTTCAGCAAAATGTCAGGTTTGCAGGGGATTCTGGGTAAGAAAACGTTGGGGGATCCACGCAAGCCATACCTCCCTGGAATCCCCCGGGTGTCTACTTTCCAGGAATGTGTGGGTTTGGTAGGTTTCCCTAGGTGGCCGCCGAGCCCCGGGCCAAAACGTCATGGGACCCCCCTTGCAAAACCAGGTCGTTTTGTGATAGGCCATTTTGAGGTCGTCTCAATACGTTGTGGGCCCTTGCCTGTCGCGGGTACTTGGGCCTCCCACCCGAGTGAGGCACCATTTTTTTCAGAAGACCTTGGGGAACGCGGGGTGGGTGGAATTTTGTGGATCCACGCAGATTCCACAACTTTCCACCACAGAAAAGTGAGGAAAATGTGTTTTTTTGCCAATTTTTAGGTTTGCAAGGGATTCTGGGTAACAGAACCTGGCAAGAGCCAGTCAAGTCACCCCATCCTGGATTCCCTGGGTGTCTACTTTTCAAAAATGTATAGGTTTGCTAGGTTTCCCTAAGTGCCGGCAGAGCTAGGGTTCAAAAACTACAGCTAGGCACTTTGCAAAAAAAGGGTCATTTTTCACTGTGAAAATGTGGTGCGTCCACGTTGCGTTGTACACTGCTTCCTGTCGCGGGCACTAGGCCTACCCACACAAGTGAGGTACCATTTTTTTCGGAAGACCTTGGGGAATGCGGGGTGGGTGGAATTTTGTGGATCCACGCAGATTCCAGAACTTTCCACCACAGAAAAGTGAGGAAAATGTGGTTTTTTTGCCAATTTTTTAGGTTTGCAAGGGATTCTGGGTAACAGAACCTGGTGAGAGCCAGTCAAGTCACCCCATCCTGGATTCCCCTGGGTGTCTACTTTTCAAAAATGTATAGGTTTGCTAGGTTTCCCTAAGTGCCGGCAGAGATAGGGTTCAAAAACTACAGCTAGGCACTTTGCAAAAAAAGGCTCATTTTTCACTCTGAAAATGTGGTGCGTCCACGTTGCGTTTTGAGCTGCTTCTTGTCGCGGGCACTAGGCCTACCCACACAAGTGAGGTACCATTTTTTTCGGAAGACCTTGGGGAACGCGTGGTGGGTGGAGTTTTGTGGATCCACGCAGATTCCAGAACTTTCCACCACAGAAAAGTGAGGAAAATGTGTTTTTTTTGCCAATTTTTTAGGTTTGCAAGGGATTCTGGGTAACAGAACCTGGTGAGAGCCTATCAAGTCACCCCATCCTTGATTCCCCTGTGTGTCTACTTTTCAAAAATGTATAGGTTTTCTAGGTTTACCTAAGTGCCGGCAGAGCTAGGGTTCAAAAACTACAGCTAGGCACTTTGCAAAAAAAGGGTCATTTTTCACTGTGAAAATGTGGTGCGTCCACGTTGTGCTTTGCGCTGCTTCCTGTCGCGGGCACTAGGCCTACCCACACAAGTGAGGTACTATTTTTTTCGGAAGACCTTGGGGAACGCGGGGTGGGTGGAATTTTGTGGATCCACGCAGATTCCAGAACTTTCCACCACAGAAAAGTGAGGAAAATGTGGTTTTTTTGCCAATTTTTTAGGTTTGCAAGGGATTCTGGGTAACAGAACCTGGTGAGAGCCAGTCAAGTCACCCCATCCTGGATTCCCCTGGGTGTCTACTTTTCAAAAATGTATAGGTTTGCTAGGTTTCCCTAAGTGCCGGCAGAGCTAGAGTTCAAAAACTACAGCTAGGCACTTTGCAAAAAAAGGGTCATTTTTCACTGTGAAAATGTGGTGCATCCACGTTGCGTTTTGCGCTGCTTCCTGTCGCGGGCACTAGGCCTACCCACACAAGTGAGGTACCATTTTTTTCGGAAGACCTTGGGGAACGCGGGGTGGGTGGAATTTTGTGGATCCACGCAGATTCCAGAACTTTCCACCACAGAAAAGTGAGGAAAATGTGTTTTTTTTGCCAATTTTTTAGGTTTGCAAGGGATTCTGGGTAACAGAACCTGGTGAGAGCCAGTCAAGTCACCGCATCCTGGATTCCCCTGGGTGTCTACTTTTCAAAAATGTATAGGTTTGCTAGGTTTCCCTCAGTGCCGGCAGAGCTAGGGTTCAAAAACTACAGCTAGGCACTTTGCAAAAAAAGGGTCATTTTTCACTGTGAAAATGTGGTGCATCCACGTTGCGCTTTGCGCTGCTTCCTGTCGCGGGCAACAGGCTGACCCACACAAGTGAGGTACCATTTTTTTCGGAAGACCTTGGGGAACACGGGGTGGGTGGAATTTTGTGGATCTACGCAGATTCCAGAACTTTCCACCACAGAAAAGTGAGGAAATTGTGGTTTTTTTGCCAATTTTTTAGGTTTGCAAGGGATTCTGGGTAACAGAACCTGGTGAGAGCCAGTCAAGTCACCCCATCCTGGATTCCCCTGGGTGTCTACTTTTCAAAAATGTATAGGTTTGCTAGGTTTCCCTAAGTGCCGGCAGAGCTAGAGTTCAAAAACTACAGCTAGGCACTTTGCAAAAAAAGGGTCATTTTTCACTGTGAAAATGTGGTGCATCCACGTTGCGCTTTGCGCTGCTTCCTGTCGCGGGCACTAGGCCTACCCACACAAGTGAGGTACCATTTTTTTGGAAGACCTTGGGGAACGCGGGGTGGGTGGAATTTTGTGGATCCACGCAGATTCCAGAACTTTCCACCACAGAAAAGTGAGGAAAATGTGGTTTTTTTGCCAATTTTTTAGGTTTGCAAGGGATTCTGGGTAACAGAACCTGGTGAGAGCCAGTCAAGTCACCGCATCCTGGATTCCCCTGGGTGTCTACTTTTCAAAAATGTATAGGTTTGCTAGGTTTCCCTCAGTGCCGGCAGAGCTAGGGTTCAAAAACTACAGCTAGGCACTTTGCAAAAAAAGGGTCATTTTTCACTGTGAAAATGTGGTGCATCCACGTTGCGCTTTGCGCTGCTTCCTGTCGCGGGCAACAGGCTGACCCACACAAGTGAGGTACCATTTTTTTCGGAAGACCTTGGGGAACACGGGGTGGGTGGAATTTTGTGGATCTACGCAGATTCCAGAACTTTCCACCACAGAAAAGTGAGGAAAATGTGTTTTTTTGCCAATTTTTTAGGTTTGCAAGGGATTCTGGGTAACAGAACCTGGTGATAGCCAGTCAAGTCACCCCATCATGGATTCCCCTGGGTATCTACTTTTCAAAAATGTATAGGTTTGCTAGGTTTCCCTAAGTGCCGGCAGAGCTAGAGTTCAAAAACTACAGCTAGGCACTTTGCAAAAAAAGGGTCATTTTTCACTGTGAAAATGTGGTGCATCCACGTTGCGTTTTGCGCTGCTTCCTGTCGCGGGCACTAGGCCTACCCACACAAGTGAGGTACCATTTTTTTCGGAAGACCTTGGGGAACGCGGGGTGGGTGGAATTTTGTGGATCCACGCAGATTCCAGAACTTTCCACCACAGAAAAGTGAGGAAAATGTGGTTTTTTTGCCAATTTTTTAGGTTTGCAAGGGATTCTGGGTAACAGAACCTGGTGAGAGCCAGTCAAGTCACCCCATCCTGGATTCCCCTGGGTGTCTACTTTTCAAAAATGTATAGGTTTGCTAGGTTTCCCTCAGTGCCGGCAGAGCTAGGGTTCAAAAACTACAGCTAGGCACTTTGCAAAAAAAGGGTCATTTTTCACTGTGAAAATGTGGTGCGTCCACGTTGCGTTTTGCGCTGCTTCCTGTCACGGGCACTAGGCCTACCCACACAAGTGAGGTACCATTTTTTTCGGAAGACCTTGGGGAATGCGGGGTGGGTGAAATTTTGTGGATCCACGCAGATTCCAGAACTTTCCACCACAGAAAAGTGAGGAAAATGTGTTTTTTTTGCCAATTGTTTAGGTTTGCAAGGGATTCTGGGTAACAGAACCTGGTGGGAGCCAGTCAAGTCACCCCATCCTGAATTCCCCTGGGTGTGTAGTTTTCAAAAATGTATAGGTTTGCTAGGTTTCCCTAAGTGCCCGCAGAGCTAGGGTTCAAAAACTACAGCTAGGCACTTTGCAAAAAAAGGGTAATTTTTCATTGTGAAAATGTGGTACGTCCACGTTGCATTTTGAGCCATTTCCTGTTGTGGGCACAAGGCCTACCCACACAAGTGAGGTACCATTTTTATCGGGAGACTTAGGGTAACACAGAATTGTAGAGCAACTGTTATTACCTATTGACTTTCGATGCATTTCTGCCTTCCAAATGAAAGACAATGTGTAAAAAATAAGTCATTTTGAAAAATGACCTATAATTCTCATGCTAGTATGGGTACTCCCAATTTCGGAAATGTGCAAATATCTACTGTTTCTAAAATCTACATTTTGTTCCCATTTCAGAAATACATAGGTGTCTTTCATAACAATTTTTCCATGTATACATTTTCCCAAAATAATTGCTATATACCCGGTACATAATAAAAAACCATTGCAAGATGCTGCTCAGTTATTGGCTCTGGGTTCGTCGGGTTCTTGGTGAACCTACAAGTCCTATATATCCCCACAACCAGAAAGGTTTAGCGGATATAACGGTATATTTCCTTTAAATAGCTGTCATAATTAAAAGAAGTTACAGGTGAAAACGTTGACACAAATGGCTGTTTTTTTCAACTAATTTTCAATTTTTCCTTTATTTAACTGTTAGTTTCTATAAGGAAAACTTTAAGGATCTACACAAATGACCCCTTGCTGAATTAAGAATTTTGTCTACTTTTCAGAAATGTATGGCTTTCTAGGATCCATTATTGGTTTCATACCAATTTCTACCATTAACTGGAAGGAGGTTGAAAGCACAAAAAATAGCAAAAATAGGCTATGTCCCAGAAAAATGCCAAAACTGCGTAAAAAAAGTTGGTTTTCTGACAAAAGTCTGCTTGTCCCTGAAAGCTGGGAAGATGGTGATTTCAGCACCACAACCCCTTTTTGATGCCATTTGCAGGGAAAAAACAAGACGCTTTCATCTGTAGCCCTTTTTCGCATTTTTCCCCAAAAAACCAAATTTAGCTGTATTTTGGCTAATTTCTGGGTCCCCTCCAGGGGAATCCACAAACCCTGGGTACCTTTACAATCCCCATGATGTTAGAAAAAAGGACGCAAATTTGGCATGGATACCTTATGTGGTCAAAAAGTTACAGGGGCCTAAGCGCGCACTACCCCAAATAGCCAAAAAAAGGCTTAGCACAGGGGGGAAAAGGCCTAGCAGCGAAGGGGTTAAAAGACCATTCACTTGGGCTTTGTTGTGTTTTCACTCCTTCTTAGAGCCCCTGTATCTCCACTCTGCCTATTGCTGGAAGAATCAGCCCCCCACCCCCGAAATTTTTAGTAGCCCCTCTCCCTCCCTACCCCCCCTCCGAAATTTGGTCCCTTGCACTGTCCTTCCCGCCCTGGCCTCAGGGATAATGGCAGGTGTGGAACGGCAGAACGTCAAGAACATCAAGAAGGTGAGCTGGATACTTACAGCTAAAGAAGAGGCAGGTGGTGAACGCGGGCGCCATGTTGAACATTTTGTGTCGCCGCTCTCACCGGCGGACATCAGTAACCACCGAAGCTCCTCTCAAGCAACAGTGAAGCTCGGAATCTGGAGACTGGAGAGTTGCAATTTCTCAAAACTAATGACTCACTTCCCACTCTAAAACCACCACCCTCCCCGAACACTTTCACAACAATCTTGCGTGCATATTTGGAGCACAGTCAGCTCAGATGACGATTTCAAGAGAAAATAAAGGGGAAGGAAGTCGGGGTCAGTGTGATTGGCTTTCGTATCTGACACACATCAAACGTACTAAGTTCTCAAAATCTTTATTTCCAAATCCATGATCGTTTTAGACGAAAACTTGGAAAGTAGAAAAGGAGCACAGGTTCCTACTCTAGGACTGTGTGTTGCAGGAGCAACATCAACAAGTATATAAGCGTTCTGGCTTTTGGCAAAAATTTCCTTTGCCTTCTTTGCTTTCAACTTGCTTGAATAAAAAAGGCAAGAAAGAAAGAAGGTAAGAAAGGAAGGAAGAAGAGAAAGAAAGCAGGAAAGAAAGAAGAAAAGGAAAGAAAAGAAAGAAGGCAAGATAAAAAAGAAGTCAAGAAGGAAATAAAGAATCTTCATGCTCTTCAGACAATATCTAACCTCCCCTCTTTTGCCTGGGCCTAGGCCATGCCTACTAATTTTTCTTCACTAATTCATTTTATCCAAGAGAGTTTAGGAACTGAGCCAGAGCTCTCTGGACATTGTCACAACAGCTATAGTTTACCTGCAATTGTGCTAGCAACAGAAATGTAATCATCAAATCACTGATCCATCATCTTCAGACCACGGATCAGTGATCTTCTTTAAGTCAATATTTACTTTAACAGATGTCCCGTCCCCAACGCAAAGCTGAGATGGAGAACCAAGCACCTCCTTAAAGGAGGCCGGGTCCTAAGGGGTGGGCAGAGGAAGGGAGAATCCAATGGGCAAAGATTACTAGTACGAATTCTTTATCTGCTTCCTCTTACTAGTCATCCCTCCAGAGTTACTGTTGATTAGGCTGATCAGCAAAAACATGTCACTAAGAATAAGCCTGCAAATCTAATAGGGCACTTCAACTGGATACAATCACACATGAAATGATTGCAGCCCAGAAATTGTTGAACTAGGACCTAAGCCCATTGCTCTCTCTCCCCTTCTTACACAAGCAGAGGAATGTAGACGTTTGAGGAGTAGGCAGGCTGAAGTGACCATCAACTTTCTAGAGAAAGAGAGCTCTTTCTACCATGGATGTGCCAGGCAGCCCACTTCACCTTCTCTAAAACCTTAATGACTGTTGTCAGCCTAAGGTACATGAAATAAGGCCCTGGAATGCAGCAAGATATGAAAGCAATAATCCAACTCTGGATAAAGAAAGAAAACTGAACAATCCAGGTATAGAATCTGCACAGCAGGGCCAGTGTCCACCTCTGAATAACTTATATTGTGAGTTTATCCACTATGACACGTTATTGTTGGCTCGCCTTGTGATGTGGACACAATTTTACAGCAGATAAATATTAGGAACCAGAAATAAAAGCTAGCAAGACTCCAGGATGAGTCCTGTTATCATGAACCTTTTATTCACAGCTGAAGGAAACTCCCTCCTACTGTATCCACCTGCGTGCCTTCACCCATGGAATGTAAGATAAAGCAAGCAGTGGTATAGAAAAAAGAGGAGCACAAAGGGACCTAAACCCTGGCAGGCTGAATTTCCTGACAATGGAGATACACATCAAGACACCAAGAGCTACCTTGCCTGCCGCCATATTCGTCAAATGAAGGCAAATGTACAACCTCGCTGGATGCTGTTAGTGTTTGGACTCTGTACACTGAGCCCTATCTAACCAAGCCCCACAGCATGTGCTCTGACCCTTACAAACTTGTTGAACTGGTTAAAATCCCTGACTGGCACATTTCTCTTAAGGTAAGTCCCTAATATATGGTATCCCGTGTCCCCAAAGCCTGTAAGTTAAATAGAACTAGTGAACTGCAGCACTAATTATACCACCGCTAAAGTGACCATGCAAAGCATGATTCTAGGCCTACCACAGCAGTCTAGTTGAGCCATTTCAAAACTGTAATTTCGACCTGGCAAAATCACCCTTTGCCAGGCATAAACATTCTTTTTAAATAGTAGTAAGTCACCCCTAAGTTGAGCTTTGCCAGCCTTATGGCAGGGTGCATAGTATTTAAAAGTAAGACATATGTATTTAATGTTTTCAAATGTCGTTCCAGTAAAAAGGGCCTGAACCCTTGTTTCACTGTAGCAAAGGCTGGCTACCACAGAAAACGCTGGGCTACTTTATTACACTTAGGATTGGCATTAGCTGGAAAAATACTTCAAATACTAATTTTTCGGTCTCGCCTAGGCAGCGCATGCGCTGTCTCGTCGAGAGATGCTGTATACAGTATAGTGGGGGAAGCTCCGCCCACTTTTCAGCCTTATTTTTGATTGGCTTGCATCATATTTTCTGCATTCTGATTGGTGCTTGGCTTGGTAATCCCGCCTCCTGACGGGCATGTCGTCATTTTTTCCCTTCCGAGGCTATCGGCCCCTTTACTTCATAAACAGTTTTGCTCCCCTGCCTCTCCCCGTTCCCTCCTGTACTCCATGACTTCTTCGACCACCAACACCTTCCCACCCCCTCCTGTTCGTGCCTTCTTTTACGTCTGCACTTCCGTTAAAAATGCAATAGGACTCGCGTAAATACGCGTCCTATTGAATTTTCAGAGCTTGTTTGCTATTTGATTCGTGGGTGCATTTGCACTATTTGTCTCCCATGCACGCGATGCCTTACATCGTACGCATGCGCGACAAAACACCACACACATGTCCGGCTTGCCGTAGGCCCAGGCCGGTGTTTGCAAACACCACACGCATTTACGGCTTGCCGTAGACCGGGGAGCATTATCAGCATTGGACGGGAAGAGGGAGGCCCTTTTCCCTGTAGATGGAGCCATGGTGAGTAGCATACGCCGTGGTTGTGCTTTAAAATGCGTTTTTAATCTACCTTCATCCTGTCCTTGGAGCGGCACTGCTTGTCTTTTGACCGGCCGGGGGTCACGAATGCAAGTAGAGGAATTTGCCGATCTTCAACTGCAGAGGGAAGTGGCGTCGTCGCATCCTATTTGTCAGAAGCTGTAGAGATGGGCTTTTTAAATTCTTAACATGCACGGGAGTGATAGAGGGGAGGAAACCGAGACATTCCTTATGTTTACACTCGAACACCGGAACTAGTAAGTGTGGAGATGGTGTTGGTAACGTGATATATGACAGTGGAATCAGACTTATTACTGTTGGGCGGCTTGCCTTAAACGAGGAGATCCGTACACGTAGTGAGCGTGTCTGGTTTAACGGCAGCGCCGGCAGTGAGTCAGGCATGCTAATATTTAGCAGAATATGCGAGGAGACCTACTAAATGTCTGCAGCAATTTGTACGAAATACAGGCTCCTACATCTTCCTTTCACATACGAGCATTGGCAAAGCCAATAGGCCTCACCTTGCTGTCTAAGGAAAAGGGGGAGTCTTCCGGGAGATTGCAGTCACGTTACCAGACTGGTTGTCTGTCATCTGAAGAAAGACGACAAAAGGACAACGGCGACCTGTGAGCTGGTCAGTTGGGGCAATATCAGCCCCTGTTTTGCGGCTGATGAGGGAGGGAAAAAACACTTCTGTACTGGCAGTAAATAGTTGTTTGGCGGGGAATGACAGCGACTATGCCAATTATAGCCTTTAGTTTGGGGAGCACTTTAGAAAACTTGGCCTGCAGGGCTACGCAGGTTTCAAATAGGCTCTGTTCAGTATTTCCAGTTTGGAGTGTGCTTAACGTGACGTTTGAAAGGTGCTGTATTGTGACAGTTGAATAGCGCTTGTGGGGCGTTGAAGTGTTTACCTGTACAGATAGTAAGCTAGCCATGTAGGGTGCGTTGTTGGAACAGTTTTGTCTTTGCCGTGAACCTCCATATAGGAAGTGTTTGTTTTATGTGTGGCACTAAATAACGACCTGAGCGATACACTGCTATCTACAAAATATTATTTTCAGAAATTTACACTTTAAAAAAAATAATGTAGGGTCCAAGAACGGAATTCTAAACTGCTGTGGGCAGTAAGCTTGTGGGGATAGAGAGGAATAACTATTTCCGTTCACTTAATAGGGTGCTGATCCCCGTACATGCAGATAGGTCTTTGCGCACATCTGTCAGTCCAGGTGCTTGTGTAGGTACCCACCTCGTTTATGACACGTGTAGCAACATGATGGATGATAGGTGGTTTTGAATACATTGGTGCTTTAAGCGGACGAATAGTGGATGCTATGTTAACCCATATGTAAAGCCCACCATTACTCAAGGGTGGCTGGCGCTGGAGAATTCATAACAAACCAGTGGAAGCAAGAGTATTTTTTGTTGTTGCAATTTTATATAGCGTAAACTTGACCCAAAGGTATTGGAGCACCAGTTACATTACACAAGGACACATTCATTTTTGTTTTAGTGTGCGAAGGTGATGGGGGCACTATAGAAAATGCCTTAACTGATGACTGAATAAGGGCAAACTGACCAACAGCTTCCCGGTACCAGCACCTCCTTCCTTTCACAAGCAGTGGCCGCCAATTTCAGCAAGGCCAGTAACACTCAAGAAATGACACGTACACCTCTGGGAAGGAAGCTTACGATGGCAACAAATAATATCATGGTGCACACCAGAAAATCAGAAGCCTTTAGGCGCTGAGATGAAAGGTGATGTTGTAATCCAAATCAATGGTACCCGTTAACGGTCAATAAAATGACAGAAGGCTGGGTCATTAACCCTTGAATTTAAACAAGTCTCTGGGCAGGCACTAAACCAACTGCGTTATCTTACTTGATTCTGGTTACCGTGATAATGAATACTTTTTATAGCGCATATTCCACCAGACTGGTGACTTCACAGCACTGTCAGTCACATGTTACTGCCATTCAACTTAATTGGGCACTCGTTTACACCTATGAAGGTTGAAAGGCTGAGTGTACCCCGCTTTAGTGTGAACCCATTAACCTTCCATGTCACATCGAGCGTCTGTGGACCTCACCTGTCTTGAAAGCATTTTTACAACCAAAACAATCTCACACCGCTGTAGTATTGGCAGGTAACTGAGACAGCCCACCGCCTTCTCTGAAGAAAGCACATTTGTGAAACTTGCAGCGGTTCTGTCACTTGTGGGACAGGCGCCACTCCTAAACATACAGATGTTATTTTATTGTTAGACTATCGCAGATGACTGCGAACTCTATTTGTCTATGTCGATGTTCTTTCAAAATCCTTGCTTGCTATAGGCAATCCTTCTTCTTTGTCCCTCCATTTTTTTTTTCTTTCCTCCCACTACAACCCAAAACACACCGGTAAAAGACATTGTCGTTTACAACACTAATAGCTCCAACTCTCACAAATGCGAGACCAATTTGCATTGCAAATGCTTGTTATAATTCAGTCTGCTGTTGTCGACCCCTCCTTCGGATCAAAGCTGCAGTCTGACCTGCCAATGACCCGTAGACGAAGACTTTTCTCCAGAAAATCTTCTAATTCAGAAAGTAAACTTTCCACAGGGACAAACCAATAGCTGTACCCAACCAGCAGTAGCTCTTGGTGGGCCTTTACTTATGACTTGGACCAGGTCTAGCACTGCCAGGTAACCATGATTGGCACATTCCACTTTTAGGCACTATTTTGACTTCAAACTTCAAAAAATCATATCTCCAGATCCCTACATCCGATTTTTGTTGTTTTGGTGTGGGATTTTTATTGTGTTGTGTTTTCTACTTTTTAACTGTTTTGGTACTGATAAATGCTTTATACCTTTCTCCTAAGTTAAAAATGTTTGCTCTGTGCTACAGCTACCGAGGGTTGAGCTCAGGTTTAATTTATTGAGCCCATTATTACTTGATGAGGCCTCTACAACTACAACATCCCTCCATTTTAGGCTACCACTTGTACTGTCCTATGCTCCCTTTAAGGAAAATTGTTGTATATAGAAAGTCCATGAGCCAGGTATACAAAACAGGATAGCTTTATTCAGGCTTAGTTCCAGGGTAAGTTAGGTAGAAGAAGATAAGTAGATGAAAGAATAGACCCACCAGGAGCAGCCTCCCTGCTGCTCAGCCTGCATCCACCAACTGACACTCCACACATAACCAGGCAGCTAAGCATTCCATGACATCATCACACATTCCAAAACTCATCCTGGCTGAGCAGTAGGAAGACACAGCTAGGGAAGAGGAATGGCAACAAGTAGATTATAATACATCCCCCTTCCTTAGGAAACTAAAAGCAAAAGTGAACGAAACAAACGAAAACATCATCATATACATTACATCAGAAAAGATGGTAAGAACATTCCAAATATGCATGCATGAAAAGTAACACTCCAAACAATACATGCATGAAATGTACATATAACATTACATCAGGAAATATGGAAGGAACATTCCAAAACATGCATGTAAAAACACATTCCATTCCAAATATACATGCATGAAACACGCCCCATCCCTTAGGGAAAATAAAGGGGAAAAAAACAAAAAACAGAACTAGGGCACTAACCACCCCACAACCTCACCACAATAGGGTACAAAACACCCTTGAAAACAGAACTGGGGCACTCAGCTCCCACAACCTCACAGTAGTAGGGTACACACCACCCTATAAAACAGAAATGGGGTACGGCACTCACCACCCCACAACCTCACCGCAAAAGGCTTCTCACCACCCTAGGAACAGAACTGGGGCACTCACCACCCCACAACCTCACAGAGACAGGGTACACCGCCCCACAACCTACACATAACAGGGTACACACCACCCTGTGAAACAGAACTGGGGCACTCACCGCCCCACAACCTACATGTAACAAGGTACACACCACCCTGTGGAGCAGAACTGCGGCACTCACCACCCCACAACCTCACTATAAAAGGGTACTCAAGCCCTACAAAACAGAACTGGGGTAGTCAGCTCCCACAACCTCACCGAAGTAGGGTACACACCACCCTATAAAACAGAAATGGGGTACGGCACTCACCACCCCACAACCTCACCGCAAAAGGGTACTCACCACCCTAGGAACAGAACTGGGGCACTCACCACCCCACAACCTCACAGAGACAGGGTACACCGCCCCACAACCTACACGTAACAGGGTACACACCACCCTGTGGAACAGAACTGGGGCACTCACCGCCCCACAACCTACACGTAACAAGGTACACACCACCCTGTGGAGCAGAACTGGGGCACTCACCACCCCACAACCTCACTATAAAAGGGTACTCAAGCCCTACAAAACAGAACTGGGGTACTCACCACCCCACAACCTTACTTTAAAGGGTACTCATGCCCTACAAAACAGAACTGGGGTACTCACCACCCCACAACCTACACTTAAAAAGGTACACACCACCCTGTGGAACAGAACTGGGGCACTCACCACCCCACAACCTCACTATAAAGGGTACTCACGCCCTGCAAAACAGAACTGGGGTACTTACCACCCCACAACCTACACGTAACAGGGTACACACCACCCTGTGGAACAGGACTGGGGCACTCACCACCCCACCACTTACACGTAACAGGGCACACATCACCCTGTGGAACAGAACTGGGGCACTAACCGCCCCACAACCTAACACAATAGGGAACAAACACTTCCCGATTAACCAGCACTGGGGCGCTAACCGCCCTACAACTTCACGTAATACCCCACAAGGTCAACGTAAAAGGGTACACACTTCCCCCACAAAACAGTATTGTAGCAATTGAAAATGTGCACAAAGGAAGTCTTTCACTAAGGTGGTCTCCACTCAAAATTCCACGCGGGTGCCGGCATCCAATGCGATGCAGGGAAGACATGGCACCTGAGTCTCTTCAGTGTTCTCTGGCAGGAACACCTCACTCATCCTGGCTGAGCAGTAGGGAAGACACAGCTAGGGAAGAGGAATGGCAACAAGTAGATTATAACACAAATCCTAGTCATAAGTGTCAAAAGTGTCAAAATATCTGGGATTACCTTGGAATGAAAAAAAAAATATTGTTTGCTACCTGCAGGATTTAGACACTAATGGCCTGATTACGAGTTTGGAGGAGAAGGAGCGGGACCGCCATGCTGCACCCCGCTCCTGCACCGCCAAACCCGTCACCGCCCACCATATTATGAATTTTTTAGTCACTGGCGGGTGGTTCTTTGGCATTCCCACAGCGGTGCCTTTGAAATAGGCACCGCAATGGGAATGTCAAAGGCAGTACCTGCATTGCATGGACTGGTGCAGTCCATGCAGTGCAAGTACTGGGGTGCATGCATACAGTTGTGCCCCATGGGTCAGGGACAACAGGCAGCCCTGAGGGCCCCCCTTGTTTCCTCTCCACCACGGTTTTCATGCAGAGGGACCGCCATGAAAACCATGGCGGAGAGAAAACTCGTAATATGCTTGCTGGGATTGCAGTGGTCCTGCCAAGCATATTGCGGGCTCATGACTGCCAAACCACCGCCAGGGATCTGTGATCCCTGGCGGTTGTGGCGGCGCAATGGCAGTCTGACTGCCCAACAGGGGCAGTCGGATCGCCAGTGCGGCAGTGGCAGGACCGTCACCACCGCGCCACCGCGAGTCTGGCTGTCCGTGGACTGCCAGGCTCATAATCAGACCCTAAGTCTCCTTGGAATGAAAAAACACATTAGTGACCTACCTGCAGGATATAGACACTAAAGGCCTGATTATGACTTTGGTGGTGTGGCAGCGGGCCACCACGTCACTGCCCTGCTGCCACACCACCAAAGCCGTCAACCGCCCGCCCGCCAGATTAGGAGTTTTTTCCTGGTGTGGCGGGTGGCGCTTTGACAGTCCCAGGTGCTAAACCTTAGAAAGGCACCGCAATGGAAACGCCAAAGCATGTTCCTGCACGAACCGAAATGCACATTGTTGTGCATTTCATTTCATACAGGAACATGGGGGAGTATATAGACAGGTGGGCACTCCATGTGCACCCCCTGCATGCACACCTATGCACAGAGGCACCAGGGGGCCCTATGGGGCCCCCTTAGTTTTCTCACCGCCACCCTTTTCATGGCGGGCTCACTGCCATGAAAAGGAGGGCAGTGAGGAAACTCATAATATGCTTGGCGGTGCAGCAGCTGCACCACCAGCATATTATGGCCTCTGACCACTGCGCCACCGCCACAGGATCAAGGATCCCGGCGGTAGCATCGGTCCTGTGGCGGTCCCACCGCCGTAATCGTAATACGGCAGGCAGACCGTCAGTCTGGCGGTCCATGGAACGCCACCACGAGTTCAGCGGTGCCATGGACAGCAAAACTCGTAATTAGGCCCTAAGTCTTCCCTAGGCAATGTGCCTAACTGTTGCAAAATTCTGACTCTTACAGAAATGTATGCAAATATTCACTTGAATCCGTTACTTGATTGATGTGAGTATATCAATTGGTAAAAACCCAGGCTGGTCATGTTGATAATCGGCAATTGCATGTGAGAATTACAAAGATTGTAATCCAAATATTCAAAACATGTGTCTTCACTTCAATAGTGAGAAGAGGTATTGTATTATGACAAGGAGGACAGTGGAAAAATTATCTGAATAATTTTGGAGGATGGTAGGCTACAGTGCATACTAGACATGCTGTTGAACAAGTAATGGACATGGCGATCATGTATTCAATGGAACTGTAATTTGGCTCTTGTAGCCCCTTGATAGGAATAATGTCTGAATAGATAAATGCAGTCCACCCTGTTTCCCCTGTACCAGTTCTTGCATAGGATTCTTTCAATGACAGATAATAGGCCAGTGAAGGCAGGTGCCTGAGGCCTCAGCGACCAGGCCTCCGTCAAGGCCAGGTTGATCAGATGGAGATTCGATCAGATGAAGATTAATTTGTGGATTTAAAAAAAAATATATTTTTATTTGTTTTTGATTTTTATGATATATAAGGGAAATAATTTGAAACCTGGCAACAACAGCTCGTTATGTACTGAGGATACACGTATGTACATTTCAACCAAAACAGCATTTACAAAAAGGCTTCCCTGTGTCAAGATAGTGTCAGGATGTTAATATCATTCATACTTCGACAGTAAAGCCTAATTCCATTTGAGTAAATTATGCATGCTTAATGACACTCTCTGCAATAAAGAATAACAGTTTAAAAAATGAAACCCATCCTGCCCTCTCCATATAATTCCGCTGCACCAATACGTGCGGCAACTTGCAGAATAAGATGGTGGGAGAGATAAACTTCATATAATGATCTATATACCATATACCTAACAATAAATTGGGGATTTAGTTGAAAATGGTAGATGGAAGAGGAGGACAATGGATTTGTTGGGATGTGCTAGGCTCAATCGAGACAGGGTCTGTGGTCATGATTGCTGTGGCCATGGTTTTAGGGCATCGGTTCATAAATGCAGCATGTATTGCCAAAGTCAATAGGACTCGCTTATACTAGAACTACTTACTGGCTTTGTCAATGTGTCTTTGCCATGTTGTACAGCAGTGCAGCTGCTGGGCAACATGGCTTAACGTAAACAAAAAAGCATTGGCAAAGCCAATAGACCTTGCCTATGCAAGAGCCATTGCCTTTGTAAATGTTTCTTGTAGCAACGTTGTACAGCAGCGGCTGAAAGTAAAGGAAAAAAGCGCAGTGACACAGTCAATGCTGACAGCATCACAGCATTTAATTCTTTACTTTCAGACATTCTGCACAGCAGTGGCGCTGCAGTACAACATGGCTAAAAGACAATGACAAGCCAATAGGTTTTTTATTGGCGAGATCTATTGGCTTTGCCAATACTTGTTAAAAAGTGCCCTTACAAATGTTTGATGTTTGGGATCGTACATTTAGTTTACAGGCTGTATTAACTAAACTCGTCATGAATAATTAATTGTTGCAGACGTGCTCTTTAAATGGGCGGGAGGCACGCAGCCGCTGTAAAAGTAAACATTATAAGGGAGAATGACAGATCAAAACCGTATTTTTTTAGGTCTTGGCTCTAGACAGAGCATGCGCTGTCTCAAAAGAGGCATGTTGTACATACTTTGTGGGCTTGAGCTCACCATAGGCTTCCCATTTGCTGGCTCCATCATCGCTCTCCTAATCTTTCTCCCCATCTGTCCATGGCAAACATGCGTCATGCCTCTTTTTGTATTTACCCTCCCCGAGAGTAGGGGCCAATTACTTTTATCCATCCAGTCCTCCCATTTAATGACCATTTTAGGAACTTCTTTTTCCTTTGTTAAGAGCCCACCTCAGGAGTGGTCGTATTTTCACGCGCTCCAAGCGCAGTGCCATTTCTGTAAACAGGAATGCAAATCATATTCTTATTTCGTTTCTTGTCCTGTCCCCCAATCACCATCCTCCTGCTCTAAAGGCCTGTGTCCCCAGGACACTTCCCCATTCTCCAAGGTTCTCTCTCTTAGCAGGTTGCAACAACTGATGGTCCCAAACACTTTAATTGCCCCAGGTCAATTGCTCCAAAGAAAGACCCAATTAATCTATGAAGGAACAGCATTCCATGCACCAGACACCGCCCGTGCTCTCAGTAGGTCATGTACAAAATACACTGCCAGGCACTTAAAGACCATGCCCGCAACTCCTCCTCTTACCTGCTGCTGTAACGCCGATGGTCCCAGATCGCCTGCCACAGAAAATTAATGACACTCAAAGCAAAAACAGCAAACTAAGGCCCCCAGCAAAGCATAAAACACACCCATGAGAAAGGCGAAGGCCCGGAAGCGGAACCTCTGAGAAGCGTCAAGTGCCGCAGCCATCTTCAGATGTCTCAAATCCATGTTACAGTCTAGCTCATCCATTCTATGTGTGCTCCCAAGTCTAAAAGGAAGATCATCCTGGAGTGATTCTGAAGTCATCTGATGACTTCAGCCAGGCTATTCCTGCAATTAAATGGGGATGTAATCCGAAGCCATCCTGAAGTATGCCTATAGGGCAGAATATTTAAATGGGATGACTCCTCGAGTCATCAGAGAAACTACTCCAGGATTAGTTCCCGATTACTTCAGTGGAAAAGATGTGATGAGCTTGTACTACTGCCGGATGATCCCATGCTGATTACAGGATTAGGGTGGATTACTCCAGGATGGGTTCCTGATTACTTCAGTGGAAAACATGTGATGATCTTGTACTACTCCAGAATGATCCCATGATGATTTCAGGATTAGGCTGGATTACTCCAGGATGATCCTTTGAGTATTTCAGGATGGGGCTGTATTATTACAGAATGATCTTGTGATGACTTCAGAATGAGGCTGCATTACTCAAGGATGATCCAAGGATAACTTTAGAATGGGACTGGCACTGTATTAGTCGATGATTTCATGAGGCGGATGTATTACCCTATGATATGTTCTGGCTGTATTACTGCATGGCGGTTTCAATACGAAGATGTATTACTCTAGGATGATCTCTAGTAGTAATACTTGTTTGACATACACAGGTTGTTAAGAAATACAGTTTTATTAGTTTGTTGACAGAGCAAATTATTGCAACAAAAACAAGCAATGGCAAAGCCAATAGGTCTTGCCTTTTTGACCAAGTGGCTTGCCAATGTCTTCTGCCGATGGCCTGCAGTATTGGTTAAAATAAACAAGCAGTGGCAAAGCCAAAAGGTCTGGCCTTTGCAAGAGCTATTGGCTTTGCCAATATGTTTTAGCCATATTGTACGCCAGCGTGTCTGTTGTTCAGCATGGCTAAAGGTTAGTGGGATAAAGGAGAGTGGCATGTCGAAAAGTGGAATGTGACGAAGTGGCGTAGTTTATAGCTACAGAGTGTCATGGAGTGGTGTAGAACGGAGTGGCATTGAGTGTGTTGCATAGAGTGGTTTAGAGCAAAGTAGATTGCTGTGTAGTGGCATAAAGTGGAGTAGCGTAGGAGAGTGGATTGGCAGAGTGGAGTATAGTGTTGTAGAGTTGAGCGTCAGAGTGGAGTTTCGTGGAGTAGAGCGGAGTAGTGTGTCATAGAATAGAGTGGAGTAAAGTGGTATAGAAGGAGTTTTGTAGTGTTGAGTGGAGTAGGGTGGCATAGCGTGGAGTAGAGTGTTGTAGAGTGGAGTGGCATAAAGTGGAGTAGAGTTTAATTGAGTAGAGCATGACAGAGTGGAGTATCATAGCGTATAGTGTCGTAGCATGAAGTAGCCTAGAATGAAGTGGTGTTAAGTTCAGTGGTACAGAGTAGATTGATGTGGAGTGCACTGGGTTTGAGTAAAGTGGTGTAGAGTGCATTGGCACAGAGTAGAGAGATGTAGGGTGCAGAGTAGATTGCAGTGGCGTAAAGTAGACTGTTTCAGAGTTGAGTGGAGTGGTGCAGGGTAGATTGCAGAGGTGTAGAGCAGAGTAGGGTAGAGTGCAGTGGCATAGAGTGCAGTGGTGCGGAATAGATTAGAGTGGTATGGAGGGATGCAGAGTGTAGTGGTGGAGAGTGCAGTACAGTTGAGCAGTGCAGAGTAGAGTGCAGTGGCATAGAGTGCAGTGACAAGTGCAGTGGTGCAGAGTGCAGTGACAAAGCACAGGGGTGTAGAGTGGTGTAGCGTGCAGTGACAGAGCAGTCGTGCAGAGTATTGTGGTATTGAGTTCAGTGGAGTAGAGTGCAGTCTTGCAGAGCGTCAGAGTACAGTGGAGTGCAGCAGCACAGAGCAGAATAGTGGTGCAGAAAAGAGTGGTGTAGCTTAGAGTGCAGTGGCGTAGAGTTCAGTAGCAGAAAGTGCAGAGTAGACTGTTGTAGAGTGCAGTGTTATATAGTAGAGTGGCGTAGAATACATTGGCATGAAGTGCAGTGGCCTTAAGTTGTGAGTAGAGGGGCATTGAGAGCAGTGGTAGCAGAGTGGTGGTGTCAGAGTGGAAGCGTAGAGTGGTGTTGTCGAATATAGTGGCGAAGCGTAGAGTGACTTGGAGTGGCATAGAGTTGTAGAGCAAACTCAGTCTACCATCCTTCTGAAATTGGAAAATTGAGAAAGATGAAAGAGTGTAATAGTAACAACTGCAAGATATCGCACTTAAAAGAAGGAAGTATAGTATAAAAAAATGTATACTTGGGTGATTAAATGTAAGAAATCACCATATGGTACCCTAACTTCACAGCAGAATCATTTGCATTTAGAATGGCACCCTTGACACTAACAGGATTCCCTGCCACCAAATGTGATTTCAATATAAGGCAAGGAGCCTACCTGACTCATAGCTCTATTTTAAGTCTGGCATTAGCCAAGACCAGGGTTCTCCAAAGTCGGTCCTAGAAGGCAAGATCCATGCTGTATTTTTTTGCATACCCCCATTTAGATACATGTAGTTATCTTAAAAATCTGGCATTGTTCCAGCCCTCCAGGACTGATTTTGGAGAACCCTGGACAAGACCTTTAGAATTTATTAAAATTACATATGTGACCAAGCCCCCGAGAGAGGCCGAAATGCATCTTTTGTTGTGAAATTAAAACCGAGAGCCTGCACCCTTACAACCGGAGTGGCTCGTTTATTCGCACTGATAAAGTGAGGATCCCCTTTTGTGTGTGTATATATATATATATATATATATACACACACACTTAGCTACAGAGGCTTTCAGCCAGCCCTTTTCATCAATTGATCTATTATTGTGTCATTCGCATTTTCATACATTCACTGCAGCATACAGCTTGGGACCGGACAGTGGGCCAGCCCACTACAGCCATTGGCTAACTTTACTGCAAGTGGTGGCATTCTTTCCCTTCACAAGAAGTCAATCCACACAAAGTAGTGCCCTTAAGAGTCGGTGACAGTGTGGAAAGCTTTACTTGTTTGGTGGCAAAAAAGAGGAAATAGGTAGGAGCTTCAGATGTGTGTTAAAAAAAAAAGAGAAAGAGTTAGAGCTATTGGCGTTGCAAATGTTTCTTACCTATGTGTTATGGATTGAAGTGGATGTATGTGGTGTGTAGTGGAAATATGTGGGTTGGATCGCAATTGTTAGTTGTGGCATGGAATTGTGTGGTGGATGTGTGTAGTGGAATTATGCGGCACGGTGTGCAGTTGCATTATGTGGATAGTATTTATGTGTGTTTGAGTACTGGAATTATGTGGAGAGGGTTTGTGAGTAATGGAGTGCAATTATGATGAATGGTATTCTGCTGTGTTATGTAGTGGAGTTTAATTGCATGTTGTGCTGTTGAATTTTATGGTATGATGTTGAAGTATGTGTTTTAAATTGGATATATGTGGTGTGTAGTGAAATTGTGTTGTGGTGGAATAATGTTTGGTTTTTTGTAATTATCTGGTTTGGAATGGATCTGTGTGGAGTTGAATAGTATGGCATGGAACAGTGTGGTACAGAGTGAAATTATGTTGAGTGGAATTATGTGGCATGATGTGGAGTGTTTTATGTGGATTGTTATGCGGTATAGAGTGGATTTATGTGGTAATGAGAAGTGTGTAATTAGGTGGAGTTGAATTATGTGGTGTTGAATGGTATGTGGATTGTAATTATGTTGCGTGATGTGGCTGTATGGATTGGCGTTGTATTGAGTGGTGTTGTATAGAGTAGAGTTGTATGGCTCTGAGTGGAGTAAAGTGGAGTGCAGTTGTGAAGCATTGTGTGGAGTGCAGTATTTGAAGTAGTGTTGCATAGAGCAGAGGCGCATTGTGTGGAGAGGAGTGGGGTTGCGTGGGTGGCGCTGCATTGTTTGGTGCTGCGTGAAGTAGTGTGGTGTGGTGTAGTTGGGTAGAGTGGGGTGGCATTGTGCCGAGTGCAGTTGCGTGGAGTGGAGTTGTGTAGAGTAAAGCAGAATGACTGGAGTAAAGCAGAGTGGTGGTAAGCTACGAGCACTGGTCTCGAGTGTTCTAGCTTAAAGGAACAAATAGTGCCACAAACTGTCTAAGTAACATCACATGTAATAAGGGAAGTCCTTAAAAATAGGCGTAGTTCAAAGCCAATATTCAGAATACAAAATTTCTCGCAGAGACAGCTTAAGCGTTGCCTCGGCAAGACCTAAAAACAGATAAATGGGAGAGGTGGGAAGGAGAAGATATCAGAGCGGTAGCCAAATACAGATAGGGTACAGAAGGAATGAGAAGAGTGAAGAGAACTGGTAACAGCAGAAATTGGAGTGCGAGAAGGGAGGATGAAGAGAATTTAAAGTGGAAAGGGAATGAAAGGGAAAAAGCAGACCCCAAGAAGGAAGCATCAAAAAGGAGATAAAGGAAAGTGGGCAGGAAAGGTGAAAAGTAGTTTCAGAGGGGAGAGTTGAAAGAAAGCGCACACAGGACAGAGCACGAAAGACTAACATAGGAAAGGAGCATGGTGAAATGGGAAGGAAGATTAAAAAAATAGTGCGGGAGATGGAGAAAGGGCGTATGCCTCAGTTTTATAATATGTATGTATAGAAATAAAATAACATTCAGGGAGGACAGGCCTATATCATTACTGGGCTTCACCTAATGTATCGCTCTGCTGCCAGACACACAATCGAGATTCATTCCCTGTGACCGGGTTCTCTGCCATGAATAATATGTTTCACCTTATTAGTTAACTGTCTCAGGGAAAAAATATAAAAACGTCACCAGGAAAGGAAAAATAGGCAGAGAGAATTTTGACGTTTTCATATTTTTTCCCTGAGTAAACGAACGTCTGTGGAATGGAGATGTTAAAGGATGATTAATGCTCTTTACATGCTTTGTGGGGGTTTATGTGGGGAGCCATATTCTGCCAAAAGCCCGGAAATCCCCTTTGAAAAGAATCCTCAGAAGCCATCTGCTTCATGTCATGAGCCATCCAAGCGCTAGGTTTTAATAGGCAACTAAAACAGCTCATCCGATCTTTGCAACTTTTCTGCATAAGTACCTCAGCATAACTTGTTTTGCAGCTATTAAGTGATTTGCCCAGAATCACAGGATCCGATCGCCAGGACTCGATCCCGGGCCCCCAGTTTGAAAGTCAGCAGTTGTGACCGTAAGACCATAACAGTAATGGTAAGGCGATACAAAATCCCACATTCATTCTCTACCACTCATGCTTTTTGTAAACAGAGCACGTAATTTATCTGTGCCTTAAGCGCCGATGTTGCGAGGCGTGCTCAGACACACTATTGAAGTCCCACATTTAATGCCCTGCAGCATCCCAAAAGCCCACAAATGATGGGATCCTATTCCCATATCTCTGGAAAGACCCCACACTCTGTAAAGTTCCCTGAGAGGCGGAATCCTACCTCCAGCTCTCTAACATAACGCACTACATTACAGCGCTGCACGTTAAAGAAAGGCGGGCTCCCGCCTTTCAAACAAAAGCGCGGCACTTGCAGATTACCCAAAAGTGGAGAGGCGGGAAATCACACCCACCTTACTTCCCACGTCTCACTCGCACCCCCACCCAAAAAATACCACCAAAACGCAGCAATGGTTTCTTGTTTTCCTCTGAGCCTGATCCATCTAAACACACTCCGGTGCAGCAAAGTGTTACTCTTCTCTCTCGACGACGGCCACAGTGCAACTCTGCTTCCGGTCAAGCCAGGGACAGCTGTGGCATGGTAGCTCGGATCCTACCAAAATGAGCCCAAAGGTAGCCAGTAGTGCTACTCTGAGGCTGGAGGGGCTGGGACTATTCATGCAGCCAGGAACTCCCGCCTGACCTCCGAAATTGAATAGTCAGCCGATCCCACTTTCGTTGACCACGTTTTTACCTTAAAGCATTCGAAAACAGGGGCTGAATGCACATCTTCGAGTTGTTAGATGCTGAATAATGCATCTCAGAATGGCAAAGAAGGACAATTATTCTCCTTTTTCGTGTACCTGTTCGATCCTCCGTGTTCCTAAAAATGTCGGCACGGGCAGGTGAGTTACTTCCTGGGTGACGTCTCTTCCGGCGCCACCAGATGTCCGCCCCGAAGTGCTTTAGAAAGGGGCTTGAAACGTATGAGTCATTGCGGCCACTTTCCATCGGTGGCTCAGCTGTTGCAGGTGGGGGTAAAAGTGCGTGGACACAATGCAGATGCATAACATTTAGAGTTTCAGAAAACTGTTTTTAGCAAAGTTTAAATACCAGCGCTCCGATTTAGTTTGCAGAATTCAGATTTTATTCAGCAGTCAGTAACCTTATTTTTGTTTAGCTTACACTTAAACAAGCCCGTAATGGAAGTTAATTGGAGATAGTATTTCTCTCGCTGTTTCCGATCTCTGCAAGAGTTTCCTTGTGTTGTCACGTAAAGATTGGATGTGCATGAACGGGGGAATGGGTGCAAAACAGGTGCACGACTGTGTGTCTGTTTGCCTGCCTGTACTTCAGCCTGTGTCTGTATGCAAGCTAGTTAGTGTTTGTCAGTGTGTATTAATGAAAGCATGATGTATTTGCTGTGGTACATATGCGCATCACTGTGCATTGTAAAAACCAAGCACAAATGGGCATTATTACAGCACTGCATAAGTAGGACAGATAAGTTAGCTACTGCATAATTGTGTTGATCGGGAAGCCTGCGGTGGCATTGTGGCAAAGGCACAGATATTTCCGCAAGTCCAGCACTGTAGAATTTGGAGTACCATGTGGATCAGAGTGGCATTGTGAAAATCGGATAATGTAGATTACAGAAGCATTGTGAAAAATGTGCTAATGTGTGCTTTATTGCATTTTTATGCAGTTGCAAAGCATCTGAAGCATTGCAGAACTTGAACAAATGTGCGGCTAGGATGACTAATCACAAATGAGCACAACTGCAGCACTGTGGAGATTAGGCAAACGCGCATTACTGCGGTTTTAATGAAAATGTGCAACCCGCACCTTACTTCAGGAGCCTAAAAACTGGGAGCATTCTTCTATCACTATCAAACTGGGTAAAACGTGCATTAGTGCAGCACTGTGGAGACTGCGTGAATATGTGCATTATTCTAGGATTCTGAAAACGAGCTAACTGCATTGCTGCATCTCTGTGTGTAGACTGTACAAAATATGCTTTAGTGCAGCAGGTTTGTGGAAACGGACATTTGTGCTCTACTGTGCAGTGTGAAAAATAATGTGTAGTTCTGCAGCGCGGCCGCTAAAGTGAAAGCGGCCAACGCTGGTAATTAAGTAGCGCAGCCGCTAAAGTGAAAGTGGCTCGCGCTGTAAATTAATTAATTAAATAAGCGCAGCCGCTATAGTTAAAGCGGACCATGCTGTAATTTAAATAAATACATTATAAAAGCGAGCGGCGTGCTGCGATGTCGTGGCTGGAAGAGGAGAACATCATTAAAGAAAATAGTGCTCATCGACTTATCAAACAGACCGTGTAACGACACAAGTAATAAGTCCAGACATTATGGGCGGTTACAAATGCAGACAAGACGGTACCAAGGAGGGACTAGTAAGCCTATTTACAAATGAAAAGCAACGATTTAGCAAGGACAGTAACAGGAGCCAATTGAAGAGATGGGCTTGAAATGGGCGGAGCTTCTATGCCTAACCTTAATACAGCATGCCTCACAGAGCAGCGCATGCGATGCTCAGGCTCAACCTAAAAGGCACTTCTGCAAAAATGTATGTAGATACGTCATAGTTGACAAGTTTCCCATGTCGATGCATAACTAGTTAGGACAGCCCCTTTTTTCCGTATAAATCTGGGATTTGTAGTCTTAAAAAATATATAAAACCAGTATAAAACCAGGACTGCAAGTCCCAGAATTCTAAGAATAACATGAGACTGGAGTAACTAGTCTAGCAGGGACCTGGGAAACTGTCAGCTATGATGCTTGTACAAAGATTACATGGACATGCTGAGACCCAAACCTGGTACGTTTTTGCCATCCTGACTTATTACATAAGATCCACCATTAAGTAGTCAATACCACTAGGCATTCTGGAACTTGTAGTTTCAATTCTATCATTTTCCTGCTCAATGTTTTGGGCAACAAATCATCGACTGGCTGAAATTAAACCTAGTGGCATAGGGTCAGTTGAAAACTCTGCTTGTGCAGCTGGATATTTCCTCGCAGTGGCCCATCTCATATTTGATCACTGCAGTCACTTTTGTCTTGTGTGTTACATTTTTCTCCAATTACCCATCTGCACTAGAAGTATAATCACTCTCAAAACATCAGAAGCAATCAATTTCATAATGTTAAAAAGAAATGATGCTTGTGGAGATTTGGATGTTTATTTTCAAATCATCAAGCACAATTGGATCTTATGAAGTAGTCACATACTCATTCTTAAATCCTCCTGAAGTCAGGAATAGTCACACCTTGTGAAGTCATCACATACTCATTCTTAAATCCTCCCGAAGTCATCAGGAATAGTCACACCTTGTGAAGTCATCACATACTCATTCTTAAATCTTCCCGAAGTCATCAGGAATAGTCACACCTTGTGAAGTCATCACATACTCATTTTCAAGTCATCCTCAAGTCATCAGGAATAGTCACACCTTGTGAAGTCATCAGATGCTAATTTGCAAGTCATCTGCAAGTCATCGAGCTCAAGTTTCTAAAGTCTGCTGATGACTTCAAGAGCTTGATGATGTCTGATGATGTGAAAATGACTTATAGAGTAGTTGGATGATCATCCAATGACTCTGGGATGGCTTCTAAAGTAATCCTGTTTGACCTGGGCTTACTGCCGGTCAATACATTGTTGAGCTTAGCGGCTCTCAAAAGTTTGAGTACTCATATCAAAGTAAATCATATGTCTCCTTACTTTAGTAAAAGTTAATTTTCATTTTACAGGATGAAAAACTGTTGTAGAGAACAATTGTTGGAGCCAAAGGAAATAATTCTATTCTAAAATGGCCGCCATGTTCAAGCTTAAGTTAGGAAAACGAGCACCTATTTTAATACGATTTGCCTGACAATAGAATGGACGTGGCCTAGGACGCTATCAATTCTCAGACAGTTATAGATCTAGATACATAATATGTGGGCATCGTCCTCTAAGAAAAGCATGGACACCCATGATACAGTGCAAAGTACATCTGCAATCCCCTCCATGTAGAGTGACCAGGCATCCTGTATTTGCCAGGACAGTCCCAGGTTTTGCTCATCTGTCCCGGCAGATTTCACTAAGTTCATTACTTGTCCTGGTTTTTAGAGAGTATTGACTCACCAAGCTTCTATATGTTCCAATGATTGATTGAGTACTAGGCTTCCAAGAAATCAAGTTAAATAGCACTTATGATAACCTGTGTAAAAGTTGTATTTAATTTATCCCCCCTAGTGCCTCGGTGGCCGGGTTTTCTAGGTTGGGGAGCTCTATTTTCGAAATCATTCTGGCCCCCTCGGTCGATGTGAAATTATAGTCCTACTAATATATTGAGGAAATGACCCGGTTTTTGTATTTAAAAATCTGGTCATTTTGCCTCCATGGTCTCCATTGAAATGATCTCTGCATTTTGATAATTCTTGCCTGTGATGCTTCTAGCCAGTAGAATAGCTCAGTGGGTTGAGTGCCTGTAGCAGTCATGTGTGTGTAACATGATTGTCATTAGTATGATTTGCCCTAAGGCAGATGATACCTCCTGTTCTTGAGAGGTGAACGAAATAAATCATGATTTTACTAGGTAATTTTGGCAGCACTCGTTAAAGGGAATAGACACATTTCATATTGTGTTTTCCTCTCTATCAAATGGTAAATTTAATTTTGGATGCCTTGTTCATGTATGCATGTGGTTACACAAAGGAGTAACGAAGCAACAGCTGCAGGTGCTTGGGTGCTAAATCTGCCTGGGGAACACTTACCATCTGGCCATGCAATGCTGAAACACATTCACATTGATAAAGCCAATAGCTCTCGCATTGCTGAGACCGATTGGCTTTGCCAATGCTTGTTTAAACATTTCTGGGCCTATTTCCATGCATGGTGATCTAAATGCAGAGAACAGCGTATGTCATGGCAGGAGAGTTCAGAGAATATGGCTCCACAGACGGCTGGGCACTGCTTTCTTCCCAGGCATGCATCTGCGCCACGCGCTCCTAAACAAAGGTCTGCAGCCCCCATTAAAGTGAAAGCACGGTATGGGGCACTTTTACAAAAAAAGCATTTGTTTGTCAACTTGACAAAAAAATGCATTTGTTTGTCAACTTGACAAACAAATACTTTTTTTTGTAAAAGCGCCCCAATGCCGCAGTTTCACTTTAATAGCTACTGCGGACCTTTCTTTAGATGCAGCTCATCTAAAGAAAGGGGCGCGGCCTCCATTAATGTGTAAGCTTAGCATGGGACGCTTCTAAACAAAAAAAAAAGTGAATGAATAGGGAAAAAAAACATGCGTCGCGTTCTGCGCCGCAAATGAAACAAAGGCGCGACCGCCACTGTGGCAGGCCGTGCTATAAAAAAAATTATAATAATAAAGCGTTAGGAGAGAGCGTGTCTTGCCTGCAACAGCAGGCAGGTGAAAACCATTTAAAGAAATAGTGCTCAGAGGCTGTAATTAAAGCCTATCGAGTAGCAACACAAGTAAGAGGGCCAGTCCTTATGGGAGGTGACAAGATGAGACAAGGCATTACTAAGGAAGGACTACTAAGCCTATTGACCAATGAAAAGTCACAGTTTACAAAGGACAATGACACAAGCCAATGAAAAATATGGGAGGAGAGTGGACGAAGCTTCAAGTCCACACCTGAATACAGCATGCCTCCCAGAGCAGCGCATGCGCTGCCCAGGCTCCACCTAAAAATGAGTATATTAATAAATGCTGCATTAAATAAGATGGGGTGTAAGGGGTCTGATGTCATCTTTGGTGCATGTGGTAAATTCTTGAACTAAGGCATCCCAATTCTATGTGACCAGCCTCTTTTGCAATCCCCTCTTTTCTTTGGTATGGGGGACCCCATTGGCTCGAGCCTATTTAATGACCTCTTTTCTCCAAGTAGACTTCCAAAGCATTGAGACTGCATGTTTAGCAAGCAATAGGGTGAGGTCAGTAAATTTTGTGATGCCTATTTTGTTTTTGAGCTGGAGGAAAAGACCGAGTAAGCAGCCTTGTAGGTGTTCAGCATCCCTGCGAACAGTAACCTGAGTAATACCGTTTAGTACATCCACCCAAAAGCGTCGTATTGATGGACGGCCCCAGAACATATAAATGTTATCGGCATGGGCAGTGTGCCATCGGGGACAAGCATACGGCATTGTGGGGTATATATATTAAGCAGTGGCGGCTCGCATAGGGCGTGCTGCGGGGCGGCGGGGAGGGGCAGGGTGGGGGGTAGTATACTCCGACATACGATGGAACGGAGGATAGTAATTATTTCTTTCCTCCGGTGCGTCGTATGTCCGAGTTTAGGGAAACATATTAGAGGTATTGTCAGGGTGTAGAGCTGTGCTAGTTTGGCATATATAATGCTACGTTTCAGACAAGTTAGAGTGGCGATGAGAAAATAAAACGTGGATTTGCCAGTTTAATCAACATAGAAAAATAAAATCTTGCATAAGGCTGCCTTCCGGGGCTGTGTTCGAGTGACCCCGTTTGTTGAAGATGATAACCTGTGCAGCTAAACAGTACCTGAGAAAACTAGGAGCTCCCAATCCGCCCCAAAAGTTGAACAATGCAACACGTTTTCATCCTGTACCCCAAATGAAATTGTTCAGAAGAGATGCTAATTCTCAAAAGACTTTTGGCGGGATTTGGAGTGGGAGATCAGTAAAATAATAAAAGATCCAGGTGAGGTAACCTTAACAGTTTTGCCACTGATACTCGGACCATTATGGATAACGTAAGAGTAGGCCAAAATGTGATCAGTGATGTTAAAGCCCATCGCTTTCCCCACGTTGCTTGTGGTAGATTTGGATACTGATGTAACGGAAAGGGAGGGAAGCCCAGTGTAAAACTCTGTCCCCGAAACGGACCGCTCGCACGGGAACAAGTTTGTGGAAGGGGAAAATAAGAGGCTTGTTGTGATTGACTTTAAGGCGAGAGAGCGTACCCAAATCGAGGAGGTTAGCAGCCAATATGTCTAGATTTGCAACAGTAGCCTGCAAGAAAACGAACATGTCGTCAGCATATAAGGAGGCGGCGTGGGTCTCCCCATGGAATGGTATTCCCCAGATACTACCTTGTATCAAATCGCACAAAGTATTGTTGCAAGCGGCTTGAGAGCCAAAGCCAATAATAAAGGTGAGAGCAGACACCCGTGTCTGGTACCTCTCGCCACTGGGTAGGCTTCTGACAGTACTTACTCTGGCTGTAGGCTTAGCATATAAGAATCTAAAGGATTGTAGACATTGGGGATCAAAGCCACAGACTTCCAGAATGTGAACCATGTGTAGGAAGCTAGCTCTGTATATACTATACTATATGTACATACTATACCAAAGTAAGGTAGAGTCCAGGGATCCCCCAGACGTATAGCAGAGGCTAAATTAGGTAACTACTAACAGCTGTCTTTGTGGTAGTGTGGGGGAGCAGTTAGGCTTATCCAGAGGGTGTGATAAGCATTTATCGTATTCACTAACGGTGGGCGGCAAATTCCGTTCCGCTCGCGAAACTTGCAAAATTTCGGCATTTCCGCGTTCCGGGCGGAACGCGGAAATGTCGAAACTTCCGCGATCCGCGGCGGAACGGAATTCGGGTGCGCTCCTGTCACAAAAATTAAACCTCAACAGGTAGCACTTACAGATATAAATAAGGCAGGTGCCCGAGTTGAAACTCAAATTCTGTAACGCATCAATCAGCACAAAAAATTCGTGAGCAAGGTCGAGGCTAAGCAGGAGTGCTTTCTGCCCATATCTACTGTCAACCACTAGCTGTAATCCCTGATGGAGGTCTTTGCATCCTTGATTTTCTCGAGTGCAATCCCCGTGTAGGTCCAGTGACCAGGAGGTTCTTTCTCCTCATCTGCTGCTCAGATCGTGCTCTGACCCTTTATAAACAAGAGGCATGTGAACTCGCATGGAAGCCCCTCCCCACATACACTAGCGGTATGCAACGTCTTCCCGCCCTTTCCCCACTATGATGGACAGCTTACTCAAAGACCCCGGCGCCTTTCCGTTGCGGTGGCAAAGTTACAGACACACAAGATCACTGGAGACAATTCTTCTGGACCTTTACACAGCTGTAGTGTAGGAAAGGCACTATATTATATACATTTACCCAACGAGGTAGCACTTATTGATTAGCCTATAGAAAGTACTCCAGTTGAGTAGAGGTATTGCACAAAACGGAGGCATCTTCTTGGATAAATATGCAGGGCAGGTGTGCAGAATTCGTGAGCGTGGTTAAGCAGATGTGCCTTCTCTCCATTTCCAACATGAAAAGTTAGCTGTAATCCTTGATGGAGGTCTTTGCATCCTTGATTTTCTCGAGCGCAATCCTCGTGTAGAATTCGTGAACGTGGTTAAGCAGATGTGCCTTCTTCCAATTTCCACCCTGAAAAGTTAGCTGTAATCCTTGATGGAGGTCTTTGCATCCTTGCTTTTCTCGAGCGCAATCCTCGTGTAGAATTCGTGAGGGTTGTTAAGCAGATGTGCCTTCTTCCTATTTCCACCCTGAAAAATTAGCTGTAATCCTTGATCGAGGTCTTTGCATCCTTGATTTTCTCGAGCGTAATCCTCGTGTAGAATTCGTGTACGTGGTTAAGCAGATGTGCATTCACTCCATTTCCAGCCTGAAAAGTTAGCTGTAATCCTTCATGGAGGTCTCTGCACCCTTGATTTTCTCGAGCGTAATCCTCTTGTAGTTCCTGTGACCAGGAGGTTCCCTCTCCTCGTCTGCTGGTGAGATCCTGCTCTGACCCTTTATAAACAAGAGGCATGTGAACAGGCCTAGAAGCCCCGCCCATTTGGCCCCGCCCCACATACACTAGCGGTATGCAATGTCTTCCCGCCCTTTCCCCAGAATGATGGACAGCTTAATCAAAGGACCCCGGCGCTTTCGGCGCGGTGGCAAAGTTACAGACACACAGGTCACTCGGGTCAATTCTTCTGGACCTTTACGCAGCTGTAGTGTAGGAAAGGCACTATACATTTACCCAACGAGGTAGCACTTACTGTGATTAGCCAGTAGAAAGTACTCCAGTTGAGTAGAGGTATTGCACAAAACGGTGGCATCTTCGTGGATAAATATGCAGGGCAGGATTCATTCTGGCAACGGGACAGCAAAATCTCCGCGAGCACACGAAATTCCGCGTGATCGCGGAGATTTCTTGCCGTTTCGTGGAATTTTGCGTAAGGCAACTCCGCAAATTCCGACCACCCTTAGTATTCACTCAATCAAGATTGATGGCACACACTCAGAGACAGAATCCAGACCAATCGGGTAAGTATAAAAACGGTATAGGTGTATTTTATTTCTACAACCAAGCAATACTCGGTACAGGTAGGAAAAATATACTTTCAAATGAAAACCTTTACACAGAAATGCAATTGAGGATGGATTTGCAGTTGTTACAGGTTTGTATCATTTTAAAATGCAGTTTAAATTACACAGTAATTACTTTCAGAGTACTTTGTAGTGACCTTTGGATTACTTTGAGTACTGGGGGTGGTATGCCTAGATACCACACCTATGGATCTCACAATACACGGTAAGTAAGACTTTTTATACTTTGCAATTTAGTTCTCTTTTCTCCATACAAACATCAGTTCAACACTTAGAACATTTTAGGCCCAAAATCTCTTAACATGGGTTCCTATGGGCGATAAAGTGTTTGCAGTTTCTCAGGTAAGTACACAACTTACGAGTGGGAGTTTTGGGGGTTAGGACCAAGGTTCCCCAAGGTCTAGATGGGAACTCAAGTTGCACCACCAGCGACACTGGGGTGGCTGGGTGCAGAGTGCAGGGGCCCAATGTTAGCCAATGGGGCTAAGGGGGCCTTCGGTTAGGGACTGCTTATGAGCAGGCCAATCGGGTGTGAGAGCAAAGCTCCTGGGGTTAAGGTCTGCGCTGCAGGGGCCAACAATCAGCACAGGAGCTGCACCACCAGTGGCACTGGGGTAGCCGAGTGCAGGGTGACAAAAAGACATCGGGGACCACATGCTTTTCAATTGAGACCTTCGGTTTGGTGAAGTTTCTGCAGGCTTTGGCAGGGAGGCTTCCTGTAGGCGACCACCGGCGGGAAAGGTAAGTTGGGATCTTGGGGGATGCCTGGACACCATCGGTTGGGCCACCCAAGGCCGTGGGGCATCGGGTGCAGGGGTGCCTTCTGGTGTCTGGTCAGAAGTGGGAGCCAGTTGCTGGGGGCAGCAAATGGCAGGGAAAACTTTCAAAGGCAGCAGGCCTTTGAAGCTTCCCCTTCGTGGACCCAGCCCATCCTGAGGGAGGAGGCTTAACACCTCTGCCCAGGATGGGCTTTGTCTCTGGACCCAGAGAGCGGAGGCTCTCTACCCAGGAGTCCAGAAACCTGTCTGTTGGTGGCAAATGGCGGGCAGCCATTCAGGAACCACATCAGGGCTGGTCGACTTTCAGGGGGCATCTCTAAAGATGCTCTCTGAGTGCATTTTACATTAAATCCCACACTGGCATCAGTGTGGGCTTAATGTGCTGAGATGTTTGCTACCAAACTTCCCAGTTTTTAGTAAAGCCATTATGGAGCTGGGGAGTTCGTAATGACCAACTCCCAGACCATATACTCTTTATGGCTGTACTACACTTACAGCGTCTTTGATGGTCTTAGACACTGTAGGCTAGTGCACCCTGCTAGAGGGGTGACTTACCTAGGCCTTAGTCAGTGGATTGCAGGCTTGGCACACAGCGATGTGTGCCATGTCGACCCTTCACTTTTCTCTTCACCAAAACATGCAGCCTGCACTGGCAGTGTGTGGGTGTTAAGGTACATGACCCCTAAGGGTGGCACAATAAGTGCTGCAGCCCTTAGAGGCCTTCCTTGGTCACAGTGCATTTGGTACCCATGGTACCTTTTACTAGCAGCTTACCTGTGGCCAGGAATGTGCCAATTGGGGGTACAAAGGTACAGCTTTGGGAAAGAACACAGGCCCTGGGAACCTGGTTGGCAGGGACCCAGGGCACATCAAATCATGTTGCATCAGATGTCAAAAAGTGGGGGGTAACCATGCAAAAAGGGGCACTTTCCTACACCATGGAATTCCAGTTTAGGGTATCGAAGGCCTTTTCTATGTCCAAGGACAAGCATGCGTATTGAGGCCAGAAACAGGCTCCCCCCTCTAAAATATGGGAAACCTCTTAATATTTAAGCAGGTATTGCATCTGTGGGTAAAGCTATTCTTGTCCAGCAATGTGGATAATTTTATGCCTAGCTGGGGTGGGGGCTAGGGGCAGATCCTAGGAGTGAATACAGACTGGGTTCATGCAGCTAGCCTATACCAAGATCTATGTTAGTTATAAAAAGGGCAAGAGGGGCAATCCCAATGAAACATTATTGTCCAATTTGGCAGAAGCACACTACAGCCAACCAACCCAACACCAGAAGGAATGCCATAATGAAAAAAAGACTTGCCGACCGGGGGCCCCAAAAGGCCAATCAAGGTGTTATATATAAACATGAACATAACAGATAGCAAGGTTATTATCATATAGTTTGGAAATCATGATTAAATTAACTAGCTCAAACTGGACGCCAAGAGTCTGACACAGACAATGTTCAATCAATCAATCAATCATGTCACTTATAAAGCGCACTACATACCTGCGAGGGTCTCAAGGCGCTGGGGGAAGTGGGGGGGTGGTGCTGCTACTGATCGAAGAGCCAGGTCTTGAGGAGTCTTCTGAAGGCCAGTAGGTCTTGGGTCTGTCGGAGGTTGGTGGGGAGGGTGTTCCAGGTCTTGGCGGCGAGGTGGGAGAAGGATCTGCCGCCGGCGGTCGTTTTCCGGATGCGGGGGACTGTGGCGAGGGCGAGGCTGGTCGAGCGGAGCTGGCGGGTGGGGGTGTAGAAGCTGAGTCGTCTGTTGAGGTAGGCTGGTCCGGAGTTGTGGAGTGCTTTGTGTGCGTGGGTGAGGAGCTTGAAGGTTATCCTCTTGTTGACAGGGAGCCAGTGCAGGTCTCTCAGGTGGGGTGTGATGTGGCTGCGTCGGGGGATGTCGAGGATAAGACGTGCAGAGGCGTTCTGGATGCGTTGCAGCCGTCTCAGGAGCTTAGCCGTCGTTCCTGCGTAGAGGGCGTTTCCGTAGTCCAGCCTGCTGGTGACAATGTTTCGTCACAGTAGACAGGTATCCAAAAGTCTCACTCATTGTGGCTGCGGGTTCAAGGGAATCCTTGTGACCCTTCTGGTCCAAAACCCGACGGTTTGTGGAGGGTATAGTGTTTCTTAGGGAACACCTATGGAGGTGTGGACACCCCTTGGATCAGCCCGAGAGGCACCTTAGTGGAAGAATCCTCAGCATTTCAGAATATAGGGGCTGGTACGAGTAGTTGCAACAAGCCCTGTGGCATTTGTTGGTGCTAGTTCTCCCCCAGCAGACTGCGTCTGGTCAGATACTCCAAAATGAAGGCTGCAATTTAAAGAGTAATGGGGTCACACTCTTTTTACTTGTAGGGCATCCAGCCAGGTGTCAACTACTCCCACACAATGTTATTATGAAGAGGCAGCTCCATTGAATGAAGGGCCAAAGTGCCTCAGTCCAATCGCCCACAGGATCAGGCTTATCCCAAATTCTAAGCATGCCTGTTCAGGGGTACACACAAGATTCCTGTAGGATGCACAGTAGGGGAGATGTGTGTCCCTAGAAGCACCACAACAGGCTCTTCCAGTTCACGAAGTATGGGGTGGGAGTAGTGGGAGGGGGAGGAATGTTAGGAATGGTTTGTGTTTTTACTCATATGGTACTGTTAGTCATAGATACTCGACAGGCAAAGGTGACAGGCACTTTTAGTTCAATGACATGGTTAGAGAATGACTGATATATTGGAAGGCATGGCTGGGACACAAAAGCGAGGTCCCCTGAGTAAACTTAAAGTCATAACATGGAATATTAACAGCCTCCCGATAAGATCCAAGAGGGGGGCGGTACTCTGGGCAGCCTTAAAAGACTGACTCTGATGTCAGAGGTTATGCCCTGGAATATATGACTCAGGTTTCCACCGACGTTCCAGAGATACGGTCATCCTGATCCGGAAATGCACACCCTTGGCAGTGGCCAAGATGTGGCATGATAATCTGGGCCTGTACGTAGCGATGACGGGAAGCCTACAGGAGTTCCTGATTTCCCTGATCTGTGTCTATGTCCCCTGCCTCCTACAGTGGGATTCCTAAAAGGCTGAGTAGCCTTATATGCGAGTTTCCGGAGGTGCCGTGGCTATGGGGAGGAAATCTTAATGGAGTGTGTGACTGAAACCTTGTTCGGTCCTCTTCCTCCTCGATAGTTGGACGGGGGCCAACGTTCCTGTCAGCTTTTTCACACAAACTGACCCTGATTGACGTGTGGTGGCCACACCATCCTGAAGAGAGGGGGTACACCTTCTACTCTGGTGTCCACCGGTCTTTCTCCCGACTTCATCACTTTTTCATACCCTGCCGTGAAAGCCACTGAGTTCTAGATGTACGATTCTTGGCGTGAGGCCTCTCGGATCACTCACGAGTGGCGATTGAGCCGACTTGGAGCCCGCTTCGGGTTGCGACGAGCTGGCGTCTGAACTGCTGGTGTCTTCAGAATGAGGAGTTTAGAGAGATGCTTCAGGACAAGTGCCAATGGTTTCTTGCCGAGAACCAAGGATCATTGAACGCGCAGACCACAATGTGGGAGGCCCAAAAGGCAACCATTCGGGGGAATATTATTAGCTATTCCAAGAGTCAGAAAGATTGTACCCAACGGAAAGTTAAAGATCTAGAGGAACGGGTGCTTGACCTAGAGAGCCGCTATGTGGCATCAAGGGATAAATCCCTTTTGAGGGTTTCCCTGCATACACATACACTACTCAGGCAGGAGCTCATGCCAGAGGCACAAGAGGCCTGGAAGGCTCCTCTAAGTCGAATGTATCAATGGGGCGACAAAGCGAGCAAGAGCCTGCATTGGTTGTGTTTCCCCAAGAAGACGGTGCCCCTGTGTCCTACTTAGTGGCCGACGATGGCTCACGAGTAACTGGGAGTTAGTCCATCTTTTGCATTTTTGCGTCTTATTAACAAGAATTGTATAGGTCTGATCTCTCAAGCCCCGAGTGGATCTTCATCAATTTGCAGCAGACCTACCGGTGCCCCGCCTGTCACCCGCGGACTGCGAGTCCCTGGAAGCCGAGGTAATGTATGAAGAATTACGGGTGGCCCTTGCGCAGCTTCAGGCTGGCAAGGTGCTGGGTCCTAATGGTTTCCCAGCACAATTTTGGTGTGTGGTTCGGCCAAAGACTGGTCCCTTGTTGTTGGCAGATTCAGGGAGGTGGTAACATGTGAAGAGCTGTCACCGGACCTTGGGAGGCTGAAATTGTCGTAATCCAGAAATTGAGATTAGATGATACACACTGTGAAAACTATCGACTGATCTCGTTATTGAACTCGAAAGTGAAAATATGGGCCAAGATGATGTCCATTCGACTCACAAAAGTAATCACTTGCTTAGTGCACCCAGATCAGGCCAGATTTATGCCCCGCTGCGCTATCCACCACAATAAAACCCATGGTCCGTAATGCCATTGAACTGTGCAGGGGTTATCCCAGACACAAAGCCTTACTCTTGGTTGACTTCAGGAAAGTCTTTGACTCAGTTGACTGGGAGTATTTATTTACTCTTCTGCCTCGTCTTGGGATCGGGCCGAAGTTTACTAGATATGTACGCTTGCTGTACACTAACCTCAAAGCCAGGGTGTGGGTCGGAGGGGCGACCTCAGATTGGTTTCCGATACAAAGAGGCACCGGTCAAGGATGGCCATTGTCCCCTTTGCTCTTTGCTTTGGTAATTGAGCCCTTGGCGGCAGGGGTACGATTGGACGAACTGTTCTGGGGCTTCCAGTGGTCCCCTGAGATAAGTGGCAGAATCGCGCTGTATGCCCATAATGTACTCATGTTCCTAGATGACCTGGAAATGACGGGACCCCGCGCTCTTTTGATCCTCGAGATCTTTGTTACGTACTCTGGACTTTATATGACCATCCACAAATCCTTGATCTACCCCATTGCTCCTTGCTCACCAGCCATGACATGGGTGCAGGAGATACCGGTATTCCCTTTGGGGATTAGGTAATTGGGGGTTTTCATTACTGATAATTGTTCGCAAGATTTGCTATCAGAATATGAAGTGTACCTCACACAATTCTTTCGATACCTCCAACTCCATCATGCACTCGTACTGATTATGCAGTCTGAGGATGACATCCCCGATTACTCCCCACTCGAAGCGAAAACCTCCTTACCAACATCAAGGACCATAAGCTTTCTGACATATAAAAAATGCTTCTCCAAAATTTACCAGAACTGATTTCTGGGGTGAGGATGGCGTGGGAGGGAGACTTGGGACCGATGGACGATGAGGACTGGCGGGAGGTGGCGGATGCCCCTAGAGAGGCGGTAATAGCCTCTCAATTTCATTTAACACAGCTTAAGCTGCTTCATTGCACATATTTCACTAGAGTGAGATTGCACCGCATGGGACTGATTGCTACGGGGAGCTGCTTGTGGTGTGAGGACCCAAACAGGGACTTGCCTCATACGTTCTGGCACTGCCCCGCACTTTCTCACTTCTGGAATGGGGTGTTGAGATGCCTGAAGGAAGTGCTGGGGTGGAGCATACCTAGAAACCCCAAATGTATTCGCCTTCATATTACGGATGGCTTAGTGGGTAACAGGTGTCGGAGGGCTTTGCTTTGGTTGGGTTTGATCATCACGAAACTAGATATTGCACAAGCCTGGAAAGATGGTGAGGCTCCCTTCATCGAGCATGGGCCAAAGGCATGGATTTCTGCATTGGACTGGAACACCCGATATATATGGCAAGAAGATTTCCCCAGAAACACCAGAAGATATGTGATGGATGGGCTGGATGCAGGGATATACAATTAGAGCCATGCCCAACTAGACCCTGGGCCATATTCAGAGATATGCACTAGCATAGCCCGGCAGTACACAATTTACACATGGGGTAGGTGACTCCAGGCTTGCCACCCAGTCATGGGTTGTTGCAGTATGTTTTGAACCTTGTTGCTTTGCCATTCAAATGTTCTGTGTAATGATGCTGCAGTCTCTGATGTCTGTCTGTTTCAATGCTGTGTACCATTGTTGGGAACTGTTTGATAAATACTATAAAAATGTTTAAAAAAAGATTCCTCCAGGAAGCAAGCCCCTCACCAGGGCCCTCAGGTGTGTAGGACCACACTGGCTACCGTCTCCCGCGACTGAGCCCCGGTCACCGGGCAGGGTTTCCCTCCACCATAGGTGAAAACTCAAAGTTGTTTCATGAAGGGCCTAGCACTCAATGCGGGTGACCACCTGTGTTGCCCCCCCCAGTGCAAGCAGTGCCCTGGGTCAGGAGTGAAAGAAGCGTTTTAGATCCGCTGTAAGAAATTGGGAGTTTTAGTTGAGGAGAGGTGACTACCCACCTCAAATAACCACAGTCCTTGGTAGAGTGAATAACCACAGACACTAAATTGCTGAGAGCTCAATCTCCTGATAGCTATAACACAGAGCAGACAGGCTTAACTTCGAGACAATATATGAAGTATTTATGCAGTACCAAAACAATAATAATAAAGTCAAAACACAAATAAGCAAAATCCCAAAACAATTTAGAAAAATAGAGACAATTTTAATGAATAAAATGACACCAAAATGACAAAAATTAAATGAGAGAAACTAGAGCTATGAATTTTTAAAGTTGTATATGTGAGTATAGAGCCAAAACGTGTTAAGCACCAACCGAGGTCAACTGCTTCCTAGGCATGAGTTAAACCTGACCACAACGGAGTGCGATTTGGACACAAAAAACAGCTTCGACACGGTTGGAAGTTTTACCTTTGAACTTAGTCTCTGCAATGGAAGTCAAAAATCCTCAGTGGGGAAAGGCAATATGATATGGCCATAGAGGGCTCCACAAGGTCAGATAGCTGCTGGACAAGGTCCCAGTGACGCTGTTGACTTTTGGCAGGAAAGCTCTAAGATGGAGTAATTAGAATTTCACACCCAAAGAAAGTCCCTTACTTGCCAGATACCTTTGTTGCTTTTGCCTGGTTAAGATTTCTACCTTCGGACTTCACTTTATATGAGCTCAGATTCTCCCAGTAGGGCAAGGTTGCAGGCTGTAGCCAAAGAGGGCTCTACAAGACCAGATATTTTCTCTGCAAGATCCGCTAAGTTGGATTTGCTGCTGCTGAAAAGTTTTGAGCAAGAGAAACCTAAATCTTAAGTCCAGCGACAACGCACCTCCATTGGATTGGTTTGGCAGGTTGGTCCTGGTCCTCCAGACATTCTTTGAGCTAAAAAGGCTCTAAATCCCAGGTTTCAGGAAATGTTAGGAGGAGTACACGTTGACACTAGCCTCCAATTCACTTCTTGTGTTCCAAAGAATCTGAAGACCTGGTTCCTCGTGGAAGTGTGCCTTGGAGACCTCACACCCACACACCTGTCCAAGAAACTGGATACCCTCTCGGGTGATTAGTATGTTATACAAATCAATATAAAATAACATAGTATAACAAGGGTCCCAGTCCTTGAGGACAGCACTTGGGGCTCAAAACTCACTCCAGCAGAGGACAGCAGCAGGGTCCAGGGCAGTTTTAGTTGGCCGGGCCTGTAATGTTGTCTGTAACTCCAAAAATAATCAATGAGAGGCTTACCTTCAGTTGCAGCCCCAGTATACTTGAAATGGTCTTACCCACTGCCTCTCAGAATACGAGAATAGCCGGACATTGTTGGAACTTATGGATGTCCGATGCTTTCTCCAGCCCGCATTTCATACATTTGGCGGGACTTCTGTAGTATTTTGAAGAATCAGGCTCCAAACTTCAATATCATTTGATATGAGTTTATTCTAAACATAAGATCCCATCCAGCCAGGTTACACCAGTTACAACTGCCACCAGCCTTGCTTTAATCTTAATCACTATGACATATAAACATTCCAACCTGTGATGTAGGAGAACCATAGAAAAAGGCATAGGGAAGAGAAGACAGGTAAGAGACATCATAGAGAGGAGACTAGAGGATATCACACATCTCCCTTCTTCACAAACTAAGAATCACAATATAAAGCCCTAATGCCCAAAATAAGATGTACTAAACAAAGTGAATATAATGTAAATAACCCAAAACATAATATCAACAAGCCATACATATTGGAAATAATGAACTATACACATACAGAATAAATAAAACAAAACATAAATAATCATACATATTCTTTGAGGTAAGTTGGACGTCTAATCGATCTAGAAGACCGTCGTGAATTCACCAACTTATGGCAATTTTGCGAACCAGAAGAAGAGAAGTTGGTTACATCAGAATTGCGCTCACCAATCATGTCACTCATTAAATCAGGTTTACTCTTCACCACCACCACTCTATTGAGATTCCAAACACGATGGTCTTGTGTCTTTACAGCATTGTTAAAGACCTTGATGACAACCATAGGTTCAAGGTATTTAGAACTCGAGTTACCAATCAGACCAGGTCGTTTGATTGCTACCAAATCACCTACATTCACCTTTAATTTATTGACAGATTTTTCTTATCAAAATAACTCTTCCTTAGCAAAGCTTTCTGTTTCTCTCTCAATTGTACTTCCTCACTATTATGCACACGTTCCCTACCCTTGGACCAACAATAATTGTTGACCCAAGAAGGCTCAAGGTGAGTGTTGGGTATTCTACCACGAAATAGCAAGAAAGGTGTCTTTCCAGTAGTGGAATGAGGTGTCAATCTGTATTCCTCTACTTTTTTACTCCACTCCAGGGACAAAGACTTTGCCAAAGTAACAGTCTCCTTCAAGACTCTGTTAAACCTCTCCACCATCCCATTAGCCTCGGGATGATAGAGAGAACATTTTTTATGAACAATTCCACAAGACGACAGAAATTGTTCCATTTCTTTAGAAATTAACTGGACTCCATTGTCCATTAACATTGTCTTAGGAAACCCTTCTCTAGAAAACAGTCTTTTCAAACATTTGATAACAGATCCTGACTCAACATTGGACAAAAAAACACTTCAGGCCAACGGGAATACATGTCTATAACCACCAAAAGAAATACTTGAGAACCATTACCATGAACAGGTCCCAAAATGTCTAATGCAATGTCATCCCAAGGACAATTGGGAAGAGTCCTCAAGATCATGGGTTGTACCCTAGGTGATTTAGATTTGTCACTTATGCTAAAAGGGACACACTCACGTATCTCTCTCTCAATCAATTTATCCATACCTGGCCACCAGTATGATAAACGTAACCTTTCTTTAGTTTTGGTGATCCCAGGATAAGTGACATGAGCCATTTGTATCAAATCTTTCCTGAGACTCACAGGGGGAACTAATCTGGTACCCCGAAACAACATGTTTTTATCAACAGACAATTCATGTCTTACACACCAAAAAGGTTTAGATGCTTCAGAACCCATTTTAACATTTGACCAATTACCTTGTAACAACGACATCACCTCTTTGAGAGCCACATCAAGTTCAAGTTCTTCAGACCACTTTTGTTCACTTATATGACTAAGCTCCAGTGCACACACCCAATCACTCTCCGAATCCATATCATCATCTTCAACATTCTCACAAGAGACAAGACGAGAAAGAACATCAGCAATTCTATTGTCAACACCCGGAATGTACTTGAGAGAAAAAGAATATTCTTGAAGTCCTATAATCCACTTGGTTATGCGACTAGAGATAAAATCCAGCCCTTTCTTTTCAAAAATCTCAACTAAGGGTTTATGGTCAGTTCTGATCTCAAAGTCCACACCCCACAAAAATCTCAAGTTTTTTCACGGCCCCAAAACAGTGCAAGAGATTCACGCTCTACTACAGAATAACGAGATTCAGGATCCCTCAAACTTCGAGAAAGGAACATGATGGTTTTCAAGCCCTGAGGACCTTGTTGTTGCAATACGGCCCCCAAACCCTTCTCACTGGCATCCGTGGTAAGGATCGGCTTAAGCCTAGTGTCAAAACTTTGTAAGAAAGGAGCATTACACAAGCACTCCTTAACATGAGTGAATTCCTCCTGACACTTATTTGACCAAACAAAATCAACACCCTTTCTTGAAAGAGATCTCATGTTGGAGGTCAAATCAGCAAATCCTTTAACAAATTTCGCATAATATTCAATCATGCCAAGAAAACTCATAAGCTCTTCTTTAGAGGAAGGAGAACACATGTTTTGGATGGTGGTCACTAAATCTTCCTTTGGCTTAACTCCATTCCCAGAAATATAGTGACCCAGATAATTCAAAGAATCTGCTCTAAACTTGCATTTCTCTATTTTAATACTCAAGTTACAATCACATAATCTTGAAAGAACAGCCCTCAGACGTACATCATGTTCTTCTGTGTCGTTACCAAAAACAAGAATATCATCCTGGTAAATACAAACTCCAGGCAGATCCTTAAGGACATTTTCCATAGAACGCTGAAAAACAGATAAGGCTGAGACTAAGCCAAAGGGCATCCTAATAAATCTAAAGGTGCCAAATGGTGTGATAAAAGCAGTGAGGTCTCTGCAGGTTTGTTTTAACTCTATTTGGTGGTACGCTGAAGTTAAGTCAATACTACTAAATATTTTCGCACCACCCAACATAACAAGTAATTCACTAATGTTGGGAAGTGGATATCTGTCCACAACAACATTTTTATTCAATTGGCGTAAGTCAATGCATAGACGCAAATCCCCATTGGATTTACGAGCAGCGACTACCGGAGCTAGCCATTCCGTGCCCTCAACCTCTTCTATAATGCCACTCTCCTTAAGCTTGATTATCTCCTTTTCCATATCACTTCTAACAAATAATGGTACACTCCTGACTTTACAAGCAACAGGGATAGAGTTATTCTTAAGTTTAATTTGGTGCTGATATCCCTTCAAGCAGCCAAGACCTTTTCTAAAAACTTTTGGAAACTCTTCTTTTAAACCATTGGTAAACTCACCATCATCAAACTTCCTCACAGTGCATACCACTTCTTTCAAACGAATCGGGGGATTTGAATTAGGATCAAGATACACTCCTAAATCACCCTGGTGTATCCAACTAATTATACTGTCACCTTTCTTTGAGACATAAATTTTCCCTGAAATCATTCTGCCTTTGTATTCAATCAGCCCTAAAAAATAACCATGTAATTTAATTGGCTCCCCTCCATAAGCCAAAGGAGTAATGTCAGGTTTATGTAAGCTAACTTTGTGTTTTAGCATATTGCTAAAGAATCCATTAGAAATGATAGTGATTTTTGCACCAGAATCGAATAAAACACGTGTACACTCTCCTTCAACCAAAATTTCATCAAAGGGACAAGACTTTTTACAAGGCACACTTTCGATTACTGAAACAATCTGACCACATTCAAAATCATCAGGACTGGCATCAGCACCTTCATCTTCATACACCTCAATTTTTTTTAACTCTAGAGTCCAGTCTACTTTTACACACTGAGGGAAAGTGACCTTTCTTCTTGCATTTACTACAGACATGACTCAGAGCAGGACATCTTTTATCATTTGCAAGGTGCCCAACCATATCACACCTATAACATTTAAAAGATAATGATGCATTGCTGGATTTCCCTTGTTTATTACAGACTTCTCTTTCACTTTACACTTAGTGTCGGGGTTCTTTTCATTAACAATCTGAACTTTAACGTCTTTTGAACTATCTCTTTTGATGATAGCTACACACTTTAATGAATGTTCCATTCTCTTTGCCACAGCAACAACCTCATCAAGTGTGGGTTCATCGCGTAACCACAATTCTTCTCTTACTTCATCCATATTACATCCTAGCATGAATTGATCACGGATGTGTTCATCAGTTAGACCCTCAAACTTGCAAGAAGAGGCTAGTTTTCTTAAATCAGTCAAATAACCTTCCACAGTTTCCTCCTCTTTCTGCATCCTTTTTCCAAAATTATATCTTTCAAGAATTGTACTTATTTTAGGAAGATAATGCTTATCTAGCTTAGTAAAGGACACTTCATAATCATTTAAACCCTCTGCTTCAGAGGCTGGCAATTCAGGCAGATGATCGAAAACATCTTGCCCCTCAGAACCTAAGCAATGAAGAAGCAAAGAAGGCTTTCTTTCAGCACTCAATGAAGCTCTGCAAACTCTTGCATATCTTTCAAAAACTTTTTCCATTTCTTCCATTTAATCGGAAGTTCACCGGGATGAGCAAGGAAAAATGGAGCAGCTGTAACGTTCTGCATTGCACCAAACATATACAAATAAATGTCAAGCGAATAAAGATTACCCCCTTTTTTTAAAAAAAACATCTACTATATCAAACAACAATGTTAAATGAGTAAAACTGAAGAATATCCAAAAGAAAAATAAACTCACAAGCAGGAAGAGTAAACCAGGAGAATGTTGTCGTTGAAAAAAAAAATATGCCACCAGTAAAAAGAAAACGCACAAACTGAAAGCATGCGTATCGCTGAAGAATTTACAACGAAGGAAAACGCACAAACTGAAAACGTGCGTATCGCTGAAGAATTAGCCACCAAAGAAAGGGAAACACACCAACTGCAAGCGTGCGTGTCGCTGAAGGAAAACGCACTAGCTGAAAGCGTGCGTATCGCTGCTGAAGCATTAGCCACCAAAGAAAGGGAAACACACCAACTGCAAGCGTGCGTGTCGCTGAAGGAAAACGCACAAGCTGAAAGCGTGCGTTTCGCTGAGGAATTTGCCACCAAAGAAAAAGAAACACACCAACAGGAAGCGTGCGTATCACTGAATGGAAACACACAAACTTATAACGTGCGTATCCCTGAACAATTTGCCACTAATTAATGGGATACGCACAAACTGCAAGCGTGCGTATCGCTGAGGAGAGATGGACACCTTGTTGCTAAGTGACAGCGCACAACTGCAAGCGTGCGTATCGCTGAGGAAAGCTGGACAGCCTGTTGCTAGGTAACAACCCAGAACTGAAGAAATAAAGATGGCTGATACGTTCCCACGTCAGCAACGTGAAGACACTCAATAAAGATGGCTGATACGTTCCCACGTCAGCAACGTGAAGACACTACGTGGGAAGCGTGACGACTTTCAATACAAGAACTTCTTCCAAGACAGAAAGGACGTTCCGAGATGTCTGTAACGTGCGGAATCACGAGAGGAACGATCACGAGGAAAAGGTGAGGCGAAGGTTCTAAGCGTGTTTTAGTTTGAATGGTAACTCGCGCAGAGCCCAAGGGATGCTAACCGCCATTAAAAATATTACAAAACTCTCGATTTACATTGCCAAATACCAACAGCTTTAATGTACTCTCGCACAAGAGTGAGCCCACATCGATTACCTCCAAACCCTTAATATTGAATAAAGAAAGAGCGAGTATGTGTCGAATTGCTGCAAACCCTCAAAGTAAAATAAAAGGGAGGTACAGACTGGTAAACAAAAACGAGAGTTAGTGGGGTTGCGTTTAGGGATGCGCTTAATGCCAAGTGAAAAGACGACAAGAAAATTAAAAACAAACTTCTTATCTCTCACCGCTCTCTTAAATGAAGATACATTCTCCTTGGTGTTGGGATCTTCTTGAAGATTGAAGAGCTGCCAACTACGCCAGTGTAGTATTTTGAAGAATCAGGCTCCAAACTTCAATATCATTTGATATGAGTTTATTCTAAACAGAAGATCCCATCCAGCCAGGTTACACCAGTTACAACTGCCACCAGCCTTGCTTTAATCTTAATCACTATGACATATAAACATTCCAACCTGTGATGTAGGAGAACCATAGAAAAGGGCATAGGGAAGAGAAGACAGGTAAGAGACATCATAGAGAGGAGACTAGAGGATATCACAACTTCCTTTTGTCATGTTTGACAACTTTTGTGGAGTTAAGTAGGCGCTATGGAGAGAAAAAAAATGGTTCCTCCTTAACCAAGCAGGCTTGACAATCAAAAATAAAGTGCTCATCGATACTTGCCACATATGCTGCCACAGCTCTCCCGGTAAGCACTCGCCCCAACATGAAATCTCCAACTATGGTTTCTTGAATCGCACAGTACCATATTGAAACTTCCTTCCTTCCAGGAGGTTTCATCACCAATTGCACTTCCAGATAATTGCCCGCACCGATCGAGGACCTCTGATTCTGTGCCCAACTTCTTAATTGGATGTACTTGAATTTTGAAACTCTCCCCTCCAGATTACTACTCAACTCTGCCAAAGATATGAGATTTCCATCCTGGACATGGTCTCCCCAGCACCATAGACCCACTTTCCTTAAAGGGATTTGTCTTTTAGGCAGTCAGGTGTTCCGGGAGAATCCGATATAGGAGCCAAGCTAGAATAGTAGCCTAAACCACTACACCGTCTAATACTAGCCCAAGTTCTATCCATTGCTTGTAGCACCTTGAGTCTGATCTTTTTGAAGTATTTAGGGTCCCCAAACTTGAATAGGAAACAGTTTGTTTGTAAGTCGGCCCCCTTCAGCATTGCTGAGAACATGGACCCTACATCGGAGCAGTCTGGAGATTTTAACAGCATTCTGAAAAGGGACAGTTGGAAAGCCCATGCGTAGCATTGAAGATCTGGGAGGGACAGACCCCCTTTCTCCCTTTTACACCGCAGCTTTTTCCAGGAAATTGTTATGCCTTTGTAGGCCCATATATATGAATTGATGGCCTGTTGGAGTTTATCGATAGATGACTTTCCAAAATGTAAAGGGATTGTATTGAACAGAAAGGTGATTTTTGGCAATATGATCATTTTAACCAGATTCACCCTCCCAAAGATTGACAGAGGGAGGTGCACCCAGCTCTTCATTAGCCTAGTACATTCCCTTATACCATCATTTAGATTGACCTCTGGAATTTTGCCCGTCTCCTGTACAATCTTCAACCTCAAATATCTCATTTCTTTTTTGATCAGAGAATTTCCTTTTTCGAAATTCCAAGTCATTATCTCTATCTTCTCGGTATTCACTTCATACCCTGACACCTTTCCAAACTCAAATGTGTGCTGAAAAATGACTGGCAGGACGGCGGAGAGGTCCAATTAATACACCATTAAATAGTCTGCACAGAGGTCAACCTTTCTCTCCCTCCCCTCATACCCAAAACTTGGAGCCCGCAGACTCTGGAGAAGGTACCGGGGGTAGGTGGGAGAAGCAGGGACAGAACAAGCCTTCTGCTCGGGGGAGAAAACAGGCAACCACCAGTCGGACAACAGTAGTGTGGGAGGGAAGACTTTGGCTCCCCCTTTCTCTCAATGGTGTTTGCAGGAAGTTGGTGGGGGTGAACCCCCAAGCACCTTAGGAAGCAAGGTGAAAGGACGATCTAGCAGAGTGGGTAAGGGGAAAAAGAAAGTTAAGCATTGTAAATTAAAAATTACCCCCTCACTAAGGTCATTTTTCAAGGTGCAGCCCATTGTGGTTGATATAAGACAGCAGGCGGAAGAACTTACAAAGCGGATAGCTGGCCAGTCCACAACTATACAAATGGAGGCGGAAGGGGGTTTCCCCTTACTAGAGACCGTGAGCAGCCAGGAGCAGGCTCAAATAAATCTGAATGGGGAGCAGGCTGCTCTAGAGGTTAGAGCAACAATTTCCAGGTTGATAAAACTCTGAGTGTGAGTCAGACCGAGCCTAGAGCCTCCACCAAGGAAAAAGAGGTAACTTCTGAAAATTTGCCTGGGTCTTTGGAGGTTATGTTCTCCTCTCTGTCGGAAGAAATTAAGAAAGGGTTCGCAGTTTCGAAAACAAACCAGGGTGAGATAAGGAGTTTTTGTGAATCTCTGGAAAAAAATATAGACCTCTTGAACGTCAGGACACAGACCTTGGAAAACTCCTTAGGAGAGCTGAAAGAAGAACTGAGCTGTGCGAAAGGAGATATCGTGGCCTTAAAACGCGAGGAGCAACATGTTCGAGAAAAAATGGAGCTGCTGGAAAATAATTCAAGGAGGAATAGCCTACGTATCCTGAACGTCCGGGAGGGTAAAGAAGGAGAGGATTTAAGAGCTTTTATCGTCACACTGTGTCTTGCTTCGCCTTTCAGATAATACAGAGTTCCACAAATCTCCCACACGGTGGCTCAAACACGGCGAAGCAGGGGACATAAAACACAACAACACCTAAAAAAGGGTTTCACTTTACAAAATGCAAAGGCTCTCTTTTTAAAATAAGGAATAGGGTTTTATTTATGCAATGCTCTCTAACAGAAAGGCTTTCCCAGATGTCAAATGAATAGCATTCAAATGTATATATAGATATATATATATATTTATATGCTAGCAATAATAACACACTTGGTAAATACAACAGTTAAATACATGGATAATAATATGAAATACAAGCAGAAAATAACATGAGATAAAACTCAAGTAAATAATATGGGACGTCCTGTAAGAGATCAGAAAGATATATGTACACTAAATGCATCAAATGATTACTTTGGATGTGCACCTTGACTCACTCACACATCACAAAGAAAACACCTCAAATGATCAAAGCCACTGGCCACACATCACAATGGCAATAATCAAAACTCAACACTTCACCTGGTGCAAACACTGCATCTTAGCCCACTCCAGACCAGGGGATTTAACAGCCGGGGATAAGAGCCTCAGCAACCAGGGTTGCGCTGTACCGAAGTAGATGCGTCCGTCCCCATTCGGATTCCAAAATCCCGGTTTCTAAGTCAACAACCCTCAGCTTTATAATCTCAAAACACACTAGAAGGTTCGAGAGTCTTTCCCTCTGCGCCAAGGAAACTTACTGGAACTGGCCAGTTTCCAGGAAAGCATTCCACGGCAAGAGGGAGTTCCCACGTTCCCTCTACATTCTCACATGTTCCAGCCTTTATCTTGACAAAGCTAACGAAAGCCTTCCAGGGTACATTAAACAACCGCTCACAAAACGAACCTTGAACGTGATTAACCCAAGCAACTTGCAAACACTCTGGGGGCCTGTCTGTGCGCGCAGAAAAGCTCAAGCAAGGCAGAGTCAGAATTCAGGATGACATGAGGCCATGTCAAAGCCAATAGTAAGAACTTCATAATATTTCCCAATGTACAACACATGCACATTTGTGCACCACTGCTTATAGCATCACATCTCTCAATGTACAACACAGTGCACATTTGTGCACCAATGCTCATAACACTGCACTTCGAGACCAAAAAGTACATCCCACACCTCTCTCCCTCTCATGCTTTCAAATGCACATCCCACACGTTCTGTTCTTGGCAAGCTGTTCTACTGTGACAGCTCCCACTTCAAAACTACAAGAAGAAATCTTCAAGAGAAACAAGGCATATGCAGGTCATCGTACATTCAGGTTAGGATAAAATAGCACACCAAAGTCAATTAAAATGATAGTAGTCACGTGGTGTCAGACCACAAGAGTGCCTCTAGCACTACATTCCACCCCATGACCTTTGACTATCATAACATACATATATAAAAAAACGGAACTTCTTAACTGAAAGCACAAATATAAATGAAACACACATTAAAACAGTGACATTATAAACGCATGTGCTTAACTGAAAGCACAAATATAAATGCATTGAAAAAAAAAAGCTCATGCATATCTGAATACTCAACATCAAGAATAAATATATGATGAATACACAAAATAAATGCACAAATAGAATCAAGGATATGAACTCAAGAATGCTCCTAATGTCACAAATGGCTAATTCTGGAACTTCTACTATTGAAGCATATATATTTTGTGCTTAAAAATAAAGGCAACATCATCATCATCTTTAAACTGAAAAGCATCTTGTCATTTTAATTTCACAATATATATATATATATTTTTTGTTCTTTTTTCAAACTGAACAGCATTTCTGGTAACTTTCTAGATTGAATGAAAATATCCTCCTGTGTGATAAGTCAACTCTCTTTCTTTGAAATTTTTAAACATTTTACTTCATGTTCATAACATCAGTTAATGATCACTGGCTAGGCAAGTTCATCTGGTTTGTTCAGCCAAAGGATGTCAGCAACGGTGTCCCTTTGCATCGTCCGGTGATCACTCCAGGGTTGGGGGCGGGGGTGTCCCACACCCTCACGGGCCCACTCAGACAAAGGCACCCACACACAGGACAGGGACATCAGGTATACCAACACGTCACAGTATGATTTGAAAAAGAAACAAGCATCACTTTTCTTGCAAAAAATATTTTTCAAAAAGCGCACATTCTCTTTTTTCTGTTTTGGATATGATGGCACAATATTATCATTCCTGTCTGCACGGTTCTCTGCTGGCTCTGGGGCATTATCTGAAAATTCTACCCACACTATGGCCTCTGAATTCTTGGTATTGGAGTGAGACTCTCCTTCTCCTTGCTCAGTAAGAAGGGCTGGGGCAGTCTCCTTCCTGACTATCTCTCCACACCGCTGAATAAGTACACCCTTGATCATTTGGCATGAGCCCAAGGCAATCCATCTACCCTATCTGCTCAGGTAACTTTTCTTTCTTCAACTGGCCCCTCACCTTCTGTGGGACTGGTCTGCGCTCTGCATACTGATACATAGGAATCACAGTTCTAAGTAAGTCTAGGGGGATATGCATCCCTTCTTTCTCTGCCCACCTGTTTGTATGGTCTTTCTCTCCTAGGTGCTCACACTTAATCATGCCCACCAAATCAGAATCGTGTGTCATCACCTCTGCCTTCAAGATTTTAGCCTTTTCATCTGCAAGGGAATTAAAGGTTCTGTCTAGTGAATGTATAGGACAATAAGCATCTACATGATACACAGTAGCTGCGCTTTGCAGTAAAATTTGCCACTTCACTGGGGAATCCTGTGTCTCAGACACCTCAAACACCACCCCTGGACTTTCTATTGGGACCTGCACCAACTGTTCATGCAAAACTGCAGTTTCTGTCTGTATGTACCATTTGATCACATTTGCTTCTTGTGAATTACCTGTTCTGTATAACTCAGGGAAAATCTTTAACCATTGCATTTGAGAAAATTCAAAAGTCAATTCACATTATGTCTTATTGTCATCTGCCCAGTGTCTGCCAGCGTGCAATAGCACAAAAGCATCTGTATCTGCCCTGTGTCTGTCACAGCACAAAAACACACAAATAATTGTGTCTGCATAGTGTCTGTCAGAGCACAACTCAAAATCAACAGTGTCTGCCCTGTATCTAGCAGAGCACAAAAACACACACACAACTGTGTCTGCCCTGTGTCTGTCACAGTGCAAGCAAAACATTCTCCAGCATTTGAAAATGTTTTAGTCCAAAAGTCTAAAAGAACACTCTTCTTTACTTGTTTTTCGCACATACTCAAAGTGGCACACTGCCCCTGCCTGTCACATGTAATTCAATGTCTCCTTTCTGTATTGGCCACACGTCTGAAACACATTGCATATTCTCTTTTGCAGATTCAAAAGCACATTGCTGCTCTTCTTCAAATCTAAACTCAGAGTCAAGTTTAAAAATCACATTTTCTGTCATTTCTTTTTTCAAAATAGTGTCTCTCCATGTAAAGCAAGGTTTGCCATTCACAGACATGTATGATTTATAACTGCAACCAATGATCGCTAGTTCTAACAGGCTGGTTTGTTTATCTTCCTGCACGTTTACATTTCCTCGGTTCAACATTACTTCGGAAGCTTAAAATTCAACCAAGGTATCATTCATTTCTGGCTGAGAAACGTCCTCAAAAGAATTAATTAAAACCTCCTGTGAGCACTGTAAATTAACCTGCAGCTTCTCTGCATCCACATTTTTCACGAATGAATCACTCTGGTTATCTAAACAGCCTGGCAAAATAAATGGCTTCGGTGAATGGTACATTTTCAACTCTCTTTTCAAAGATTTATTTTCAAACTGAGCGTCAGCTAACTCTCTTTTCAGCTCATTACGTTCTTTTTCCAACTGTCCATATTTTTGATGCATTCTGAGCAATGCATTCAAAATGACACCACTATTTCTGTCTGAAATAGCAAGTTTTTTTTCCATCTTTAAGAGAAAAATCATGTACACATTTAAATATCTGTGCTTGCCCCTCATATGTTAAACATGCATTAGAGGCAACTTCCCACTCACATAACTCAGTTGGCATCTGGGAATCTGCAACTGAAAACATGGGCATTTTAGAGAGCATCTTTCCCTTTTAAAATTGCACTTTTCGTAAATCCTGCGAGTGACGCCAAATGTCTTGCTACGCCTTTCAGTTAATACAGAGTTCCACAAATCTCCCACACGGTGGCTCAAACACGGCGAAGCAGGAGACATAAAACACAACAACACCTAGAAAAGGGTTTCACTTTACAAAATGCAAAGACTCTCTTTTTAGAATAAGGCTTGGGGTTTTATTTATGCAATGCTCTCTAACAGAAAGGCTTTCCCAGATGTCAAATGAATAACATTCAAATGTATATATATATATATATATATATATATATATATATTTATATATATATATATTTATATGCAAGTAATAATAACACACTTGGTAAATACAACAGTTAAATACATGGATAATAATATGAAATACAAGCAGCAAATATTATGAGCTAAAACTCAAGCAAATAATACGGGACGCCCTGCAAGAGATCAGAAAGATATATGTACACTAAATACATCAAATGATTACTTTGGATATGCACCCTTGACTCACTCACACATCACAAAGAAAACACCTCAAATGATCAAAGCCACTGGCCACACATCACAATGGCAATAATCAAAACTCAACACTTCACCTGATGCAAACACTGCATCTTAGCTAACCCCAGGCATTGTACTCCGCTCCGCCAGCGTATTTTACGGAGATTTACCAACTCCGCGCTCCGCTGGGAACGCCAAGTTGGTCAAATCTCCGCCTCTATGGCGGAGCGGAGTACGAGGCTAGCCCCATATTGCAAAAATTAAAAAAAACACCACTTACCTTGTCTTCTACCCTTCCTCCTCCTTGCCGCGGTGTCTCCCTTCTTCCGGCGTCCTCCTCCTCACCGCCCTGTAGGTATTACGTCATGCCTGAACTGCCCAGTTCACAGAAGAAGTAATACCTACAGAAACGCGAGGAGGAGGACGCGGGAAGAAGGGAGACACCGCGGCGAGGAGCAGGGAAGGCAGAAGACAAGGTAAGTGGTGGTTTTTAAAAAATTTATTATATTGCTGATGGTCCCGGGGTGGAGCGGAGCCCCGCGTAGTTCCACTGAGGTTTTCTTTTACTACGTGGAGCTACGCGGAGCTCCACTACGCATACTCCGCCCAGGGTTAATCTTAGCCCACTCCAGACCGGGGGATTTAACAGCCGGGGAAAGAGCCTCAGCAACCAGGGTTCAGCTGTACCGAAGTAGGCGCGTCCGTCCCTATTCGGATTCCAAAATCCCAGTTTCTAAGTCAACAACCCTCAGCTTTATAATCTCAAAACACACTAGAAGGTTAGAGAGTCTTTCCCTCTGCGCCAAGGAAACTTACTGGAACTGGCCAGTTTGCAGGCAAGCATTCCACGGCAAGAAGGAGTTCCCACGTTCGCTCTACATTCTCACATTTTCCAGCCTTTATCTTGACGAAGCTTACGAAAGCCTACCAGGGTACATTAAACAATCTCTCACAAAACAAACCTTGAACGTGATTAACCCAAGCAACTTGCAAACACTCTGGGGGCCTGTCTGTGCGTGCAGAAAAGCTCAAGCAAGGCAGAGTCAGAATTCAGGATGACATGAGGCCATGTCAAAGCCAATAGTAAGAACTTCATAATACTTCCCAATGTACAACACAATGCACATTTGTGCACCACTGCTTATAGTATCACATACTTCATCTCTCAGTGTACGACACAGTGCACATTTGTGCACCACTGCTCATAACACTGCACTTCGAGACCAAAAAGTACATTCCACACCTCTCTCTCTCTCATGCTTTCAAATGCACATCCCACATGTTCTGTTCTTGGCAAGCTGTTCTACTGTGACAGCTCCCACTTCAAAACTACAAGAAGAAATCTTCAAAAGAAACAAGGCGTATGCAGGACGTCGTACATACAGGCTAAGATAAATGAACACACCAAAGTCAATTAAAATGGTGGTAGTCAAAGGTCATCACGTGGTGTCAGACCACAAGAGTGCCTCTAGCACTACACACTGTTAAAGGCCGGGGTACAGATTGAAGAGAGTGAGGAAGAATTAAGCAAGGATATCCAAAGGGTGCATAGAGACCCATTTAAAAGGAACCCAAATAAAGATAAGCCTCATAAGCCTCTTAGGATCCTGATACATTTTAACACTTATGCACTAAATGAAAATTTTTGGACCAAAGCCCTGAAAATTGAAGTTGCTAAGAGTAAAAGATTTTTCATTTGAAATTAGATCGGACCTTTCCCGAGCAACTCTAGACAGGCAATGGGAGCTGTGTATACGATTAGACAAGCTCAAATTCCCAGCTTCCCTAAGAGTAATGCACAGTAATAAAATGCACAATATAAGAAGCAAGAGGGAGGCAGATGACCTGCTCGAGAGTATAAAAAAAGGGAGTTGTTATCCCTACACCTGCAGTAGCAGAAGAGGGTTACACGTACAAATGCGATTTTCCCTTTTGTGATGTATGAAAAGGTGGATAGGGGGCGAGTCATGAATATAAGCCATAAAGTCTATGCGGCTTTAGGTAATGTTTCGGAAACGGTGGTGGGTTTCCTCAAGGCGTAGTAATTAGGACTAACATCAAATCTGGGGAGATGTTTGGTTGGGTTCTCCAGGGTGGGGGGCAATACAGGAGTAAGAAGGGGGTGCACAGGGTGGGGAGCATAAGGGAAAAGAGTAAAAAAAATACCTCATTCACCTCAGTTAGATCGACTATGGCAGAAAAGGATACAGAGCTCCAGACAGTGTGCCGTGAGTATGAAGGGCTAAGAGGACTATTCAGATTTTAACCTGGAATATTAACGGTTTACGTATAAAAGGCAGAAGGGCAAAGATCTTGCAATATCTTAGGTATTCTCCGGTGCAAATAATTATTCTACAAGAGACCCACTTGGTAAAAAGCAAGTGTATGGTGATTTTCAAAAATTTAAAGTGGATCAAACAAATGGTTTGCACTGACCAAAGTGCTAATATAAGAGGAGTTTTCATATTAATTAAAAAGTAAGTAAAGGCACATATAATCAATTCTGTAGTGATTAAGTTTGGTAGGTGGGTCATTGCTAAAATTAAACAGCTGAATAATGTAATAATGTTGGAGGGTTATAATGGTCCGAATTGTGATGATCCAGAACCACTGAAAACAGTCTTCACCAATCTACTGGATTTTCCGGATCCTATAATTATGGCTGGCGACTTTAATACAGTTCTGGATCTAAAACTGGATAAATCTAAAAACAGTAGAGCAGTGCCCACCCCCAAATCACGTAGTTATCTTCAGACGATGATGAAGCATACTGGGCTCTGTAATGTCTGTAGAGAGAGGTCTGGCCTTCTGCCAGGCACTTCTTATCACAGTAAGAAGTACAGGCATAGATCTAGAATTGATTATTTTTTGGCCAGTTTAAGTTCGAGAGCGGTAACACAGGATATCGAGTATCTGACTGCCCACCTGTCTGATCACTCGGGGGTCACTATGGAACTGGAATTAAAAAGTAGGCACTTGGGGAGATGTTGGACCCTAGATCGGACATTACTCTCCGATACAGATTAAATTAACTATCTGCGTAGGGAGACAGAAGAATTCCTAAAACACAACATGGGGTCTGCCTCCACTTGGGTAGTTTGGGAGATGCTCAAAGCCTACCTAAGGAGGAGAATCACTAGCAGACTTTGTTTTAGAAATAGGCGATATAGAGAGCAGGTTAGCCGGGTGGAAGCCGAAATGAAGACTCTGGAGGCAGGCATAATTGGTAATAGGGATGATAAAATAAGGCGCAGGGACGAGGAAAAGTTAGGGATCTTGAAAGAGCAGTTAGATACTGTTCTGAAGACAAGGATTTTAAAGCGTTGGGAGGCCAGTAAATTGGCACATTTCGAATACGGGGAAGGAGCTGGAAAATTACTGGCCTGGAAGGTAAAAGCAGATAAAAACAGAAACCTTATAAAGGAAATAGAGGGTGAACGAAATAAGGTTAAATTAACAACTGAATCAGAAATAGAGGGAGCCTTCTATGAGTATTTCCAGAAGTTGTACACTGAAGAGAGGGCAATCACTGAGGAGGAAGTAGGGAAGTCGTTGGGCTCGACTACAACGAAATCACTGGATGCAACACAACAGAACCTTTTAGATCAGGAGATTACTCAGGGGGAGGTCAAGAAAGTTTTACAGTCAAGTAAAAAGGGGAACGCTGCAGGTCCAGACAGGTTACCAACAGAATTATACAGAAATTTGGGTGAGGCATTAATTACTTTCATGACCAAGTTGTTCAATGAGATCTTAAACACCGCTTCACAACTGCTGGTGTCCTGGGGCGAGGCGACTATCACACTTATAATAAAACCAGGGGAAAACCCTGCTAACTGTGAGTCGTGCAGGCCAATATCATTGCTCAATGCAGATTATAAAATCTTTGCAAAAGTCTTAGCAGACAGGTTGAGCACAGTAGCAGGAGTTATGTTACACAGTGATCAGTGAGCTTACATATAGCCTCATAGGCGCAATTGACCTGGCCTCGGCGCACTCACTCCCCTTAGCAGTTACGACTCTTGACGCTACCAAAGCACTCAATAGAGTGAATTGGGTATACTTGCAGTTATTTTGGAAAAGTACAACTTGGGGAAGAACTTCCGTAAGGTTATCCAGTTAATATATCAGGACCCGACAGCGAAAATGTTAGTAAACGGCAATCTGACTAAGTCGTTCAAAATATCCAGAGGCACTAGACAGGGTTGCCCTTTGTCTACTCTCCTTTTTAACCTCTATATTGAGCCTTTTGCACAAAATCTTAGAGACACTAAGAACATTCCAAGCAATGAGAACAATGTTTTGCTAATGTTGTCTTCTTCACCTTTGCAGTCGGAAGGGGTTGTCGAGATAGCATCCATGGCTGGGTCACGCAAGAGGAAATCTCCAGCTTGTGTACTCTGTGTGAATGGCAAGAATGTGAGCTTTTAGCTGATTCCGGTTCCCTGTTCACCCTCATTAATGCTAAAGATTTTGATGTGTTGGATGGCGTTCAGTTGCACCAATCTAGCATAAAAATCTTTGCTTACAGAGGTCAGAGGGTGGAAGTCATTGGTAAATTTGAGGCCAATTTAGAATTCAGGGGGGACTTTGCAAATGGAACTGTGTACATTGTGAGGGATGGTGCAAATTTGTTGGGGTGGGAAGAGCAAGGGGAACTAGGGATCATTTTGGATCTCAACCATCCTGACATGGTCCTGTCAAGACGTGAGGTGAGGCAATTTTATAGCACTTCCACATCGACTATCTCACCTGATGTTGTCACGGTTGGCCGTTTGACTGGTGATGGATGGATCCAGAAGTATCCTTAGGTTTGTAGTGACAGCTTGGGGAAGCTGAAAGCTTTTCAGCACCATATTATCTTCAAGGATTGTGCAAAGGCAGTTACACATAAGGTGCGCAAAGTACCGTTGAGTCTGCGTAACGAACTGAAGCGAGAGCTAGAACGCTTGTGTGCCATGGGTGTGATTGAGCCCATTGAAGGGTCTGAGTGGTTGGCTCCCATCGTTTTGGCATGCAAGGCGGACAAGTCCCTGAGGATGTGTGTGGACTTGTGCGATCTCAACTCTAACATCTGGGTGGATCGCCAGCCCCTGCCCAACATCAATGAAATGCTGGCGACCTTGGATGGAGCCAAGTATTTCACATCTCTTGACATTTCCTCAGCTTACCACCAGGTCAAACTGAGCAAAGACTCTAGACACCTCACTTCTTTCATAAATCCTGAAGGGGCATTTACCTACATACGAATGCCGTTTGATCTGGCATCGGCTTCCGCAGTGTTCCATCGCCTTATGGGGAATTTATTTAAGAACACTGTGGGGGTCGTGTTTTTCCAAGACGACATTCTCATTCATGGCAAAACGGAAGTGTAACATGACACTAGGGTCAAGCAAGTGTTGGAGATTGTTAGGTTGAGTGGGTTGACCCTGAGGAAGGACAAATGCAAGTTCTTTCAGGAGGGAGTGGATTACCTTGTCACCACATTTCTGGTAGTGGGGTGGAACCCAAAGTGAAAATTTTGGATGCCATTCAAAATGCACCCGAACCTATGAATACAGATCAACTTCGTTCCTTCCTAGGGCTAGTGGAGTACTACGCGAAATTTGTGAACAACTTTTCAGACAACATAGCATGTCTGCAGGAACTTCTTACGAAGAACGTTATGTATGTGTGGAGTGATGAGTGTGACAATTACTTTGAGTTCCTGAAAAAAGAAATTGTGCAGGCACGTCCTCTCAAATTGTTCAACATCAATGATCTGTGCATGTCTCTACCGATGCCAGCAATGTTGGTTTGGGAGCTGTTCCCATGCAGAAGAGATGTGACAGGTGTGAGGGAACCATAGAGTTTGCCTCCAGAACACTGCGGGGGCAGAAAGCACATATTCTACAATTGAAAAAGAGGCCCTGGCTCTGTGGTGGAGTGTGCAGTACTTCCGGAATTTTTTGTGGGGTAATGAGTTCGTTCTTAGAACGGATCATAAGCCTTTAGTGGATCTTTTCACTACCAAAGGTGATGGTAGGGCCACTCAACGAATAGCTAAGTGGCAGTCCAAATTGCAAGAATTTAATTATCGTCTGGAGTATGTAGCGGGTGTGAAGAATCGTGTAGCCAATTGTTTATCTAGGATCCCCCACACGGAGAGTGTTAATGACACTACAACAGATGATCTTGATATAGTGTGTGCGGTTGGTGCTGTAGTGGATACTGTTAAGGGTGCACTTTCTGAGCTAAAATGGGTGCAGGCTGGGTTCGAGGACGAGGACATTAAAATGGTGGCTAATTTTGTGGCTCTTGGCTGGCCCAACAACAAGGATTTGGCTCCTGAATTGATTCCATTCAAAAGAGTTGGTGAAGAATTGTCCTTAGTCAATGGGATCTTGCGCAGGGGGAGCTTATTGGCAGTTCCTGTGTGCATGCCCAAGAAGATTTCGGATCTGGCCCACGATGGTCATCTTGGTATTCGAGCCATGAAACGCTGGGTTAGGTAAGACTTCTTGTGGCCGGGCCTGGACCGGTCCATTGAACATTACGTTTGGGACTGCTGTGCATGCGTTCTGAGCGATAAAACCCAGGTGACATATCCCTCTCCCATTGATTCCATTGCCGTGAAGAACTCGCCTTGGTGCAAACTGGCTTTTGATGTGGCTGGACCGTTTGGGTTCACTGGGAGCTCTCCCAAGTATGCGTTGGTTTTGATACATTACATGTCCAAATGGCCCGAGGTGAAGTTTGTGGACAATATCAATTCCATGGTCATCATCAATTTTTTCAAGGAGGTGTTTCTTAGTGAGGGATTTCCTGAGGAACTAGTGACTGATAATGGCACCCAGTTGGTGTCCAAGGAAATGCAGGATTTGTTCAGGGAACATGGCATCAAGCACATTCTCACTTCACTTTACCACCCTTGCAGCAATGGTCTTATGGAACGAACGAACAGAGTTATCAAAGACCAGTTGCAGTTAGCCTTGGTGAATGGGTTGTACTGGAGAGTGGCAATTGCTGACATGTTATGGGCGGTAAGGCCCACTCCTCACATCAGTACTGGCATGTCTCCTTTCACACTACTCAGGGGAAGAGTTGTGGGTTCCAAGTTAAACAAGGATTGGATATCCAAGAAGGAGGTTGATTGGTGTAAATTGGGCAGAGTGGCTGATGTCAGAGCAGCAATACAATGAAAGTACAGAACCAATAGTGTCAGAACTTCCCCTGTTTGCATTGGAGATTGGGTGAGGACCAAGAAACCAGCTTTTGTCCACAAGGGGACTTCTCGGTTTTCTGCACCAGTAAGAGTGAGAGAGGTGAAAGACCATGTGGTGGTATTGGAGAATGGGAAAACTTGGAATAAGTGTGCTATTTCTGTTGTACCGGGATCCAAAGTTGTGTAGGTTAATGAGAAGATGGGTGTCCATTCTGATCACACTCCCAGCAGGGTAGTTCCTCTCAGAATGAGAGTCGCTCCTGCCAGGTTCCAGGATTATATCATGCATTAGATTCTGAATTGTTTTTTCTTCCTATTTTGCGGAAGGTTACTGACGTTTTGTTACTTCTGTTTTCTTCGTCTGTTTTGTTCATCACTGGTATAATTTCTGTTGCCTTGTGAAGGAAGGGGGGTGTGTTGGGATCTAGAATGTTGGGTCCTGCTCACGGGTGTTCCCTACGTGGAACCTTGGGGATGTGGGGAACGGCAGTTGCTGCCGGGAGCTGGATGTCGTCGGATGAAATAAAGAGGAGGCAACCTTACCCAGTGTCTTTCTTCTTTTCAAGCACCATCTCTATTTGTTTATTTATTTCCTTAGTTATTTATTTAGCAACCACAATATTTCTATCTGAAAACTTTAACAAACGTAACAATATCTGTAAATAGAACAATCTGAATATGGTGGTTAACATTAAGCTAATTAGATTATGTGTGACATGACTATGAATTTCGCTACCTAAATGATCACCATTGGTTAAGACAACATTGGAATGCATCTAAAGGTGCAACTACAAAGAGTGAGGCATACAGTTATGAAATATACATATTTACAATGGTGTGGGGTGTGTTTCCAGTTGCATTAGATGATATTTCCATGCTTTCTTGAACTTCTGGAGAGATGAGGCTGCATGACTGGCTGGTGGTAGAGACTTCCATTGAATTGCACCTAGTAGATGAACGGACCAAAACTTGGAGATTACACAAACTGAGACACATGGTGTGTGAACCTCTCACACCCCCAGGTCCTGGTGCCAGTGCACCAACTGCACCAATGATAGCCACACCCATGACAGGGAAAGACTACTTTCAGAAATTAAAAGCTCCAGCATCTTTTGAATGAAAAGTTTTTAACCTAGACTGCTTCTAAGGGATTGATGTCAACTCCGACCTTTAACAGCCATTCTTTAATTTTGCAATTAAACCAAAATACTAACGCGTAGCATTACCAAATCTCCAGGTGCAGGGATTCACAGAATGGCCTGCCTAATGAATATTGTTAGACAAGTCACTATTTGTGAACACCTGTGATTAGCTACAAACATAGGGATGGTGACCTGCAAGTAGCTGTTCTCCTTTTTACAGTGTTGTTTTGAAAACCACCTTATTGGGGCCTCTACCCGCGCCGGTTGATAAGGTTAAGAATCTCAGCTTCATCATTGATAAGAATCTCTCCCTGAAACCACAGGTCTTCATGCTCACAGCCTCCTGCTTTTTCATTATGAAATGGCTCAAGAAAATTCTCTGGCTGATTCCTCTAAGCTCCCAGAGAACAGTGCTACAGGCCTTGGTAACGTCCAGACTGGACTATGGGAATGTACTGTTTCTGGGCGCTGATAAGGCCTTGATTCATCGCTTGCAGTTTATCCAGAACGCTGCCACTCGCCTCCTCTTCCGGCTGCCGAGACATGCTTCCGTCTCTCCCTTGCTCCACAAATTGCACTGGCTGAAGGTTGACAAACTGATTTAATTCAAGGCCTTATGCTACATGTTTCGAGCTAGACACTGCCTTGCCCCTTCTTATATCCAAGATCTGGTGTCTCCGTATGTCCCTTCCCGATCGCTGAGATCCGCCAACCTCGCACTGTTTACCACACCTAGGTTCCACAGAGCTCGTATTAAAGGGCGCTCTTTCTCCGTTTTAGGTCTAAACTCTGGAACTCTCTTCCGGTAGCTTTTAGAAACTGTGACTCATTGCTTACTTTTCGTAAGAACTTAAAAACCATGCTCTTTAACTGCCATGTCTGATTCTGCCACCTGGCAATGTTGCTATGCCTCTTGCTACTGTCTGCCTTTAGTGCCGGGAGACCCTGTTGGGTAGCTACGCGCTCTACAAATCTCTTAAATAAATAAATAAAAACAAATCTAATTTGGGAAAAGCCTGGACTACTGCCTGCCGTTCCTGAAGTCACCTGACACAAATCCCAAAGGTGGAGCTGTCAAATGCGGATAGGTTCCCTTTGTGAATCTGTCACCACCTCATTTTTAGAGTCAATCACTTTTCACTGATTTGCAACCTCAATTGTGGTTGCAAACCATTGATGCATACCATTACAATTTGCAATTAGGAGAGGATTGCCCTTTCATTCCCGTTCCTAATTTCAGTTTGAATTGGGTGGGAAATCCATTTTGTGAGTATGAAATGCTTCTTCAACTTGCAAAATGGATCTACTACGTAACAAAAAACCAATCACAAACCCTATGATATTGTGAATCTCATGGTTTGCAACCGCAGAATGGCTTCAGACATCAGGCCCTAAATGTAATATTACTACTAGATTGTGAAGAAAGTAGAACAACACTGGCCTGACCTAATGGTAGGTGATAATGAAACTGCATAGTTATGGAGTAAGTGCTAAATTCAGAGGACAACCACTGGCATAATTTTCTTTAACATATGAATAATATGGTAAAGAAAATTCAGCTGGTGGAAATTCATCATATTTTATATTTTCTCAATAAACTGGGAAAGATTTGATTGCTAGCCACCTCCAAATCAGATCGTAAGACTGGCTCAATCGCTGTAAAGGGTTTTAGTGTCTTTCTTTCGTTTAGTGATGTGGCTGACAAATATGTACAAAATAAACGTCTTCTTGTGAATAGAAAAATATTAAGGTATTGAGAGCGTTATTTCTACAGTAAGAGTTGACAGCCATTATAGCAAGAAGCTAGAGGAGTTTTCCTAATTACTAACTTGACAACTGAGGTCACCAAGGTTTGGAATATAATGAAGATTTTCTTGCAAGGACAAACACAAATAGTTGCTACCCATTGGAACAGACACAACAAGGCTTGGCAATTCTAATCAGTCTGGCTTATAACTAATAGTGCCTTTTCAGCTCCAGATGAGTTTAAGTGCTACCACATCATACATGTAGTTTGTCACTTAATGGTACTTCATGCATGTATTCATCCACCCACTGACTCTTTCTTACATTCATCCACTGAATCATCCAAACTAAAATACACACAAACTTAACATAACTAGGCATGATAAATTAAAAGAACAGATGTAGAAAATTGTTTCAGACATGTGCTTACAATTAATAAAACAATTAAACGATGCAGTGAGCAACCATTTTGGAATGGCATTGTGTATACGGATTGTGAGCAACTGGGTTGTTGGGTGAGGGGGGTGTGAGCCCTTCTCAAGGACAGGCCACAATCCTTGTCAGGGTGAACCACAAAAGGTCACTAAATTAATCTATACTTAACCCTCTTATAGTTTGGCACAAAAGCAGTCAGGCGTAACTTAGAGGCAATGTGTAAAGTATTTATGCAGCACACAAACAGTAATCAAATGAAAAAACTACACAAGAACAATCCCACACCAATTTAGAAACATTGAGAAAAAAATTAATAAAGTATTTGACAACAAAATGGCAAAAACTCAGTCCGTAGACCCCGAGATATGCAATTTCAAAGATTTCAAGTAAGTATAGTGCCTAAAAGCACAAAGCGCCACTCGCGGTTATCTGGTTATGCGAGACCAGGTGAAAGTCACGAGTGCAGGCTGACCATAATGGAGCACAGGCCAGATGCAGGGACCAGGTTAGTCCAGCTGAAAAAGTTACCTTCTAAAGTCCAGCTCGACCATTCAGCATTCACGGTGGAAGGGACCGCGAGGAGCAGGGAAAGTGCTGCGGATGGTTGTCGCTGTAGCACAAAGGGCAGGCCGGGCGTCGCAGACAGTGGTCACTGTAGCACGAAGATCCTGTTGGCTTTGCAGAGGGTCGTTGGTGGAGATTCACGTTGGCAGTCACTGCGGGCTGTTGATGCTGTGGCACGAAGTGCAGATCCTGTGTTGCCAGTTGTCACTGGCGGTCGCTGTACCACAAAGGGTCAAGTTCACTGCAGCTTTGCACTGGTGGTTGTTGCAGATGACAATATGTTGGCACAAACAGGCCCGTTCGAGGTTTGTGAAGTGCCCAAAACTTCAGAATGTCTCCTTTTCTTCAGGGAGGAGTTCAACTGATGTCCTACCAGAGGTCCAGGACATGAGGGGCAACTCTTGGGGATCAGGAACGCACTCTACCTGAGACTAGAAGAGCTCAGGCAGATCCAGTTGCAGGTCAGCTTGGCAGATGCAGTGTGGCCTCTGGAGTTTGTGATGTCTCTGTAGTTCTAACAGTCAGCTGAGCCTTGAAGTCAGTTCAGCCTGGGATGAAGGGTGAAAGTCCAGTCTTCCTTCTCAGCCAGCATGGCAGGCCTCAGCAGCAAAGTAGTGGCGTGTCCTTCTTTTGTATTATCCACAGGTCCAGGAGTGTACTGAAGAGATAGTCTGATGGTCCAATATTTATACATAGTGCCAGTGAAGCTTCTGGAGGTTCCCCCTATAGAGGTGACTGTAATTTTCTGCCTCCATGCCCTGGTCTCAGTCTGTCTGGAGCATAATAGGCTATTGTGAAGTCCCTTGTGTGTGAGCCAAGCCAATACCTTTAAAGTGCAAGCATGGTAGGTCACAACTCAGCCACCCTATGAAGTCAGAGATGGGCTATCCTTCCAACTCCCATACTCTCCTTTATGATCCTGTCTAGGAGGAATACACAAAGGCCAAATGACAACTTCACCTAGTCATGTAACTAACCCTGGGCGTAGTACTACGCTACGCTCACAGAGCATGCATAGTTTGTGCTACTACGCAAATTGCACATAGCACAGTGCAAAAACTGTGCTTAAAGATGTAGCGTAGCAACAAAATCATCAACACCTACAAATGCTTTGATAAAGCAATTTTACATGCTAAAAAGCATATAACCAATTCACAAAAGTGAACTTTGACAATGAAAATATTAGGCAATGAGAGAGGTGATGATTTTGGGGTCCCACCTAACCTAGGGGGAGGACCAAGCAGATGCCTTGAACTCAAAGAGCATATCATGCTGAACGATTCAGTGGTGGTCCCTTCCTCCTAGGACCACCCCAAGCACAGTTATGGGCAAAAATACAATCCCAACCAAAGGCCCTGCAAATCATTATGGGACGAGATTAGCAGTGGGCAGTGAATATTATAGTGTCCAATATCAAAATAATTCTACAAAGAGCTGCAGTTCAACTAGTCGTTACTAGATGTCCCTCACGAGTCAAATGCAAAAGCATTGAAACCCTTTCATGAAGCTTTTGCATTTGACTCGTGAGGGACATCTAGTAACGACTAGTGGAACTGCAGCTTGATGTAATAATAATTTCAATGCTTTTGCATTTGACTCGTGAGGGACATCTAGAAACGACTAGTTGAACTGCAGCTCTTCATAGAATTATTTTGATATTGGATACTATAATATTCACTGCCCACTGCTAATCTCGTCCCATAATGCTTTGCAGGGCCTTTGGTTGGGATTGTATTTTTGCCAATAACTGTTCTTGGGGTGGTCCTAAGAGGATGGGACCACCACCGAATCGTTCAACAAGATGTGGTTTTTGTTTTCAAGGCATCTGCTTGGTTCTCTCCCTAGGTTAGGGAGGATCCCAAAATCATCACCTCTCTCACTGCTTGTTAATTTATCGTTTTCACTTTTGTGAAATGACTATATGCATTTTAGCATATAAAGACAGAGGTACTTATTTTATCATAACTTGCACTGTGCAAGATGCCGTTTGCAATTAAACACACAGCTACTGCGTAGCTGAGCGTAGTTCAAAGTGTACTTCGCGGCGCTACGCGTAGTGCTACTACACAAACTACGCCCAGGGTTACATGTAACCCAGAAACCCCAAATGGTTAGGACAAAAGATGCCAACATTCTAAAAGTGGAATTTTCAGAATTGTCACTTAAAATCTGACTTTACCATTAAAGAGCGTTTTAAATTACAATTACTCCGATACCAAACATGAGTTTCCTACCTGCTCTCAATCAAAAGTTATCAGTTGTTAAATGTAATAAGGTAACCTAATGTTAACCCATATAAGAGGTAGGCTACAGAGTAGTGAAAAACTAAGGGGCATATCTACAAGGGCTGGCGATAATTATCGCTCAGCGCTCTTAGCTTGATGATAATTATCGCCGGCCAACTCTGAATTTTATCGCGAAGATAGCGTGCTATCAGCAACGCTTATCTCCAAAGCGATAAAATTCAGAGCGCAAGCTGCCAACTGTGCGATTATCGCTGGAAATCCAGCGATAATCGCACTACTTCTGGCGATAGCTTGCTGATAGGGCCACACATACTTAGCCATGATATCCACCTTCCATAGGATATCATGGCTAAGTCAGTGTCAAAGCAGGCGTAAGGAAAGTAGCGATAACAGAGGTTATCGCTACTTTGCTTATCGCTATGCTTCTTTGCGTGGGGCTTGATAATAGGAGAAATGTCGCTTAGCGACATTTCTCCCGTTATTCTGGGGAGGAACGCCCACTTTGCATCTCATTAGAGATGCAAAGCTGGGCGATAGGAAAAGGGCGAAGAAGCATGGATTCACGCGTTAGCGTGTCCTTGCTAATAGGGCGTTAAAATTATCGCCGCTTTTCGTCCGAAAACGGACGCTAAAGCGGCGATAATTTTAACTCCGGCCCTAAGAGTTTTTACTACCAGGATATATAAAACTTAAAAGTACATGTTCAACTTTTTAAATACGCTGTACCCTGGCCTCTGGACTGTATCGGGCCTACCCTAGTGATGACTTATATCTATTAAAACAGGAGGTTTAGGTCCGGCAAGAGTTTTTTTTTTGACGGGTCAACATGGCAGTTTAAAACTGTGCACACAGGCTGCAATGGCAGGCCTGGGAAATTTTTTATAGGCTACTTAAGTGGATGGCACAATATGTGCTACAGGCCCACTAGTAGCATTAAATTTGCAAGCTGTGGGTAACTGTGGTACCACTTTACTAGGGACTTACAAGTAAATTAAATGTGCCAATTAGGTGTAAGCCAGTTTCATCATGTATAAAGGAGAGATCACAAGCACTTTAGCACTGGTTAGCAGTGATAAAGTGTGCTGGGTCCTAAGGCCAACAAAAACTATTTCAGCAAAAGAGGAAGAGTGAAGGCAAAAAGTTTTGGGGAGACCACCCTGCGACTGACAGGTCTAGCACATGCCCCCCCCCCCAGCTGGAAGTGGGGAAAACTACCCAACCTCCTATGAGTTCTCATCACTAAGGCATAAGGACCTGGATAGACCATCAGCAATGGCGTGCTCTTACCCAGGGCGGTGTTACACCATAAAGTCCAGCCCCTGTTGGAAGACGGACCACCTCAACAGTTTGTGATTTTCCCCCTTCATGTACATGAGCCATCTGAGAAGCTGTGGTCTGTCTGAACCCGGAAGTGAGTCCCACAAGGTATGGTCTCAGCTTCTTCAGTACCCAGACCACAGCCAAGGCTTCCCTTTCAAAAGCACTCCCCCTCCGGTCTTTGGGCAGTAAGCTCCTACAGGTTGGTCTAGGCGCTCCTCATTCAAGTGTGCTGAGACAGCCCCGATGCCATGCTCTGAAGCATCTGTCTACACAATAAATTCCTTGGAGAAGTCAGGAGCCTTGAGTATAGATGCTATACACATGGCATCTATGAGGGTGTCAAAGGTTTTCTGATAGGCCTCTGTCCAGATCAGCATTTTGGGCTGATTCTTGGAAGTCAGCTCAGTTTAAGGGGCAACAATGGTGCCATATCCCTTAACAAACCTCCTGTAGTATCCAGCGAGCCTTAGGAAAGTCCTCACCTCTGTGTGAGTTTTGAGGGGTTGCCAGGCCAGGATAGTCTTAATCTTGGCCTGGAGGGGTTGCACCTTGCCCCGCCCACCATGTGGCCCAGATATAAAACAGTACTCTGCTCTGTCTGGCACTTACTGGCCTTGACAGTCAGGCCAACTGCTGCAGAGCCTGAAGCACCTCCTAGAGGTGGTACAGATGGTCCTTTCAGCTGAAACTGAAGACAGCTATGTCATCTAGGTACGTGGCTCAGAATGCCTTGTTCCCAGCCAGGACCCTGTTTACCAGCCTCTGGAAGGAGGAGGGGCATTCTTTAAGCCAAAGAGCATCACCAAGAAATGGAAGTGGCCCACTGGGGTTTAGAATGTTGACCTCTCTTTTGCCCCATCAGTCAAAGCAATCAGCCAGTACACTGATGTAAGATCAAAGGTACCGAGGAACTTAGCAGTTCCCATCCCGTCTATGAGCTCATCAGCTTGACTGATGGGGTGAGGGTAAGTCCTGGTGGCTGAACTGAGTCCTCTGTAGTCCACACAGAACCTAAGTTCTGTGGTGGCATCCGGTGGGGCAGCCTTGGGCACCAGCAAAACTGGGATGGACCAGAGACTGTTGGAGAGCTCAATCACCCCTAATGCCAGCATCTTGGAAACTTCCTCCTTGATTCTAGCTCTCACCTTGTCTGACAACCTGTACATTTTGTTCTTTACAGGCATAGTGCCTCCAGTATCAATGTCATAGGTGCACAGATAAGTAAGCCCAGGGACGAGGGAGAAGAGCAGGGAGGCAAACTGATCCAACAACTGGTGACAGTCAGTCTGCAGTTCTGGAATCAGAGTAGGGAAGAGGTTGACACCCTCTACTGACCCATTGTGTTCCTTAGAGGATAGGAGGTCAGGGAAAGGTTCACTCTCCTCTTCTACCCCATCATCTGTCACCAGGAGTATGGTGACCTTCGACCTCTCAAAGTTTGGCTTGAGGCGATTAGTATGGAGCACCCTTAGGGGATTTCTAGGGCTTTTGAGGCCCACCACATAGGTGGCCTCCCCCTTCTGCTCCTTCACCTCATAGGAGCCTGGCCAGTGGTCTTGAAGGGAACTAGGCTCCACTGGCTTCATTATCCACACTTTCTGGTCAGGCCTATGCTCTACCAGAGTGGCCTTCTGTTCGTACCAGAATTTAATCACTTCTTGGCTGCACTTAAGTTCTCAGAGGCCATTTTCCAGAATGTCTGGTACTGGTTGCAGAGGGCTAACATGTAGCTAACCACATCCTTGGGTGGCAAGGGGGGTCTTGGGAGCTTGCTCCCACCTTCTTTGACCAGACTGAGAGGTTCCCTCACAGGGTGACCATAGAGAAGTTGAAGGGACTAAACCCAACTCTTTTCTGTGGCACCTCCCTGTAGCCAAAGAGTAAGCATGACAAGAGGACATCCCATTTCCACCACATGGGCTCAGGTAGGCCCATAATCATGCCATTGAGGGTCTTGTTGAATCTCTTATCAAGCCCATCAGTTTTAGGGTGATAGGGTATGAAGAACTTATAGGCTACCCGACACTCATCCCAAATGGACTTCATGTACTCTGACATGATGTTAATGCCTCTGCCAGATACCACTTCTTTGGGGAACCCCACTTAGGTAAAAATCCCCATCAGGGCCCTGGCCACTGCGGGTGCTGTCACTGACCACAGAGGGTTACCTAGTGGCATGGTCCACCCAAACCAGGATAAACCTGTTACCCAGGGCAGTTTTAGGGTCTAGAGGCCCAACGATGTTGAAAGCCCACCCTTTCAAAGCGGGTGCCAATTATGTGTAAGGGAACCAGGGTAGCCTTTAGCTTTTTCCCAGCTTTCCTGCTAGCCTGGCAGGTGGGACAAGACCTATAGAACATAGCTGAAGCTGTCTTCATCTGGGGCTAATAGAAGTGGTGGGCAAGCCTGGAAAATCTCTTGTCCTGCCCAGATGTATTGTCAGGGGTATTTTAAGAGCCAGCCCCAGTAGGAAGGCACTGTAACAGTGGGGATTTAAGGTAAGAATAGCACCTAAAAGCACAAAGCACCACTTGTGGTTATCTGGTCGTGGGATACTGTGTGAAAGTCACAAGTTCAGGCCGACCACAATGGACCGTGGGCCGTATATATCCTGCTGAAAGAATTACCTTCCAAAGTCCAAAGCAAAGAGCTCCATTCATGATGGAGGGGACCGTGAGGAGCAGAAAGAGTGTTGTGGATGGCCATCGCTTTAAAGCGAAGAGCAGGCTGGGCTTCGACGACAGTTGCCACTGTAGCGTGACCATCTTGCTGAGCGTCGGATGGTCATTGCTGGAGATTCATTTTGGTGGTCACTGTGGGCTGTTGATGCTGTAGCACAAAGTGCAGATCTCATGTTGTTGGTCATTGCTGGCGGTCGCTGTAGTCGGAAGAGTCAAGTTTACCGGAGCTTCGTATTGGCTTGGCATGGGCGGCAAGATGTTGGCACAAACAGGCCCATTCGTGGTTGCGAAGAGCTCAAAACTCAGGATTGCTCCATTTCTTCAAGGAGGAGTTAAACTGATGTCCCACAAAGGGTCAAGGACCTGAGGGGCACCTTTTGGGGATCAGGAACTCACTCCAGAAGAGACCAGCAGGGCTCATACAGATCCAGTTGCAGGTCCAGTTGCAAGTCCAGCTGGGCAGATGCAGGGAGGCCTCGGTAGCTCTAACAGGAGGTCAGTCAGCTGGCCCTTGGAGTCACTTTAGCCTGGGATGAAGGGTGCAGGTCCAGTCTTCCCTCTCAGCAAGCACACCAGACCTCAAGCAGCTGAACTGCAGGGTGTCCTTCTGTAGTATCCACAGGTCCAGGAGTGTTCTGAAGAGTTGGGTCTGAGGGTTCAATATTTAAACCTGGTGTCAGCTTTCAAGTAGGAAAAGCCTCCAGCAGTGTCTGGAATTTCCTGCCTCCCTGCCATGGTCCCAGTCTGTCTACTTTTAACTACTCACAAAATCCTAGTGTAAGCTGCTACTACTTCAAACACAGTAGTAAGTCCAGCACCACACATCGTCAACCACTAGTACTGCAACACCCTCCCAGAGAAAATAATGGAGAAGTTATCAGTTTCCAAGAAATTTGGGGGCATATCATCAAGGCCATGTGATAATTATCGCTCAGCACTCTTAGCGCGAGGATAATTATCGCCGGCCAACTCTGAATTTTATCGCGGAGATAGCGTGCTATCAGCAACGCTTATCTCCAAAGCGATAAGATTCAGAGCGCAAGCTGCCAATTGTGTGGTTATCGCTGGAAATACAGCGATAATGGCACAAGGTTTGGCGATAGCTTGCTGATAGGGCAAGACATATTTAGCCATGATATCCACCTTACATAGGATATCATGGCTAAGTCAGTCTTGAAGCAGGCGTAAGGAAAGTAGCGATAACTGTGGTTATCGCTACTTTTCTTATCGCTCTGCTTGTTTGCGTGCAGCTTGATAATTGGAGAAATGTCGGTTAGCGACATTCCTCCAGTTATTTTAGCACGGAACGCCCACTTTGCATCTCATTAGAGATGCAAAGATGGGCGTTGGGGAAAGAGGCGATAATGCAAGGATTCACGCGATAGCGTGATCTTGCTGATTAGGAGATAAAATTATCGCCGCTTTCCGTCAGAAAACGGGCGCTAAAGCGGCGATAATGTCATCTCCGGGGCTTGATGATATGCCCCTTTGTTCATTATGTAAACAATTACAAGAGAAGAGAATTTGATTCATGTGAAATAACGTGGATATATTCAAGTAGACTTAATTATCAAGTTGCAATGAGTAATGGCATGAATAAATGAGCATTGTATATTTTAACATTTACACATAAATAATCAACTTAATTCAAGAAGGGGGATACCTAAAAGGGAAAAACATAATGGGGCAGATTTACAAGCCCGTTGCGCCACTTTTGCGCCGCCGTTGCGTCACTTTTGTGACGCAGCGGCGACGTAAACCATGCGCCACGTTGCGCATTATTTACAACGTGACGCATCTAGGGAGATGCGTCACGTTGTAAAGCCCTGCGCCACATGAAACCTGCGTCAGGTTTCATGTGGGCGTTCCTCCGCAGGGTGGGCGTTCCGTCGAAGGAATGCCTCGTAAAAGTGACGCAGTGAAATCTACAAGATTTCACTGAGTCACTTTTCCAACGCCGCTGCGACGAATCCTTACGCCTGCTTCAAGCAGGCGTAAGGAGTGGCGCACCACGTTAGGTATGGGCGGCCCACGAGCATTGCTGGAGTTGCGTCGCGCTTGCGACACGACTCCAGCAATGCGCCGCCCTTGCGCCACAGGATGCAACACGCATCGGCCTTTCCTTGCGCCACGGTGCGCCGCATTGTAAATGCGGCGCTTCCGTGGTGGCGCAAGGAGAGAATTGCGTGTCGCAACTATTCTGGCGCATCCCTGCTGATTTGCAGGGATGCGCCAGAAGTTGTAAATCTGCCCCAATATTTTTAACAGTTGCTCACATAGGCTGTGCTGTCAAGCCAGACCTAAAAATGAGCATGAAATAATAGCCCTTTATTTTGGCAGATTTAGAACTTAGGCACTATAGAGCAATCAGAGCAGGATATGCGCCAGCAACAACAGTTCAACTGTCACAACAGTGAGCGCCAGAAAACAACTCATTATATAAAATAAGGCATTTCAATTTGGAGAGAAAAATGATGTCCTCTGACTGACATGGTATCAGAAGATAATACGCAATGGTAGGTAGGCATGCAAAAGCTCTCTGAAAACTTTGAGGCAATTACGCCGCTAAGATTACAGTGTATCATAAACCTGGTAAACCTTCTTGTCATAGGAAACGGCATCAGTAAATTTAAGGGTTCGTTGCAAGTTGCAAGCCTAAATAAAATAATTGACTTGCTGGCTCAGTCACTCAACAATGTATTGTACCAGGATGAGGAATCATAGGATGTCCATCTCAGCTCCTTTCCTGTGATCTCCACTGGCCCTCAATGTGGAAGGTTTGACCTACTTTCTACTTCTGATATCATCAGTCACTGTAGCATGCAATTCACAACTTGCATCGCAAAAACAACAAGCAAACCCTCATATAATTATTACAACTAAATTTAAACAATTTTTGCAAACTAGAATGTGATATGTCATTTCAGTTGTTATTTATTACTATTTTGTAAAATGACTTATAAAGAGTTTAAGTTTGAAAATGTTAGAAATTAACCATTGTCAATGCCACACACTCATTCACTACATATTCATCTTATTAACATTACAATACCTATGTGTGTGTATATATATATATATTCATCTTCTTATCATTACACTGCGTATGTGTGTGTGTATATATATATATATATATATATATATATATATATATATATATATATATATATATATGTATATTGATGTGATCAAGACCGAGTTGCTTCGGTCGTAACGCGTCATGCTGGGCACTGGCCAGGACTGACTGGTTGCTGTGTATTCTGCATTTAATAAAGCACCGCATTTTCAACTTTTCCATTGAGTGGTCCATACCTGTTTTGCGCCGGTGGAAGGTGGTGGCGAGCCAGGATTTGCTTCATATATGTATATATATATATATATACACAGACACATACGTAGTGTAATGATAAGAAGATGAATATACATATATATATATATTACTCTTGTCACATTTTAATGTTTTTTCACCAAGAGTACAATCCTTAAATGTTGATGCCATGTTTCAGCTATATTCAGCTATTCAGTTGCTTCAGATTCATCTTAACATTGCAGCTTTTAGTGGCAGGGTGTAAATAGACCTATGTTGCTTGTATATGTCACATGAAGCCTTGTTGTAACAAATGACTGTCAGGTCTGGCTAGCCAATCCCTGGTGGATGGGTGCACATTCACACAGAAACTAAATACGTTTCTCCTCTGTATTTCTCCACAATAAATGCTTTCTCCAATAAATATGTTTCGAGGCAATTATTCTTTAGTTTACTTCATTCTTTTATTGAAATAATTTCATCTGTTAAGACACACGTAATTGGGTTGTGTCAAACATTTGGAGATTACACTTACAATGAAAAAATTACGTGTGTTTTAACAGATGAAGTTATTTCAATAAAAGAACAATTGCCTCGCAACATATTTATTGGAGAAAGCATTTATTGTGGAGAAATACAGAGGAGAAACGTATTTAGTTTCTGTGTGAATGTGCACCCATCCACCAGGGATTGGCTAGCCAGACCTGACAATCATTTGTTACATTTTGGCACTGGAAGACACAGTGTAACGGTTGGAGTGGCACAGTAAGAAAAATAAGGTTTAACTTAAAACGTGAGAATATTGAGTGCCCTGAGAAACCTCATCAGTTCAAACATGAAGCCTTGTTGCAATATAGTAGCAGCAGATTCTTCCGTGGTATCATATCAGATCTCCTTGGAATCAGCAGGGCAACCACCTTATTGCAACATAGTTGATTGTCTCAGAATGGGAAGAGAACCGCTCTGTCTTTGTCACGTGGCAGAAGGAAAAGTGAAGCACTTGTAACACAGTTTCTCTAGTTTTTATCTTTCATAGAATCACATGCCTACAACAGCTTCCTAACATATGTTAGCCATTGTATTTCCAAAATGGTTTGTATGCATGTATGTATGGATGCATGTATAAATGTATGGATGTACATACGCTCATATGCAGTATTTGTATAGTGCAATTCTTGACAAAGCCAGTTGTACAAGGTCAAATGCAAAGATATAGTCAACAACTGATTTGAGAGGTAGCTGGTTTGTTTACTGCATCATGATGTAGCGTTAAAGCGGTGCATCTTCAACTTTTTTATGAATTGGAGCAGAGTTGGAGTGGTTGGTTATGAGTGAGGTGGGTGGTGTGATTGTTCATAATCTGCAATAGTGGCTTGCAAATAAACGTACCTGCCAGCTGTGTCTGTGTGATTCTACATTTAGCAAGATAAACATTAGTTTCTTGGGTTTGTAACCAATATAAATGCACTATCAGTATTTTACATAAGAAGCAGTATGTTTTTATTCTATGCAGTACAGAGAGGCCTAGCAACAATAGTAAACATACACAGGTGTATTTACTCATCAATATATTTAGAACTACACTTACACCTTTGTGTAATTCTACACTTCTTTGCTAATCACAAGTGCAAATTTACACCTAAGTGAAAACTTACATGTCTCACCCCCTCAAATTAATGGGTGAAACCTCCTACAATAGAATTTGTCACTGCAAAGTTATTACCAGTAACTTTGTGCATGTATGTGGAGATCTCTTCCACCGTGGCTGTGGTCTCCCTAAGGTAAAGCATGGGAAAGGTTTTCAAGTTTAATATTCTATAAAAAACATCTTTAAAATATTTAATGCACAATATAAATATCAATTAATTTTAAATATGCAATTTTAACCTAGAATCAATAAAATAGAAGTTACAGCACATTACCTCATCAAATTAGATAGGAATTAAAACATCAATTTAAATATATAGATTTAATTTATAAATAATAATGCTTAATCAATCAATATTTTTTTTTAATCCTACCGTCTCTAAGGGCCCAATTCACAAACAATTTGGACCAAAAGTCTAAGTTTAGACTAAGGGGCCGATTCCGATTCGTGTCGGTAATTTCTCCGACCGAGCCGGCCTCGGAGAGATTTCCGACCGAATCGGACCCGTGCAGTCCGACCGAACGAGTCCGATGCATTCGTATGCCACCGGACACGAGTCGGTCGGACTCCCATTGAACTCAATGGGAGCCGGTCGTACAACGCGTACGCGGGCTCCCATTGCCTCAATGGGTGCGAGGCGGACAAGGGCGCCCCTACAGCGAGTACGCCGCGGAGCGCTCGCGGCGTACACGCACAGGTAGGGGGACCCATGGGTCCCCCTGTGTGCGCCTCGCACGGATACGCGTACAGGGGGTCCGACACAGACCCCCAAAGTACGGCTCCGACAGCGAGTTCGAGTCGGACGGCGCGAGTCGGTCGGAGCGGTCGAGGTGCGCATCGTACTTACCCGGCCGGAAAACGTCTCCATTGCGCGGTGCGAATCGGGTCCGAGCGAGTCGGTCGGAGCAGTACGATCCGGGAACCAGTCGGTCGGAGCGGTCGGGTCGCCCGGACGAGTCGGTCGGCGAATACGCATCGTACTCGCTCGCCCGGACGCGCGTACGACTCGGTCGGAAAATAGGGCTCCGGATCGGATCCGGTAAAACCGAATCCGATTCGGAGCACTACCGGCCGAGATCGGAATCGGCCCCTAAATGTCTAGCTTTAGACCAACAGTCTAACTTTACTACTTTTCTGTATTCACAAAGGTAAGTTATGAGTAGTATCTTTTCGACTGAGGTCCTCACTTGGGGAGGAATCTAAAGTTAGACTTTTGGTCTAAACTTAGGGCCCAATTCACAAAGATGAACTTACACTTTTGTGCAAGTTTACTACTTGTAGGTATTAACAAAGGCAAACTTAGACCAAAAGTCTAAGTCTATGACTTTCGGTATTCGCAAAAGGCATTTACGAGTAGCATCTTTACTTCCGCACTGGGGGCGGAATCTTGGCCTGAGTGCGGAGATTCCACTCTGGGTGCAGAGAGTACACTTCGAGTGAGGCGTGTACTCTCTGCACCCGGAGTGGTATCTCCGCACTCGGGCGGAGATTCCACCCCGAGTGCAGAGATTCCTCCCCGAGTGCGGACGTAAAGATACTACTCGTACATGTCTTTTGTGAATACTGAAAGTCGTAAACTTAGACTTTTGATCTAAGTTTACTTTTGTGAATCCCTAAAAGTAGTAAACTTAAAAAATCTTACCACATCCCACAACACCACAGAAACCCTATCACCAACTCTTCACACTAGGACTTGAACAAGATCTCAGAAGCATCTTGGTCTTCAGAACTCCTACACCACCGAACTTAACACAACATCCCCCACTGAATCCATCTCCAAATTTAATGTCTCTATCATCAACTGCACAGCTACCCTGACTCCTCTCAAAACCAACGAAGCCACGAGAACCAGACCACAAAAAAGCTGGTACACGGAAGAGCTCAGGCTCACCAAACATCATTACAAGCAACTTGAACGCAGATGGACACTGGCTGGATTTGCTGCTTCCTGACGGCTATGAATGACCCCACCTGAATCATGATTGTAAGGACCTGGGGAATCCCGAGACAACATTTGGGATCAGTTCACAAGATCGAGCCCTCCCTGTCTCGCCCGCAGGAGGGGGACCCACAAGGAGCTCCGCTGGCTCCATCTTTATGTAGGCTGCCCCAAGCTCTCCCGGAAGACACGGTCCTGCAAAACAAGCAACCCTGCAACTTTCAAGTGCCAAACTGTTTTTTATCCTGGAATACCACGCGCAAGGCCCTCATAAGATTTTAAACAGGGGGAACATTTTAAGGTTATTAAAGGCCATCCTCGAGTTCAGCTGCCAAGAGTCACGCAACATTGTGTCAATTGAATTTCTGGCTCCTAAGGGCTCTCAAATCTCAGAACCCACTTTGGCGACTTTTACCTCGATGACCCTTGCACAGTTAATGCTGTCCAGAACCGTGGCCTTCAATACACGGGGCATTAGGATCAGTCCCCTCAAGGTAATTGGCTACTCCGTGGTCCTGGCAAAAGGCCCCCTTAGAGGCACTTAGAAAAGAGCCATACTCAATCCTGAAAAATTCCCTGGGCCGCACCATCACAACTCCCAGCGACCAAACGTTAGCGACAAATGACTTTTCGAGAAATGACTGGAACTGGCTGTCATCTGCCCTGTCCTGCAGGTGCTCTGACTGACCCAATTCATCAATGCCCTCCTGCCCGGAGCCACTATCCCTATCTTTGTGCTCCTGGAATATCAACGATCTCCTGCAGAAACTATGGTCCCCTGACCTCACAGCCTTCTTGAGCGGCTTCGATATTGTCGCCTTGCAGAAACATGGGCTGCGTTGAGTCACCCGCTAATTGGCTTCATTGAGCACAGGAAACTGGCCTCAAAAGACCATAAGCATGGCAGATTAAAGGGTGATCTGTCCCTGTACACTTCTGTAAAATTGCAGGTGAAAATTGAGCAAATAACATTTCAAAAGAGCTGGCTGCAGGGAATAAAAATCAGCAACTGGATATCACAGAGCTTGCTCCTGCTGATCAATATCTACGTCAATCCGAGTGCAAGGGAGAAAAGATCAAAACTTAATTGGCAAATTTTTGTCCTGTGCGACCTGGCCAGGGAATGTACACCAAGCTGACTGTGTGATAACTGGGGACTTCAACAGGAACCTCTTTCAAGATCATCATGAAGACTTTGAGGAGATCTCCCCTGGGGTTTCATGGAACATCATTGAACAAGCTAGGCCAAAAGGCTGCCCGTGAAGCTCACTAGGAGAACTTCTGGTTCTGCAGATCAACAGCCTGGGCCTCAAAGTACTAAATGCCTGGCTCCCACAGGGCATCACACCCAATTGGTCAAGAACCAATGGAAAAACACACTTTTACCTTGACTACACCATATGCAACGTGGAAATCTTCCCCTTATTGGAAAGTTACTGCCACCCACCGAGAGTGACCACCATCCCCAGATTATAAGAATATCCTCCAACCTGTCCTACCACGCCTCAGCCAGTGCCACAAGCAAAGGCACATATACTGATAACCTCAGGCGCCTCAAATGGATAGACAATATTAGCTATAATATCAAGGCTGAATGTACAAGATCTGTTGATAGGCTGGCCTTAGGCGACACTTTGCCGATTATTGAGCGGACTAATCCCTTCGCCCCACTCCTTACAAAATTTTCACTACCAGTTATAAATTGCGCCTAGCCGAACAGTCTCATCAAGTCATTTCCCCCAAGACAAAGATTTGGCACCTAAAGAAATCTCATACCATCGCTATGAGAGGAGTTTGAAAGAACCCCGGGAAGAAAGAGCAAATCACAGCACTAAAGCTGGCGCAGAAAAACTACAAGGAACTAGTTCATGCAGAGAAGTTAAGCCGCCGAGACCACTTTAGGACTATACTCTTATTTGAGAGTAAGAAAACGAAACCCAGGAACTTCTGGGTCCTGGTGAACAGGCAAGTGAATGGACCCGGCAGGACTGGCTGTGCGAACATCACTGAATCGGAATGGTCCTCCTTCCTCTCTAGGCACTTTTCGTCAAGTGGGGACTTAGATTGCCAATTGGATGGAGGTCTCTCCCGCTCAAATGCAAGCACCACCTTAGCCATACCCCTAGACCAAGATCTCCTGTCCTACCCTGACGTGGATTTACCATCTTTGTTACTCCAGCTGCAACAGGTCATGTTGAAGGCAAGGACAGAGGGGCCCCCGGGCCTAACAGCCTCCCCCAGGCTCTTTTCAAGCTGGACATCCCCTTCTAGGCAGGCAGGCTCTCGTCGCTCTTTGATTACTGCCTAAGGGGCTCGACAATATCGAAGTCATGGCATGGGGCCATTATAAATCCTATCCACAAAGAGGGATCCAGATAAGATCCGAGTAATTAACGACAAATTGCACTTCTATATAATGAAGCAAAATTCTACGCTAGCCTACTGCTGAAGGATCTGTGGCAATGGGTGGCGATGAGGGGCTCAACCCAAAGAACCAAACAGTTTTTTCGGCAAAATCTGGCACATTATCCAATCTGTTAGCCATTTCAATTCTGTTGGATAAAGCAATCTCCTTTCACTCCCTGCTGTATTGCTGCTTTGTAGATTTTAAAGCGGCATTCGATCACGTGCCTAGGAGGATGCTCTGGTCCAAACTAAAGAAATGGGGCATTTACCCAAAGCTCTTGGAGCCCATAATCCAGCGGCACTCCTATACCTGGATTCATATTAAACTAGATGATGGTGCCTGCATGACCAGAAAAATCCCCACCACATGGGTTGTAAAACAGGGATGCATGTTAACCCCTCTCCTTTTCAATCTCTTCATCTCTGATCTGTCTAAATCTCTCGACTCCATCAACAGTCAGTGGCGTAACAAAGCCCCCTCAGCCCCTGCACTGGAGGGGGACAGAGCTCCAGGGAGTCCCCTCAGCACAGTACCCTGGGCTGAGAGCTCCTGAGTGAGTCCAGAGGGGGGCCCCTCCATGTACTTTGCAGGGGGGCCTCTTTAAGTTTCGTTACACCACTGTCTACAGTCACTTTCTAAAGATTAGTGCGGAACACATCAGTAACCTGCTATTGTCGTGTAGTTCCTAATAATACATAGGATCTGCATGTTTAGACAACATAAATTAAGGGATTGGTGTCCAGACTGATTACAGACACCCCCAAAGGATATGTCAGCCTTTAGACCAGCTAGCTCACAGTGCCACCATAAGCCCCCTAACCTTACCAAGGAGCGAATAGTTTCTGGCAACTCCCGAACATGACAACCCTTGATTCTTCAGGGATCGTGGAAACAGTACAGTACTTTTTGCTCAGTCACTCGTGCTCACTTGGTCTCAGAGAGATATACAGAATAAACCATGGGGACATTTTCCATAAGCACTTATTGAACTAGCGTCATTCTAGTATAAAATAGGTGTGCTTTGACAACCATTAGGCAGAAACAGATGTATAAGATTACAAGCACCAACAGAGTAAATAAAAGGTAGAATTCTACCATGGTGCTAAGCCAGTGAATATATGCAGGCATATAGATACATGACAGTAATCAAGCATACTCCTAAGATGCAAACCCTACCTAAGTGTACCTAAGTCTACCTATCATGTATGTGGGTGTAAAGCCAAGAATCCCCTAGGAAAGAGCCAACCCTGATGGTAGAGAATGAAGGACCCCATCTTGGTCTCGAGTCGGACACCCCGCAAGGGATGTCAGACCACTATGTGTTGGAGTATCTCAGATGAAGACCTTGCAACCTGGAGATCAAAAGACTCTCGGGCTGAGGTTAAGGCCACATTCTTCTGCAAAAGCATGGCTTTCAATCTGCTCAGAGAATCAAACTGTATAAAGGAAACATTCAATGAAGGCCATAGCGTCGCCTTCCTAACTGTGTGGGTTGGTGGAAGCAATACTTGCATACAACAAGTAACCCTGGAACTTACTCTGACAAGATATGCGATGCCTGGTACCATCCCACAGCAACTTTAATCATTCAGCATCAAATAGCTTCCAGTTAAAATCAGCTTGAAGACTGGATGAATCATGGCAGTTGGGGAACCCTTCAAGTGACATGATAAGTTGGCAACCGAAGCATTACAGGCTCTGTGAAGCAAAATAAAATTGCAAACTGGAGACCCACTTAAAACAGTTTCACATTCTGAACCACTGAGAAAAACTTCACTGTCCCCATTCCTGCATCTAAATCTGTACGGCAATTCCCACTACTCATGTATAAATCCCTCTCCCAACGCTTCATACCTGCCTACCTGCTGATACTGTTGACAGTACTGGAATTGGAATGTCGTGACTGGCAGTGTAATATAGCCATAGATTAACCATCCTGTGGAAGGTGACTCAGCCAAAGTGAAAGGTAATTAGTCCAATTTTTCAATGTGTAACATTGGATATTTTGCATCTCTGCATGCCATTGACATCTGTCTTTCCATTAGATTGTATGCCGAGAACAGAGTTGTGCTGTTGATGTAGTGCCAGGGCACATGACCAGAACGCAATGATTGTAGTGTCCAGCTCAATAATAGAATGGATCGCAATTGCGATTGTGCATGTTGAAGAATAGACAAATCCTGTTCCATTATATCTATAGCAGAAGACACAATGTTACCCAGTGAATAAATTCTAGATGATAGTGTGATCATGCCATTGTCAACCACTGCCAAGGCCTTTTCTTGGTTAACCCTGTCAATCTCATGCAATCTCTCAGCAGCCTCCTTCTGGGAGATTTTCCATACCTCGTTGTGAATAGCGTACAAGAAGTGCTTTTGACGTGGCTTCTGGGGACAACAAATAATCCATATGACCCATGTCATCTGAGAGTAAGGACAAGTGTTGTTTCACCTGGTTGAGGTTTTTAGCCACTCTAGGCATAACTTCCCAACACTGTAAGATGTCACCACCCCTGAGTGTTCTGTTTGTACATAGCCTTGGTCAGGCCGATGGATGCTAAACCCTTCGGTGATACCCCTGAATTGTGACTGGCACCTATTTGTGTCGGTAGGCCAAACCAACCATATCTTACAATAGGGGTCTGATGAATTGTAAGAACCATAGTGCAGTATGGCATCTAATGTATCCTCACTGTGTTGTGTGTAATTTTGCCGTCCCACAAAGTGTGTAAGTGAGGGCATCCGAGGTGTGTTCAAGTTCTTGATCTTGGCTAGTCCAAGACAGGAAGTCTGTTGCACTGTCTCGTTCAGGAAAATCATTTCATATGGTATGAGGCGTGCTCTAAATAAGGCCTCAGTTCCCTGAACTTGCCAATCTTTAGTCCCCCAAACAGATTTTGTGTCTGTAGTGTCCCTGTAAAGACAGTTGGTAAATAAAGGAAGCAGAGTATATCTGTTTCGTGTTAGTGAGCATATTTTTTTTTGCAGGTGTTGGTGCAAGGTTATAATAATAGGAGGTCGGGCCTGAAATGTTAAACCCAGAAAAATAATCAAATTTTTGCTCAAATGTGTTGGAACTACCTTTCGGTGGTGCTGGGCAATGTTCCCATTGATGGTTAGAGAATACATTTCGTGGGATACTTGCTTTGTGCAAGAAATGATAACCATAGTGTTGGTAACAAAACATGGTGTCAAAATGAGATGTTTCATCATACAATTCATTGTTTGAAAATGAGGCAGATTGTTCTAAACCAGACAGCATAGTATGTACAGTTTCAAAGTCCCAATCATCAGAGAAAGTACTGTAGGTGATGATATCACTTAAAGTAATTTTAAACAAGTGTAGTATTTTTAAAACTTCATTCAGACCATATACATCATAGGAAACTCTGTACCCTATTATTCCTTCAGGAACTGGAACTGCTGTAATGTTCACTAAGGACAGGTCTCTTTGCTCACGGTGTGATGATGTATGCAGTTTCAGGACCATGTTCACATTTTGTACTGCAGAGCGTTTTGGGAGATAATGTCCATTCAGGAGCAGGAAAAAGACAGTCACTATACCAATGCAAAGGACTAGAAACTGTAGACCAATTCCAAACCAGAGTTGTATCCAGGGAGAAACAAAGTAAGTCTTTTTCAGCCAAAGGTAGAACTCACAAATTCTTTGTTTTATGGGAAACAGGCGGTGGCGGTAGCTCAGATTCAATTGGATCCAATGAGAAAGTATCAAAATCGATAAAGTAGCCAGACGCCGTTCAATCTATCTTAGGTAGCTCAGCAGGTTTTGTAGAACTGGCAGATGTCTCCGTTTGAGACATATTCACATAGATGTAGGTGTTAGGCCGAATTGAGATCTGTGTTTCATTTGTAGATTGAAGTCGTTCAATTTCAACAGGTACAAGCTCAATTCCGTGGTTGATAACTCCTTCACTTCGTGGAGTAGAATCTTCAAACTTTATTAATCTTTCTGTTTGAACTTCCTGTATCGTAGAGAGAGGAGATCTGGTGCTACACAGGAGCCCACGTGGCCTACTATTGAGCATCGGCCACATAGTGTGGTTTGATCAGATCAATAAAGACGAATCTCTTTTCTTTCTTGCCGGCAAGAGGTGGAAGAAGTCCTGTTCTTGTTCCTTTGACAGCCAGGACAGGTACAGGCTCTCTGTAAGATGGCCCTGATTCTTTTTTGTCCACAATATTTTCTCTGACCAGGTCCTCAATCTTCGGGACCCAGGCAGGTCTTGTCAGAACATCTTTTATTTCCCCAATGGTGGTGCGTTTAACTTGGATGTTGCTTTGTAATGCCCGGAATTCATTGAGTTCCTGTAAAACAGCCAAACGATCATTGATGTCAAATGGTTTTTCATCTGCCACTTTGCTCACAGTAGAGGTCAGGTACCCACATTCTAATCCCGAACAGGACTTTGAATGGAGTACGGCCCCCCAGGGAACTTCTTGGCATGTTGGTAAGTGCCCTATGGACCCCATATAGGTGATTGACCCAACTGCCACCCAAGCCGAATAGCCTTGCTGTTAAGGATTGATTTAAGTTCCGGTTTTTCCTCTCCACAATCGAATTTCCCTCAGGGATGATACAGAGAGGAGTACCGCAATGCAACACCCAAACCTCCCATGGCTTCTTTGTAAGCCTGTGAGCTAAACGCAGGGCCATGGTCAGAATGTAATGTGCCAATAGCGTATGTCCCAATGAAGTCTCGCAAATCCTTATAACGATTTGAGTGTCAGCCAAGCGCTGAGGCCAGACCCACAGGAATCTAGAGCATGAATCCACTGCCACCAGAATGTACCTGTAAGCCCTGTCAGATTGTAAGGGGCTGCAGTGGTCCGAATAGACACATGCGAGAGGTCTGTCTGATATGAGTAATGGTGTTTGTGGTGGACGTGCTATGGTGGAATCCTTCATCTGCTGACAGATGTCGCACTTTAGGACATAACCCTTGGTCTGTTTAGTAAGACCTGGCCACCAATAACGCTGCTTCAATAGTGAAATAGTTGCTGCGATCCCTGCATGTGCTGAACCCAGACCCTCGTGTGCAGCTATAATCAATCCTAGTCTGCGATCCATGTTTGGTATTACTCTATCCCTCACTCCTAGAATCTGAGCATACGGAATATTTTGCGCACCTAACTTGTAGGAGTACTTGAGTGGAAAACCTTTTGGCAAGGCTGAGCTGTTGTTGCACGTAGCATTCACAGCTATCATTATCTGTGCATCTATTCTCGTACTAGAACAAGCGATTGCAGCAACGACAGCAGTTCGCACTGTCGGCTTGCCGGCTTCATTGGCCAGTGAATTCCCTTGAACGTCCACGCCAACACGCTGATGACTAAATGTGCAAACTACATGAGCCCGTGGCAAGCCTTTTTTCAGCTCTGCCACTTGTTGCCAAAGCAACTTGTGCTTTGTTGTGCAACCTTTGGAATCTTGAAACCCATTTTGGCACCAATAATGAAGATATTCATTGTATGACTGGACACAATAAAACAAATCGCACAGAATGAGTGTGGGAAATTCTCGATCCGTATTTTTTAGTGCCAGTATCAGGGCTTTTAGTTCTACCAGCTGCGCGATGCAATCTCCTAGAGACTCTGGTGCCGATTCACAGAACTAATCTGAGATAAAATCCTAAACTTACTACTTTTGGTATTCACAGAAGACATTTAGTAGTAGTAAAGTTAGGACTCCTAACTTACTACTACTAAACTGAGATAAAATCCTAAACTTACTACTTTTGGTATTCACAGAAGGCATTTAGTAGTAGTAAAGTTAGGACTCCTAACTTACTACTACTAAATGCCTTTGTGAATACCGAAAGTCGTAAAGTTAGGATTTTGTCTCAGTTTAGTAGTAGTAAAGTTAGGAGTCCTAACTTACTACTACTAAATGCCTTCTGTGAATACCAAAAGTAGTAAGTTTAGGATTTTATCTCAGATAAGTTCTGTGAATCGGCCCCTATGTCTGTATATTGCTAGGATAGAACTTGCCGTCCCGCATACATCCTTTCACAATCGCACATGCTGCGCTATATTGCTGTTTACTTCCTACAGCAGGCTGGGCAGATCCGTCAGGGTAAATGATGTATTCATACTGATCTAGAGGCATTATTTCATTCAGGAGAGGATATTCTTGTTTGTACTGCAGGAATGCTTGTGTTTTTAATGCAGAATTAAATTTGTAGTCTACATCTGTTGCAGTGAGAGAATTAGCCCATTGTATCCATCGTGGATGCAGTGCTTTTGCGTTTGGAATATTTGCTTTGGTAACAGCCTCTAAGGTTGGTACTGGAGTCACGACAATTATGCGTTTCCCCTGTGCTAGTGCTCTTTCTCTCACTACAGCAGTTTGTACTGCATCAGTATTTTTTCTGTGGATGCAAAACGCATTTTAGCGTTTGTGCACAAATGTGATTTGTATGCATTGGGTACCGTTTCGCCTTCATTGAAGGTAAAGTACGTGTATCCAGACTGACCCGTGACTACACTGATCACCAACTTTGTGGTATTTACACATGTGTGTAAGTGTTTGGAAGCTATCATGTCAGCTTGTACGGAACAGAGAATTTCTGTGTGTTCCTGTGTCCAATGTTGAACTGAAAAATCAGGTCTGATTAGGTCGTAGAAAGGTTTTACCTTTTCAGCGTAATCCAAAATGTATGTTCTGTCAAAATTTAGGAATCCTAAAATGGATTGTAAACCTTTTAGAGTTTTCGGAGTTTGGAGCAGCACACATTTTTCAAAAAAATTATCTGCCAGGCTTTTTCCTTCCCTTGATAGCTCATATCCCAAAAATAGGATATTGAGGTGGGCAATTTTTGATTTTTTAAAGTTAAAATTGTAGCCCACAGTGGCGAACCCTAAGATTATGTTGTTCACCCTGTGCAACTGATCCAAAAATTGATCATCTGTCAGATAAATATCATCAATGTTGGACAATGCCTCCTCTACACAATTTTGAAGTAACCCTGTTACTCTTGCTGAGAACAACCCGGGGCTATTCTTATACCCTTGGGGCAGTCTACAGAATTGGCGTTGAGAGCCGAGCACTGAAAATGCTGTCAAATATCTCCTTTCAGGCGCTATATTTTGGCAGAAGAATCCAATTGAGATATCTAGTGTTGTATTTCTTCCGCACAATGTTATTCATTAATGCAGCACTGTGTGCATTTTGTACTGCAAATGTTTTCGTGCATGTGCTCAAATGCCTGTCGTCTAAAACTAGACCGTGTGAATTGTCAGGTTCAATTACTGGAAACAAAGGATTATTCATGGAAGAGATGTAGTTTTCAATCACACCTTGGTATTCAAGTTGATCTAAGATCTCTCTGACTTGTTTCTTTGCCTCATATTTTATTGGGTACTGCCTCTGTGTTATAGGAGTAGTTTTAACTGAGATTTCATGGTGAGCATCCCACCCTACATGATTTGCGGGAGCTGGCGCTAACACCCACTCCTGCGTGTATGTATGTTTCAGGGACCCTGGAACGAGGTGGTAATATTACCTCCTCCCCTTTAGGGCAATCCGTAACAAACTCAGGCAGCTAATCTCTTTCAGCAAATAGGATATTGTATAACCCTGGGCGTAGTTTGCGTAGTAGCACTTCATGTAGCTACGTGAAGTACATTTTGAACTACACGTAGCTATGCAAATTGCTTAGTGCGTAGCTGTGTGCTTGACTGCACTGTACAATAATTGCCAAAGACATCTTGCACAGTGCAAGTTAAGATAAAATAAGTATCTCTGTCTTTATATACTAAAATGCATATAGCATTTCACAAAAGTGAAATTGATAAATTAACAAGCAGTGAGAGAGGTGATGATTTTGGTATCCTCCCTAACCTAGGGAGAGAACCAAGCAGGTGCCTTGAAAACAAAAAGCACATCTTTTGAACGATTCAGTGGTGGTCCCTTCCTCCTAGGACCACCCCAAGCACAGTTATGGGCAAAAATACAATCCCAACCAAAGGCCCTGCAAAGCATTATGGGACGAGATTAGCAGTGGGCAGTGAATATTATAGTATCCAATATCAAAATAATTCTACAAAGAGCTGCAGTTCCACTAGTCGTTACTAGATGTCCCTCACGAGTCAAATGCAAAAGCTTCATGAAAGGGTTTCAATGCTTTTGCATTTGACTCAGTGAGGACATCTAGTAACGACTAGTGGAACTGCAGCTTGATGTATTAATAATTTCAATGCTTTTGCATTTGACTCGTGAGGGACATCTAGTAACGACTAGTTGAACTGCAGCTCTTTGTAGAATTATTTTGATATTGGACACTATAATATTCACTGCCCACTGCTAATCTCGGCCCATAATGCTTTGCAGGGCCTTTGGTTGGGATTGTATTTTTGCCCACAACTGTGCTTGAGGTGGTCCTAGGAGGAAGGGACCACCACTGAATCGTTCACATGATATGCTTTTTGTGTTCAAGGCATCTGCTTGGTCCTCCCCCTAGGTTAGGGGGGAACCCAAAATCATCACCTCTCTCATTGCTTGATATTTTCATTGTCAAAGTTCACTTTTGTGAATTTGTTATATGCTTTTTAGCATAGAAAATTGCTTTAACAAAGCATTTGTATGTGTTTAATATACTGCTGCTAGGCTACGTTGATTAGCAGAGTTTTTTGCTCTGCTACGTGTACTTTGCGTAGTGTTTAGTAACACAAACTTTGCATGCTCCGTGAGCGTAGCAAAGTATTATGCCCAGGGTTAATACTGTATCCATATGTCAAGTTCTCCCAAAAGAGACTTTTCAGTTTTCTGGGTATGTTTCCCTCCATTTCTAATTTTTTTTTTGTATAACTGATGTGGGACACGTACACTAGTTTCCGGTGTCTCTGCCATGATATGTTCATTCAACACTGCTGTCACCAGAAATTCCATCAGAGTCTGGTGAGCTATTATTACTTCTGCTGCGCTGTCTAGTATTGTCAGAGCCCATTCCCCGTTCAGTAGTAGAGTCCTCAGTAGCCTGGGCATTTCTTATTTTAAGGCCAGCTACCTTCTTCTTTTTAAATTTAAGTTTACTTTTGGGTTTATCTTTTTGTTTGATAATGTAGTCTGCAGTGCGTTGTGTGTCTCTTGGCTTTGCTCGCTCTTCTGATCTGCCTTCTGACCGTCCTTCCCTCTCCTGGTTTTTTGATGAACCCTGAAAGGAACCAGAGGAACGTGTATCAGTATCCTAATCCCTATAAAGTTTTTTAATATTGTTACGATTTCTAAGGTTATATTTTCTATCAGAGGGCTCCTGTTGAGGAGACCCACCCCGTGATCCTGATGCATTCTGCTTATTATTTTTTGTTTGTTTATTGTCCCATTTCTTTTTAGAAGAATCGGGTGCCTGATTTGAGTTGTCTTTTTCAGCATTACTCTTTAATTGTGGTTTCACAGGTCTAGTTCCCAGGTTATCTCTACCCAGTGAAGTATAGGTATCTTAGGTAGTTCTCGCTCCTGTTGCGCAGGATGCATTCCCTCAGGTTTAGGCGTATAGCCACCGCTGCTGCCTCCCCTTTTATGTTAGCTAACATAATTATTGATACCTTAGCAAAATTGCCTATCAATTTCATCCCCAAGTCCAGGGCAGGTTCTGCCCTGTACTCATTCTGTATTTGTTTCAATACTTCTGGTATGACCAGTGCTTAATTTGTAAAATATGAAGTCCAGGTGCTCAAAATTTTTCCGGAGGCCACACCCACTTCCTCCCTGGCTCCACCCACTTCCTCTACTGGCTCCACCCAAAAACTATTGGCTCCGCCCACATCTTCAACTGGCACTGCTGAAAGTCAGATGTAATACCGGATCTGAATTTCAGCAAGGGAGCCTTCCGCAAGTAAGGATTTGATAGGAGGTTCCCCTGCCCTCTGAACATTTTGAAAAGATTAAACCAAAAGTGCATTTAAAGCACAATTTTGGAATAAATGAGCTAAAACGACTAATGCATTGAAAAGGGACACTTGTGCCGATTTGGGGAAAGGACAATACTGGGGTATGCCATTTTTAACAGAGTCTAATTGTGTGTCATGAGTTTAAAGATACAACTACTACATATCTTATGCGACAAAATAAACCAAAATGTTCTGAAAACACTCTAAACAGAAAAATTGAATAAAATCATGCAATACACTTGAATGAGCCACTTTGTCACTTCCAGTGGCTGAAGGGGGTTTCGTTCATAAATAGTAGAGTATTCCGTTAAAGTGATTAATTTTAGAGAAACAATTAAATAAAGGTGATTACCAATTGGGCTTCTTATTATAACTTACTCCCCTGGAGCAATATATGTACATTTATTAGAAATTCAGAATAGTAAAAACAGATGGACCTTAACTGGCATTTCCAAATGTAGTTCTGTATCACACAGGAGACAAGACAGAGATTACAAAAGAAGCATATGTTCAAAATATTACTTTTTAATTAAAGATTTGTATCTTAACATAAAACACAGAATAATGTCATCTCCCAAAAAAAGTCCTAGAAGAACCTAGGCCAAAAGAAGAGGTAGTGGCTGGGCAGTTTGAATTTGGCCATATTCAAGTCATGCCTATAAGTGCAAAACGACCACAGTGCCATACAAAATATAAATATATAAAGACAAAAAAACAAAAAATAAAACATAAATACACATAAGCACATGTCCTAAAGTGAAAAAATAAAAATAAAATTATGTCTTATAAATACAAAATAAATTAAATATATAAAATAGAACAATAAATATAACATCCAAACAAGGAAGACACAAATATAATAAAATATTAAATAAATTCACACTGTCAAAGTGTCAATAAAGTGTTATAAATGCAAGTAAATAACATATATAAATTAGAACAATAATCAGGTATCCAAAGACGGTAAAGCCTAACTTTTTAACTTATTTAAAACATTGCAAAGGCACGTTTTGTCAGTTGGACTGGGCTAGCATCTATTTTTCCAGAAAAGCCCACAAACTGTCTAAATTGCTTGTGCGTTCCAAGTCTTCCTCTTTCCTTGCTTTACTCCTAGTGTCATCAGCCGCTCTTAGTCCTTTTGCAAGCCATGACTGAACATAGGGGATGGGGTTGAATCTTTTAAAAGGTGGGCCAACAAGATTCAGAAACATTAAAGAAGATGTTGTTTCAGTCAGCAATGATGCTCTTGTAGATGTGCATATAAGATTCATTTGAGAAAAGCCCCGCTCACATTCTGCAGTACTGATAGCAATAGTGTGTAAGGCCATCAAAAGATCCTTGAACTGCCTTTTAATTTCTTTCCCTCCAGATTCCTTATACTCTCTGTAAGCAAGTATGGTTTCTCGACTGGCAATGTTGAATCTTTTACACAGAGATTCAATATCATTTTCACCATAAAGAGTAGGTAGTTCATCAGGCCAGTACTGTTTGTATAAAACTTTAATTTCACTAATCAGGATATCATACTCAGCCTTTTTGTCAGTAGAATTAGTACCTCCTGTAGACAACAAACGATGTCTTAAATTTTCTGCAAGGCTGCGAAAAAATTGTCCCTGTTCAATTATTTTGTCAGTGGTCTTTCCTTTGTGCAGCATCACACCTTGGAATATATTTTCTTCTATGGCCTTTTTACACTGTGGAAATGGTTCCCTTGCCTGTCTACCATGGCTTCAAACACTGCTATTTGCCGACAAATAGCTCTATGAGCATCAATGATTGTAGAGTCCCGTTTCTGTAACTCAAGTGATAACTCCGATAATTCCTGAAGAGCATCATACATGAGGCCAAGATTAGTAACAAACTGTATAGATGATAACCGCCTTCCTAGGCCTGTGTACATATTTCGTGTTGAACTGTCACGGGAACCATCCTCAGCTGCACTAGTAAAGTGCTTGTAGAGAGCAGGATAAGCATTCCAAATAGCCTCCACTGTTCTGAAGCTTGATGCAACCCAACGAGTATCTAACACTCTACCTATTCTGCAAAGCTGAATGTCAAGAGCTTCTGCACATTCTTTTAGCTCCAAACGGTTTTTAACAGATGTGGCAAACAGAGAATAGAGCTTATCCAGTAAGTTTTTGAAATGATTGGTAGCACCAATATCTTTCATGACATCATGAACTGCAAGTTCCAGACGATGTGCTGAGCAGTGCCAGGCTACAATACTGGGAGAGATTTTTCTTGCAACCTCTTTACAACACCACTGTGGCGGCCAAACATCACTGAAGCTCCATCACAGGCAACTGAAACCAGGCATTTAGAGAGAAAGTCCTCACTTATGTTAACTGGATCTTTTTTAGTGCAGAGAGTAGACTGTTTACTATGCCCTCAGCTGACAAATCACTCAGCTCAATGAGGTCAACAAAAATATTGGCTGGGGAGCCAATGCCAGGTAGCTGCATTCGCATGTACACAATTAAAGAACTTTTCCGATTTAAAGCAGTGGCTTCATCTAGTAAAAGACTTACTTTTGGGGAAAGTTCAATTATTTTGGCAAATATCTTCCTCTTCATTTCTGAGGATATGTGGCGTTGTATGTTTGAGCAAGCTACATTGGAGTGCAAAATTCGCCCCATATCCAGGCCATTCAACTGGTGGCAGTCTATCTCTGTTTCAAAACCGTATGCTGGCCTGTTCCGCTTTGCTTCCTTATAAGCTACACGGAATATTCTGGCTGTTGCTGACATTTGAACAGATTGAGCTTTTGCAGTTACTTGTAATAAAGGATCTTTTTTAGCGTTTTCTAAGATTTTTAAAGTTGCAACATGAGCCTTGGTTTGTGCATGTTCTGCAATCTTTTTCCTCAATGATTTCTGCTGTTGGTCTATATTGGTGCCATATGCTTTGACAGTAGACTCGGTCCATTCTTTGGACAACTTCATTCCCCTGGATTTCTCAGCACCAAGATGACGGACTTGGCGACACACAGAACAGCCAAGGTTAGGGCCTTTAACAATTAACCACGGATGCTTTCGTTGGAAATACATTTTTTGGTCATGTTTCCAACCTTTAGGAAGAATGCCTTTCCTAAACACTGTGGCAGAATGGGGTTTAAGTGATAATGTGTCAAACTGTTTGCTAGTGCTTGTTGTTTCCTCTGTCTCTGTATCAATCTCCACAGCATGATGCTGTTCATCTCTTAGAGGAATATCTTGTGTCTTTCCATCTGTAGGGGTGATAATGCTGCTGCTAGCAGTGGTGTCACTCTCATCTAGTGCCTTCTCTCGCACTTCATCATCTTCCTTGTTCCCTTCATCCATTGTAAGTGCAGGGTCTTTTCTAGCAAGCTTACTCGCAGGCTCCTCATCATCTTTGGGCTTAAATTTCGGGAAGTAGCTTGAAATCTTCTTTTGTCCAGTGTGTGACATTCTAGGGAAGCAAAGTGAAAGAAAACACGCTAGACATGTGCGAAGTGTGATGTCAGTTCATCTAAGTGACAGGCACAGTTCTGAACAAGCATAATATTTATTTGCAAACTTTGCACCAGAGACATTTCTGCATCTGCACATCTATTACCATGACTGATGACAAGTACAACCCAAATGGATCCTACTTTGGCTACCCAAATTCAGGCCTTTTCCAATTCATACCCCTGCCCTTTAGCGCTCACTTGAAAGACACACAAAGCCTTTACCGTTTGGCTCACTTTTAAGCTTTGGCTTCCAGTATTACTACAAAAGCAGTGTGCAGTGGCAGTGCGCAGAGTTAGTTACACACTGCGAGTCCCAAAAATTATTAATTAATCGACACTCAGGGCCAGACTGGGAACCCTTGCAAGGTTTGTTAGACCAGCCCCCATACAGTGCGTAGCGAGCGCAGCGAGCCCAGCAACTGCTAGAGGGGTTTGGGTGGGATCCTCCCCACAAGAAAAACCAAAATGGTGCAGAACACATTTTCCATTACATATTTAACTGTATTAACTTTCAAAGCATAGTAAATCGTAAATGATGACCTGACATAAGCACCCAGGCCAGAAAGCATGGAAATGTCACACATAAGCATCCATGCCATAAACCGTGGAAATGTCACACATAAGCACCCATGCCATAAACCGTGGAAATGTCACACATAAGCACCCAGGCCCGAAACCGTGGAAATGTCACACATAAGCACCCAGGCCCGAAACCGTGGAAATGTCACACATAAGCACCCAGGCCCGAAACCGTGGAAATGTCACACATAAGCACCCAGGCCAGACACCATGGAAATGCAGTGGAAATGTCACACATAAGGCCTCAGGCCAGAACACCCAGGCCAGAAAGCATGGAAAGGTCACACAAATAAGTACACAGGAAAGAAAGCATGGAAATGTCACACATAAGCAGCCAGGCCAGAAAGCATGGAAATGTCACACATTAACACCCAGGCCAGAAAGCATTGAAATGTCAAATATAAGTACCCAGACCAGGAAGCACGGAAATGTCACACAAAGTCACCCAGGACAGAAAGCATGAAAATGTCTAAGGAAGGCATTCAGGTCAGTGGCGCTGGAACAATTTTCAGAGTGTTGGTGCTGCCCTCTTGGTACATCACTGAAGTCAGAGGATTGTGAAAATTCCAAACTTCACACCTAAGAACAAGAACAACCCATCCATGGCCACAAGGCATGTCCACAATGCAAGGATCACAATGGAAGGGCCACCAGACACAATTTATTTAACAAGTACTTTATATAAAACATCTTGGTCTGTGATGTTTGTTGAGTTGGCTGAATAAAGCAGAGACACACAAACACAGACACACACAAGGACAACTGTACGTATGCATGCACATGCACACACACAGACATTTTACATTTGTGGATAGTAGAGGATGCACCAGAGTGCAAAAACATAACAATACAAAGGTATTGCACATACTCAGTGGCAAAGACCGAGGGCAGAAATTAAAATTAACCAGAGCAACTGAGATTTACATAGAACCAAAATATGTGCCCTTCATATACAAAAACCTGAACCATTCTATACTGAGCGTTAGCCATCCTCCACCCTCACTGTCCCAAACACACATACGCACACACAATCACAGACACACTCAATGCTAAAGGCAGAGAGAACACATGAAACATTCACATATGTAGAATGTGCCAACACACGTGTGGAGTACAATAGCAAAACACTGTGCTGTGCTGACAAGAGAGTGCAGCCAGTATCTCCCGGCTTTTGCTAGATAGTAGTAATAGTGGCTCAGCACTTGTTCCCTGAATTCTCTCTAATACCATCTATCTACATGATCGTGGTGGGTGGGTGGATGTAGGTTGTAAGAGTGTTGAGCGGGTAAAAATGAAAGACTTGATTTAAATGGAACTCCATAGTTCAATCTCTGACAGTGTAAAGGTCTCATGCTGTTGAAGATGAGACAGTGCCCAGAGTCAGACATCTACTCCATCCCTATTATTTGATCCACCAGATCCCTTTCACCGCAACAAAATCAAGACACCATCTTTGTGAGTGTGTTGGTTGGCTAAAGATAGCCTTTTTGTAACAATAGTGATGCTGGCACTCCATCATTTCCATGTCAAAATATTATCTGACTTTTAATAGATTCCTATCATTCCTCTGACAAGAGGGAAGGAAGTTAGCAGCAGTCAGTTGCTGTTAAATAAATAATTGCTTGCTGCACTGGTGCTCTGCCTTCCTGACAGCCTTCATTACCAGGTGCAATAAAGATAGTGCCTTTCGTTTAAATTTGGCAGGCGTTTACAAGAGTAAAAGGTCTAGTGTTTACTGGGACTGAGTCTGTGGGAAATGTTGGTGCTCGTGCAGTAACTAAGCAACCACCAACATTTGCATGTTCCCGCAATAGTCAGCTTACTAGCATAGGCGATAATTTTCACCTCCGATAAAGTTCGACCATCTCGCGGTTACAATTTATTGGATGCGAGAATTATCACATCTGACACCGGACGGAGAAGGCCCAGTGTGCCACAGGGGAAAATGCGCAAGGCAGAGAGATGCTATGAAATTAATATAGTGATGCCAAATGGGCAGGAATTGGACTTGACAACATGACCAGAAGCTAGGCCGGCCCCTTATAAAAGGCAGGAATACCCCCTACTACTGTAGAATACACCTCAGGGTTGAGGCCAAAAGAGGCCAAAATAACCTGCTCATCTCTCTGTTCTTCCCGTCCTTTCTCTTCACGGGTGCATATGGAATGAATGAAACTCAGGCTTTCATTCACAACTGCCTCACTCCATTTCCTCAACTCCTGAGTTGCTGAGCACAGGGTCAGTCTCCCACTCTCTCGCCTTTCTTTTCCCAGGATGTCATGCGCGAGCTGTTTACGCGGTCTGTCATCACTTCCTGCGATCATTAGGGGACATTACCATCTAGCACTGGATTACTCACGAGAAGTGAGAGCAGTGCTTAATTTGTGCCGGGGGTTTCCGGTGCTTAGCACCGGCACCTTTTTATCAGGGCCGGGTCTACACTGTCAACTTACATCACTGCAGTCTGCACGTCATGTGTCATGTAAAAGTAAAAATTAAATATAATTGCCGGCTTACTGCATGCAGACAGTTTTGTTCAACACTCTGTTACGGTTTGAGACAGTCTCCAGTCCATCGGTGAAGACGAAGAGTGTTAATGATGACCTCACAGTGCAGCTGCTGAGAGAGCGACGCGCAGCGAGCCCGATAAATAAATCCATTTAATATTTGCTTTCCATTGCAGTGTTGCCGGTGGGCGGGCCACCAATTGGGCTGCATTTGGTTCTATGGTGGTGGTAGGGGCTACGGCGGGCAGCGTGTGCTGTGCGTAACATTTTTCCTTCAACGGATGGTGGACCACGCCCCCGCACACGCACTGCAGTGAATGCACGCAGTAGCAGCAGCAGTAGTTAGCACTGACGTTAAGCTGGGCCCTTTTATTCAGCTGCGCAGCAGCAGGCCTCTTAATAAAGAAAGTGCTGTGCCACCAGTCCAGCAGTAACCGACCGACGACCCCAGTAAGTTATAATTTCCATGTAATAAAAATCCGATGCTCGTGCTCATGCTGCTTTTTCTTTGGTGTCACCTGAACCGAGTCAGACTCAGAGGCCCGCCGCCCCAGGCCCGAGCAATCATGCCACTGGCGTCGGGCGGGGCGCCTGGCATAATCCATCACTTCAGCGCAGCCCTGCTTTCAGCAATGTTTGAGGACTCCGAGCTCAAATTATAACTGTGTGCCCGCCAGATGGGAGAAAGCAGGCAGGGCCGGATGCAGTGCTCCAAGGCTGCACTGGAATTCCTTTGGCCCAGGCTGAGACCTGACCTGAGACTGAGTAACCAGCGCGCTGATCGGGAGCACTGAGTAGGCCAAAATGTGAATGACACAATAAGACATAGATGAATTGGGTGGGGGATCGCTGAAAGCTCGTGAAAGTATATTACACTTACTGTTAGAAACAGAAAAAAATGAATATACAGATGACGAGAGTTCACACAGGAGAGGCTGAGCTTTGCAAACAGAGAGGGAGCACCTGTCCACGGGCTCCCTTTCCAATGTATTACATTTGTTAGAAAATGCTAATGCCATCATGCAAGAAGGGGCTTGAGTTGAGAAGCATGCCCTGCCCTCGTGAGAAAATGCAGTGATTACATTCTTTCCCTGCTCATTTCACTTCCTAAAATTCAGGGACAAAAAAAACAACTTATCTGTAGCACTGTTTTCGTTTGGAGTTCTAGAAAAAGACAGGGTCAGCTGCTATGCAGCTTAAGCAGGCTGTGTGCCTCTGACCTTCGTATGTTCATGGATCTTTGTTTGAAAATTTTGGATTTTAAACTGCTTTGCATAGGGCAAATATGTGTTAACTTAACAGTATTTTGCTACTGTTTATTACTGACTACTTTTAAAGCACACAAAATTCAACCCAGTGAAAAAGATATATAAATACACTAATTTAAGTTTTAAAAAATGGCATTGTTAGGACAAAAATGTCATTTGCATGACTGCCCGTGTGCCCTGCCAGCCCTGCATGCCCGACCTGGATTCCTGTAATCCTGGGTTTCTGACTTTTGTTATGATACACACTAATCCCATGTGTGTAAATTGCCTGAGGAACAATGTTTTGATAATAATAGGTTCTGGACCCGGTCCTCAACCGGGAGTGGTGCACCAAGCATACTGTCCCTACTGGTTTCATGCCTCGAGCGAGCGCGGAAATGGCAACGTACCATGATTGGTGAATTACAGTGGCAGGCCTGTACCTGAGGCGTGAATACACACTTGAAGCTCAGTCATGTGAAGTTCTGCTGCTCACGATGAATCTGGAGTCCTGAACACAACATTCCATGCGTTGTGCATGTTTGTATATGTGTGTGGGTTGTTGTGCGTCTGCTGTGCTCGATGTTATAGGATACCATGCACAAGTGATACAGGTCTACAAGTTAGGGTGCCCGGAGCAACGAGACGCGCTTCTTGCACTCCCAATGTTATTTATGGCCCTGGAGTACCTTCTAGTAGGCGTATGTCAATATCGCGCTCATGCTGTCCTGATGCCTTAAAAGTATACACCTCAGCTCGATTAGACCGCTGAAGTGCGTTCCCTCACTGAAAAATCCCCAAAACAGGCCAACCTGTAGGCATAACGTTAACATAAAGCAATGATAGACGGATAAGCACAAATATTAACAGTACATCCACAGGATAAGTTAACTAAGAGATTCTCATGTCTCATCTGTGCTCTGCTGGGGCAAGAAAGTGGAGCATAGATGAGAGACAAGGACTATTATGGCACATTATGTGTTCTGATTGGTTCGACTTTGACTTCAATTCCTGGTGGTTCATGGGAAAGATAGTTTTTGTTAAATGTTGAAGCTGCTGTAGTCAAAATAAAGGGAGAAAAATGATCATAATCCTCACCTCCAGTCCTGACATAAGATTGGCTGGGAGCAGTTATATGCTGGTTTACATACACAGACAGCAACTGATCTATATGATCTCAGCCCATGGCTAGTATTAGGAGCCCTCTCAGTCACTGAAATGCATGATGTGGAATGTGAGATGCCTTAGCAAACCTGAGATGATCAGACTGGTTCTGACACACCTGGACAGGCACAGATATTACTCTCACTTCTCGTGAGTAATCCAGTGCTAGATGGTAATGTCCCCTAATGATCGCAGGAAGTGATGACAGACCGCGTAAACAGCTCGCGCATGACATCCTGGGAAAAGAAAGGCGAGAGAGTGGGAGACTGACCCTGTGCTCAGCAACTCAGGAGTTGAGGAAATGGAGTGAGGCAGTTGTGAATGAAAGCCTGAGTTTCATTCATTCCATATGCACCCGTGAAGAGAAAGGACGGGAAGAACAGAGAGATGAGCAGGTTATTTTGGCCTCTTTTGGCCTCAACCCTGAGGTGTATTCTACAGTAGTAGGGGGTATTCCTGCCTTTTATAAGGGGCCGGCCTAGCTTCTGGTCATGTTGTCAAGTCCAATTCCTGCCCATTTGGCATCACTATATTAATTTCATAGCATCTCTCTGCCTTGCGCATTTTCCCCTGTGGCACACTGGGCCTTCTCCGTCCGGTGTCAGATGTGATAATTCTCGCATCCAATAAATTGTAACCGCGAGATGGTCGAACTTTATCGGAGGTGAAAATTATCGCCTATGCTAGTAAGCTGACTATTGCGGGAACATGCAAATGTTGGTGGTTGCTTAGTTACTGCACGAGCACCAACATTTCCCACAGACTCAGTCCCAGTAAACACTAGACCTTTTACTCTTGTAAACGCCTGCCAAATTTAAACGAAAGGCACTATCTTTATTGCACCTGGTAATGAAGGCTGTCAGGAAGGCAGAGCACCAGTGCAGCAAGCAATTATTTATTTAACAGCAACTGACTGCTGCTAACTTCCTTCCCTCTTGTCAGAGGAATGATAGGAATCTATTAAAAGTCAGATAATATTTTGACATGGAAATGATGGAGTGCCAGCATCACTATTGTTACAAAAAGGCTATCTTTAGCCAACCAACACACTCACAAAGATGGTGTCTTGATTTTGTTGCGGTGAAAGGGATCTGGTGGATCAAATAATAGGGATGGAGTAGATGTCTGACTCTGGGCACTGTCTCATCTTCAACAGCATGAGACCTTTACACTGTCAGAGATTGAACTATGGAGTTCCATTTAAATCAAGTCTTTCATTTTTACCCGCTCAACACTCTTACAACCTACATCCACCCACCCACCACGATCATGTAGATAGATGGTATTAGAGAGAATTCAGGGAACAAGTGCTGAGCCACTATTACTACTATCTAGCAAAAGCCGGGAGATACTGGCTGCACTCTCTTGTCAGCACAGCACAGTGTTTTGCTATTGTACTCCACACGTGTGTTGGCACATTCTACATATGTGAATGTTTCATGTGTTCTCTCTGCCTTTAGCATTGAGTGTGTCTGTGATTGTGTGTGCGTATGTGTGTTTGGGACAGTGAGGGTGGAGGATGGCTAACGCTCAGTATAGAATGGTTCAGGTTTTTGTATATGAAGGGCACATATTTTGGTTCTATGTAAATCTCAGTTGCTCTGGTTAATTTTAATTTCTGCCCTCGGTCTTTGCCACTGAGTATGTGCAATACCTTTGTATTGTTATGTTTTTGCACTCTGGTGCATCCTCTACTATCCACAAATGTAAAATGTCTGTGTGTGTGCATGTGCATGCATACGTACAGTTGTCCTTGTGTGTGTCTGTGTTTGTGTGTCTCTGCTTTATTCAGCCAACTCAACAAACATCACAGACCAAGATGTTTTATATAAAGTACTTGTTAAATAAATTGTGTCTGGTGGCCCTTCCATTGTGATCCTTGCATTGTGGACATGCCTTGTGGCCATGGATGGGTTGTTCTTGTTCTTAGGTGTGAAGTTTGGAATTTTCACAATCCTCTGACTTCAGTGATGTACCAAGAGGGCAGCACCAACACTCTGAAAATTGTTCCAGCGCCACTGACCTGAATGCCTTCCTTAGACATTTTCATGCTTTCTGTCCTGGGTGACTTTGTGTGACATTTCCGTGCTTCCTGGTCTGGGTACTTATATTTGACATTTCAATGCTTTCTGGCCTGGGTGTTAATGTGTGACATTTCCATGCTTTCTGGCCTGGCTGCTTATGTGTGACATTTCCATGCTTTCTTTCCTGTGTACTTATTTGTGTGACCTTTCCATGCTTTCTGGCCTGGGTGTTCTGGCCTGAGGCCTTATGTGTGACATTTCCACTGCATTTCCATGGTGTCTGGCCTGGGTGCTTATGTGTGACATTTCCACGGTTTCGGGCCTGGGTGCTTATGTGTGACATTTCCACGGTTTCGGGCCTGGGTGCTTATGTGTGACATTTCCACGGTTTCGGGCCTGGGTGCTTATGTGTGACATTTCCACGGTTTATGGCATGGGTGCTTATGTGTGACATTTCCACGGTTTATGGCATGGATGCTTATGTGTGACATTTCCATGCTTTCTGGCCTGGGTGCTTATGTCAGGTCATCATTTACGATTTACTATGCTTTGAAAGTTAATACAGTTAAATATGTAATGGAAAATGTGTTCTGCACCATTTTGGTTTTTCTTGTGGGGAGGATCCCACCCAAACCCCTCTAGCAGTTGTTGGGCTCGCTGCGCTCGCTACGCACTGTATGGGGGCTGGTCTAACAAACCTTGCAAGGGTTCCCAGTCTGGCCCTGAGTGTCGATTAATTAATAATTTTTGGGACTCGCAGTGTGTAACTAACTCTGCGCACTGCCACTGCACACTGCTTTTGTAGTAATACTGGAAGCCAAAGCTTAAAAGTGAGCCAAACGGTAAAGGCTTTGTGTGTCTTTCAAGTGAGCGCTAAAGGGCAGGGGTATGAATTGGAAAAGGCCTGAATTTGGGTAGCCAAAGTAGGATCCATTTGGGTTGTACTTGTCATCAGTCATGGTAATAGATGTGCAGATGCAGAAATGTCTCTGGTGCAAAGTTTGCAAATAAATATTATGCTTGTTCAGAACTGTGCCTGTCACTTAGATGAACTGACATCACACTTCGCACATGTCTAGCGTGTTTTCTTTCACTTTGCTTCCCTAGAATGTCACACACTGGACAAAAGAAGATTTCAAGCTACTTCCCGAAATTTAAGCCCAAAGATGATGAGGAGCCTGCGAGTAAGCTTGCTAGAAAAGACCCTGCACTTACAATGGATGAAGGGAACAAGGAAGATGATGAAGTGCGAGAGAAGGCACTAGATGAGAGTGACACCACTGCTAGCAGCAGCATTATCACCCCTACAGATGGAAAGACACAAGATATTCCTCTAAGAGATGAACAGCATCATGCTGTGGAGATTGATACAGAGACAGAGGAAACAACAAGCACTAGCAAACAGTTTGACACATTATCACTTAAACCCCATTCTGCCACAGTGTTTAGGAAAGGCATTCTTCCTAAAGGTTGGAAACATGACCAAAAAATGTATTTCCAACGAAAGCATCCGTGGTTAATTGTTAAAGGCCCTAACCTTGGCTGTTCTGTGTGTCGCCAAGTCCGTCATCTTGGTGCTGAGAAATCCAGGGGAATGAAGTTGTCCAAAGAATGGACCGAGTCTACTGTCAAAGCATATGGCACCAATATAGACCAACAGCAGAAATCATTGAGGAAAAAGATTGCAGAACATGCACAAACCAAGGCTCATGTTGCAACTTTAAAAATCTTAGAAAACGCTAAAAAAGATCCTTTATTACAAGTAACTGCAAAAGCTCAATCTGTTCAAATGTCAGCAACAGCCAGAATATTCCGTGTAGCTTATAAGGAAGCAAAGCGGAACAGGCCAGCATACGGTTTTGAAACAGAGATAGACTGCCACCAGTTGAATGGCCTGGATATGGGGCGAATTTTGCACTCCAATGTAGCTTGCTCAAACATACAACGCCACATATCCTCAGAAATGAAGAGGAAGATATTTGCCAAAATAATTGAACTTTCCCCAAAAGTAAGTCTTTTACTAGATGAAGCCACTGCTTTAAATCGGAAAAGTTCTTTAATTGTGTACATGCGAATGCAGCTACCTGGCATGGACTCCCCAGCCAATATTTTTGTTGACCTCATTGAGCTGAGTGATTTGTCAGCTGAGGGCATAGTAAACAGTCTACTCTCTGCACTAAAAAAAGATCCAGTTAACATAAGTGAGGACTTTCTCTCTAAATGCCTGGTTTCAGTTGCCTGTGATGGAGCTTCAGTGATGTTTGGCCGCCACAGTGGTGTTGTAAAGAGGTTGCAAGAAAAAATCTCTCCCAGTATTGTAGCCTGGCACTGCTCAGCACATCGTCTGGAACTTGCAGTTCATGATGTCATGAAAGATATTGGTGCTACCAATCATTTCAAAAACTTACTGGATAAGCTCTATTCTCTGTTTGCCACATCTGTTAAAAACCGTTTGGAGCTAAAAGAATGTGCAGAAGCTCTTGACATTCAGCTTTGCAGAATAGGTAGAGTGTTAGATACTCGTTGGGTTGCATCAAGCTTCAGAACAGTGGAGGCTATTTGGAATGCTTATCCTGCTCTCTACAAGCACTTTACTAGTGCAGCTGAGGATGGTTCCCGTGACAGTTCAACACGAAATATGTACACAGGCCTAGGAAGGCGGTTATCATCTATACAGTTTGTTACTAATCTTGGCCTCATGTATGATGCTCTTCAGGAATTATCGGAGTTATCACTTGAGTTACAGAAACGGGACTCTACAATCATTGATGCTCATAGAGCTATTTGTCGGCAAATAGCAGTGTTTGAAGCCATGGTAGACAGGCAAGGGAACCATTTCCACAGTGTAAAAAGGCCATAGAAGAAAATATATTCCAAGGTGTGATGCTGCACAAAGGAAAGACCACTGACAAAATAATTGAACAGGGACAATTTTTTCGCAGCCTTGCAGAAAATTTAAGACATCGTTTGTTGTCTACAGGAGGTACTAATTCTACTGACAAAAAGGCTGAGTATGATATCCTGATTAGTGAAATTAAAGTTTTATACAAACAGTACTGGCCTGATGAACTACCTACTCTTTATGGTGAAAATGATATTGAATCTCTGTGTAAAAGATTCAACATTGCCAGTCGAGAAACCATACTTGCTTACAGAGAGTATAAGGAATCTGGAGGGAAAGAAATTAAAAGGCAGTTCAAGGATCTTTTGATGGCCTTACACACTATTGCTATCAGTACTGCAGAATGTGAGCGGGGCTTTTCTCAAATGAATCTTATATGCACATCTACAAGAGCATCATTGCTGACTGAAACAACATCTTCTTTAATGTTTCTGAATCTTGTTGGCCCACCTTTTAAAAGATTCAACCCCATCCCCTATGTTCAGTCATGGCTTGCAAAAGGACGAAGAGCGGCTGATGACACTAGGAGTAAAGCAAGGAAAGAGGAAGACTTGGAACGCACAAGCAATTTAGACAGTTTGTGGGCTTTTCTGGAAGAATAGATGCTAGCCCAGTCCAACTGACAAAACGTGCCTTTGCAATGTTTTAAATAAGTTAAAAAGTTAGGCTTTACCGTCTTTGGATACCTGATTATTGTTCTAATTTATATATGTTATTTACTTGCATTTATAACACTTTATTGACACTTTGACAGTGTGAATTTATTTAATATTTTATTATATTTGTGTCTTCCTTGTTTGGATGTTATATTTATTGTTCTATTTTATATATTTAATTTATTTTGTATTTATAAGACATAATTTTATTTTTATTTTTTCACTTTAGGACATGTGCTTATGTGTATTTATGTTTTATTTTTTGTTTTTTTGTCTTTATATATTTATATTTTGTATGGCACTGTGGTCGTTTTGCACTTATAGGCATGACTTGAATATGGCCAAATTCAAACTGCCCAGCCACTACCTCTTCTTTTGGCCTAGGTTCTTCTAGGACTTTTTTGGGAGATGACATTATTCTGTGTTTTATGTTAAGATACAAATCTTTAATTAAAAAGTAATATTTTGAACATATGCTTCTTTTGTAATCTCTGTCTTGTCTCCTGTGTGATACAGAACTACATTTGGAAATGCCAGTTAAGGTCCATCTGTTTTTACTATTCTGAATTTCTAATAAATGTACATATATTGCTCCAGGGGAGTAAGTTATAATAAGAAGCCCAATTGGTAATCACCTTTATTTAATTGTTTCTCTAAAATTAATCACTTTAACGGAATACTCTACTATTTATGAACGAAACCCCCTTCAGCCACTGGAAGTGACAAAGTGGCTCATTCAAGTGTATTGCATGATTTTATTCAATTTTTCTGTTTAGAGTGTTTTCAGAACATTTTGGTTTATTTTGTCGCATAAGATATGTAGTAGTTGTATCTTTAAACTCATGACACACAATTAGACTCTGTTAAAAATGGCATACCCCAGTATTGTCCTTTCCCCAAATCGGCACAAGTGTCCCTTTTCAATGCATTAGTCGTTTTAGCTCATTTATTCCAAAATTGTGCTTTAAATGCACTTTTGGTTTAATCTTTTTCAAAATGTTCAGAGGGCAGGGGAACCTCCTATCAAATCCTTACTTGCGGGAAGAGCTCCCTTGCTGAAATTCAGATCCGGTATTACATCTGACTTTCAGCAGTGCCAGTTGAAGATGTGGGCGGAGCCAATAGTTTTTGGGTGGAGCCAGTAGAGGAAGTGGGTGGAGCCAGGGAGGAAGTGGGTGTGGCCTCCGGAAAAATTTTGAGCACCTGGACTTCATATTTTACAAATTAAGCACTGAGTGAGAGTAATATCTGTGCCTGTCCAGGTGTGTCAGAACCAGTCTGATCATCTCAGGTTTGCTAAGGCATCTCACATTCCACATCATGCATTTCAGTGACTGAGAGGGCTCCTAATACTAGCCATGGGCTGAGATCATATAGATCAGTTGCTGTCTGTGTATGTAAACCAGCATATAACTGCTCCCAGCCAATCTTATGTCAGGACTGGAGGTGAGGATTATGATCATTTTTCTCCCTTTATTTTGACTACAGCAGCTTCAACATTTAACAAAAACTATCTTTCCCATGAACCACCAGGAATTGAAGTCAAAGTCGAACCAATCAGAACACATAATGTGCCATAATAGTCCTTGTCTCTCATCTATGCTCCACTTTCTTGCCCCAGCAGAGCACAGATGAGACATGAGAATCTCTTAGTTAACTTATCCTGTGGATGTACTGTTAATATTTGTGCTTATCCGTCTATCATTGCTTTATGTTAACGTTATGCCTACAGGTTGGCCTGTTTTGGGGATTTTTCAGTGAGGGAACGCACTTCAGCGGTCTAATCGAGCTGAGGTGTATACTTTTAAGGCATCAGGACAGCATGAGCGCGATATTGACATACGCCTACTAGAAGGTACTCCAGGGCCATAAATAACATTGGGAGTGCAAGAAGCGCGTCTCGTTGCTCCGGGCACCCTAACTTGTAGACCTGTATCACTTGTGCATGGTATCCTATAACATCGAGCACAACAGACGCACAACAACCCACACACATATACAAACATGCACAACGCATGGAATGTTGTGTTCAGGACTCCAGATTCATCGTGAGCAGCAGAACTTCACATGACTGAGCTTCAAGTGTGTATTCACGCCTCAGGTACAGGCCTGCCACTGTAATTCACCAATCATGGTACGTTGCCATTTCCGCGCTCGCTCGAGGCATGAAACCAGTAGGGACAGTATGCTTGGTGCACCACTCCCGGTTGAGGACCGGGTCCAGAACCTATTATTATCAAAACATTGTTCCTCAGGCAATTTACACACATGGGATTAGTGTGTATCATAACAAAAGTCAGAAACCCAGGATTACAGGAATCCAGGTCGGGCATGCAGGGCTGGCAGGGCACACGGGCAGTCATGCAAATGACATTTTTGTCCTAACAATGCCATTTTTAAAACTTAAATTAGTGTATTTATATATCTTTTTCACTGGGTTGAATTTTGTGTGCTTTAAAAGTAGTCAGTAATAAACAGTAGCAAAATACTGTTAAGTTAACACATATTTGCCCTATGCAAAGCAGTTTAAAATCCAAAATTTTCAAACAAAGATCCATGAACATACGAAGGTCAGAGGCACACAGCCTGCTTAAGCTGCATAGCAGCTGACCCTGTCTTTTTCTAGAACTCCAAACGAAAACAGTGCTACAGATAAGTTGTTTTTTTGTCCCTGAATTTTAGGAAGTGAAATGAGCAGGGAAAGAATGTAATCACTGCATTTTCTCACGAGGGCAGGGCATGCTTCTCAACTCAAGCCCCTTCTTGCATGATGGCATTAGCATTTTCTAACAAATGTAATACATTGGAAAGGGAGCCCGTGGACAGGTGCTCCCTCTCTGTTTGCAAAGCTCAGCCTCTCCTGTGTGAACTCTCGTCATCTGTATATTCATTTTTTTCTGTTTCTAACAGTAAGTGTAATATACTTTCACGAGCTTTCAGCGATCCCCCACCCAATTCATCTATGTCTTATTGTGTCATTCACATTTTGGCCTACTCAGTGCTCCCGATCAGCGCGCTGGTTACTCAGTCTCAGGTCAGGTCTCAGCCTGGGCCAAAGGAATTCCAGTGCAGCCTTGGAGCACCGCATCCGGCCCTGCCTGCTTTCTCCCATCTGGCGGGCACACAGTTATAATTTGAGCTCGGAGTCCTCAAACATTGCTGAAAGCAGGGCTGCGCTGAAGTGATGGATTATGCCAGGCGCCCCGCCCGACGCCAGTGGCATGATTGCTCGGGCCTGGGGCGGCGGGCCTCTGAGTCTGACTCGGTTCAGGTGACACCAAAGAAAAAGCAGCATGAGCACGAGCATCGGATTTTTTATTACATGGAAATTATAACTTACTGGGGTCGTCGGTCGGTTACTGCTGGACTGGTGGCACAGCACTTTCTTTATTAAGAGGCCTGCTGCTGCGCAGCTGAATAAAAGGGCCCAGCTTAACGTCGTGCTAACTACTGCTGCTGCTACTCGTGCATTCACTGCAGTGCGTGTGCGGGGGCGTGGTCCACCATCCGTTGAAGGAAAAATGTTACGCACAGCACACGCTGCCCGCCGTAGCCCCCTACCACCACCATAGAACCAAATGCAGCCCAATTAGTGGCCCGCCCACCGGCAACACTGCAATGGAAAGCAAATATTAAATGGATTTATTTATCGGGCTCGCTGCGCGTCGCTCTCTCAGCAGCTGCACTGTGAGGTCATCATTAACACTCTTCGTCTTCACCGATGGACTGGAGACTGTCTCAAACCGTAACAGAGTGTTGAACAAAACTGTCTGCATGCAGTAAGCCGGCAATTATATTTAATTTTTACTTTTACATGACACATGACGTGCAGACTGCAGTGATGTAAGTTGACAGTGTAGACCCGGCCCTGATAAAAAGGTGCCGGTGCTAAGCACCGGAAACCCCCGGCACAAATTAAGCACTGGGTATGACTGCTATTCAGGGGGTACCATGAGTTCTGGTATAAACAGCAGCGAAAACTATACCCCAAGTGGTACAATCCTCTAGCGGGGGAACTATTCCCATTGGCAAGCAAATTGTCAGTATTCTGTATTTTTCTTGCGGGCCAGTATGGGGAAATACTGCCTCAAGCTGTGCTATTTTCTGTGCTATCCAGAACGACATTTGCTCACGTCTAGTGGGCATTCTTCCCATTATCGCCAAAATCACTCCATCATTGTCTTACAGTAGTGAATATTACTGGGTAAAGATGGCAACCTGTTGAACCAACTTGTCAGCTGGATGTACAAATATGTCCTTCGTCTGCCGAGATCCTCCTTCGCTGCCCAGATTAGGCTGAAACTGGGTCTCCTTGATCAGCGTCGGCACTTATCTAAACCTGTGCCATAAACTCCGGGCGGCTAAGGACGGCGCTACTATGTTGAGATCAGCACGGGTGGCCCAAGGCAACCGCACCACCAATTCCTAGAGGACTGCCTAAGCACCCTAGAGGCGAGAGATCTTTGGAACATCAACTTGAGTAACCTGCCTTTAAGCAAAGCATCAAAATATGTGTACGCCTCCGGTCATGCCACTCAGACAAGGCCATCTTAGCCAAGCATAAGCATGTCTGGGCAGTTATCAATTCCTATCAGCTAGTGTCCCCTGCATCCTATCTGTGTTGCACTTATTCTAAGGTTCGGAAGACAAGATTCATGGCTCTGAGGTTTGGTCAATGGCCATTTTTGAAACACCGGGCCAGCTGGCGTCGGCTTTCAGAAGGAACAAATTGCTGGGGCTTTCAAACAAATCTTTTGAACGCATTGTTTGCCTTTGCCCAGCCCTACTGGATGAGCGCAAAATTAGATTGAGGCGAGAATGGAACAGTCTGGGAATTCGCTCTTGTCGACAGGCCATCATCGCCTCTCTTAACCCAGATAACACCACTCTAAACATTCTGCTGACTAAATTTGTCACTTTAGCCACTAACAAGTTCCACCACTCATGGGTCTCGCGCGGAGGCCTCGTCCCCCTCATCTTTGATAAATCCCTAGCTGGCTTCCGCTTCCAAGAAGCTTTTCTGGTACGAAGAGTCACCATGGCGTTCTCACCTGAATGGAGTCATGTGTGTTTACTAACATGAGTTTATGACCTCTTTGTCATTGAATACAATGAGATCCCATATGGCATCTGATGATCTGTGCCATTATCAGGACTTCATGTGTTCACTAGCGTGAGTTTATGACCCTCCTGTTATTTAATACTGCGAGATTGCATCTCCCATTTGATGAACTGCTGTTATTTATGGACCTTGCACTAGCACTTTGTTGTGAACTCAGTAGCTTCCTCACCTGTTATCACTTAATTTTATGGCTGTTTTGTCTGCTTGTAAAGCATTTGGCTACTCTTATTTCAGATTCAGCGTTATTGCCCCGACTGACCAACCCAGTTGTTTGTGACACCTTGCTGCTATGATCTGGTTCCTGCACTAGCACGTTGTTGTGAATCTGTACTTTTCTCCACCCATCCCTTTTTAAAAAAAAAAATCTGACACAGTTTTAATTGCCTGTAAAAACTTAAAATTGCCCAGGCTGTTTTATTCCAAGTGTTAATTTGATAGGCCTGAAAGGCTGTTTATAATGTTTCTTTTCCTAAGCTGGTGGACCAATCTTCGCACGAAGGCCTTCTCGCCCCGAACCTAAACTTTTGTATTCTCATTTTGTTATGACATCTTATAAAACTTGCGTTTTTATCATCATTGCAATGGTTGCTAACAAACCAAACAATAAAATTACTACACTTTGAACATGAACGCAGATGGAGACTGCTTCCTGACAGGCTGCACCCAATAGGTCAGCCTGGCCCCCTTCAACTCGGACGTCATCAACCTCATCTGAGGAGTTACACAATGATCTCACTAGCCCTAGCCTGTTCAATGCCTAAATGACCCCATTCACCAGCATCCACAGCCATGGAATCAACATCATATCCTATGCCAGTGACACCCCGCTCATACTCAACCTCTCTGACAAAACGCAAAACACCCACACTAGTTTTTCTGCCTGCATTACCGAAGTCTCCAGATGGTTGAAAACCAACCAACTCACAATGAGTGACCAAGTGAACACAATCTTCGTCTCCTGCTTCCACTCAAGGTGCTCAAGAAGGTCTTCAAATGGCTCCCACCAACACTCGCAGAACCGTTACCTACGCCCTCATCACTAGCAAGCTGGACTACAGCAATGCACTGTATATCGGAACCTTCACTCTACTGACCATAAGTCTCAATACTCATCCGGACTCCTACTCACATCCCCCCGCATACGCAGAACCAGATCTGGCGGTCATGCCTTCTCCTGCCTCACTCTTACAGCCAAGAACAAGCTTGCCCTGCACATCAGAGCCACCTCCTTAGTGTTTGAACTCCACAAGAATCTGAAGACCTGACTCTTCACCTAGCCCCGACCCTGGCTCAGCACATACAGCTCTTGCTTCAGCACCAGGACACTGTCCCAGGTGAGTTGTGTGCGCTATACAACACAACACATTCACTTTGTACATTTTAAGTTCAGTTTTCACGGCACATCTATCTCCTAAATGAGGTAAAAATGATTGCCTTCCCCACTCACTGCAATTAAAGTGCGCTGTCATTGCAATTTTTGTGTGATTTCCTTTGAAGTCACGTTGCAGCTGCTAATATTGCTAGCAGAAGTTGAACGGGGGAAGTTTACTTAATACAGTGTTCCTCTTTTTAAATTGTTTTTGGAGTACACAGTGACGGCAGATGGACTCAGTACCCTGGTCTATAACCATTTATCTTTTCAATGATGGCGTTTTAACTGAACTAATCTTATTGATAAAGATTTAGAAATTAGCCATGTGTGTAATCAAAAGCATTAATTCACCACTTTCATCTGTATGTGTTTGAGCTCCTTGGAGTAGCTAGGAGGTTAAATATCAACACCTGGTAAAACTCTGCAAGTAAATAATTAAAATAAAGGGGCATATTAGCAAGACCCACGTTAAAATTATCGCCGTTTTAGCGGCAGGAAACTGCCGCTAAAACGGCGATAATGGGCTTGCTAATATGCGTTATGGAATTCCAATAGAAGCCCAGGTTAGATGTGCAGGACGTCTAACCTGGGCTTCTATTGAATTCCATAACGCATATTAGCAAGCCCATTATCGCGTTTTAGCGGCAGTTTACTGCCGCTAAAACGGCGATAATTTAACGTGGGTCTTGCTAATATGCCCCAAAGTTTTGGGCAGTACATCATCAGCATATCATAAAAAAACCTCACTGCTTGTCTAAATTGTGTATTTATAGTGTGTTATCAGTGTTTTTCTAATGCATAAAGCAATGGGAGGGTAACACAACTTTACAACGTATCCAACACCACGCATGGCACTTACAACACATTTCATACAATGCATCTATATTTACAATGTGGTAGATTACAAAGAGGTAAGTTACAACACATTATATTTACAACACATTGTTTTGGGCTTTAAGTTAATGGGCTTTTATGGTTTAGGAGATGTGTAGTATTAAGGGGGCAGTAAGAGGTTTTAGAGTTCAAGGAATGTGACTAATAAGGAGTTTTTAGGGTTCAGGGATGGCCAGTGCTAAGGGGAGTAAGGAGTTTTTACGGGTTTGGGATAGTTAGATTTAAAGAACAGGAAGGGAGTTTTAGGGTTCAGGGAAGGGTGGCATTGAGGGATATAGTAAGGGGTCTTTACAGTTCAGGGATGGTTAAGATTAAGAGATAATAAGGGCATTTATGGTTCAAGGAATGGTAGCACTAAAGGGTGGGAAGGAGTTTTAAGATACAGGGATAGGTAGCGTTAAGAGATAGTAAGGGATTTTTTGGGGCTGGGGAAGGGTAGCATTATAGGCTAGTAAGGGTTTTTTATGGTTTAGGACTGGGCAGCATTAAGGGGTAGTAAGAAATTTCAAGGTCAGGAATAGATAGCATTAAGGAGTATTTAAGCAGTTTGTAGATTGCAGGTAAGGGTAGCATTAGGGGCAATATGGGGATTTTAGTGTTTAGGGAAGGATAGCGTTAAGGGATAATAATAAGGTTTTAGGGTTCTGGGAAGGGTTGCGTTTAGGGCTAGTAAGGGGTTTTAGGATTCAGGGAAGAGTAGAATTAAAGGGTAGTAAAGTGTTTTTATGGTTCAGGGAAGGGTAACATTGAGGGGTAGTTAGGGTTGATAGGATTTAGGGAAGGAAGGGTGTCGTTAAGGTGCAATAAAAATACTTTTTAATATTATATATCCAATCGCAACTGCTGTTTCACAAAAAAACTGAAAAATCCTCTGCACTCATTGAAGGTGAATTGATTTATTTTGTAAATCACACAGTGTCAAACCAAAAAACAACAACGCATTACAGCATGACGTGTCCTTTTTCACAGGATACCGACATCATCTAGACATTCAGTACATATGCTCCACCCCACGATTGCGTCATGCACCAAGTGTCTCCCAACCTCTTGAGTTGTGGTCTATATTTACTTATATCACAGTGCTTGTGCTTGATGAGGAGTAACAACATTGAGTTTTAAAAACATCAAATTCAGTATATTGTTTAAAACATTCAAATCATGTTTGCAAGACAGTTCATGGTTTTTAAATGAATGAGGAATTGTATGCATTGTTTGCTGTCATTTCCAGATTGTGCTTTCTTTCTATTCTCGAGTACCTCACTCTTTTTTTAAATATATAAATGTTCCAGCTCATCATACTCTTTTATTGCCTTTGCTTATTTTTATCATGTTTAAACATTTCCCCCAAAATGTTAGTGTCCTCCATCGGAGTAGCTGTTCATTGAATATTCACTGCTCGTGCTGGGGAGCATCCCATAATTTCCAGCAGGGCCTTTTTAAAAACACTTTTTGATGCACGTGGAAATAATAAGAAATTATACTTGTGGAAATATTTGAAATAAATCTATGTGAATGCATTATTTTGGTTTGCATGGTAATTGTGTGGCAATTGTCATTGTTTTGATGCGAATGCATTGTAAGTGTACTAGTTGTGCATGTGGTAACGACCTATGTTCAAAGGCAGATATACCTAGAAAAGTATTGGGCTGTAACTCTACTACTTGTGACTGTCTCTACCTTCATAAGGGTCTCACAGATGCCATACTCTGAATACATGTGGGGTTGGATTATATAAAATGTGGTATTTATTTATTCACATGTTTATTTATTTGGGTCACATTATAAATTCAATTACATTTAGGTGTCTGAACATTCTTCCAAAGAAAGAATGTGGCATCCATACCATTTCTTGCTTTGTCATCTGAGGTTCTCCTGCCCTTTTTCATTTTGAAAACATTTTGAAAAACCTCTGATCCTTAGGCGCTGGCAGATTGGTGCCTCAGGGTCACCTCTTGGGTATGCCCTGACACATGAGACCCTTTTGAACTGATAGAGCGGAACATTTGTATCCTACATGGGGTATCTGTTATGGGTGTAACTGTAGTATGCACCCACATCTTATTCATTGTTTCCGGTGAATTAGATGTTAGAGAAATGTGTGCCAATAAACGTGATCTTGTGAAAATTAGCAGGATTATATAGAGCTCCTTAGTGCTGTGAAGCACTGACACATTAAACGTATTTTGAATGCTGTTAGGCAATGATGTAATTGATGTATTAATATAGTCTAGAGAATGTGTGTATTGAAAATGCTAATGATTTATTAAAATACTAGAACGAATAACATGATGCATTTATTAGTTTAGCCTAAGTCGTAGGCCGGAATTCAACGCACGTTTTGACTGTTCTCGTTTCTGAAACTAATGCTTAGATTCCCATGTGAATTTGTAGAAAGTTGCTTGTTTTCACGTTTTGCATTGCAGGTGACCAACGTTTGTTAGTGAACAGAGAGGGTATTGCTTCTTTAGCTAGTTAAGGAATGAAGAAGTTACAGTTAGTTGGCCTGACGAAGATAGGGTGGAAAGAGGTGTTTTCACACAAGAGAAGGAGATGGAACCAAGGACGAATTGTTGCAAGGGGCATACATTGAGAAGACCGTGAAGAGAATCAATGTTATGGAAACTCCTGTGGCTGAGCCTACCTTGGAGTACATGTGAGAAAAGCATTATGGGACGTTTGCTGCATACAATTTTGAATATATGATGCGTTGAAGAGAGGGACAGGGTCCCCATTTCCATCTTGCCTTTGACAGAAAGCACCTGAGTGCTAGCTTGCTTTTCTTTCTTGTGGCTTTATTCTGCTTGATCACACACAGAGAGGAGTAGTGTGTATGAATCTCTTCAAGAGAGGTGGTCCGTGCTTAGTGAAAAAATTCCAACAACCATTCCCCCCTTTTTTAGGCAGAGGCAGGGGCAAGGGCAGAGGGAAGCAGCGAGGACAACAGAGGGTCACGTGGGAGGATCTGGACCAACGCGTCACGAGGAGTATGGCACAGCAACTGACCAGGCGCGGTGCGTCCATTGGGGGCGCTGGGGCGTTGCCCCCGCCCGCAGCTCCCTCGGCGTCTTTGAACTTAAGTAAACTCAGTTTACTTAAGTTCAAAACGCCGAGGAGCATTGACAATCATGTCAGTCAGCATGACGTCGGACCGCCCACCCTTCAGAGTCTGAAGGGGGTGGGCGGTCCGATCGTCATGCTGACTGACATGATTGTCAGTCCAGGGCAGCAGGCAGCAGCACAAGTGAGTGCGCATGACTGGTAAAGGTCGGCGAATTTTGCCGCCGTGCCCAGTCATGCGCACTAGTGTCTGCTCTGCCTGGCGCATGCCCATTAGGAGAGCGAGGGTTGAGCAAAGGCTCAAACCTCGGTCATCTAATGGGCAGGCGGGCGGCGAGTAACCCTGCTCTCAGCCAATCCTGGCGCTCCAGCAGCGCCAGGATTGGCTGAGAGGGGTTGCCACTCCAGTGCCGTTCGTGATCGTGAAGGCGCCAAGGGGAGCAGAGGTGGCGCGGACCGGCTGTCAGGTAAGTTTTATTTTTTATTTTAATTGCCCGGCCCCCACCCCCGCGCGACAATTCTACTGTCCGAGTGTAGGCGTCTATTTATGCTTGACTGCTAGTGTTTACATTTGTGTGCCGTGCGCTATCATGGACTTTTGTGCTGTTTCATGTTAGGGTTATGGTGCGGTGGCAGAGCAGCGTTTCGGCGTGGGGTTTGAAGTGGCCGGGGGCACTGCCTTTAAATAAGGATTCATGTGTTGTGGCAGAGCTGTGCGGGTACCTGACCCGGAGCATGGGGTAATACAAGTCAGGAATGAGAGGCAATGCAGAGCCATGTCTGGGCCTCAGTGTAGGAATATGAACGGGGCTTCAGGTCGTGATAGAGGAGAGGGGCTTCAGCAGGCGGCTGCTGGGCTCCAGCAGTTACTCAGGGATTCTTCAGGCTAGGATTGAGGTTCATTGGAAGAGCTGTGTTAGCCTTAGTTGTGAAACAGGAGGGGGTGATTTACTTAAAAGATTAATTACCCTGCACTGACAGAACTGAATGGGGTCTCTTTAGGGAAGACAAGCACCAGTGCTGATCAGGATGGAGGTGCGGCTGCAGAGCTGTAGGTGGGCCCCAGTACTGCAGGGAGAACAGCGGTTAAGGATTGATCTGCTGTTTACGAGTTGTGTCTCCTAGTACTGCTACAGCATGGTCATTTCAGACATGAGGTGCATTGATGTCGATATGTGGGGCTCTTGGCGCTGCATGATGTACCTGCATTTACGTCTGTACGGTTTGCCATCTGCTGTGTGAACATTTTTGCATGTGGCTTTGTGTGACTCTCTCCGAGCCTTACTCTCTCTGGACAACATTGTCACCTCTTTAAATGGATATTTAAAGTATTCAACACCCGAGGGTGACCACTTAACTCTAGTAATGTGACTCTAGCACCGACAGTGCTGTGTAGACACATTTTAATAACTTTTAATTCACCTGCGCTAGAAATATTGTGTGAATGTTTGTTCTGCTGTTAGCAAGTTAGTTCACTCCACAGTACCGGTCGGAGAGGTGAGAGCGCAGGCTGGAAAGAGAGGAAGGGGTGCGATGGGCTTGTTAGGGAGGAGTTCGGGGGTCCGCGTGAGGGAAGGGACGCGGAGGGCAGTTTAGTGGAAGTTTATAAGCCGTGGCTTAATCTGTGAATGCCGTTCCGGACCTCTCTTTGGGTGTGAGTGGATTCATTTCAGTCAGCATTTGTATAAAGCAGACAACCAACTGAACTGGCACATAGCATGGGACAGCTGTGTCATGTGTGGCTAGGTTCCTGGGCAAAATTATTTAAGTAGGTGTAGCGATAGAGCGTGTACTCATTTTTCAGCTGACGAGGGTTACAAAACAACCCATGCTTCTTCCTAGCCACTTTGTTAAATGAAAACATACGTCAAATGCCTGTACCTAGTGTTGGTACATGTACGCCTCAGATGACGTGTATAGTTTGTTGTTTTACATTGTGCTCTGTTCAGGGAATATTGTCTTACCGTGACCACCTTGTCGAATTAAAACCTGCCCCCAGCACTCATCAGTGCTGCCTGCATGCCTAGGCAAAAGAGCACAGCTTCTGTGGGGAGATGGGAGGCTTTGGTTTATGGGCGGGACAGTGCTACAAAACGCCATATTTTCCCCGGTCACACTGTAAAAAGGAAAGCACACATCTACTCAGGTGTCAGGCTGGTGTGCGTGGCTTTAGGAACTATGCGCATTGTTGGTGCTGCGGAAAGTGCTCAGTCTGCCTCCTTCATGGCAGCTCATACTGGCTTCATTGTCATCCACATGTGCTGCTTGAGTGAACAGATTTCTTGTTATTTTCTTAGAACGGTGTTTTGAGCTGGTGAGCAAGAGCCCCAAATCTGTCGGACAGTGTCGGTAATGATCTTAAGTAGGGCTCTCATGTCTCCCACCGGCATCCTAGTCGGAATGACATGTGCAACCTCATTTTAACACAGGGCGGTTGGTGGTGTTTGTGGGACATTCATGACTGCACAAAACAGTAATGAAAGGAGAACATATCCCTGTCTGCATCATAAAACAGAATTAATGGCACTTTCTGCTGTGTGCTTCACTGGTTTAATTTCTCAAGTTAAAGGCGGTTGCAGCATAACGAATTGTCACTGCTTCGACTGATAATCCTCCCTGTGTGCTATGAACAGGACCACGAATTGTGTCATCCTGCAGCGTGTGCTGCATAATTATGCCCGCATTGGTGGTTTCTTTAATCGTCTAGCCAATTCATCCACCCCTTCCTTACTACATCCCTCTATTCGCACCACAACCTCATCCATCGACCCATAGCCTACACATCCATTCATTCACCCATCAGCATATTTGCCCAATCATCCATCCATCCTCCTCAAACACATTTATTCTCTTCCCCCACCCATCCAACCACATCACCAATTATCCATACATACATAAATACCTGCATGCATGCATCCACCAATCCACTCATCCATAACTGGGAAATTACTGATTTCTGAACAATGAATGTATAAAACATTAAGGTATTCCATGTCAGTGATATAGTTTTTGTTTATGTTTCACATGTTTTACTTAATCTTGCATTCCTTAAGAGTGCCTACTATTTCCAGGATGCTGTATTTTCTTGTGTTGCATATTTCTTGTACAGTGCATACTTTGAACTGAGTTGCGTTCAGGCATTTTTAACGGGCCACCATTGAGACCTTTAGAGCAAAGGCTGTGTCAATTTCACACAGTGCCTGTCAATGGGTCAAAAAGGTGTTCAGAAAACTTGGCCATCCAACCCCTGGCCTCTCTGCTGAACAATCAAAGCAAAGGTCACTTATTTAAGTTGCGATTGTGATTCTGTGCAACTGTGTGTGAAGGAGGTACACAGTTGCCAAAATACTGAGAAGGCAATTGTAAAGGAAAATACAGTGCTTACAGGTGAGTTAGTGCGTTGTGTTTTTGGGGGTTGTAAAGTGAAGTTTTCTGATTGTACTGAACAAGCGACTACCTACATCTTTATCATATGCAATCTCTACTATTGATGTCATACCACTTTCGCAAGTGCTTTATCAACCTTCCTGCTTCCTCAAATCTGCTTGAAAATGCTCCATTTATCCACTCTTTTTGAAAAAAAAAAACCCCGGTAGGTTGTTCGGGCTTACTCGCCTCAGTACCACGATAACTTTACGCTTCACCACTTTCAAATGTCACCAGCCGCCACTGCAACTGACACCAGGGACAAGCAGGGAAATTTCCTGATTGTAAACCTATTGAGTATAACACTAACAACAGCACAAGAAAGACTCCTGAATAGAGGGCTAGGTTTTGTCCCCACTAATATGCTGAACCATTTCAAGATCAGGCAGGAACTAGCAGCCTTCTTCAGGAACATTCGACTCAAGGTCTTTTTTAGGGGCAAGGATGACAGAAATGAAATAACTGGCGACACACCTTTACGCCTGAAATCTTCTTTCACACCTCCTATTGGAGCACTACCGGTAGAGGTGGAAGCCTTTGAACAAGCGGTAATCCATGATTTTGAATCCTTGAAGAAACCAGAAGGACGCCCTTTTATGAATCTCTCCAATACCGAGAAGGAAGCATTACAGCAGCTGAAGGAAAAGGACTCCGTAATTATAAAATCAGCAGACAAAGGGGGCGCCATTGTCCTACAAGAAAAAACTAGCCTACAAAAATGAGTGCCTACGTCTCCTCTCAGATGAAAGAAATTGCAGAGACCTGACTAACGACATTGCCAAGGATATATCGTCTCTTGTTGAGGAAGGTCTAACGAATGACTGGATTTCAAAACAGGAAGCCGATTTCCTTGTTAAAGAAGCACCTGTTAAGCCCTATTTTTACACACTCGCCAAAATCCATAAACCAACACGCCCCCCTCCTGGTAGACCGATTGTGTCAGGGATCGTTTCCATTTTGGACCCCCTATCACAATTTTGTGATTTATTTTTCAAACCCTTAGTTCAGAAGCTACCAGCCTATCTACAGGACACACGAGACGTGTTGAACCTGATCAAAGAGGTACCTTTTGACCCGGAGCAGGATTTCCTGCTGGGTTTGGACATTGAGGCACTTTACACCAACATCCCCCAACAGGAGACACTGAGAGTTGTGGAAGACATCTTGTTTGAGGAAGAGTGGCCTTACCAAACCCCTAGAGCATTCATACTGTGCCTGGCGGAGCTAGCCCTAACGAAGAATTTCTTCGAATTTGAGGGCACATTCTACCTCCAGACCTACGGAACATCGATGGGGAGCACGTTTGCGCCCAGTTTGGCAGGATTGTATGTGGGAGCATTCAAGAACAATACCATCTATAAAGAGGACAATTCCTGGACCAACAACATAAAACTGTGGAGGAGATTTATAGATGATGTTATACTGATTTGGATGGGTGATGAAAATTCAGTCAAGGAATTTCTAGAGTGGATAAACAGCAGGAATCCCCTACTACATTTCACCTCCACTTTAACAAAGACGGAACTGCCGTTCCTGGACCTCTTGATAGAACCCAGAAATGGAAAATGTTCCACACGGGTTTTCCACAAACCGACAGACAAAAATTCCCTTCTCGCCTTTGACAGTTTCCACCCCAAAACACCGAGGGAGAATCTTCCGGTGGGACAATTCTTCTGCCTTCGACAAAACTGCACGGACATCACCACCTTTCACCAGGAAGCAGATCTGCTGGCGGACAAACTACAAGACAGAGGATACCCCAAACGAGTGGTAAAAAAGGCAAGAAAGAGAGCAGCCAACACCAACAGGGACAACCTTTTGGAGAAGGCAGAGAAACAGAACATGGACAAACCAGTTTGTGCGACAACTTTCAACACGGCCTCACACCACATCAAGAAACTCATCCTAAAGAATTGGCGGATACTAAATTCCAACGGATTGAGCTTGCAGAAGCATCTATTCTTGTTCAAAAGGAGTGCTAATTTAAAAGATATGCTAATTCACACAAGAACAACTGCCAGAAGACCAGCGGATACATGGGATCAAGGCATGCTACCACCGGTGACAGGACACACCAGATGTGGCTCATGCGAGGTGTGCCACCTGACCAGTTACACCATGAGGGTGGAGGTGGGTTTGCAGTCACCCTGGAAACAGAGGGTACATACTAACTGCAATTCTGATCATGTCATCTACCTAATCACCTGCTCCTGTGGGGAGCAATATATAGGGATGACTACACGGAAGGTGAGAACACGTATCACGGAACATAGATGCACCATTAGGTGCAAAAAAATGAATACCAAATTGACCCGCCATTCCTGCTGCCACCCGGTCCAAGGAGGACCACAGGTTCCAGGCTGCCCTGCGCTTGGCACCCACTAGCAGCATCACCATCCAGCGCCCGGAGGCACTTTGAAAACGGGCGCGGGCTCCCGCAGTGCGGGTCCCGCCATTCCTGCCACCACCCGGTCCAAGGAGGACCACAGGTTCCAGGCTGCCCTGCGCTTGGCGCCCACTAGCAGCATCACCATCCAGCGCCCGGAGGCGCTTTGAAAACAGGCGCGGGCTCCTGCTGCGTGGGTCCCGCCATTCCTTCCGCCACCCGGTCCAAGGCGGACCACAGGTTCCAGGCTGCCCTGCGCTTGGCGCCCACTAGCAGCATTACCATCCAGCGCCCGGAGGCGCTTTGAAAACGGGCGCGGGCTCCCGCAGTGCGGGTCCCGCCATTCCTGCCGCCTCCCGGTCCAAGGAGGACCACAGGTTCCAGGCTGCCATGCGCTTGATGCCCACTAGCAGCATCACCATCCAGCGCCTGGAGGCGCTTTGAAAACGGGCGCGGGCTCCCGCAGTGTGGGGCACGTGCGGGCGTGCCCGGGCCACGCCCGGGCCAAGGGCGGGCCCATCTGTGCCCGTCAGAGCCCGGAAGAGGCTGGGCTGGGCCACCCCCATTGATTTTCGTCAGAGGTGGGTAGTAGTGGTAAGACCTCCTATTTGTTTTTAGTGACTTGTCGTGGACTTTTCTAGACACTAACTATTTGGCAATAGATTCTTATCTTTATATGTACTATAAATTAGTTACTATAGCAAGTCGTCGCTGGAAAGAGTCTACTGAGGCCCTCAGACCCATTGCAGCCCTGTCGACCTAGACAAAGGATAAACTCAGGCCTTAATGCTAGAGGCTAATATACATGAAAAGGTTGAATTGTTAAATTTGTGTCTCTCCTATTATTTGCATTTTGGAGGAACTCCTGATTATAAGAGTCCCGGTCATTGGTGTACATCGTATATACAGTATTGTTTATAGTTTGGTTTACAAGTTGAATAAAACTGCTGCTATTTACCACTTGCTTACTTAAGCCTTTACTACAACTTACGCCCCCACACCCCAATAACAATAGATTTAACACTAAGCAATCTGGTTTACTAGAAATTGCTCTTGTGATAATAGGGAAAAGGAAGGCAGCAGAGGCAATGACGGGAAGAAAAAAGATAGCAAGGACTAATAAACCAGCTAAATCCGCAGCTGAAAACTGTACTCTAGCAGCTATCGATGACTTAATAGAAGAAGTGGAAACTATGTTGGCCAATGGCAAGGAGCTTAGAACTAAGGGTAAAAAAAATAATCTCATCCTACTATAGTAAAAAGGATAAAGCGACTGTTGTAAGACCAAGCAGCCCAACGATTATTGTCCACCAAGCTCATAAAACAATAACTTCACAATCACTAACCACACTTCCACCAAAGGTAACGCCTAGTCACTCGAAACTAGCTTCGCCTAGATTGGAGAACACAGATAGGAATCAGGAAAGCCTTATATATAGGGAGATTGCAAATATAGAGTGCTCTAATAGATATTTACCCTAGCAGATAATCCGGAGGAAGTACAGGAAGAGCAAATAAAAGAAATAGAGTGTAACAGACAGTCTACAGCTAATAGGAGAGCAGCAGAGACTCAAACACAACTATTGGATACCCATACACTTATGTTGGATCTTTGCTTAAAATTAAACGCAGTACAAGAAGAGGTCTTGGTACTGAAAAGGATGATTGAGGTTTTAACAACACAATCACCTATAAACCCAGTAGCTGAGACCAGTGCATTGGAGAATAGAGAATATACAGGGAGGAGATCTCATCAAACCAAGTAGCATACCATAGTAAACATATGACCTTTACATCCCATTTTCCACCTAGGTCAGGGAATCATGTGACTAATACACAAGACCATCTTAGATTGCCCCTCCCGTGACATCACCTGTCACATAAAAACACACATCCAGATGTCCAATCTATAAACAGGCCTATACAAGTTACCCAAGGAAACCACCCTGGATTATCTCTTCCGCGACAACACGTGTTACATAAAAATATATACCCAGATGTTCAATCTATAAATGGGTCTGTACAAGCCACTCAAGGAAAGTTTGGGCTGAATCCAAGAATTGGGTGGGAGAATAGGGGTCCCCAACGGATACAGGATCCTCATTTATCATCTCACCATCTGAACATGGGGAAGCTGAATTCTTATAGTATCTTCTTGACAAATGTTCCCACACTAAAGCAGGGTACTAGAGAAGATAAGGATTCACTAATAAACAAAGTAACACACTGGATTAGAACCAAACAACAGTGCCTTTCTATAATAAGATTCAATATAAAAAATGCTGAATGGATCCAGCAAGAAGAGGGGGACATGGACGATATAAAACTAACATTGCACTCAAAAACTATCGCTGATAGTTTAATAGCTATGAATCTACGAACACATTCTTTCTTTGATTCTAAAATTAGCTTTAGGCAGAATAAAACCTGTACAGATAGATGCAACACTGCCCCACAAGCTATGGAGGGGTCAAACAATCTAGAAGCCGTAGATTGACTGAATGAGCAGGCAAGATTGAATCCAATACCGGGGGGTACATTGAGCCCAATAGTTAGGAACCAAGGTGTAACAGAATTGGATACTCAATACATCCTGGATGCGCAACGAGAGAGAAATGACCTTGAAGGAAGTGAGGTAATTAATATTTCTGAGCCAGAGGGTCTTGACTATACAACTATTCCTGTCCCGTGCAGCGTTGTAGTGTGTTTGCGATATAAATGTCCAATCGAAGTTGTAGCATGCGTTGTAAATGCATGCAATGCCAATGATCCTGCGATGTGAAAGTAGCGTTGCGATGGCACCGCGTACAATTACATTCGTTGTAGTGGGTGTTTCCCTTTGCAGATGCAGGGCAGAAGAATAAAACGTGTGCGATATCCTCCTTGGCTCCTAAATGGCATGACATACACTTACAATCTTTATCCCCATGCTGTGGCATTCCCCATCTTGATGTGAAAGCCGCTATCTGGAGTGTACCGTATCTGAACTTCAGATATAATATCTTTGCCAGTTGGGGTTGAATTTCATCCAAGAACGACTCAAAACAAGGAGTCGTTTTAAACATTAGGAATTGTGTTGTAAGAGTTCCTGATCCACCCGTCCATCCATCCACCCATCATGCATCATCCACAATCCTAGCCATCCATCCATCAATCCATCCACCCACCCACCCATCCACCCATCCATCCATCCACCCACCCATCTGCCCATCCATCCGTCCGTCCATCCATCCACCCATCATGCATCCATCCACAATCTTAGCCATCCATCCATCCATCCACCCACCCATCCATTCGCCCATCCGTCCATCCATCCATCCATCCATCATGCATCCATCCACAATCTTAGCCATCCATCCATCCACCCACCCACCCATCCAGCCATCCATCCACCCACCCAGACATCATGCACCCATCCACACTTTTATCCATCCATCCACCCATCGATCCATCCAAAATTTTAGCCGTCCATCCACCCACCCATCCATCCATCCACCCACCCACTCTTTCACCCATACATCATTCATCCATCTCACCCACCTTTTCACATTGTCAGCTGGCCCGATTCACTGCAAAGTTGCACACACAAGGGGGCCATTAAAAAAATTCAGCCCCACCCATCGATCCATCCAAAATTTTAGCCGTCCATCCACCCACCCATCCATCCATCCACCCACCCACTCTTTCACCCATACATCATTCATCCATCTCACCCACCCACCCATCCATTCGCCCATCCGTCCATCCATCCATCATGCATCCATCCACAATCTTAGCCATCCATCCATCCATCCATCCATCCACCCATCCATCCACCCATCCATCCGTCCATCCATCCACCCATCATGCATCCATCCACAATCCTAGCCATCCATCCACCCATCCATCCATCCACCCATCATGCATCCATCCACAATCTTAGCCATCCATCCATCCATCCATCCATCCACCCACCCATCCATTCGCCCATCCGTCCATCCATCCATCCACCCATCATGCATCCATCCACAATCTTAGCCATCCATCCATCCACCCATCCATCCATCCATCCATCATGCATCCATCCACAATCTTAGCCATCCATCCATCCATCCATCCATCAATCCATCCACCCACCCATCCATCCATCCATCCACCCACCCATCCATTCGCCCATCCGTCCATCCATCCATCCATCATGCATCCATCCACAATCTTAGCCATCCATCCATCCACCCATCCATCCACCCATCCATCCGTCCATCCATCCACCCATCATGCATCCATCCACAATCTTAGCCATCCATCCACCCATCCATCATGCATCCATCCACAATCTTAGCCATCCATCCATCAATCCATCCACCCACCCACCCATCCATCCACCCATCCGTCCATCCATCCATCCATCCACCCATCATGCATCCATCCACAATCTTACCCATCCATCCATCCATCCATCATGCATCCATCCACAATCTTAGCCATCCATCCATCAATCCATTCACCCACCCACCCATCCATCCATCCATCCACCCATCATGCATCCATCCACAATCCTAGCCATCCATCCACCCATCCACCCATCCATCCATCCATCCATCATGCATCCATCCACAATCTTAGCCATCCATTCATCAATCCATCCACCCACCCATCTGCCCATCCATCCGTCCGTCCATCCATCCACCCATCATGCATCCATCCACAATCTTAGCCATCCATCCATCCATCCATCCATCCATCCATCCATCCATCATGCATCCATCCACAATCTTAGCCATCCATCCATCAATCCATCCACCCACCCACCCATCCATCCACCCATCCGTCCATCCATCCATCCATCCATCATGCATCCATCCACAATCTTAGCCATCCATCCATCCACCCACCCACCCATCCAGCCATCCATCCACCCACCCAGACATCATGCACCCATCCACACTTTTATCCATCCATCCACCCATCGATCCATCCAAAATTTTAGCCGTCCATCCACCCACCCATCCATCCATCCATCCACCCACCCACTCTTTCACCCATACATCATTCATCCATCTCACCCACCTTTTCACATTGTCAGCTGGCCCGATTCACTGCAAAGTTGCACACACAAGGGGGCCATTAAAAAAATTCAGCCCTGCTCTACTCCCTAAAGCAAGGGGTAGGGTTAGGGGTGAGGTGGGGAGGGTTCAGTATGTCGCTGCGCTGGTTAGCATTGTGTTCCATGCAACTTGGATTAGCTTGTTTCGGTCATTGCATCCAGATATATAATACAGCAAGTAGCATTACACCAACAACAAAACGGGACTATTGGCTTAGTGGACTACCATACAAAAACTGCTGTTCCGGTCGCAAATGGTGAGGTAGTGAAATAACAAATGCCGGTACCAGTCTGCAACCAACGTCCCACCCCCGCCCCGTATCCATGTAACACCTTTCGTATGGCACATCAGTAGGATTTGTTTACAGGCTACGCAACGGGTCCAGTACAGGGAATGTACACAACTCAAATTGACAAACACTGGATTGCATTGAATATACTGTTATAATGCAGGCACAATTAAACCAGTAGTATTAAACATTGTAACTACATATGTCATCTGTATATGTTAATTACTTACAGGCTTCACTGCTGAAGAGATTGCTCACGATTTTGGCGCCTTTAACAAAATAAAAATTTACCGTTCACAGCCTGTAAAAAAGAAGAAATTATGACTTTACGTCCATTGAATGCTACAGGACAGTTAGTTGGATGACATTACTGGGTTTTAAGTGACTTACTTGTTAGGTTGAATGGCTCTGCTCAAAGTCGGAGTCCGAACGTAAGCACAACATCTAGTGTGCCGTGGGAACTGGTCCAAACAGGCCTGCAAATACAGTGCGCCTCCTTTTATACCCTAATGTAAGTGTTGCAGTCAGTGAAAGTGTGGTAGGACTTTTGTGGTACGCGCTTGTTTAAATAGTGTCTCACTAACCCAATTTCTATTGATACTTTGCAAATGTACAACATTTCGTGTCCCTAATCCCCAAAAAGCACTTCTGCTACATAAAACAATAGACAGCCTTTAATTTAAAGTATGTAGAACATTTTTTACGTTATCGATTGGTGAGCGTATGTTGCTATTTATTATTACACTATACAAACTTTTAAGTCCAGGAATACAATACAACACGCCCCAGAGTAAAAAAAACGATGTAAAAGCTTGCGATTTTGTGAACTGCGTTGTATTTGCCTAAAACAGCTGAGACACTACAATCGCGTGGCAACAGCATGCGCACTGAAGGCGTGCGATGTAATGCCTTTTACGATTTGAAAACTCCGTGGTAATTGCTGGCGTTGTTATGGTTCGCGATGTATCATCATACATCCATCTGCAAATGCCAGAAGAAAATGCATAAAACCATTGGGCAGAAGTTTGAATGTCAGAAAATATAACGATATATTGCGAATATTAAAAACTGATAGCTCTAAACTCATTGTATTCGGCGTTAGCAGATTCCAACTGGCCACCAATTTCATAAGGAAAAAGAAAGGGCAAAAATTTTAATTAAAAAAAATAATAATAATATCTTGCATTAGTGTAATTTGTATTCGGGTACAAGGATGTGTAATATAAAATGTGACCTCTTACATTAGAATTGATTGCAGTTTTTAATTAGAATTTATTCATCGATATCATTGAAGTATTCTTAGCATTTTATTGATTGTGTATTTTTTAACCGCTTCGACGCGGCTGGAATTCCCCCGCTGTGCGGGAGAATTCCACGCGTGCGCGATTCGGACGGACCCCGGCCGTTCTCCGCACACGCCCACCGTGACGTCGGATGGCCGGGGGCCGTCCGACACATGGAAGGGGTTAAAGAAGCCTCTGTAAATCTGCACTTTGCACTTTCTGGAATATTTCACAAAAAATTGTAAACAGGGAATTGAGTCTCAGCGTCAAAATGAATTGAAGATTTGCAATTGTGTAATTATAGTGTACCGCCACAAAATTATGATGGTGCTAACTGTAAATAATAAGAGGATTAATGTATTGTATGTGTTTTTAGAAATGTTTTATAGTATTTAAATAATGCTTTGATGATTCTGTGAATCGAATAAAGATCTTTGAATTGAAGAAAACACTTCTTGGAAAATGCACACACAGAGAATGACCTAACGTGCACCGTTGTGGACAAACCAAGATTCTACCCCAACTCGGGGGACAAGAAGAGGTCACTTCTAGTCAGGGAACAGAAATGGGTATACAGATTAAAGAGCCATATAAATGGGCTGAACGAGGACATCCCATGGTATACTATAAATCGTTGACACCATGGGTACCACATATATGAAGAACTCAGAGAGAAGTGGATATAACAACACTACTCACACCCATGTGGACATGGAACTTAACTAGTATTCCCATGATATGTGAGTATCTATATAACCTTCCTTAAGGTGGTTTATTTGAACACCCCTCATGGTTCCACTTTGCTTTTTTAACTCATGGTATTACATTACATAGAATCAAGCAAGGGATGACTATTTTGTATTCATCCTAAACATGATGAATTTCCACCAACTTTTACACCTTGCAACTATGGAACAAGAACGTGTTATACACTAGGAAGCAATTGATATTTATATTTATACAACACTAGGAATCCATATCATCGGATCCCCAGTCCTTACCAATGTATAGTAGAATTTCTTAACTATAATGAGGGCGCCTTCATGTCAGGGCCGGTAATAAACCTGTAGGCCTTTTTAACTCCATCTGCTGTCTCTTAATAAAGTAAAAAAACTGGAGTGGGCAATGTTACCATACCACGCTGCAGTTGCCTAGGTGACCAGGAGCAACATCAGGGTGACGCGGTCACGTGATGTGAGGACACAGAGAGACTTCGTCACGTGACCGAGCCACTCTTAGGGAAGCCTCGCCCGGCTGCCGGTATCTCTACACGGCGAGCCCGAGACAAGAGGTCGAGGCGGAGCACCACCCTTGGAGTAGTAAGGAGCAGCGGGGGTGGGCATTTCTGCACGAGGGGGGCCGCATGAAAGCAATGGTCATGTGTCTTTACGCGCCAGTGCCCCGTATATATATAAAAAAGTGAATACTTCTAACAGGGTTGTTTATATGTTTTAAGATCGGGATGCGAATACATAGCTCATTAATCTTGGCATATCGTGAACCATCATAGCCAGAAATACCGGGATCATTAACGTCCTGAGGTGGTGCAGACATACAGTGACTTTCTTCCGCTTCCCGAAAAACATCGGGGCATAACAGTTAAAATAACCTTAATTAGCGCTTAAGAAACCCAGTTGGGTAGAAAAAGTGTGGATAACCCAGACACAGTTAAGAGTGCAATGCTATCTATCGTTAAACTGTGTCTTCTTTATGTTTTTATATATTTTTTCCCCCAGAGTGTGACTACAGGGGGTCTCCTCCTCTTACTCGCCAGTTTAAGCATGGCTTATTTGAAACTCGGTGAGTTGAGTCTTTTCATGTCCTCGGATGGAGGAGGGAAAAGAGAGCATAAGGGGCATTTTGCCCTAGCAAAGTACGGTTCCTTTTGACCAGATTATATGGACAAGCATGTGTGATAGGTCCGACTAAGGACAAGATAAGGCATAATATACACATGCCGTTTTGTTTGCATACTGAGGTGGTGCATGCCTCTGTGGAGGTAGGAATCGGACATACTCAATAAAAAGAGTGCTGGTTGGTTGGATGGAGTAAAACTGGTTGGACTTCACAACCGTTACCCAGGTATAACTGACCCCACCCTTTTTCCATCTTTTCTCTACCCACAGATTATCTGGAGTGAGTTACTGAATGGGTCCCTCTCTCTGCGAACAACTAGTTCCGGAGACTCCAAACTCGGGGTATTGAGGGAGTTTAAGATACTGGGATCTGAAAGGTCCTGATGAATGCCGTGGTGACCTGAAATTGTAGGCACAAGTCAACCAGCTGAAACATGTCGACAACCTGGCAGTAAGAAGGGGTGAAGGAACTCCTAATACTTTCCTGTCACCAACATCCTTCACGTTTTTAATCCTAGTCAGTGGATCTAGGAATAAATTATTTACGAAAGATACCACTGAACTAGTTTTAATCTTCACTGCACTTTTTCTTTCGGTGATCCCTGGATCCATTACTTATATTATTATTCTTATATGTTTGTATTGTCTTCCCCTCCCTTTTGCTCCACCACAGGCGTTGATCTGCGCAGGGGTGTATTGAAGCAAGCCTGATGATGAAGCATGTCACAATTTTGTGAGTGAGGGCAGTATTTTTTCACTAAGCACGTGCCACCACTCTTGAAGAGATTCATACACACTACTCCTCTGTGTGTGGGTTACAGTTGTGATTGGGGAGGCTGGAGTAGTGGTTGTGCTGTGCCTCTCCCCCTTCTTGTGTGTGAGAATTTATTCTGCTTGACCCATCCGATGGTGGAGTAACTTCTTAGGAAGGCCCCAACCACTGATACCTTTCTCCTTTTGAACATTTGCTTAAAGATTTAATTAGGGATGCCGCTTCTAGAGCTAGAGTAGGGACAGATAGAGTTAAATGCTTTTCTTTAATGAAGGGCCAATGCAAGGAAACTTGGACTCTTGCTTGCTGAAAACCTGCAAAATAATCATAGAACTTATAGCTCTTTTCTTGCTGCACTGAGTAAATCTCTTCCGGCAACTTGGATTTCTTCTGTTTCTTTTGTATTTCTATACTCTCATGCTGAGATGTGTATATGTGGAACTATTTCTAAATTTGTAATAAACTTGACTAACCTTCAATTGGTTGTCAACCTGAGTTATTGGGTAGCTATAATGAGTTACACTGCATACTAAATTGATCAAAGAAAGTTTTGCTCCCCTTAACACTTTCATGTTGCTAAAAAGAACCATCGAAGAATTGACAGCGGAGGAGTACTAAATAAACGGGCCCAGGCCCTTTCAGAACCCTCTACTTATCACACTGGTGGTATCTCTCAGGGCCACCACTCAGATCCAATCTCTGGAAGATGTCAACTGCTAAATAGTTTTTGGGTTGTCTAGGTGCACCCAGGGAAGCTTCCTACTGGCCTCTCTATGCCATTGATGGCATAATCCTTAGCATATATGCATGAACTATAGGGAAGGGCGTTGCAAACATTACTGGTGTACCCGCTGTTAGCGTTTCCCAAAGCTGTTTGCAAACATTTGTAATAAAGCATGAATGGAGTTTAAAAGATGGAAGATGCATGCTGCTCACACTTTACAAACCCACCTCTTGTCTTATTTCCGCCCTTGTAATGTTTGAGAATAAGTGATGTAAATATACATACTTTCCAACTAGCAAACCCATACAGCATTGGCTGGAGAAATTTCTTGAAAGCAAAGCCCCCTGCAATCTAATACTCCTCTCAGATCAGGGAAACCTGACACCAGTCTTATTGAATGGCACTTTGCAATTGTGCAAAGCACCAGACATTGACTTGGAATTGGACTCCTACCAATCACCAGCTTTTGTAAATATAACCTGAAGCTGCGTATCACCTCAAGGATAATTTTCCTCAAGCTCTTATTGCTAAACTGTATCCAGTGCGTGGCACCCACTTCCTCCCAACTAAAACTAGACCAAAGCCGTGCTGAAGCTCCACATGCCTTTGCTGCTGCTGATCTTGCCCAGAGTGGAAGGCCCTGGCCAGTCTTATGAGTCCAGCCCTGATGCAAAGAGCTTGAGCTTGCATTATCACTCACCATGAGATGGACACAATGGTCACCTGCAAGTACAAATTAGTTGGTTTTTATTCAGCTTGGCCAACACAAACCCTCTTTGTATCAGTGTTTGTTAATTTCATCCATTTCCTAATTGCTCCCATGACCTTGTTGAGCATGATGGTTCAGTATTGAGTTGCTAGCCAGTGACCCTTGGAGTCCCATCTACTCCCATGTTGTTGCCCCTGTGTATGTCATAGTACCCTCAAGGTTGGCGTACCTCCACCATATCCATGTCTACAACCTCCAAAACACTGACCCTTTTCCTACAGGTACCATTGGCACTGTTGATACTATTATGTTTGTGTTCTTTTTTAGTGTTTAGAGGTTAATAAAAATTTAGGACTGTGAATAATGTTTAAATACTGACGAGACACAAAGTGCCTGAATTAGAGTTTGGCGGACAGGGTATACCATTCCGAATGCGACTTAATATGCTGTCCAACAAACACTAGGCCCAACTGCCTCATTTAGAGATAGGCAGACCTTACGCTTTCTGTCTACTGAGTCCGCATTGGATCCATCGACAGAAAACCTTCTCTGATGGGCCAATAGAGTAGTGGCCATTGGAGAAAGGACAATATACAGCCCACTTTATTTAGGGTAGATAACATGACGTATTTATTTTCCTGTCTGTTACTGCCATGAAAAACCTTGCAGTGAGGGACAGAAAAAAACAACCTAGGAGAAAACTCCCAAGGTGTGCGAGTCAAAAGTTTTTTTTTCACAGCACTTTGTAAGTTTGTTTCTGGAAAACAAAAACTTCATAAAAGTTTGGTGAACGGCCATCAAAACCGATGGTAGCCATCAACCAATCTTTTTGGACCATGAAAGGAACCTCTATGATAGTCATAAATTCCAATGAACAGTGATGATCGTTGGACTGGGGCTCATTTCCAAATTTAGCAGACAGTAGTCTGTCCACCAAAGTGTAAATCAGGCCCAAAGTATCCCATTTTGACGGGAAGATTACTATCCTCCATTTTCACTCAACAGTGTTCAGAAATATGGGTAGGCCTGGTCGGAATTTTAATTTCGCCAGCGGAATGAAAGGAATTTGGTAATTTCGCGTTACCCTTGTAATGCGGAATTACTGATAAATTCTGCCGCTCCACCAGTGGAATTAATCTGCAGTAAATTGTAAACTAGGCTGGAAGAGGGAGCAGTCCCTCTATGTTTAAAAATCAATGCCAATTAAAGTATATTCTGCAGTGGTTTTTAAACATAGAGGGACTGCTCCCTCTTGCTGCTCTTTTTAGAAACCACTGCAGTGCATACCCATCTGCGACCTTAAATACTGACCACTTCTAGCCAGTAGTTGAACTTCATTTCGAGTTGAAATTAGACCCCTTACTCCAGCTCAGGGAAGTGTTTACTTGATAAAAGAAAGGCGTGAAGATGTAAATCTGGTGTAACGCATGGCAACGCAAGCTGTGCTTTGTGCTACTCTTCCCTGGTACAGCATTACATGCGTGGAGTGTGGCTGTTCCCAAGCCCCCACCTATGGATTTTGTTGCATTCTCAGATTATCAAGACTGGTATACCTGGGAATACGGAAAATTGCTACGCCTGTTTCCTCTTTCTAAGTGTACTGCATTTTGTAACACACCTATAAAAAGGAAAAAGCCTTATAGGATTCTTTTTGTGGAGGAAGGGACAGCTCCTTTACAAAAACAATCATACCTGCAATGCAGGCACCCTTGCACCATGGCGAAAGGGTGTCTGCATTGGTGCTAGGCAGCAAATTGTGCACCAGTTCAGGCAGAGAGCAGGAATGTGCAAATTATTAGAAATATGGTGCATTCCTGCCCTCTCCCTTTAACGCAGAGCAGCAAGTTGTCATGCTGCGTTGCGTTGTGTGATAAATTGATAGATCTGGCCCACTATTCTCACAGGCCTGCTGCAATCTACCCAGAACCCTCTCTAAGTGGTTCTCCACTTCACTGACAGACATTTTTCACCCTTCAAGAAATACAATCACATCTCAATTCTCACTGACCTGCACTGGGTACCTGTGAGGAAAGAATAAAGTATAAATTGGGTTGCCTAACTTGCCAAGCAGTTCATCTTAAATTGTGGCCATATCTCTCTAACCTTCTCAGATTCTCAGGAGACTTGACAGGATTCAGAAGTATAGACAACCTCTGCTTGAAAGCCCAAGCTTCGTAACAACGCCTAGCCAACATCAACCTTTCTCAGGAGCTGCGACTTCTCTGTGTAACACTCCTAGCAGACATCAGAATCAAATCCACCCTACTAATTTTTGTAGCTACTACTACTAATTTTTGTAGCTACCTGCCTGACTGCTCTCTTCCACCTGATACTTCCTACACTCCCAAGCTGCCAACTCTGCAATTGTTCTTCCATTCTGATCTCTTCAAAGGCCTTGTCTCCTGAGACTCCTCATTAATTATCACGTCTGTCCTGCCTCCAAGTTATCCTATATCCCCGCATTAGCATGTCTCTTGATAGCTGTTGGTCTTTTTCACAATTCAAACTCATCAATTAGCAATCAGGCTACCATCAGTCAGTGGCTGCTACCACCTGCATCCACTGCTATCTGATTTACTGCTAATAGGACTCTCATAACTTGGATTGAGCTGTTGGCTATTTTACTTCTTTTGCTATTGTTAAATATATGATGCATTTTTCAATTTATTTTTGGGGTTACTATTTGTTATAAAGCAATTTCTGGGGCATTCAGCCAAGAAGCTTAGCCCTAATGTCCTCTACTGTACGATCCTTGCTACTAATGCTAATCCTTATTCCTGATTTATTGCTAATTGGACTATCACACCTTGGATGGAGCTGTGACTATTCCACACGTACTACCTTTAGTTAAATCTATGACTCATTTCTATAAGGAAGCGTCTTTCCATGTAAGAGTTACTGTTTATTGTAAAGCATCTACATACTTCACAGTGAATGAACACTACATATAACATTTAAATGAATGTATAAACAAACAGATATATAGAGGAATATCCATGTTCCTTGCCTTCTTAAGACCAGGACGATTTAGAGAAAGGCTGTGTGGCTATGACCTTAATGAAGAGAAAGTTGTAATTCTTGATGTGGATGCAGGCCTTCCCTGATCAAGAAGATTCAGATGCAAGGCCCAGTGGGCTGAAGCTTGCATGCAGGATGTTTCAAGCAAGTACAGGATCTTGTGACTGAGCTACCCAGAACCACTGAAAGAACATCTGTGTTTCAAGAGGGTTGTTGAGCTTTTGGGAACAACCCATACCATCTGGTACTTTACAGGAACCCATAGCTTCCCCCTTTTTAGCTTGAGAAGGACAAAAAGGACAGGCAGGAATATCATATTTGCCCTAGCCTTAAGGTAAGGTCCTGTTGACTGAGGTTGGCCATCCTAATTCCAGAACTGATTGAACTGTCTTTCCAACCCTTCAGGTTCTAGAGTATCATGTATTGACGTTATTGGTGAAAATTGGTGGAAACCAATGTCATCTATTGACGCTATTGGTGGAACTGCTCATCTGTTTTCATTGTGTGTCTCAAATCCCAGCAACTGAAAATGATCCACTAAAAGAAAGTCTTGATCACACCTGATTGCTTTCAAGATACAGGTCCAGGAAGTTTCTAGTACTTTTGGTGGACATATAATTATGGTGCCATAGTAAGACCTGTACCTGTAGTCCCTCTGAAATGACTGTGGGACCACTTTGACCTCTAACTGTTGAACTCACATCTTTGTCCTACAACAACTAGATTCCCACTAAGTACCTACTTGTTGGGATAGACCATTGTTCCTTTTGAGTGGTGAGTTTTCTTTGGCTTAATTTTTGGCCTGAGTTTTGTGACTGTTTCTGTTGGATTCTCAACCACCAAGGTTCACATCTCCTGAATTGTCATGCTCATCACCCAGAACCATTGAGGATATAAACCATGGCAGAGGACAGACGTATCATAGCAGTTGGATGTATAGCAGCATCCTTTCAGCTCCATTGCCTGATTATAGTAATCATACCTGAAGCTTTCCCCAGAGGGTACCATTAGTCATGGGGCCCCTTGATATTTTGTTGTGGCTAAACACAACTGCATAATAATTGTTATTGGAGTCATGTTGATCGCAGACAGATGTGGGCTTTCTTGTTTGAGCTACTTTTCTTTCCTAAATTTAAATTAAACACCCGTTTACTTTCAAAGTTTTAACTGGACATAGAATGAATTGTTTGTATAATATAGCATCCCATTTCCAAACCCTCAACCACGTCATGTAGCAAGCCTTCACTGTTAATCTTCAACATCCTTAGAGTGTCAAATGCACACATGGAGCCGTATTTGTATGCACTGTCCATAGTACACCCCTAATAAGGTGCATAGGGTGCAAAAAAGGGATTGTGTGCTGTATTATATATAATGTGCTGCCCTCGGGGCAGTCTCAAACTCACTGTTCCCCTCAGAATAGCGCATTACTGAAAGGTAAAGGAGCTGTTTGAAGCAGCTGTTCAGTCTTTCACAGTGCAGGCTGCACACAGCTACACTTCAAAGGCGAGGTGGAATTCACCCTGCTCACAGGTATAGTGAGTGACTGCACTGGAGTGCAGGGGGATGTTGAAGGGGTCTATTGGTCCTTCGTTGCTCTCATACAGAAGGTGCCTTTGTGGGGTGCACTGATTGTGTACCACTTCTTTGTGGCACACAGTCAGTGTGCCTCCTGGCGGTCTCAATGTCTCTGCAACCACTTCCATAATACAGCACAGGTACAGAGGAAATGAGTTTCCCTCATTAGCATGGCGGGCCAGGCCTCCATGCCAATGATAGAATGCCACCTTAGATTAGCACTGGTGCTATATGTGAGCCGGCCTATATGTATTACAGAAGAGACTGCACAAGCACCCAGGGACATCTTAAGGATTTTGGGGGCCCTGGGCCAAACATATTTTGGGGGCCCCTGTTCAGAACAGCTTTGAATTTATGATCCAATTTGAGCCCCTGTTTCCCACGCAGTTTCCGCTTCTTCAGCTGCGTTAGCGATCCAGTTTGCATCATAGGCATTAGCCTATATATTCCCGATGTAAACGGACGCGCGCACCTGACAGAGGTAGGATTTAGTGTTTCCTGCCCTGCTACTAGGTTTTTAATACCTTTTAAATTGTATATGTGTGGCTGAATTACTCTGTGCTTTTTAACAATTTCTCCTACCTACGCGCACTTGCACTTTACTTGATTCTGCTTGCCTACACCTCCTTAGCTGCTCCGATTCGCATCTTGCTTTTCCTCCAGTCGTGGTCTGCCGCGGCTGATACGCCCATTGTGCGGAGGGCTGGGGCTACTATCGGGCTCCTCACTTCCGCCCATGCAGTTTCCGCTTCCTCAGCTGCATTAGCGATCCAGTTTGCATCATAGGCATTAGCCTATATATTCCCAATACAAACGGACGCGTGCAGCGGGCCCTGTGGCGCGCCAAAGGCAAGCCTGTCTGCGCCCGTCAGCATCCCGGAGGTGTCCGACGCCGGCCATGCTGCCCAGTTCCCCTCCGGTGAGTTTCTTTATATTACAATAGGGAAAAACTGCTTAGCCTTAGGCGGCTACCATTATGTCAGTGTACAGCGGCTGATCCGAGCTTGGAGGTAGACTTTCGATGCAATAAGTGCAACTAATCTCTCCTCCAGCCCAGGAAACTCGCACCAAAGATCCTCCCATGCAACAGTAAGTGTAAAAACAACAAGAAAACAGAGGACATAAAGGCCACCCTTTTAAATTGTCGCTCTATGCAAAAGCATGAACCACACATTTATGACCTACTTTTAGATGAACAGCCTGATCTTTTATTTCTCACTGAGACCTGGCTGTCTGAAGCCTCCAACCCTACTATCACCTCGGCCATCCCTACGGGTTATAAAATCCTTAGGAGGGACCGACCGAGTGGGAAGGGGGGCGGTGTCGCCATAATTTACAATAAAAAACTAGACTGCTCTCCCATCCCGATGGAAAACATCGAGGGGACAGAGTCCTTAGGCTTCCGCTGTACCTTATCCCCCCCATCATAGCATAGCTGGTTTTCAGTTGGAAATTTTATTACTACGCTTAATGCAGCCACCACCTCCCTGGCCTTAAAATACAACAACTGCCTTATTCTATGAGATTTCAATATACATATGGACAATGTAAAAGACCCTCAAACAATTTCCTTGTTGGAGACGCTGCAGGCCTGCAACATGTTTCCATCTATTTCTTCGGCCACCCATGAGAAGGGCCATACCCTAGACCAAATATTTCACAACTTTGACATATCAGTAAGCCTACCTCTTCCAATTACCTGGTCTGACCACCTCCTATTAAAATTTGTCATTCCCAACTCTGCCACAGCCCCTCGGGCTAACGCAGGGCAGAGGGTCCCTAATTACAGGACGTTCCATAAAATATCCATCCCGATGTTAGCAGACGCCCTCGGTCGTTCCTCACCGGAGCTGTCTGGCTGCCCCGACTCGGACGCCCTCTCAATAGATTCATGGCTCCGAACCAACATTGGTGCAGCGGTACCGGTTGTTTCCCGCTCCTCAAAGAGGTCGCCCCACCAGCTCCATGGTTTAACGATTCCCTCAGATCTAGCAAAAGTAATTGTAGAAAAATGGAACGGAAATGGCGTGAATCCTATATACCTAAGGACAGGAAGGTGTATAAAGACACCTTAAAAGTTCATTACATTCTCGTGAAGGCAGCCAAGAAAAACTTCTTTCAAACCAAGATAGAAAATGCCCAAAATAAGAGTAAGGAAATCTTTAGCATAGTTAAATCCTTTACCGCCCGAAAGCCGGCACAAAGGAAGGGCCATGCACGGAAGAATGGTCTAAGCAAATAGCTCAATTCTTCCACAAAAGATCTCCGTGATCCAACAAGCCTTCACTAACATCTCAGAGGAAGAACTGAACTTCTACCTTAGTTCTTATAGCAAATTTCACCTCTTGGATCCTCCATCTTTATTAGCTTTCCCTGAGTTTCAGCTTGAAGAGTCACTGACCCTTCTCCAAAGCATTAAGCCTGGCTCTCCTACCGATCCATGTCCAGCGAATATCCTGAACCTATTAGCTCCCACCATAAACCCCACGGTAAACCAGCTCTTTAATGCTTCCCTCTCCTTAGGCAACATGCCGAAATTATGGAAGAATGCTAAGATCCTTCCACTGATAAAAAAGGCTAACGCCAAACCGATGGACCCTGCCCACTACAGGCCAATCTCCCTTCTTCCGGCCCTCTCCAAAGTATTAGAGAAGCATGTAAACAAGGCCCTCCAAAAACACATTGAAGATGGGAAGCTCCTTCATGAGTCCCAATCCGGTTTTAGGGCTAACTACAGTACGGAGTCCGCTCTGCTGGAAGTGACTGAATTTCTCAAGGGTAAGCTGGACCAGGGAGGCAAGGCTGTTTTGATACTGCTCGATATGTCGGCGGCCTTCGATACGGCCCCACATGAGAGGCTCCTGGAGAGACTTGCTAACATCGGCCTGGGTGGGACCGCCTTAACATGGATGTCATCCTTCTTGGCAAATAGATCTCAGAACATCTGGCTCCCCCCTTTCTCATCCCCGGTTCCGGCCATGAATGTAGGTGTCCCTCAGGGCTCCATTCTCAGCCCTACCCTTTTTAATATATATCTATCCCCCTTGCATTTCTGGTAGAGGAAGAGGGCGTCAAAATTGTTTCCTATGCTGATGACACTCAGCTGATTTTTACATGTGAAAAGGAACCGACTTTGACGGGGCAATGATTAGGTCTTGCCTCACAAAGGTTTTTAACTGGCTTAAGATCAATCAGCTGAAGTACAATCCTGACAAAACTGAAGTTGTTTTCTTTGATAATCCAGAAACGCCTGACTGGAGCTCTTGGTGGCCAAAAGATCTGCCGCCCGTGGAAAAGGAGAAAGTCAAAAACTCAGGAATTGTCATAGACAAGACACTCTCCATGCGCTTTCAAATCCAAAATCTAACTGGCGCTTGCTTTGGCATACTCCAGATGCTAAAAAAATTCCTGCCACTGTTACCGCTTGAGAGCAGAAAGATTGTGGTGCAGGCTCTGGTGACCAGAGCCATCCTGAGACCTAAAGCCAGATCTAGTATGACCCCTATTAAGTCTCTACACTGGCTCCGCATAAAAGAACGGATCGACTTCAAAGCGATGACCATGTTCTTTAAAGCTTTCCACGACTTAGGAGCCGGCTACCTAAATCGCGTTAAAGCGCGTTAATTGCTACACAACATCTAGACCCCTAAGGTCTTCCAAAGCCAACCTGGCCATCGTGCCTAAAATATGCCGTGCCTGCACTGGCGGCAGATTCCTCGGCCTTCTAGGTGCAAAATTGTGGAATAGACTCCCTGAGTCTCTGAGACTAACCACAGACCTACTCTCTTTCAGGAAGAACTTAAAAACCTGGCTTTTTAATAACTGATGGGTCTTTTACGCACGTTTTCCTCCCGCTGTCACGCGCCAGGACACTCTAGTCTGAGTAGCTGCGCGCTTTATTAAATACACTATTTCATTTCATTAGGTCCCTGACAGTGCAAAGGAACACTCGTCCAAATTCTAAGGGCCTTATTTATGAGGCCTTGCTTCACTTTTATGCCGCCGGTGCGTCACTTTTGTAACGCACCGGCATCGTAAAAAATGTGCCATGTTACGTCCTATTTACAAAATGACGCATCTAGGCAGATGCGTCACTTTGTAAACCCCTGCACCACATTATACCTGCGCCAGGTATAATGTATGCAGGTTGGGTGTTACCCCGCAAAAATCCTCGTAGAAGTGGCGCATTGAAATCTATGAGAACTCAGTGTGCCACTTCTAGGACACCATTGCATCAATATCTTACACCTGCCTCACAGCAGGCGTAAGACTGATGCAGGCCCTTTCACATGGGGCCTGCCCCATGTGAAAGGACACATTGCTGGAGTTGCGTCTATTTTCAGACACACCCCAGCAATGCATCACTTTTGCGCCCACAGATACGTCAGAAATACTGACGTATCTGTAACTCTTTGCGACATGATGCGTCATAAAGTAAATATGACACATCCATCATGTCGCAAGGAGGGCGCACTAAGAAGTGACGCATCCCTGTTTTCACACAACGATGCATCACTTCTCATAAAATAAGGCCCTAAATGTGTTTACATCTAATATTCAGGGATAGTTATATGTGTTTTCAATATTGTAACACAGCAGCTGCTCACCAATATTTTTTTGATAATCAAGTTTATTGATTTCATAACATAAAAACCAATCAGCAAAAACACGGAGGACAATAATTCTGTTGCATCTGTAAGAACAAAAGCATCCCACATTTTTACACCCCATGAGATACACATCGGTAAAGTGGTTTAGCAAATCACTCAATATCTTCCACGGTGCCCAGCCATTTGCCCCACACCCTACGATATTTCTTTGGGCATCCACGTGCCACGTACAAAGCCTTTTCTTGGGTCGCGCACCAGTCCACTCCCTTTCGCCACTTCCCCAAGGCCGGTGGATCGGGACATTTCCATGCCGCCGTTATGTCGCGTTTGGCTACAATCATGGCTGTATTAAAAAATATCTTGTCATTTCTGGACCCGTCCAACCCATCCGTGATCCCTAACAGTGAGTGCCGTGGATCGTGGGGAACCTCCCATCCCAGGACTTCGGTAAGCTCTTCCTCGATGGCCCCCCAAATACCTTCCAATTTAGGACAGGAACAGACCACATGAAAAAAATCTGCCGGGATCTGGCCACACCGTGAGCATGACGCGTCGGAGCGTAAGCCCGCTCAGTGGAGGCGCAGTGGAGTGAGGTAGGCAGCATGTAGGTAGTATAGCTGGATTAGCCTAAGTTTGGCGGAGGCGGTGATTGTCTTGGGTGCCATGAGGGCATCTCGCCAGTCCACCTCGTCCAAAGGGCCCACCCACTCTACCCATTAATCCCTCAACTTGTCCAGTGAGGTGGGGGTGTTGTTGACTAGGGTGCGATATATGCGGGAGATGCCCCCCCTACCCAGATCCCCCAACAGAGTCTGAGCCTCAGTAGGGCTGTATTCCGGGAGCCGGGTGTCGGCGGTGATGTGAGCCTGGAGGGCATGTCTTAGTTGTAAATACTTATAGAATTGGGAGGGGTGTAGGGAGTAGCGGGTTTGCATATCCTGGAAGAAGAGCATGTGGCCTCCGGCCCAAACGTCCCCGAGTTGCGTGATGCCGATAAGGTCCCAAGTTTTGAATCCCCGCAGACCACTAACCTCCCGAAGCCAAGCCCCGTGCCACAGGGGTGTACATTGAGTCAATTTACACGACCAGCCAGTGTGACGTAACGATGCTAGCCAGGCCAGCAGCACAGACCGTATCACGTCCGGTAGTTGGGACGGGATAGGCCCCCCATACATCATGGGCTGGACTTTGGACAGTCCCAGCTCGCTCAGTTCCAGCCGGTAGGCCGGGTCGGACCAACCCCCATTAAACCAGTCATGGACCACTAGGAGACGTGTTGCTAAAAAATACAAATACAAGTGCGTCAACTCCATACCCCCGTCAAAGGAGGGAACCCGGCATGTGGCCAGGGCCAGGCGCGCCCTTCCCCCACCCCATAGAAATTTAGTCGCTAAGCTATCCAGTTCCCTAAACCAGGACCTAGAGAAGCCGAAGGGAGTATTTTAAAGGACATAAAGAAACCTGGGAAGGATCATCATTTTAAACAAAGCAACCCTGCCCAGAGGGTTCAGGGGTAACGTCGTCCATTTTTGGAGGTCTTCTTTGGCCTTTTTAACCAGTGGGGTGACATTGAGGGACCAACCCAACTCCGGAAGCAGGGTGACCCATATCCCCAAATACTTAAAAGAATTGCGTCGGAGCAGTATGTTTGACTGCCAGTCATAACACTCCCTCGATAAATGGAGTGGGACCAGCACTGATTTCCCTGGGTTCAATCGGAGACCTGAGGCCTGCCCAAATGCCTGTAAAATCCTGAGGCAATGCGGTCCAGAGGAGGCGGGTTCAGCTAGAAAGAGCAGGACATCATCTGCGTATAACGCGATTTTGTCAGTTTCGGTATTCGGCCATTCCCAGCCCCTAATGCGCTCCTCTGCCCGCACCAGGGACCCCAAGGGTTCCATCACCAAAGCGAACAGCAGGGGTGAAAGGGGACATCCCTGCCGTGTGCCCCTCTCAATGGGAAAGGCTTCGGACAGTACACCGTTGACCAGGACTCGCGCGCGCGGCTGTGCATAGAGTACATGGACCAGGGCCATGAACCGGGGTACAAACCCCATCTCAGCCAATACATCTTGCAAATAAGCCCAGTCCACCGAGTCGAAGGCTTTTTCAAAGTCTATAAGGAGAAGAGGTAAATAAGGGGTAAGTAAGTGTTGATGAGCCAGAGCCAGAGCCAGAGCCAGCTGCAACCTCCGAAGGCAGTGACGGGTCGCGCGCTTGGGCATAAAGCCGCATTGGTCCGGGTGGACCAACAAGGGCAAATAAGGCTTCAGGCGCTGGGCCAAGATAGTGGCGTACAACTTGATCTCCGTATTAAGGAAGGATATGGGACGATAGTCCGCACAATGACGGGAGGGAGGCTGGGATTTCGGGAGGACCACGATAGTGGCAATATCCGTTTCGGCTGGAAAGGAGCCTTTTTCCAAGGCTTCCCGAAAGAGACATCCAGATGAGGCACAAGAGTGTTGCGGTACAACGCATAGTATTCTTGGGGAAGGCCGTCTGGTCCCGGAGTCTTACCCGATGATGTGAGGGAAATTGCTTCCTCGATTTCTTTCCTGGATATGGGGCGGTCCAGGTCATTCTGGGCAGCCGCCCCCAACCGAGGGAGACGCACGTTACCTCTTTCAAGGAGAACGTGAAGCGGTAGGTCGGGGGTTTGTGTTGCCTACAAACGTCGATAATAAACAGCAAACGTGCGGGCCATCGCTAATGGGGCACTATGCATCGCGCCCTGATCGTCTACCACCTCTGGAATTATACGGTTCGCCCTGGGGTAAGTGGCCAACCTATGCAAAATCGTACCGTTTTTGTCTCCCCAACCATATACCCTTGCCACCGACGACCTCCATAGGAGCTTGGCCGCGTCCAGGGATAACTGCCTAATCTCGGCCTGGAGGTGAGCGAGTTGCCGGCCCCGGGCGGCGTCCTCAGACCGGGAGAGTGATTGCTCCAAGCGAAGCGCCTGCGCCTCCCTCAGAGTAATGTCACGTAGCTGCGCCTGTCTTTGCTTCTTAAGCTGCCCCTTCGCGATGCCTCATATGGTCGCCTTCCCCCGCCTCCCACAGGGTGCCCGGGGAGGACACTGACCCCACATTGGTAAGAAAGTATTGTTCGAGCTCTTCCCCTACCACCTTCTTGAAATCTTTGTCTTGGAGGAACCATGCGTTCATCCTCCATGTTTGGCGGGCTGAGGGAGGGGTGGCACCTGTACTAAGGAGCACTGGAGAGTGGTCTGAGATCCCGCTAGGGAGGATGCGAGTGTCAACAATTACCGAGCAGTCAGTGGCGGGGACGAAGATTGCATCTATGCGCGCCTGTGTGTGGTGGGCTGCGGAAGTATGCGTGAAGTGGCTGGTGCGCGGGTGCCACATGCGCCACACATCGCAGAGGCCTAGTGACTCAGACCAGGTCCTTAGCGGTTTCGCTTGCGCCGTGCGGGAGGCAGAAGGAGGGCCCGTAGTATCTAAGGCCGGGGAGGAGACTGCAATGAACTCGCCACCAATGACGGTGGTGCCTAGAGGGAAAGTAGTCAGCAGAGCCGCGGTCTGTGCAAGTGTGGGAGGGAGAGTACATGGACATGAGATTGAGGGGGGAGCCAGCCAAGGAGCCACAAACTGCCACAAAGGTACCCTGGGGGTCGTGGGTCACCTGGGAAAGGACGAAGGGCAGATTACGTTTCATAAGGATGGCCACCCCACGGGAGCCTCTGGAGAAGCCGGAGTGCCATACTCTGTCGTACCCGTAACGAGCAAGAAAGGGGCAGCGATTGCCCAGGAGGTGTGTTTCTTGGAGCAGGAGGATGTCTATGTAAAGGCGTTGCGCGTAGCGCAGGACTGCCGTGCGCTTATGCCGGTCCAGAAGACCATTAACATTCCATGACAGGACATAAAGAGATGTCCCGAAGGTGGTGTCCTCGATCATGGCGGGCGATTCCTGGGTCTAAGACCTGTCATCCCGTAGGGCTGTGTGGAAGCGTGTGGGGGCCCACAGGTATACGAGTGGTTGCATGCGTTGTGAACAAGTGTAACCCGTGGAGAAGATGCAGATGTCGAGCCGTGGAAGCTGAAACAACAAAACAAAAAGAACAACAACCTAAGAAAGAAACAATCCCAAACCTCCCCCACCCTACACTTCGGGAACGGAAGCATCTGTCGACCCCCCATTGAACGGTACCAAACTAGAACGCTCGGGTTGGTTGCGTGGAGGACCCCTCCAGAAGAACGGATTAACAGTGAATCGGCAATAAAACAATGTAAGTGAACATAGAAGTCTACTAGTGTCCGAGGACCCCACCGGTGAGGCGCCCCAATGCGGTGGCCGGCATGCAGCAAACCTGACCTTGTAGGCTGTTAAAGAGTAGGAGTGCGAGAAAGGTCTGAGTCCGTCTTGGGCGAGCCCGTCCGGGCCAGCGATGAGGATGAGCCTGGTAAGTTCTCGGTGGATCGGTGCCTGGTGCGGGGGGGAGAGCCTGACCGACTGGAGGAGTCCTGAAGACCAGGGGCCGCCACGCTCGAGGATCTGAGTGCAGCTGCCTGTGGTCGGCGCCCCCTACGAGACCTCGTGTGACGCCGGTGTTGACGTCCCGGCGACCCCGGTCCCCCAGGCTGGGAGCCCGCCTGGATGAAGGGTCACGCCGGGGGCGGAGGGGGCGTTCCTCCATCAGCCATGTCCATGCCGCCTGGGGCGAGTCGAAGAATTGCGTTTTGCCCTGGAAAATGACCCGAAGGCGGGCAGGAAATTGGAGATGGTACTGGAGGCCCAGGGCGTGCAGCTTTTTCTTAACGTCCGTGTATGAGCGCCGGAGATCTTGGACTTCCCTGGTGTAGTCCGGGAATATCATGATGACATGATTTTGGAACTTGAGGGGACCTGCTGCCCGTGCCGCCCGCAGGATGGCATCATGATCCTTGAAGTTGAGAACTTTTAGGATGATAGGACGAGGCGGGGCTCCGGGAGGAGGCCTGGGTGCCAGGGACCTGTGGGCTCTCTCAACCACGAACCATGACGAAAGGGTGTCTGTAGGCACCCATAACCTAAACCAGCCTTCGACGAAGGTGGCCACCTGATTTGTCTCGACCCCCTCAGGAAATCTCACCAGGCGGAGGTTATTGCGACGTGCACGGTTTTCCGCATCTTCAGCACGCCTATGGAGTTCCCTGGTGTGGGTGCGAAGGTGGGCCACCTGTTCCTTCAGCTGGGAAATGTCGTCCTCGGCCGTAGAGATACGGGATTCAGCTTCCGTCAGCCGCACGGTGGCATTGCGGAGGTCTTGTCGGAGGAGGGACACGTCTACCTTGATTTCTCCGATCTTTCCCTCAACGGATGCCTGCGAGGCGCTGATGGCCTGAAGGATGGTGTCTAGATCTCTGTCCTGGGGTGGGGGGGCGGACCCCCATCGCCCTCCCGGGGGGTTCCGGCTCAGAGGTGGTAAACCGGTCCATTTTGGTCTGAGTGGGCACCGGCATAGACTTAGGGCCTTTATCTCTCCCCTTGGCCGTGAGCAAGACCCAATATCTCCCCGATGGCGATGGCCAGAAATGGGGGAGACCAGTATTCACAGGAAGTCTGTGCGGAGGCCGGGAACACACAGGGGCACCGAATGTCCGTTCACAGTCCCTGGACCACCCAAAGCGCAGGCCGCCGGGGGACGCCGTCCATCGGGGAGACGCGGCACCAGCAGCGCCAACCGCAGGTCCAGGGGAGTGTGGGAGGCCGCTAAAGCCTCAGGATCAGAGTGGGCCCAGATCAAGTGAACCAGCCCTTTATCACTAACCGGTCCACGGCACCCCCGGCGTCCCCGCACCGCCAGCACGGCCAACCAGCACCAGGGGGCCACCCCAGGTAGGCAGCCCAGAGGACACCCAAGGCAACGCTCCCCACTGCCACCCGATGTGGTGGCCAAGACCGCCCGTCCCCAAATGCAGAGTTCAGTGCCTCAGACCCTTGACCAGGTCAGTCTCCCCAGCGTCCCGAGCTCGCGGACCCCCGCTCGACAGCAAGGGCGGGTGAGAGCCACAAGCATTTACAAGGGCCCAGCCAAGGAAGGGTCGGAATCTCCTGGACTCGCGCTCAGAGAGCGCCCTCCGCCACCCGGAGAGATGGCCGAACTCACCCACTGCTGGATCAGCCCCACCAATGCCTTAAGCCACAATCCAGGCCCCTCGAGCCTCCGTATTGCTAGGCTGGTGAAGGGAAAACCCTCAGTTCAGTCTGGGATCCGGATGGAAGGGGGGGGCACGCGTAGCTCTTCTCGTGCAGCCGATCCCCCGCCCCGGGCACCGGAGGGAGAGGAGGCACCCAATGAACCGGCTAGAGGCCCGTCTGATCGGGAGAATGGCCCGGCCCAGCGCCACTGTCACCACGGGCCCCGCCGCAGGCCTGACCGCCCCAGGCACCTCGGGTCAGCCAGGAAGGGATCCATCAGGGCGCCAGAGCACGCCTGTCCACAGCCTGCCCCGCCGCGGGCGGGACACACGGAGCGTCCCGCAGGTCCAGGCCCAGCAGGGGGAAAAAGGGGGGGGGCGGCGAATGTCCCACACCCGCTCGCTCCGCTGCCCGATCCGACAGCCGATCCCCCCCACTCACCGGTAGGTTCAGTGAAGATGTGCGAGTTCAAGGCCGGTCTGGCCCCGCAGCCCACAGGCACCCTCCGTCGCCACTACAGCCGCATCTCAGGCGCCAGCCGCCATGCTAGCCGATCCAACAACGGAGCCCTCCGAGTGCAGAGCCACGCACAGGATGGGGGCCGTAGGTACAGCTTGGGTCGCTCCAGACGCCGCCAGTCACGCGGCCACCCTCCTCACCACCACTCAAGCGGCGCCCAAGCCCCGCCGGCAGGGGGGCCGCCCACGCGGAGACGGGAAGGCCGCAACGGGCCGCAGGCGCCAGACGGCCTCAAAAGGCCCGCGCCGGCACCGGAGACACCGCGGGGCAGCGCCACCGGCTGAGGGACACACAGCGACCAGGTAGGAGTCCCGGATGGGAGCCGATGTCTGCTGGATTCGAGGCGGATGACGGAGGGGTCCGGAGCACTCTTAGAGTGCGACCGCCATCTTGACGCCTCAGGCCACACCTCCAGCTCACCAATATTACTGCAAATAATCTCTGTGACGCCCTCCCATTTCTTATATGTTAGGCCTTGTTTTGATCTAAAAGAAACTTTTTTTATGTATATTGCATGAAACATAAACACAACATTTCTCTGCAAAATGGCTGTACTAGACTCACACATCAGGTACATAAAAAATAAATTAAAGGAAAACAGTATTTAAAACAATCTGTTTAAGAAATATTCAAGGTCATTAGGGCAAAACTCTGGAGAACGGAGTTGACACAGTCAGGGGGCCCCCTGAAAGGCTGGGGCCCTGGGCCAGAGCCCACTTTGCCCATGCATTAAAACGTCTCTGCAAGCACCTGCAGCCCTTTCTGTAATACTGCAGTGCCCCGAGGGGTACAAAAAATTCACGCATGTTGCACTGCAGGGACACTATATGTAATACTGTATCTTGGGTAACTTGCTTATCCAACTGAAGTATAATTATAAATGGTGCATATAGACACTGGTGGTCAATCATAGTACCACCACAGATACTTCCTAGTAATCCTAACTAACCCACAATCCAGAGAAAAAGCCTCACATAAGTTGGTAGCTCCTTTTCTGATGTTTAATGGAAGTGTAAAGGATGCAGGAAAGTTTGGAGATGATCCAAGCTATGATGCAATGTTGGGTGGCCCTTGATAGTTTTTTACAGGTTAAAAAATGTGGTTCAAATATCTTAGGCTAGAAGTGTGGCGAGTACAGGACTGAAGACCGGCTTGATGATGAGGCAGCAGGGACTCAATAAGGGCAATCTGTAGGTTTTGTGAATGTCAACTTTCAAGCTAAAAGAACATTCTTTGGGGATAGACCATTGATTAGAGGTAGGTATAGTGGAGAATGTTGGAAGAGAAGATAAACAGTAACAGATGGTACAGGGATTAGAAGCAGGAAGGAAACTGTGAAATTTTGTCCTAGAAGGACTTTCAAAGACATCCTTTCACGGTTGACCTCGAGCCAATTGCCGGAGGGCATGACATCATCCCCTGTGAACACTGAGAATAGGGTGTCAGTGGCATATTGATGAAGAATCCTTGCAACATCTGAGAGGTTGCCCAATGATTTAATCTATGAACATCTGCAAATTTTCAAGTTTGTGGATGCTCTCAACCTGAGCGTCCACTCCCAGCCACTATTAAGAGATTTACTCAAACTGGTATGTAATATTGCCCTATTAAGGGACATTATTACGCAGATTGATATACAGAAGCAGAGCCACATTTTGTGAATTCCTGCCAACTGGCTGGTAATTTCTTGTTTTAGTGGCCACACAAAGTAAGCTTGTAAGTTCCTTTATATGTATGTATTGGTTCTAGATTACTTCTGTGGAACATGTGTGGCAGAGTTCTAAGGGGTGGTGGTTGAAAGGAACATCCATGTGGGAGCTTCATATTGGATGAACGTGTCTAGGGCTGCAATCAACTCGTACTACATTTCAAGCCTAACAGATTCCTAGAATTATTTACAACAGAATAGGCAATGAGTGAAAAACACAACAGCAGCCCTAGATGTATTTTCTCATGCGCAATGAACTGGTGTATTTTAGTAATAAGGTGAATTTGAAGGACAAGAGGTGTCACACATTTTAATTTTTAAGGATACGAGGTGTCACAGATCGCCTTTACATTTTCAAGAACTGCAGATGGGCAACAAATATTTTGGAGAAAGGCCCGTTACCTCTAATGGCTTGCCAAATCCAAATGACATGCACGCACCATCTGCATATCAAGTGCTACCATGGGTTTCAATGATCTCACAATGCAACGCTCAATGTGTATGGTATAGTGTTAACGTCACACACGCACCACACACATTTAACCTTGAGGTCACTCAGAGTTCTGCCATTTTGTGCAAAGTAACAGAGTAATTACTACATATGACAAGGGCCTAGGAGCAATGGAAAGCAACAATTTGTTCAACAAGGAACGGATGGTTTGAAGCAACGATTCTTTTACAAGTGAGATTTTATATTTTTGTGACTCTTGTTTGGTCACATTAATACTGCTGGTGGTCGGTGGTGGGTTTATTTTTTATATTACCGAAGTTATGCACATTTGAAGCAACACATGTCTACACTGTTAAGGATGCAACTAATTTAGAATTTGTTTTTGAATCATACAGTTATAACAAAAGTAAAAAACTCAAGCGTTGTGAAACTGCTACAGGTGATATACAACTGAAATAGCAGACTGTGTGCTTAAAACTCCTTAACTTTGTTAGCTCCTCAAGTATTTTTGCCTGCAAGAGGTGAACCTGCGATGCAATGGCAAGAGTGGAAGGAGTGGATACTGGTAATTTTTGTATGGGTGCATTCCTTAGTCAGATAAAGATTGCTCAGGGTCAGACCATCAGATATGCATCCTTTGTTTGACGGATGCTGAAAAACAGTATTCTGTAATTGAAAAAACCTTTTGGCTTTCTGATGGGCAAATATGAAATTTTGGAAGTATGGATGGGATAAACATTTTGTGATACAGACTGATCACAAACCCTTGGTTGACATTTTGAGTGGGAAGAATGTCAGGAGTTTTACCCCATGTATTGCCAGGTTATCGAAAAGGCAGTTACAATTTGATTTTGTAGCTGAATACATCCCAGGTGGGAAAAATGGATGTGCTGATTATCTTTCCCGTTCGTCTGAAATTGTTGATGAACATAGCGAAAAGGGATCTGTGGAAGATATGGAGGACTGTATTGTGGCTTCAGTGGATTTGCCCCACCTAGGTCCTTTTACAGAGCTAGATTGGCGTAAGACAATGAAAGAAGATGTAACATTGAATTTGGTAAAGAATTTAGCAGAATGAGGCTGGCCCAAGGAAAGAAATCTTGACTTTGATCTCAAATTTTTTTTCAATGTTGCTGATGAATTGACAGTGGAGGATGGTTTGTTATTAAGGGCAGACAAGTCTGTGCAACCTATTACCATAAGGAACCCTATTACAATAACAGCTCATGATGGTCATTTTGGTGCTACCGTGACCAAAAGATACATCACATTGTCCTATTGGTGGCCTTTGATGGATAGAGAGATTGATGAAATTTTTAAAGAATGTGTCACATGTTCAAGTTGTGATAAGTCCATGAAAGTGAGAACTCCACCGTTGTGTCCTATTGAATTTGTTAAAAAACATGTTATAGGCCGCATTTAGTTTGAGCATTTACTCCGCCATTTTGTATGGCATATCTGCGGTGCATAACTGTTTCTTTAGTTTTGTTGCTTACTGATTTGCTGTCCTTGGCTAACCCAAAATTATGTCTTAACATTTCTTGTAAATCATGTGACTCATGTGAGGCAACCCAGGTGCACCTTAGTCTAGAGAGTGCGCTGGCTTTTTCAAGGATGCAGTGTCTGATACTGATGAGAACATGTTTTGCCGCATCTTCAGATTTCTGTAATACATGTCTTAGCTTGAGCTAACAGGAGCAAACTGGTTCTAACTGGTTTGTTATCACCTTCCTCTTTGTTCACTACAATAAATGTAGTCCTCAGATACCTCACTCCTGTACACCCTTCCTGGAGGCTGTACGGACCTGTGCCCGCTCGAGTGTATAATAAATATTGCTTGTTATACTTCCCCTCCAGCTACCTGGTTATTTGTCTACGAGTGGACAGAGTGGTTATGGAACCAAATGAGATGGTCAAGCTGTGTTACTAATAATCTCTTGTCTCCACAAACTGCCCACAGGCCCATGGGAGAAAGTTGGGATAGACATTGTTGGTCTGTTCAATTCTTTGGCTAGCACTTCACGTTTGCGTTAGTAATGATGGATTATTATAGCAAGTGGCCTGCAGTGAAATATGTAGGTGAGTTCATGTCCAAAGCAGTCATTGAATTTCGAAAAGAAGTCTTTTTGAAAGAAAGGTTTCCTGCCATGTTAGTGTCAGACAATGGTGACCAATTTGTTTCTAGTGAAGTAGAACATTTTCTGAAAACAACTGGCATTGAGCATTCAAAAAGTTCATTGTATCATCCCCAAACCAATGGATTGGTTGACAGAATGAACAAAGTGTTGGGAGAATGCAGTCATTGCAAACAGATGTGTTGCAGTGAATGCAGTGAAGAGTATGGTTTAGTTTTATCGTACAACCCCTCATGTATCAACTGGAGTTTCACCTTTTGAATTGTTGAGTGGAAAAAGGGCCACTACATGATTTTATCCTGCATAAATGGGTTAAAATGAGTCGGTATAAGTGGTCTGATGAAAACATCAGACCTAGGGTGGAGAATGCCCAACAAAAACAGAAGAAATATTTTGATGAGAGAATCAAAGTCATGTGTTTAGAGTTTAAAGTGGGAGAGACAGTCCGAGTATGTAAACCTGTACATGTGACCAAAGGTGGAATTAAATTTGTAGTTGGTAGAGGTTAATGGAAACAGTGTGTGTGTAGAAGGTGGACAGTGTTGGAATAGCAGGAATATGGTGAAAGTTAACGATGGAAGGAAGAGAGTTGAGTGAGAGAAGATCGATCTCATCAGTCTTGACAAGAATCCATTGAAGCTGAAGTATGGAGATGATGTTAAATGTGACCAGAAACCAGATATGGTGGAAAAGGATTAAGGATTGCTGCTGAGATGCAGTGGCAGAGTAAGGAAATAACTGCCTCATTTGAGGGGCTAGGTACTTATCTTGTATGATATAGATTCCTTATAGTTGTTCAAATATTATTTGTAAATATGTTTAAGTTGTTGAGTAGATTATATATATATATATATATATATATATATATAAATATATATATATATATATATATATATATATATATATATATATATATATATCCCAAAACGTGTTTGCTCCTTCCGTCCCCCTCGCCCGAGGTAGGTAGATCGTCGTTTGTCGGCGGAGCGCGCCGGCATTAATATTTATCCATAACCAATTTAGACGATCACAAGGAGGATTTATTCACCACCAGGTCTTTTAATTTCTCAGTACTTGTATCCTTGCTAAAAATGTATGTATGTCATATGTGGTGGAGGAGTGGTTCTCTATTTTTGTGTTTCTTACCCGTTCAACACTTTAGGTATTGTATGTATAGAGTGGGTTCATGCATTATGGTAATGTATGTTTATTTGTTTTTGTAAAAGGGAAAAGTGGAAAAGTGTAGTGCAATGTTTATGTGTTGAGGATAGAACCTGCAGTACGGGCCTTTGGAACCTTGGCATTGTTATGCGAAGCTTCCACATGGGTTTTTTGAAATGTGACAATTGAGTGAAGATCGATGTGCTGCCAGCAGCCCGATTGCTATAAGCTTAAATAAATATAGTTAAATACCTACTTCTGGTCTCCTGCGTGGTGAACCTCTGGTAGACTTTCCACCAGAAAAGAAGACGACAATATTGTTGTATTGTTTCGGTCCTGGAGGTTTAAAATCATATAATCAAATTTAAAAGAGTGGGTAGGGTATGTATTTTTGCAGGAATTTGGACAAAAAATATTGTCATACAAACAAATTGTGTCAAGAATATCGGGACATCATAAATATCGTGGACAGGAATATCAAAGTTAAAAATATTGTTTTTAGTGTTGTTTTTAATATCGTTGTAAAAATATTGATGCATAAAATATCATTTGATGGTGTTAATTTGTATGTAATGTATGTAGTGTGTTTGATTGTATATGTCTATTAATTTTTTTATTTGTGTTTTTAGTAAGATCATATTTTACATATGAAATTGTTGAAATTTGTATTTTTAGTTGTCTTAATGTATACAATTAATTGTTTAATTTTTTAAAAGCAGGATACTGAGTTTTTAGGGAATGGGGAGATTTTTAAAAACAATGGGCCCGATTCACAGAAGTAATCTGAAACAAAATCCTAACTTTACGACTTTCGGTATTCACAAAAGGCATTTAGGAGTAGTAAAGGTAGGATTCCTAACTTTACTACTCCTAAATGACTTTTGTGAATACCGAAAGTCGAAAAGTTAGGATTTTGTCTCAGTTGAGGATTAGTAAAGTTAGGAATCCTAACTTTACTGTTCCTAAATGCCTTTGTGAATACCGAAAGTCGTAAAGTTAGGATTTTGTCTCAGTTTAGGAGTAGTAAGGTTAGGAATCCTAACTTTACTACTTCTAAATGCCTTTTGTGAATACCGAAAGTCGTAAAGTTAGGACTTTGTCTCAGATTACTTTTGTAAATAGGGCCCAATGTTTTACATTTAAATTTTGAGGTAATAATTTTAAAGATATTCAACTTAATAATTTAGAATTTTCAAATTGTATTACATTAATATATTTAATATACGTAATTTGATGTTAATTAAAATGTATATTAATGATATTAAATGTGTTTTATAGAATAAGATTTTTTAAAAATATGATTAAATAGTAAACATATATGAAAATATATTAATTTTAAATGTTATATTATTTAAAAAAAGTATTTAAACTTTTTGTTTTAAAAAACGATTTTTGATTTTCAATGTAAATAATTTTTTTATTTTTTTAAATATAAAATGTATTTAAATATTTTTAAAATGTATGACTGTTCATTTTGTATTATGATTTTATTTTTATTTTATTGTTTAACTTTTATGAATGGTAGTAAATACTTTCAACACTATATTAATGTTTAATAGTAATTAAAATATTAATTTTATCATTTAAAATTTAAATATGCATATAAAGGTTTGTAGTTTAGATTAGTGTGGGTTTAGATAACATTTTAGTGATTTTTATATAAATAAAATATGTGTGAAGGTGGAGTATTAATTGTGTATGTAATATTTTTGTTATGAAAAATGTTTTATTTTGAAGTGGGTATTGTAAATGTAATCTCTTTAACGTCCAACACCTTTTCTAAACAGGTTTAGATTGGAGTGAGAATAGTGAATGTCGCCCCTCCAGTGTCTAATGCTGTCTCTGAATTGCTTGAGATTGGAGTGGGAATAGTAAATGTCACCCCCTTAGGGGTCGATTCCGATTCGGGCCGGAAATCTCTCCGACCGAGCCGGACCCGGAGAGATTTCCGACCGAATCGGACCCGTGCAGTCCGACCGAACGAGTCCGATGCATTCGTATGCCACCGGACACGAGTCGGTCGGACTCCCATTGAACTCAATGGGAGCCGGTCGTACAACGCGTACGCGGGCTCCCATTGCCTCAATGGGTGCGAGGCGGACAAGGGCGCCCCTACAGCGAGTACGCCGCGAAGCGCTCGCGGCGTACACGCACAGGTAGGGGGACCCATGGGTCCCCCTGTGTGCGCCTCGCACGGGTACGCGTACAGGGGGTCCGACACGGACCCCCAAAGTACGGCTCCGACAGCGAGTTCGAGTCGGACGGCGCGAGTCGGTCGGAGCGGTCGAGGTGCGCATCGTACTTACCCGGCCGGAAAACGTCTCCATTGCGCGGTGCGAATCGGGTCCGAGCGAGTCGGTCGGAGCGGTACGATCCGGGTACGAGTCGGTCGGAGCGGTCGGGTCGCCCGGACGAGTCGGTCGGCGACTTCGCATCGTACTCGCTCGGCCGGACCCGCGTACGATTCGGTCGGGAAAAAGGGCTCCGAATCGGATCCGGTAAAGCCGAATCCTATTCGGAGCCCTACCGGCCGAGATCGGAATCGGCCCCTTAGTGTTCAACACCTTAGCCCAATTGGGTTAGATTAGAGTGGTAATAGTAAATATCACCCCTTTAGTGTCCAACACCTTCCCCAAATTGCTTTAGATTGGAGTGGAAAAAGTAAATTTAAACCCTTAAGGGGTCGATTCCGATTCGGGCCGGAAATTTCTCCGACTGAGCCGGACCCGGAGAGATTTCCGACCGAATCGGACCCGTGCAGTCCGACCGAACGAGTACGATGCGTCCGTATGTTATCGGACTCGAGTCGGTCGGACTCCCATTGAAGTCAATGGGAGCCGGTCGTACAACGCGTACGCGGGCTCCCATTGACTCAATGGGTGCGAGTCGGACAAGGGCGCCCCTACAGCGGGTACGCGGCGAAGCGATTCGCGCCGTACACGCACAGGTAGGGGGACCGATGGGTCCCCCTGTGTGCGACTCGCGCGGCTACGCGTACAGGGGGTCCGACACGGACCCCCAAAGTACGGCTCCGACAGCTCTTACGAGCCGGAGTGCGCGGCTCGGTCGGACTGCTCGCGGCGCGCAATGTACTTACCCGGCCGGGAAACGTCTCCATTGCGCGGTGCGAGTCGAGTCCGAGCGAGTCGGTCGGAGCGGTTCGAGCCGGGATCGAGTCGGTCGGAGCGGTCGGGACGCCCGGACGAGTCGGTCGGAGATTTCGCATCGTACTCGCTCGGCCGGACCCGCGTACGGTTCGGTCGGGAAACAGGGCTCCGAATCGGATCCGGTAAAGCCGAATCCGATTCGGAGCCCTACCGGCCGAGATCGGCCCCTTAGTGTCCAACACCTTCCCCTAAGATGGTTAGATTTGACTGGGAATAGTAAATTCACTCCTTTAGTGTCCAATGCCTTTCCCAAATCAGTTTAGATTGGAGTGGGAATAGTAAATGTCACCCATTTAGTGTTCAACACGTTCCCCAAACTGGTTTATATTGGAGTATGAATAGTAAATGCCACCCCTTTAGTGCCCAACACCTTCCCCAAAGTAGTTTAGATTTAAGTGGGAATAGTAAATGTAACCCCTTTAGTGTCCAAAACCTTCCCCCAATATGGTTTAAATTGGAGTGAAAATAGTAAATGTTACCCCTTTAGTGTCCAACATCTTCTCCCAGTATGTTGAGATTGGAGTGGGGATAGTAAATGTCACCCCTTTAGTGTCCAACATCTTCCCCCAATATGGATAGATTGGAGTGCGAACGGTAACTATCACCCCTTTAGTCTCCAACGCCTTCGCCAAAGGGCTATGGATTGGAATGGAAATACTAAGGGGCCGATTCCGATTCCGGACGGAAATCTCTCCGACCGAGCCGGACCCGGAGAGAATTCCGACCGAATCGGACCCTAGCAGTCCGACCGGACGAGTACGATGCATTCGCATGCTATCGGACTCGAGTCGGTCGGACTCCCATTGAAGTCAATGGGAGCTGGTCGTACAACGCGTACGCGGGCTCCCATTGACTCAATGGGTGCGAGGCGGACAAGGGCGCCCCCTACAGCGTGTATTCGTCCATGCGCATCGCGGCGTACATGCACAGGTAGGGGGGACCCATGGGTCCCCCCTGTGTGCGACTCGCGTGCCTACGCATACAGGGGGGTCCGACGCGGACCCCCAAAGTCCGGCTCCTACAGCTTTTTCGAGCCGGTCGGCGCGAGTCGGTCGGACTGCTCGCGGCGCGCATCGTACTTACCCGGCCGGGAAACGTCTCCATAGCGCGGTGCGAGTCGTGTCCATGCGAGTCGGTCGGAGCGTGTTGAAGCCGCGTACGAGTCGGTCGGCGATTTCGTGGGTGCTTGCATCGTACTCGCTCGGCCGGACCCGCGTACGATTCGGTCGGGAAACAGGGCTCCGAATCGGATCCGGTGAATCCGAATCCGATTCGGAGCACTACCGGCCGAGATCGGAATCGGCCCCTAAATGTTACCCCTTTAGTATCTTTAGTAACTATTTAAGTGTCCAACACCTTGCCGCAGTATGGTTAGATTGGAGTAGGATAAGTTGATGTCACCCCTTTAGTGTCCAATGCCTTCTCCAAATCAGTTTAGATTTGAGTGGGAATAATAAATATCACCCCGTTAGTGTATAACATTTCTTTTTAAATGATTTATAATGGATTGTGAGACTTTATTTTATTCACAAATCATTTATTTTTCTTTTGTCTGTAGTAGAAATGCTCAGTATTAATTTATTAGTATTGTTGATGGTAAGAAATATAAAAACAATAGTTGTTTATAACCAATATTTTTCATTAATTACATTTTTTTGCATCATAAAGACATGTCACACATTTTTTTAATTTTATTTATGTTTCCAAATTTTATTTATTGTACAGTTTTACATTCTTAATCATATATACTTCAGGTAAAAATATAAAACATATAATGTTAAGTAAATACAACTTTTTTCATTATTTTTTAATAAAAAACTGGTAAATCATATTTTTATACATTGTCTGTTGTACGTTTTCAACTCTTATTTGTCATTGTTTAATAAATTTGTAAAAGTTCTGAACTTTTTTATATGCATGTTTTCAACATGATTTTAACATCTTTTATTATTATATATTAAATGATTGTATATATTTTATACTATTATTTAATTTATACTTTACAGTTTCTTCATAGTTTTGTATAACATTGTTTGATGTGTTACATGTTTAATAATTTGTTTAATTTTTTAATCATTTATTCAACATTTTTACAATATTTCCCATTCATTTCTATGGGGAGATAGTTTCATTTAGCAGGCTTTTTTTACCGCTATTTTCTATTTTGCAATTTATTGGTGTTACTCTTAGTCTATTTTCCCCGGAACCAGGTCACGCAGTAAGGTGCTGCTGTTCATTGGAAAAGGTAAGTCCTATTTGTACGATTTTTTTAAGGGTTTCGAGGGCAGGGTGGGTTTAGGAGGGAGGTCTAAAAGTTAGTTATAGTGTTGTTTGTGGGTTTTTTGTATATTAAGATGCATTACTGTTACTGTTTCTCACTAGTTTGTCGTTTTACGTTTTTGTACACTGTTGTAGTAATGTATCACTAGATTATGCTAAATTGCGTGTTGTTAGTTATATTTTGATGAGTAACTGTTATGTATATGTATTTTAGGAAATGTAATGTGTTTTGTGGGTGGGTTTTGATTTATTTAACAGTTTTTGTTTACAAATGTGTTCTATGGAAATTTAGAGTTACATTTTTTTTTTTTTTTAAAAGGAAATCAGTTTTGGTTTATAATAAACCAATGGTTTTTACTTTGATTTCCTTTTTTGGGTTTCCTGGAGCATTTTTTCTTTTCTCAAGCATTTTTTTGGGTTTTTATTGAACCTAGAGACTTTGGATTGCTTCGAGGGATTTATATTGGATTTATTATATTTTAGAATTTTTGGGGGATATTTGGATATTATTTACCTCATTTTTGGTGGATTACTATCTCTTGATAAGTAAAGACAGAGAAAGATCTGCAGATACAGAACAGTAATATATTTTCTTTCATTTATTTTTGGTGGGAAATGTGATATGTTGTTTATGTCAAATTTACGTGATTGTTATGTGGGATTGTTTGGATTATGTGTTGTAATTATTTTATGTTATGGACTAATTTTGCTTTTAACTATCTTGGTTGGTGAAGGTTACATTTAAAAAAATAATTTATATATCATTTTATTATATCAGTCTTTATTGACATTGGGATTTTAAATAATTGTTTGTTCTCATAATCAGGGATATGAATTGCAATAATCACTGTTTTGAAACTGTTCTTACCATACCAGATGACACTAAATGGCTGATTACGGGTTTGGCAGTCTGAATGGCGCAAAACAGCCTGCCCTGCGCCACTGCCGTGCTGGCGCAAGGCCATGCGCTGTATTACGATTTGCGCCTTCAGATCCACCACTGCTGGCTTGGCGGTTCAGTCAGTGGTCTTACGCCCACCTCGCGGTTGGGAAACACATCATCGGTTCACCAGCGGGCACCGCCTGCGCAGCACGCCCAACCACCAAGCGTATAATGAGTACAAAAAGGCATTGGCAGTTCAGTAATGGCACATACCAATAGGCGGTCCTGCGCCATCTTCCAATGCCTATGTGATAAGCAACAAATCACAACACGATTTCAAAGTTGAAATAACCAATGTCCATTGGCTGGTTCCAGCACTTTATCCACCAAAGTAACATAACAAATTGACACTTTTTCTGACCAGCTTATAAAACAGCTACAAAATATAGTCATAATCCCCTTCGAAGACTTCCGAAACGCCATTATTTTCCATTGCCCTTATCACCATTAACATTACCTTTGCATCACCCACAAACCACCTGTGTCACTTCCTCGTCCTCATTCCAGTACGCTTAACCCATACATCATATCACCATTTTCTTTGTTCATATTTCATTTGATGATTAACCCCCACCACCATGCCTCCTAAAAAACCTGCATTCAGCAAACAGGAGCTCACTATCATGGTGGATAAAATCAACAGAGTACAGCTGCAGCTCTTCGGGACCCAAGTCCTGACTACTCCTCACACACGTAAACAGGAAATATGGACCAGGATGGTCAACAAAGTGAACAGTATCGGCAACACCCTCCATACACAGTGAGACATCCAGAAGAGGTGGAACGACCGCAAGTCCCCCATCAAGAACAAATACACCAACTACCACAAGGAGGCCCAGAGGACTGGCGGTGGCCCTCCCAGTTCACCACTATAACTACAGCCCTTGGAGGAGAAGGCTTTGGTACTCTTACACACTGAGGGTATGACTGGAATATGACTGGAAGACCTGGTAGAATCGACACTGGTAAGTGACCACAATACAAATGTCCCAACTACTGTTAACAAGACTGCCCTGCCCATTCACTCCTCTATCGACCCTTACAATATGCAATCCTGAAACTATTGTCTAAAAATATCTCTTATGTGGCCGTGTAAACATGGGCAAATGACTCACCAGACCCAGTAATGCATGCTCCGCCACATATGCAAATGCAGTCTGTAAGTGCAGTCCCATCTCAACTTTTTGTCCACAAGTCACATTAAGACTTACCAATGATCAGATGTATTGTCAATCATGAATGCATTTCAACAACAATAGTCGCCCCTGTATGTACAGTGAGTGTAACAGTGTGAAAAATGCAATCTAACATAACTCCCAGGAGGCCATTCAAATCCCACAAAACATAAGGGCTGTAGCTCAGACACTGCTCAGGAACATGTAGATGTTCTGAACAGTAGAAACAGAAATCACACCTGTAGCAGTACCCTAAGTTGACGTCCTGTGGATTCTAACTTCAGTATGTTCCTGAACAGTGTCTCTGCAACAGCCCTTAACTTATGTGGGAGTGACATGGCCTCCTGGGAGTTTTAATTATGTCAGAGATATCCGCCTTGGTATGTGTGTGTCACGATTATTAACGCTATAGTATTCCACATGTCCCTGAACTTCACCTGTAGAGGTAGTCATTTGGCATCCAATAATAACACACCCTCAATACACCATGGGACATAGGTAAGAAGACACACCCTCTCAATGTTTGCTGCACACTTCACACAAAATACAGTATAAAAAAACAACAAGAAACTTGTGCAAAAGTGTCAAAAATGACTATATATCAATACAGTGTCTGTGGCATTCCAAATTAAAATGGAGAAAGGAAAAGATGAAAATATTGCAAAAAAATCCAAATACTAAACAGGTCTGTCAGTGCATCAGGCAGATGAGCCTTACACAAACACACCTTTACAGAAGCATTGCATGCATGGAAATGGAGAGCCACATATGTCTTGACTCACTAACAGACCCCGTATTCTTGCATGCGTACATACAACTCAAACATCCCACACTTTCCAGAATGTCTGTCATCTGCACTTTTTGCACCAAGGAGTGAGAGCTACACTCAGTAATGGCAATTGTACCATCAAATATCTTTGCATGTCCAAAACACTCTGGAATCACAGACATAATCAAAAGTGGTAGTTCATCAGCAATATGTTGAACATGGAACAATGTTGTCTGACATCTCAGAACATGTGCACACCAATTGCCTGTTGAATCTCGAAACAACTCAACAACTACGAAGTCCAGTGACTTGATAGTCTTCAAGCGTCACAATAGAATGTTGCTCAAAGTAAGCAGCACAAAAATGAACCGCAGAAAGATAGGTATCCAAATCAGGTATCGGGACAATGATAAAGGAACATAGTTTGAGCAGAGTAACCTCCCCCCTTCGACAAATTGTCCAGTGAATCAGAATTGTTTGTCAAAACGTCTGTCATTTTACTTGCACAAAATGAGTTCCAACATATTTCTGTAACCATTTTGACATGGAAAGTAAATAAATGCCAAATATATTTCGTAATCCCAGACTTCATGAAAAATCTATGGTTCCATTTGTGACTAGAGGTGCCAGAGACAGCAATCCTGAATCAGATTCAGATGCCATAAGAGATTCTACTGCCCACTGTACTCCAAATTACAGACATGATCCTGATCTCCAGCCGAGCCTGGGAAAGGTGACAATTGACCTCCAAACAGGTCAGTCGACCACCCAATCAGGCTGATGTGTGTGGATATACGTTCTCCAGGTAACACCAGTGGCTGCAACCTCGCATGATGGAGCACTCACAAGCCAGAACGACAATTACAATAATGGGTCAGTAATGGACTCAGCAGAAAGCACCAAATCCGGGGCACCAGAGGTAGGTGAACATAAGGAAAGATCCAATGCCCAATGAAAGGGACACCATAGACAGTGGAACATGGGCTGCATGCATCCAAACCAGGCAGGTCGAAATGTCAGGGACTAATGATGGTCCAGTTCTCTTAGATCATGATGCAGAATACCTGCAGCATCCTGTCACAATACAATTGAAGCACCTGTTCCTCAAGGTGGTTCATAGACGGTGCATCCATAGTTGAACCGTAGAAATATGAACCAGAGAGCCTTATTTAAGAACAGCCACAACGTGGAGAGATTAAACACACTGTCAACTCTCGAAGGAATGAAACTCTGAACCAACACAAACACAGTATATAAGTACCAGTCATAGCCTGAACAGATAACATATGTAAAACAAAAGCACATTCATTAGGTATAAGAAGTCAGAACACTGATGTTTCATATCAACAGACTTCATAAAGGACGACTGTGTACAACAATGACTGTGTTTCAACACACATTCATAACATCTCCATAATGAAGGTCTTGAGACCAGATATGAGAGCTACATCATGTTTAAACAATCATGCACTCAGGCCCACTAGCTTAACGGAATATCATTTGGGAAGTAGGAATGGAACGACACGAGAAACTCCCTTACTTCCAGTGTAGAGGAGGCAATAAGACACTGTTTGAACATCAGACGAGCCGGGTCAGCATCAAGAACGAGGCCATTCACAATCGCATACCATATTTACCTGAAATACAAAGCAGTCCGACATCAGCCATTAGAAGAGCATAATACAAATGATAAAGTAGCGTAGTGCAGCAACATATGAGCATAAAATGAGAAACAAGGCCCAAAACAATTGCTAGCCTGGTGACTCCAGTCTTATCAACAAACAGATGACAGTTGCACAATTAGTCTACAAATACGACCGCGTCCAGAACATACCTTCGGTCATTACTTACGTAACAGGTAGGGTGAAGGAAAATGCTGTGTTAGACAACCTATGATCCACACAAGGATTTAGACACACTGGTACATGCATCATGCACACAAGAAAAAGAAAACTTGATTTGGTCTTACAAAAGACCGTCTGCTTCATGCACATCAAAGTGCCCCATATGTCACAATGTGGAGCATGGGAAATGTGTCATCTAACTTGGCACAGAATGGGATGATATATGTAATTAGAAATACTACTACTGTAGAATTCACTTTGAGCCAAAGATGTATGACATTGAGTCAGAGACTTCTCAGCAGGGTTTGCAATAAATCGATCGAATGCCACCTAATCAGATACGTGGCAATGACAAGCATTGATAGTCAATAGGATGCAAACAACATCTGACAGGCTTGTACAACATATGCCAATCTCCATCTGCATGATGTGTGTCAAAACATATGCCAGGCAAGTGACCACATTCCATTTTGCTTTGTGCATCCCAACATTGGTAAAAATCTACTACCCATGGGGATGAGGTCCATCTCCAAAAAGTTACTTGGAGACTGAGATAACCAAATATAGTATACCTACACACGGTTGGACTTAGAATAAGTCAACTCTTCCAGAACAAGGGATTGCATGTAAGCATATGTACTACATTCACACATTCATCTAGGCAAATATGAGAAATTACAAATCCACACTCTGCAATGTGTAGGATGTCCATCATTTGTTAGCCAAGATGTAGTGCAGTATGCCACATATGTCATACAGCACAGTGTGACCTTACATATGAACTCTATGATCTGCCACTGTGCCCGATCATGTCTGGTTAACGTTGGTCAACAATTGCTAATGGCAAACATCGACATGCCATTCTCACACAGATTCATCAATGTCTGTACTTGAGCTGACTAGAGAGGTCTGATAAAGCTTTGACACTAATGTGTGCATTGACAATGAAACAGTTCATACATCCTGTGATGGCTGCATGAACATGTGGTGACATCATTGCCACACAAACAATCTGCCCATTTTGTACAATAACACACAGCAGACTCAAGATGCTCAAGTACAACCAAATTGGTCAGGAATGTCACCATTCCAGTGGATGTATTGCCTATTTGAACTCCTCTTATGTACACCTCAGCGTGTTATCTGTTGTTGAGCTGCAGATTCTTAGCGTGAAAAACCTTCAACAAACGAGTAGTTTTGCTGGAAAATACGTGCCATAAACAAGGTGATACCGATTGCTGTGGAGTTAATGTGGACATAGGAGGCAATAGAGGGGAGATCAGTCTGTGGCTGAACATTTGAATATGGAATCTTCGTGAGCATCTGTGTTACTTTTGCACAATGCCTGTGGCCAGTCAGTTGGTATGGTTCTCTTGTTGAACACTCTGGTGACGACCGTTAAGATGGTGCATGTGTTGCCCCGCATATCGTTACTTTTGTCTTTTAAATGTTGCATGCAGATGTTCAACGCGCGCTGGGTGGTGTTGACCGTGGATTGAACTTCTTTTGAACGTGATTGGATGTATTTGAAAATCGCGGGACAATGCCGGTGTGCGTGCATGACGTACTTTGAGTATGTGGCGTATATGTAGGTGGCAGTAACATGGCCACTTTACTTGCCAACTGACACTGCTGCGAGACCGACCTCCTCAAAAGTAGCTGCTGTTTACCTTCTCTGCTGGCCGTAATGGCATGCACCAAAGTGTTGGGGGCCCCTGCATTCTATCCTGAAGAACTCGGAAAACTGGTGAAAGAGGTCCTCCCCATGCCACATTCTGTTGATACAATTACATTGTTGTACTCTGGAGCTGGGAGTAGGTGGTCCTTACTCAATGTTGATAGTGATGTGAGCTTTGCAGCATTGCGGAAACTGTTTGTGTTAGAGGGGCCATATACATGTACTGGATGTTTTTCATCCACACATACTGGCAGGTATGTTGCATTGTGTATGTTGTCCTTTGTTAAGTGTTATACTTTGCCCGTTGTCTGCCAAATGTGGCTGTTCTTCTCCCAGTGACGTTGTGATGTGTGCTGTGTGTTTGTATGAGAGGTTAGAGTTTGTCCACATGCAATATGTGTGCTTGCCATACATTTTTCTTTTGCTTATTTTCTGTCCACTTGATTGTCAGTATGGATCAGCTACTTCCTGTGGTTTTTAAAGATGTGTTTGCTGGCATAAAGTGCTAGGACACATTCCCTACATATGTGGGACATTGAGTAGCTATTGTTTGTCCCTGAGATGGTTCATGAGCCAAGTCTGTGTGCTAATGTTGTTTGTGTACAATTGCACACTTGTGTGGTTTCTCCCTGTCCTCCGTTGTGTGATTTGTTTGTTAGATGGTGAGATTGCTATTCTGCTTGTGGTGTTTCAGTTGTGTCCTTAGACATTGTGCCTTTAGGTGACCTTGGATTTTGCAGATGAATGTGTCTGTGACCATGGTGTGGCTATGCAGCTTTGTGGGAGTTATCTGATTTGGCAAGACATATAGAATAATTCTGTGTCAAGGACAGGGCCAACACAGTGGTATACATGATGAAGAGATGGTAACTGGGTCTTATTGTTTGTGTTTCTGTGGAAAATGCCTCAGGGTAGGTGTGTGTTGTTCATGCAGACTTGTAGATGCATGGGGTGATATTGAGGAGCAGATCTCTTGATGTTTTGTGTGTACCAGGCTGTAGGGAGTTTTGGATGTGTGTTCATGGGTCTGGAACTTGACTGGTGTGGTAAGTGGTGTTGATGTCCTCTAACTGCAGACATCACTGGCAACTTTAATTGTTGGGTGACCCAGGTCTTTTGGTGCGTGGTTGCTATTTAAGTACTGGGAGGGTACACTTCGACTTCTATGGGGCACTGTAATTGTGGTACTATGACATGTATTGCCCATGTGTACCAGAACGTGGTCTTGTCAGTGCAATGTGGTGGTACCGTGGGTTTGTTCTACAATGGTGCTGGGATATGGCTTGTGTAATACTACAAAATTGGTAGGGTTCCTGAGGATGGGATGTTGGACAGTGGTAAGGGTGAGGTATATGTAAGTTCATTTGACGTGGTATCAAGAGGCAAACAATGGTTAAATGTGGATTGATTGTCCAGTGTGTATGGTTTGGTGAATGGAATATATCAGATTGTTGGCGTTTAGGTCTGTGTGTCATGCCACTGTCCTGCGTGCAGCCGTATGCCTCCGCTTTCCATGAGTAATAGCACCTGTGCCCATTTACTGCTGTCTGTGGGTGGCTGGTGTCGGTAAACGGGTAACATCCCCATCCCCAAGTCGCAACGCACAGGCCTTTGTGAGATTGATACACTTGGAGGACACACCTCCCTTTTGTTTTACTCAGCGACGCAGCATATTGTTGGTAAAGCGCGGTGTTTGTGTTGTGGTGTGACTTGCCAGAGATGGCGCCCACGTTGTTGTCTGCTTCGGAGATGGTTCAGCAGATAAATCATGGCGACAACAGGTACGATGGCCTCCATGACAGGTGGACTCGTGTGTCGATGAGTGAAGGTGAGCTTCTGCTTTATATCCCTCCCTTTCTGCCTCCTGTGCAGCGGCGGATGGACTGTGACATTTGCGCCAGGCTGAAAGGCAACTCGTAACTGGCTCGGCGGTCTTGAGCAGCAGAGTTTGCTTCCTAGGGCCTCATTAGTGTGTTGCGCCGAGCCAACGTAGATATGACGCTGGCGGTGTCGACGGAACTGCGTCAGCGCACATGTATGCTCATAATGCAACTCATAATACAGCGGAAGGAGGACCAACGTAGAACCGTCAGCGCCAGCATCGTGGCATATAATATATATATATATATATATATATATATATATGTATATATATATATATATCCAAAAGATAGAACCCAACTCCGACTTACTTTTCAAGCTGACTTTAATGCGTCATGTGCTCGGCAGCCTTTCAACACTCATTTGCATCCTAACCGGTTTCGGCATCATCGCCTTGCTCACAGGTGAGTGTGTTTTGTAATCTCCTTGTGGTCACATGGTCCATAGTCCTACTACAGGCCCCAGCATGCACTGAAATGTTAGTGTCAATGTCACAGTGATCGTTTCATCAAAAGTGCAAAAAGCTGTAAAACATAAAAGGCACAGTGCCCTTGGCTGCCTTGCACAAAAATAATTGCTAGAAATGCGGTGTCATAGAGAGAGAAACATCTCCCTCCTCTCCCTTTCTCCTTCACGTTACCAATTCGCCTCGGTAACTCCTGTGGCCGGTACGTTACCAGAGAGCGGGTCTTGCCCCCTCAATTCAATGTTCACATGAGGCTCCATTTTGCTGGGGGCCCCCAACCCCGCAGGGCGGGCTCAGTAAACAGGAACGGAGAATCCTGTACTTCACAACATCCAAAAGATAGAACCCAACTCCGACTTACTTTTCAAGCTGACTTTAATGCGTCATGTGCTCGGCAGCCTTTCAACACTCATATGTACCACGGGTGAGCAAGGAGTCGTTGGAGTCGTTGGAACTCCGAAACGCATTGGGTTTTGTTTCTTTGTTGCCCGTATGTGAAATAAAAACATACGCTCTATCGTAAATCGAGTGGCAGCTCTGTGCATTCTTCCTAGGTGACGTATACTGGGATGTGTAACAGTTTCTGTTGGATAGAAGAGGCTCGCTACCTCGCTGACCACTCCTCACTTGAAGAAGCTGGAGCATTCACGACTTTTTGGTTGGATATATAGATATATATATATACATCTATATATAGATATATATATATACATCTATATCTATATATAGACATATATAGAAATATAGATATATAAATATATATTTAGGTTGGTGTTTAAATGTTTGTAGTTAATTTTATTTTTTGGGGGTTTATTGTTTATTTTTTAGATATATAATTTTTTGGGGCGCATAGTAAATATTTTGTTCATGTAATATATTTGTGTTAATTTAAATATGATTATAACAAGTTTTGGGTTTATTTGAAGTAATTGTTTTATGTGAAAGTGTTTTTCAATTAATGATTAATTATTTTGGTGATAATATTGTAGTCGATATTGTGTGAATCAATATTTTTTATATATTATGTTCATTTAAACGTAACTATATTTTTGTTTCCTATATTTTTTTTTGATAGATGTAAACATTGATATTTTGAACAGTGATATTTGTGTTCTCGATATTTGTGGTTTTTATAGCTAAGTATAGGGAGTCAATATTTTTGCTATTGATATTTAATTTCTGATATTTTTGTATTTAAATATGTTATGCATCAATTTTATGTCAGTGATCCATTTTTGATTACACGGGAAGATCGTGATACATTCTTTTCACCAGTGGTGTTTGTGTGGGGGTAGATAGACATACATTTTTCCAACAAAAGCAATGAAAATGTGAGAATGTTGATGCGTATGTTTCTGCATTACATAGTCTTGCCCTCACTTGCTGGTTTTGTACACACATCACAATGAATTGATACATTACCAGATACTTATGCATGACAGTAATACAAACATACAAGACAAATTGTGGGTCAATGGTGAGGCACCATTAACAGATGTTGTTTCTCTAGTAAAAAAGGCAGAACTAACTGTCAGATGTGCAAAAGCGGTAATTGATGAGTTACATGATGCCAAATTAGTCAACAGAATGTTTTCGAGGAAACACAGGGTCCAACAAATGTTAAAAGGTGTAATAGATGTGGCAGTTCAGATCATTTAGCATTTTACAAAAAGTCCAGCAAAATACCAAAAGTGTTCTGTGTGCGGCATTTTGTGTCATTTTGCCGGAGCATGTAGAAAAAATGGTAATCCAAATATTAAATGCATTCATGAGGATGCGGCTTCTGGCTCAGCTGAGCATGAAGATACTGTGTTTTTGTATTGAATATGATAACTTGGGTGTGAAACATACCAAGAGAAAGAAGTGTGGGCAGTATAAAGGTAAATATTGTAGCGGATTCTGGCTCATCGTTTACTATAGTCAATGAGAATGTATGAAAAGATTTGTTTGTAAGTGATTTGCGAAAATGTTTGGAAACCCTAAATCTCATAGCAAAAAGCTACACAGGTGATAATATTGATTTAGTTGGTTTTAGACAATTGGAATTTCATTTTAAGGATAGAAAGGTAAATTGTAAATATGTGTCAAAGACAGGACCCTTTGTTTTAGGTTGGGCAGATGAATGTGAACTGGCTATAAATTTAAATCCCAACAGTCCTTAACCAGTTTTAACAGTAAAAGAGGATGATGATATTTGAAGGAATTGTTAGAAAAATTTCCCAGGTATTTCATGCAAAGTTGGTTTACTTAATGACTATCTCCATAAAAATGAATTGCAAACCGCAGCCAAACCATGTGTGCATAACATTATACCCATTCCAATCTCCATCAGAAAAAAGGGTCGCTGGAATTGAAAAAGCTGGTTAAGGGTGCTATATTTCAACATGTTAAATCTGCAGAATGGGTTTCTCACTTAGTCATGGTACGACGACCCAATGGAAAAGTGAGGTTATACGTGGAGCTTAGAGAATTAAACAAAAACATATAAATTCATCAGTGTCCTCTGCCCAGAATTAATGAGATGGTTGCTGCTACAAAAGATATACATTGGGGGGCATATTTACAAGCCCCTTGCGCCACTTTTGCGACGCCGTTGCGTCACGCATGTGACGCAGCGGCGACGCAAACCATGCGCCGCGTTGCGCTATATTTACAACGTGACGCATCTAGGGAGATGCGTCACGTAGTAAACCCCTGCGCCACATGAAACCTGCGTCAGGTTTCATGTGGGCGTACCGGCGCAGGGGGGGGCGTTCTGGCGCAGGAACGCCTCGGAAAAGTGACGCAGTGAAATCTACAAGATTTCACGCAGTCACTTTTCCGACGCTGGTGCGTCAAATCCTTATGCCTGCTTCAAGCAGGCGTAAGGATTGACGCACCATGTTAGGGATAGGGAAGGTTGGAACAGTGCTGGAGTCAACTTCAGCACTGCGCCAACCTTCCGCCGGCAGATGCGTCATGCATCTGCTTATCCTTGCGCCACGATGCGCCGCATTGTAAATGCGGCGCATCGGACGTGGCGCAAGGGTAAACTTGCGTGACGCATTTTCCCTGGCGCATCCCTGATGATATGCAGGGATGCGCCAGGGAACGTAAATATGCCCCTGGGTTTCTATACTGCATCAAAAATCAGTATACCACCAGGTACCATTACATCCTGATTGTAAAATATTTAACAATGTTTATCATGCCATTTGGAGGTTTCCAATTTACAAGAGTAGCTTTTGGTACAGCTCCTGCCACGACAAGGTTTCAAAGGCTTATGAGTATTCTATTTGAAGGTATCTCTGGAGTGGTGTTTTTCCAGGGTGACATTCTATTGATGGGAAAAAGTAGAGGTGATTATGATGAAAAATTATAACAGTTATTGAGAATACTGGAAAACAAATGGTTAGCAGTTGAATACAGCAAATATAAGTTTGCTAAAGTGGAAGTTACATATTTGGGCCATACCATTAGCAAGAAATACAATAAGGAATTGGTGGAGGCAATTCAGAATGCAACATGTCCTGTGGGACAAGATGATGTAAGAACATTTCTGGGTTTAGTAGAGTTTTACTCGATGTTTGTACAGACTTTTTCTGAAATCAAATATGACATTCACCAATTGCTAAAAAACAAAATCAAAGTTGTTTGGTCATAAGGCGTTTATAAAATTGAAGACTGTGATTAGCACAGCACCTTTTCTTAAAGGATTTGATACATCCTGCAAAATAATTGTAACTACTGACGTGAGTAACTGGGGTCTGTGTGGGGTATTATCTCAATGTGATGAGCAGAGTGATGAATATGTGGTTGTTTTTGCATCACAAGCATTATCTGCAGCTGAAGCGAAACATTCAGTAATGGAAAGAGAGACTTTGGAGTATGCATGGGCCTTGGATCATTTCTGTTAATTTGTATGGGATTTTCCATACATTTAGGATCTGATTACAAGCACTTGACAAAAGTTCTCACATCTGTGGGTTTACGAAATGCTTCTTCCAGACTAGCGGGAATGTCTGTGAAATGAAATTGTTGGATTTCAGGTCTGAGTTACTTTATATACCCGAATGAAAAAACATTGTTGTGGATTTTCTTAGTAGGATGCCATTACCGATAGGTGATGATAAAGAATAGTTTTGTGATGATGGTTGCATGGCTGGATTATTTGATGAAGGAAAAAATTGATAATGAATGGAACAAATATTTTAATAAGGATACAGGGGCATATTAGCAAGACCCACGTTAAAATTATCGCCGCTTTAGCGGCAGGAAACTGCCGCTAAAACGGCGATAATGGGCTTGCTAATATGCGTTATGGAATTCAATAGAAGCCCAGGTTAGATGTCCTGCACATCTAACCTGGGCTTCTATTGGAATTCCATAACGCATATTAGCAAGCCCATTATCGCCGCTTTAGCGGCAGTTTCCTGCCGCTAAAACGGCGATAATTTTAACGTGGGTCTTGCTAATATGCCCCACAATTTTAAAGAAAACTTTGAAGGGGCATATTATCAAGGGCCGGCGATAAATATCGCAAAGCGCGCTTAGCGCTTGCATATTTATCGCCGGCTATCTCTGGAATTTATCGCCCGGTTAGCGCGTTATTAACAACGCGCATCGCCGAGGCGATAAAAATGTCAGAGATAGCGTGGATATCGCCGTTTTCCATGGGAAAACGGCGATATCCTAGATGATAGGGCCTGTGGTCTTAGCCACAGAATCCACCACCCATGTTAAGTATGCCTTAGTCAGGAATTTAACAGACGTTAAAATCCTGCGTTAAGGCATACTTAACGCGATTAAAATAATCGCTTCCCCGCATTGTAAATATCGCGAAGCTGCCTTCGCGATATTTACCCATGTTGTTTCCACAGACACGCCTACTTTGCATCTCATTATCGATGCGAAGTCAGGCGTGCTGGAAACGGGAGCAAAATCAGCAAAACACGCGATAGCGTGTCTTTGCTGATAAGGCGATATAATTATCGCCGCTTTTCGGCCGAAAACGGCCGCAAAAGCGGCGATAATTGTTTATCGCCGCCTTGTTAATATGCCCCGGAATTCGTTAACAAGGAATGGCCCGGGAAAAAAGATATGGATAAGGATGAACAATTTTTTTTGCGAAGTGAGAAATGAACTGGATGAAGAAAATAATATGTTATTTGTATGTGGAAAAGTTGTACCATCTGAAGTCCCAAAACATAAAATTCTGATATTGTGCCATAAAGGACATTTAGGTGTATCAAAAACCCTTATATATCTTGGGGAGAATTGGTATTGATATTATGGGGCAAGTGAGGATGGTGTGAATAAGTACATTATTATCTTGCTAGATCATTTTTCTAAATGATCTGAGATGGAGATTGAAGGAAAAGCTGGTTGTGAAAGTATTGTGCGGTTTTTGGGCAAAGTTTTAATGTGAGAAGGATTAATTAAGTGTGTTATTTCAGGCAATGGATCACACTTTGTATCTGAGTTGTCAAAAACTTTTGAAGCGGAATGTAACCGTCCAAAAAAACACTTTGGTATACCATCCCGAAGGAAAGAATTTAGTTGAACGCTTTAACAGAGTTATTAAAGGCATCATACAGCTGGCCATAAATAATGGGTTGAAGTCGGAAAATTAACTTATGAAATTGATTTGGGCATACAGAATCACTCCAGGTAATGCTATTGAGCAGAGTCCATTTATTTTGTTAAGATGATGTCAGCTGACAGGTAAAGATTTATGTTGGGTGCCTACTGTTAAACAAGTAGAATGGTCTCCAGGGAACTTAAGGAGGAGCGTCTCGTTAGCACAAGAGGCTTATAAAACCTGGTATGACAAAAAACATAGCACTAAGATTATATATTTGTTGATTTGGTAAGAGTAAAAAGAGAGAGGACAGTGTGTAAAGGAGAGAATGGGATTTGAAAGTGTGCAAAGTATCCTGAAATTCTGCAACGTGAAATGATGGGAAAGTGTGGCACACGAGTAGGTTATCCAAGTGTAAGGGCATGATGAATGAGAGAAATGAGGATGAATGAAACTATGATTGGATGGACAGTAATGAGGATTATAATACTGTTTCAGGATGAATGAGGTTGGAGTGGATAACACAAGAGCCTGTTGACCTGCCATTCAACAGCAGAGCATTTCTGGAAGATATATAAGAGTCATGACCAAACCAAGCAGATTTAAAGATTATGGGGCATATTCTCAAGGACTTATCGCCGAGTTAGCGGCACTTTATCGCAGCCAAAGTGGCGATAGATTTATCACCCTATTCACAAGCTGGTGCTAACAGCCGATATCGCCAGTTTTCCTGCAATAGCAGCCGCAAAAAACATCGCCACGGATGACACCGGCAACTAACGCTAATGAGATACAGAGATGCAGAGTAGGTGCAAAAAGCCACGACAACACCACTTCGCAACATTCTCAACGACCAGCCAGATCGGCGATAAGATCACAAAACATGCGATAAGGCGCGTTAGCAGCAGGGAATTAACACCTGCTCTTTCCTGGTATTAAGTCGGACGATAACCTGCACCAGAAATGGGAGCCCAGCCCACAGCCACACCAGAAGAACAACAGATGCCATGGAGCTACTGATCATGCAGCTGGACACCCAAGAGGGCCACAACACCCACCGCCCCCCCCCTCCCCCCCAGTACCGCCCCCGGGGCCCTACCCCGGACAAAGATATTTCACGTCAACTTTACAAAATCATGAACAAAACAACTCGCCTGATGTCGCACAAGTACAACAATTAACATTCATGTGTGGTCAGAAAAAGGAGAATCATTCATTCATCTTTGAATTTCCAAACAAATTATTTTATTCAAATTTAACCCAAAACAACTATTCGGAAGAGTCATGGCGGGTCTTCTCTGGACAATCTGTAAGATACAGCCTGCAAGACAAAATCCAAGATAAGAAGGTGTGTCATGTGCTCATCAAAGGACAGAGAGAGAGAGAGAGAGAGAGCGAGAGAGAGAGAGAGAGAGAAAGAAAGGGAGAGAGAGAGAGTGAAAGAGAGGGAGAGAGAGAAAGAGAGAGAAAGGGGGAGAGAGGGAGAAGGAGAGAGAGAGAGAGACAGAGGAAGAGAGAGAGAGACAGTGAAAGGAAGAGAGGGAGAAGGAGAGAGAGAGTAACAGAGGAAGAGAGAGAGAGACAGTGAAAGGAAGAGAGGGAGAGGGAGAGAGAGTGCCGACACTGCGGACCCAGCCTCACTGCTCACCTGCTGCCACCGGTGTGTCTCCAACCACGTGCCGGTATACACTGCAGTCCACCAGGTCCCTTATCTGAAACAGAGTCCAGATTTATGAATGGCAGAGTTCATATCAGTGCACACGCCATCATCGCTTGGCCGCCCCTGCGCACACAGGCTGCTGCACCCCAGCCCCTCCCGCCGCCCAGCGGTGTTTGCCCGCCCCTGCAGACCCAGGCCTCACTGCTCACCTGCTGCGAACCGGTGTGTCTCCAACCACGTGCCGGTATACACTGCAGTCCACCAGGTCCCTTATCTGAAACAGAGGCCAGATTTATGAACGGCAGAGTTCATATCAGTGCACTTGCCATCATCGCTTGGCCGCCCTTGCGCACACAGGCTGCTGCACCCCAGCCCCTCCTGCCGCCAAGCGGTGTTTGCCCGCCCCTGCGCACCCAGGCCTCACTGCTCACCTTCTGCCACCAGCGTGTCTCCAAGAGGGCCCACCACGTGCCGGTGCAAGCTCCAAGCCCGGGGCCCGCGACCTTGGCAGCCTCCACATCATGCAGCCCCACCCGCGGGCCACCAGGTTACACACGTGATTCTGGGTCTTGATTTCGCAATGGCAGAGATCATATCAGTGCACACGGCATCATCGCAGGCTGCACACCCGCTCAGCGCTATAGGTGCCCCTACCTCAGTGCACCGAAAGTCACCGTCCCGTGGCAGTAGGCCCATGCCGGCCGCAGTGTTTCCGGTGCCACCAACTCTGTGCAACGTAAGTCATGGACCCTTTCTGATTGAGTCTCGTGATATGCCAGGCGGACGCAGCCATGTCACCTCCGGCAGTGGGGAAGAACTGGGACACGTAGCGTCCCCCCCCCCTTCATACGTAAGCCGAGTGGGCTGGGTCGGCGTATGCCAGGCCAGCGTAGGGGCGTGAATAATTATCCCTGGGCTCTGGGCGTGGTTCATCTCTGGGCTGGACAGGAAACCAACTGATGCGTGTGTCTCTGTTGCAGTGTCTGCGCCACACAGCCCGCAATCGACAATGTTGCCATGTTGCATGCACCCGGAGGGCGGCCACGCACGAAGGGATTGTACAAGGAGCGCAAGGCCGCTCGGGCTCTTGGCTCATGCATGCCAACTGTTGTGTGTGTATCGCTATTGGTGCACCATAAGCCTAAGGCCTACCCTCAATTGCAGCGCGAAAGCCACATCACATTTCCAGAATGCAAGCAGTAGTCAGACTAACATTAGGGATGAAAGCTCCTTTGTCTCAATACATAAGGCGGAAGGACATCTGCACATCCGACCTTGGTCTTGCATGCGGCAGGCACCCCCCTGAGAGAGATACCATAGCAGATGATGACGACTCCCACACTACGCACAGCGCTAATGATAGACCAACGTATCCACACCCCACACACAGAAGTCCTTGCTCGAGGTACTCTTGCATGGAATGCCCTTGACACTTACGTACACAACAACCCATACGTCCAAACGTTGCACACACATACGACTCATTGCTCTGAGCTGTGGCATATCATCCACATAACTGCCGCAGGTCAGAAGAGTGCCGGTTCTACGAGAGCCACCAACGAAATGGCAGAACATCCTGGGCGCATGCACAACGCCTGTCACGTGGAACTGTACCGTGACCGAATGCTGCCTGTTAGTGTCTGATGCATTGGTCTGCATGTTGTGGCCCTTGTCTTACCCATACTGACACGCACATGGCAATAAAGTCTACGCAACTTCACTAGTGTTCAACTGTGATGAGTGTTGATTGGAATGACAAATCGTGTGCCTCAATGAGCATTGTCCGTACACAGGGAGGGACTGACTGACGCATTTCACTTAGGGGTGAGTCCCTATTGCCAGCTCCACCTCTGTGAGCCAGACATAGTGGTTGGGATAGTTGCTGATAGACCTGTGCTCTTACGTGTCTTCAGCAATGTGAGTATGGTGTCCATATTCTTGCCATGTGGATCAATGTGATCCATCACTACAGGCTGTGTCCACCCAGTTGAGTGTGAGTAGGTATGCGAAGAGATGTTCTGTTGTCAAATGTGATGGGGGACACTACTTTAGGCCTGCCAACGACTTTGACATTTCATACCCAGCCCTATTTCTAACATTGCGTGGGGCAAAGTTGAGGAATTGCGCGATTGTTGTTTCAGAGCAATGAGGCCACAGCTAGTGCACACATTCCCAGTCATCTCACTTCCCATGTGTGTCACGGTCAAACATGCGCATTGCTTTCATTTCCCAGGGTGTACCTTTTTGGGCAATCAATGTCCTTACATTCATCCATACTTTCATACTTGATCGATTATGGACAGGACACATCTGTGTGAATTTGAATGATTTATTCACATTCGGTGGAGTGTCGCAGCTGGAGCAGTACATGGCCATGCAAACCCCACATTACATTGTAGCCCGGTGGAGGGCCAGCCAGAGTAATTTAGGGATTGACAAGTACATCAGAAGAGGAAGAGTACAGTCTGCAGTCTGATTGCTGTGTCATTGGTAAGCAAACAAAATATGGCAGTCCATGTCGAGGTCCAAGGTGAGTGTTGCAGAGTGTTTCGGGGGACAGTGGGAGGTGTTGTTACAGGGCATGATGCAGAGGGCAGAACCAAGCTGAAACAGGGCATATGGCGGAGAAGAATGCTACTGGCTCCTTCTTACTACAAAGGTGGAATCACCCACATCTTCGTCCTCTATGTCATCTGTCTGACATGTGGGTGCTGATGTTTGGTCTGCAGCACTGTGTGCCACTGACACATCAGGGGCCGGAGATGTGTGTGTAAAAGTACCAGCAGCATTCATCAGCAACTGCCTTAGTGGCAGCAATGCGATGATGAGGATCTGCAGGGCATGGAAGATCCCAACAACTTTTCGCTGGTGTGCATCCGTGGCAGCCATTCTTTCCGCATTCATCCGCTCCATGTTCTCCATTATCCTCAGCATCTGTGCCAACTCTCGGCTGACATCGCTGAGGCCACTCTGACTTGACAGTTGTTCTCCTCTCAGAGTCATGACTCCAGCGATGTCGGGCATGGATTGTTGGACATCATGGAGTGAACTGTGGGTGTCCGTTAGGGAGTGTAAGTGGTCCCTGATGGGACTTAGACACCCACGTATGTCATCTAGTTTGGCTGCCATGAGGGTGAACCCCACCCGCACCTGTTCAGCCACCTCCTTCTGGCAGTCTAACACATGGCCTTGGTATGCAATGTGTTCTTCAGTGAGGTGCTGGGAGCCAGCCGTGGTGGTGGGTGCTTCCTGCTGTGTGGTCTGTGCAGGGGGTGGGGTCTCCTCGATGCAGCTGGGTTGCCCTGCTCCATGAGCTGTTGTAGGGCATCGGTGTCGAAGGTGTGAAGGTCCTCTTCATCATCACTGATGGGTTGTCTGGTCTGCTCTGCAGGAGGTGTTGATTGTCCCTCTGCAATGTGAAGGGGAGATGCATTTTAACATTGTGTTGACATGTATGTTGACGCATTGTTCAAGTTTCCATTCAGACTGCATGACAATGTACATTGTAACTGTTTGGGAGGAGCTGGCTATTTGATGCGTGACAGTGGACATTTGAACTACATCACGGATGTTAGGTTGTACACGTACATTATCATCTCACAGTTTCCTGCTATGCCAGATGTGATTGGCCAGTTTCTACGCACAAGCGGAACCAGTTGTGTCCTCTGTTCTGTATCAATCAATCAATCAATCACAGAATTTGTAAAGCGCACTACTTACCCGCGAGGGTCTCAAGGCGCTGGGGGAGAAAAAAAAGGGGGGGGTGCTGCTACTGGTCGAACAACCAGGTCTTGAGTAGCCTCCTGAAGGTCAGCAGATCTTGGGTCTGTCGTAGGCTTAGTGGAAGGGTGTTCCAGGTCTTGGCGGCGAGGTGGGAGAAGGATCTGCCGCCGGTGGTGGTTCTTCGAATGCGAGGGACGGTGGCGAGGGAGAGGTCGGCGGAGCGGAGTTGGCGGTTGGGGACGTAGAAGAGGAGTCGTCTGTTGAGGTAGGCTGGGCCAGTCTTGTGGAGTGCCTTGTGTGCGTGGATGAGGAGTTTGAAGGAGATTCTCCTGTCGACGGGGAGCCAGTGCAGGTTCCTCAGGTGGGGGGTGATGTGGCTGTGGCGTGGTACATCGAGGATCAGGCGTGCGGAGGCGTTTTGTATGCGTTGCAGTCGCTTGATGAGCTTGGCCGGGGCTCCCGCGTAGAGGGCGTTCCCATAGTCGAGTCTGCTGCTGACGAGGGCCTGGGTGACTGTTCTTCTCGTGTCTGTCGGGATCCACCTGTAGATCTTGCGAAGCATGCGGAGGGTGTTGAAGCAGGAGGATGAGACTGCGTTGACTTGCTTGGCCATGGAGAGCGTTGAGTCGAGGATGACTCCCAGGTTGCGTGCGTGGTCGGTGGGTGTCGGGGCTGCTCTCAGCGTCGTTGGCCACCAGGAGTCGTCCCAGGCTGAGGGGTTGGAGCCGAGGATGAGGACCTCTGTCTTCTCCGTGTTCAGTTTTAGTCGGCTGATCTTCATCCAATCGGCGACGGCCTTCATCCCTTCATGGAGGTTGGATTTGGCGGCGAGGGGTCCTTGGTGAGGGAGAGGATCAGTTGGGTGTCGTCGGCGTAGGAGATTATGTTGAGGTCGTGCTGTCTGGCGATGCGTGCGAGCGGGGCCATGTAGATGTTGAACAGTGTTGGGCTGAGGGACGATCCCTGGGGTACGCCGCAGATGATCTCGGAGGCTTCGGATCGGAATGGTGGGAGGCGGACTCTCTGGGTTCTGCCGGCGAGGAAGGAGGTGGCCCATTCCAGGGCCTTGTCTCGGATCCCTGCGTCGTGGAGGCGTGCGCGTAGAGTGCGGTGGCAGACAGTGTCGAAGGCGGCGGAGAGGTCCAGCAGGATGAGGGCTGCGGTCTCACCGTTGTCCAGCAGGATCCTGATGTCGTCGGTGGCGGCGATGAGGGCAGTCTCAGTGCTGTAGTTGCTGCGGAACCCCGATTGGGATGGGTCCAGGATGCTGTTTTCTTCGAGGTATCGGGTTAGCTGCTTGTTGACGATCTTCTCGATGACCTTGGCTGGGAACGGAAGCAGGGAGATGGGCCGGAAGTTCTTGAGGTCTCTCGGGTCCGCCTTGGGTTTTTTGAGTAGGGCGTTGATCTCTGCGTGTTTCCAGCTCTCTGGGAAGGTCGCGGTCTCGAAGGAGAGATTGATGATGTTGCACAGGTGGGGTGCGATGGAGCTGCTGGCTTTGTTGAAGATGTGGTGCGGGAAAGGGTCTGACGGGGAGCCGGAGTGTATTGTGCTCATGGTCTTGATGGTGTCCTCGATGTTCACGCTGGCCCAGGCTGGCAGGGGATCGTGGTCGATGGTGTGCGGCGGGTCTGGTGCATCGATCTTAGTTGGGGCTGTCTGGGTGTTGAAGCTGTCGTGGATGTCGGCGATCTTGCGGTGGAAGAAGGTGGCGAGGGAATCGCACTGGGGTTGCGACGGTGGGATGTCGTTGGTGTTGGAGCTGGGGTTGGAGAGTTCCTTCACGATGTTGAAAAGCTCCTTGCTGTTGTGTGCGTTGTTGTCGAGGCGGTCTTTGAAGGAGATTCTCTTGGCGGACTTGATGAGGTGGTGGTGGTTACAGATGGCGTCTTTGTGGGCTGCGTGGCTGTCCGGTGTCTTATCACTGTGCCATTTCTTCTCTAGTTTTCGGCAGGTACGCTTGGAAGCTAGGAGTTTTGAGTTGAACCAGCTGGCTCTTTTGGTGGTGTCAGCGTAGGTGGGTTTTTTCAGCGGGGCGAGGGTGTTGGCACAGTCGTCCATCCATCTTCTGAGGTTGCAGGCAGCGTCATCGGTGTTGGATGGGTCGGAGGGAGGGCTGAGAGCGAGGGTTGCCCGTAGTTGGTCTTCGGTGACTTTGCTCCAGCAGCGGCGTGGGATCTGTTGGGTGCGGTGGGTTTCTGGAAGGTGAAATGGATGCAGCGGTGGTCGGTCCAGAGGAGTTCCGTGGTGTGGCTGAAGGAGACGTGGGAGCTGGAGGAGTGTTCTGTAGTGAGAGTGTTGCACTATGTACCACATTGTCGTCAATGATGATGTGCTGTTATTGCTATGTGTGTGTGCTGAGGTGTGGGGGAGTCGCCCCTGCAGCTGTGATTTTGCTGCCCCTTATCCCTTTGAGGCGGTGTGCCTTTGACTTCTGTGCTTCTACAGTGCTGAGATGTTGCAGACTTGGCTAATTTTGGCTCTAGTTCGGATTTTGGACTCTTGGGCATGGTTTATCCGCAGATGTGTTGTTGACGTCAGGGGTTGTTTGTGCAGGTGGATGTGAAAGAGTGTGACCTGCTCCTTTACGGATATGTTCTACACTCAGCCACCTCAGTGTCGTGGCGTGCACCATGTCATGATAATTGGACTGCATCCATGCTGTTCGTCATGCAGTGTCACTTGCATTGTCAGTGTGGCTCACAGACACGCAGCTTTGCTGGTTTTGACACGTGTGCATGGGTTGGTTGTGAGATTGGTGCTGTGTGGGGAGGGACCCCTTTGTGCCCATAGTGGACGGGGGCCTACTTGCTGTTTGTATGTGTGCTGCAGTGTGCCAACGGGATCAGGGACATGATCCAGAGTCATTGTGGGTGTGCAGTGTGCTCTACTTAATTGTGCACGTGTGCCATTGTGCCCATCTCCCCCCGTCCCCCCAGTCCCTGTTCGGTACTCACCCTGTTGCTGTTGTGTCAGGTCATGTCGAGCAGTGTCCGGACCCCCAACTCCTGCCACCGTCTCCCCACTGATGACTGTGGCCACCATTTCCTCAATCTCATCCAGCTCCTGGTGTTCCGCTGGACTGCCACCTCCAGTCTGCATTGCTGCCTGATGGTTGTCAGCGAGTTTCTTCTTGGTTTTGCGCTTCGCATCATTCCAGCGCCTCTTGACCTCTCCAATTGTCCTCCTCCTCACTCCGACTGCATTCACCTTGTCCAGGATGGACTGCCATATTGCATTTTTATTTGCCAATGACACGTTGGAGGTGACGAACAGTTGTTGGTGGTGTTCTATCACCTCCGTGATGATGATCCTGTTTTCCTGCGGACTGAACCTCGTCTTCCTCGTCTTCTTCTCCTTGCCCTTCCGTGACCCCGAGGTCCCAGGCTGGTCCTCCTGGGGGCTTGTGGGGTTCTGGTCATCCTCTGTACTTGCTCCGGCTTCCTCCATGGTGCTACGCAGTTTGAACTATTTTGTTTGTGTTTTTCGGTGCTTTTATAGTGCATTTTCCCGCATGACGCGTGGGAATTGCAGGCCTGTCGCTGGTTATCGCGTTTTTTTTTATCGTGGTTGGCCACATCGCAACTTTTTTCGCGTTCGTGTTTCGCGTTTTTTTGCCGTCACAGTAATTTTATCGCGGTCATTTGATACGTTAGCGTGAGACTATCGCATGGTACCGCCGTGTTGGGAATACAACGTTAACACAGCGTTATTTTCACGTGATAGACTGCGATGTGCAAAGTTGCGTTAAGCTAATTTTGCGATAATTATCACACGTTCTTGAGAATATCCCCCCATGTTTGTATATAGTTATTCTGAAAGAATTTGGGGTTTTTGCCATGTTGTATTGATTTTTTATTTACTCAGTTTAAGGGGAAGATGTGCTGTAGTGGCAACACAGAGTAAGCAGTAGCGGACCAAATAAAACGAATTGCCAAATGCGATGCAGCGTGCGCAACGAAATTCGTTTTATTTATTTTTTTGTTTACTTACCTCTGTGTCGCCGTATTCCGTAGTTTACTACCCCCCACCCTTCCCCTCCCCCGCCCCACGTCACCACCCGGCAGCACTCCCACCACGGGCCGCTACTGCTTGTAAGCTCTTTTATGCCTATTGGTTCTAGATTAGTTGTGTAGAACGTGTGTGGGAAAATTCGAAGGGGCAGTGGTTCAAAGGGACATTCGTGTGGGAGCTTCATATTGGATGGATGTGTCTGGGACTGCAATAAACTAATATGGCATTTCAAGCCTAAATGGATTCCTAACATTATTTACAACATTTCTTTATACTTGAGCACACAAGTTGAACCTGAGGTGCACAAATGCAAAGATTGGTAGGTCCAGCATTTGATACTGGACACTGAAACCTTTCAGAGATGCTTGAATTTTAGCGTCTTCTACCAGACCAGATAACCACAGGTCGTTTTCGAGAAAAATGGAAGCACAGCAGAAGCAACTAACACCGAATGGAAGTTTACTGAATAGTTTGTAAGAGAAACCCCATAATTCGTGGGAAAACCTTTGAAATTTAGTCTAATGCAATGTTGCCATCTACTGACCATCTAGCGCTATAACATGTCATCTTAATATTCCGTTCTCCAATCAGTTCTGACAACCATGCTTAAAATCTTATCACATAATATACTATTTATTATAATCTGCCTGCCTAAAAATATATAGTCTTCCATCGCAGAGCATGAGTAGAGATGCGAACTGTCATGCTCTGCAGTGGAGATGGAGATCTGCTCCTAAAATTGTTTCCAATCTCCTGCTGACGTTGCCAATACGAATTTTCACCCCTTTTTGATTTTAAATGTGATTATAATTGTTTCCACACTCCTAATGATGTTGTACTAAGGCTGACTTTGTATCTTAATGTCATTTAGCTCTTATATTTGACTTTGCTCCATGAGGCTGAAGTTAGCTTCTTATTCGGCCAGCTTCTTATTCGCAGGCTGAAGTTAGCTTCTTATTCAGCCAGCATCTTATTCGCTGGTTGAAGTTAGCATCTTATTCGGCCAGCATCTTATTCGGCCAGCATTTTATTTGCAGGCAACATTTTATGTAAAATATAACCATAAATAATTCAGCTAACTCCATTTTATGAGACTCTGCATTGCCATGCAGTGAATATGTTGTTTTTCAAATACAACACATACCACTATTACGTCTATTAGGATTTAGTCCGACACTAGCAACCTTTCCACCAAAACATGGGACAACTGTGCCACCATCAAAATGTAATCAATGGAGCATTCCTTTACAGTACCTGTATGTAAATTGTCTGAGCTGATCATAATTTGTGGCACCATATAGGTCGACTTGACCCCAAAGCATCCCTAAGCAGTTATAAGTAATCATACTTTCCCTATAGGAAATTCACATTGGATCACAATCATTTTAAAAACAACACATCTCCCTACAAGCTCCATAAGGACTTACACTGAGCCAATCAATGTTACCTCCTGTGTGGGTTGTTGACTCACACGAATTACGGGGGTTATTGGGTTACTTCACCCAACCTGTTAGCACCGTACACATACATTAGCTAGTGTTACATAGACGCGTACGAGTCTGAGCGCCATTTCCCTGATGTACGGAAAACCCTACACAGCTTAGAATGTTACCTCCTGTGCCCACTGTGCCACCCTCAAGCCAATGCATTCATATGGAGTTATAGACTAATAATTAACCATCCTTTCTCTCATCAAGATCAACTTGGCTCATCAATGTTCATATTGATCCTAACAAAGGGAGCTCCAGTCTACACTACCTATATGTAAATTGCCTTAGCCAAGCAAAATTAGTCACAACAGGTGGCACCAAACTGGTTGCCCTCGCCTCCATGCATTTCTATTGATTTACATAGGAATAAGTAATTGCGGTTCTCTAATCGGAAAAATTGGCTCACAAATATGTATTTTGTTTTTCAAACACACCACATCCCCTGAGCCTGAGCCAAGCAACATTTTCACCAGAACATGGGCCCACTGTGCCACCCACCAGCCAAAACATTTTATAGATCTATATGCGAATTAGAAACCATTCTATCTCCCATGAAGATCAACTTGGCTCACCAATTTTCATTTTGATCCTAATAAAGGGAGCACCAGTCTACACTAACGATATGTGATTTGCCTGCACCGATAAAAATTTGTCTCAACAGGTGGCACCAAACGGAGTGCCCTCACCTCAATGCATTCCTATATAGTTACATGCGAATAAGTAATTGTGGTTCTCTTATTGAAAAAACACATTGGCTCACAAACATGTATTTTATTTTTGAAACATACCACATCCACCTACAACCTGCATACGGATTTAGCCTGAGCCAAGCAACGTTTCCACCTGTGCCCACTGTGCCACTTTCAAGCCAATGCGTTCCTATGGAGTTATAGGCGAATAAGTAACCATCCTTTCTCCCATGAAGATGAACTTGGCTCACCCACTGTCATCCTGAGCCTAATAAAGAAAGCACCGCTATGGAGCACGGGTTGGAGACAAGGACCAGCTTTGGGCCTCTGAAAAGTACCTTAGTTGCTTTGTCGACAGAGACGAGATGTGGAAAGCAACAGAGGATGCTTCGGCGCCAAAGCACAGGATTGTAGGTGATGCGTTTTTTTTTAGATGTGCAAATCGATGATGCACTGTGCTCAAACCGTAAGATGTAGCCGATGCGTTGGGAATTGGAGGTGATGCGCCATGCAGTCAGCTTCTGTCCTTGTGGCAACAGTGATGCATCAGCATGGTGTGAGATACACCGGTTCCGATCGGTGCAACAGCATTGATGTGTGGATTCTAGCAGTTGCAGTACTTTATACCCACTTCTAAGGGCCCAGGACTGGATTGGCACCACTTGGCATAGCAAGACATGCAGCAAGCAAAGTCCAGATGCTGTTGCAGGTAGATGAGAAGTATTTGATGTCCCTGAGACTTAGAACAGGGTACAAGCCAGCATGCCCTTGGAGTCACTCTGGGTTCAGGTGAAATTGGTCCAGTCCTTTCTCAGCAGGGCAGAGGGTAGTAGGCAGCAGGGCCGCACAGCATAAAAGCGGTTCTTCCAGAACAGCTGTCCAGCAGAGTGGTAGTCCTTGTAGCAGCACAGCAGTCCTTCCCCCTGGCAGACTTCTTCACAGGTCCAGTAGTGTACTCAAGTGGTAGGGACCCAGTACTTATAACTACTTGTGCCTTTGAAGTGGGGGTGACTTCAAACAATGGTCTTTGAAATGCACCCAGGTCCTTTCTTCATACCCTGGCTGTAGACTCACCACAGGGTGGTATGCAACCCTTTGTGTGGGGGTAGGACGCAGCCTATTCAGGAGTGTCAGCTCCTCCCTCTCATCCTGCCCCGGATGACCCATCAGGATGTGGATGGCCCATCAGCCACATCTAAGCTTCCTTTGTGTGTGGCTGTATGGAGGGAATGCACAAAATCCACCCGTCACCCACCCCAGATGTGTATTGAAGACAGGCTGCAAGAATAAAGGGCTAAGAGCAGAAAAATGTCATTTTTCTAAAAGTTGCATTTTTAAAAGGGTAATTATATAATCAACTTTATGAATAAAGAGGATTTATCATTACCATTCCAATTATATGAAACACAATAGACCTACACCTTCTCAATCAGGAATTACAACTTAAAAGTGTAATAAGAAATTCTCAATGTTAATCTAGAAGAGGGGTAGACCTCACAGTAGTGAAAAATGAATTTGGGAGTTTTTCACTACCAGGACATGTAAAACTTAAACTTAAAAGTACATGTCCTACCTTTTCATTACACAGCACCCTGACCTATGGGCTACATTGGCCTGCCTTAGAGGTGACTTATATGTACTAAAAGTGAAGTTTAAGGCTTGGCAAGGGTTTCTAAATGGCAAGTCGACATTGCAGTTTAAACGGCACACACAGGCTCTCCAGTGGCAGGCCTGAGACATGTTTAAAATGCTACTTGTGTGGGTGGCACAATCTGTGCTGCAGGCCTACTAGTAGCATTTAATTTACAGTCCTTGGGCACATGTAGTGCACTTTACTAGGGGCTGATAAGTAAATTAAATATGCTAATTATGGATAGATCAATCACACCATGTACTAGGGGAAAAGCACATATACTTTAGCACTGGTTGGCAGTGGTAAAGGTCTCAGAGTCCTAAAGCCAACAAAAAGAAATCAGCAAAAATATGAAGAAAGCAGGCAAAAAGTTTGGGGAAGACCACTCAAAAACTGTCAGGTCTAACACACATTTTCCATGTTAACTTTTGTAATCCTTGAGCTTATGAACTGTCTGGGAAATTCCAAGGGTGAATTATGGCTACCTCACTCAGCATGCTCCATCTTTCTCCATCATTCCTTCCTAAACCATTCTGGCAGGACTCCTTTGTGTCTGAGTCTAACATGTGAACTATGACAGTCCCAGACAGAAAAGTTCCTTAAATGTATCCCATGCGACATAGGAGGGAGAGGTGAAGTGCAACGGCCAGAGCGGCTGATTCTGGAGCACGGGGGTCACGGTTCAATCACTGCCGGCAGCTCAGCTCAGCATCATGTGACTCTGGGCAATAGCTCACTTAATCTCCCCGACAGCCCCCAGCTCCTTGAAACCTTAAGATGTGATATGTTCACGCTTTACCAGTATGGATTAAAATTATTATTATGCGCTGAGAGATACTCCCAGCAAAGGGTTCCTCCTCAGGCTAGGAGAAATACTGGAGTGCATATATCCCTCTCCAGTGCAGATGGCAGGCTCATCAGTTCTTGTCTGACCAGCCTTAGGTGGGGGAAAGTAATCTAGATGTCATGATGCAGCAGCAACCAAAGCCTAGGTGGACTGCCCGAAGGCAGAGGTACGATCACAGTCCAGTGCTCTGTGTGAGATGCAGTCCACAGATTCCACAGTTAAGTTATGTTACTTTATGGATTTATTTATAAGATGCCACCTTTCATCAGGACACTGACTTCTTAATATCAACACTAGCTTAGCCATTGTTTGTTCATCTCAAACTTTACTAATGCAAACATTTCAAATCTGCCCTCAGTATTTTCAAAGCAAGTATTTCTGTAAAGAAGCCTACTTTAAAATAGCACCAAAGTGAATAGAGGAGTAATTCTATCCAAAAGTAGCGCATTGTATTGCCTTCAAGGCAGCATTCTGCACTTAAAGAACTGCCAAATAAAAACTATGTTTATGTATGACTCCTTCAAGCTTCAATGGTGATGCATTATGTTTATGGAAGTACCATGCCATGCAAGTTGTGTAATAATATAAATTTCACATCAGGAGTGCTGTCCTACTTTACCCCTAGAGACTCATTTGTGTTGTTCTACTGTTCTATGTCTTGAAGGTTTGCTTTCTGATACAAAATGACCTTTTGAGGGTACCATACTAATGCATTATTCTGTAAGCCTGCGGAGGGCACCAAAGTAATTGAGTGCTGATTTGGTTGCAACACAGTTCTTTGTCTCCAATTTCTGAGTCTGTTGTTTACTAAAGACCTCAGGATTTCATTTACACACCAGAAGGAGATGTGCTATAAAGATAAGTTTTGAAGTTTATAGAAACATAGCAAAAGCATGACCTTTTCACATATCAAAATTCACTGTATGGAAATGTTGTTGTTCATTACTATCAGTCTCCAAAGGTTTCAGAGCTTCGTTTCACCATCAGTGGGCTGTTTCCTACTATAAGCCTAAGAAGAGCAAAAGGATATTTCCACAGCAAACATTTCATGTTTGGAATCATTGTTATTTCTTTTGCAAAGTTGCTTTCTTGTTGTCAGTTTTCCTGACTCTTCTTTTTCTTGTTGCCAAGAAAGCACTTCACGTCTTAGGGCCCGATTACGATGCGGTTCGGAAATCATTCCGACCGAATCGGTTTGGGAATGGTTTCCGAGAGATTCGGATCGGGAGAGTCCGACCAACCGATTACGATGCATCCGGATGCTTCCAGATACGATTCGGTCGGACTCCCATTGACTTCAATGGGAGCCTATTTTTCGACCGAATCCATAGGTTCCCATTGAAGAAAGGGGTGGTTGGGGAAAATCGGGCACCTTGTGGTTGGCACCCCCTGGTGCCTGCCAAACTGTGCATGGCTGGTAAGGGGGGACCCATGGGTACCCCTACCGGCCCGATTGGGAAGGCGCCCGGTGCAGGGGGGCCCGCTACAGGCCCCCAAAGTCTGATTCCGACTGCCGATTTATGTCGGACGGCATGATTTGGAAAGGCTTTCCGAATCCAGCATTGTAATCAGTAGTTCGGAAACGCGGCCCATAGAGACGTACGAGTCTGCTCCGTACGGCTCGGTCATTCCGGATGCCGTTGGGTTCGGATTAGGATATTCCTAACGCCTAACTTGCATCATAATCGGTCGCTCGGAAACCTTTCCGATTCGGTCGGAAACACAAGTTCCCGAACCAATTCGGATGGAGCAAATGCCGTTAGGAGGCCTTCCAAACCGCATCGTAATCAGCCCCTAAATCTTAACTTTAGGTTGAAATCTTTTTATTGATTGATAAACAAAACGAGATGTAACAAGCAATGAAGCCCAAATCGTGGGCCAAAGGCCATCATAGTGCTATGCAGGGCATCAAAATAAAACATGATGAACCCCTTAGCCCCCCTCCCTCCCCTCAACCCACCTTTCCCCCCTCCCAACCCCTCGCCCCACCCAAGCTGCCGCGACAGAAAAAAGGAATGTGAGCCTATCAGATACGCCCAAGATGACATATTCAGGGAAGCTTAATAGTGTGGTGTCAAAGTGGTGGTCGATCTCATCCAAAACTTGCGTCCAGTAAGCTGTGAGAGTGGGGCATTCCCATAACAAATGTAATAGTGTGCCATCAGCATCACAACCCCTCCAACAAGTGAGAGAACGGTCGGGGTCGCTTTCATGTTGTCGGGAGGGTGTGAGATACCAGTAAATCATTATCTTAGTGGCCGTTTCCAAGCTAGAAATATTACGCGATGAGTGACAGTGAGGTCAGTGTCCACCCCAGCTCAGTTTCCCACCGTCTCTGGCCCGCTGGTTTAACCACCTGTTCTGGAGGGCGTAGGATGTGGTACAATTCTGTAAGAAGTCGCTTAGTGGATTGATTAGAAAGCAGACATCTCTCATACTGAGTAAGTTGCCTCTCTGCTCCCTGGCGGACCTGGGGCTGCATAACCCAATGCCGTATCTGCAAATAATGGTACAGCTCGGATTCAGGCATGGCAAAGTCGGATTTAAGATCCTCGAAGGACAGGGGGCCCCCCACATCAAATAAATGCCCTATATACCTGTGACCTGCCTTATCCCAATGACCAAATGCCTCCCTATCAAGGCCCGGGGAAAAGTCCGGATTGTCAGTAATAGGAGGGAGAGGCGATGGGAATGTGGTCAGTCTGTTGCGTGTAGCCATGGCGTCCCAGGCTCTCAAGGTGGCCTGAACCATGGGCGAGCCTTATAGTCCAGGGGGTCTGGAGTCTCTGCCAAGGAAGGGAACCTTCCACAAGGACTGTCCTGCTAACGCTCGTTCCATAAAGAGCCAGAGCTTCTCGGATTCCGGCTGGGCCCACTCCAGCAGGGATCGTAACTGCGTCGCCATATAGTAGTGATCGAGGTCGGGAATCCCCAGGCCACCCTCCCCATGGGGTCTAAGCCCATGTCTCTATTAATTTGCGGTTCCTTGTCTGTCCAGACAAAGGTAGTGAATTCGGACTGAAGCTGTTTCAACATATCTGGAGGTGGCTCCACCGGTAGGGTCTGAAAAATGTATAACATTTTTGGGAGTATGCTCATCTTAAGAGCTGCCACCCGGCCCAACCACAAGAGACCAAGCGGTCGCCATCTTCTCAGTTCCCGCCGGGTCTGTTCCAATAACCGAGTGTAGTTTAAGGATACCGTCTCAGCGGTAGACAATGACAGCGTGATGCCCAGGTATGGGATAGTTTTCTGATCCCAATGGATGGGACACACCTGGGACAAGGCAGCGACAGTTGGCTGTTGTAAGGAGAAACCCAAAGCCTGTGACTTGGCCACATTGACCCTAAAACCAGAGGCTACAGAAAACTCCTCCAGCTCGGCTAAAAAGGCTGGGACTGAGGTCTGAGGGGACTCCAACGTGGCAATAACATTGTCCGCGTAGAGGCTAATGGTATGCCGCTCTCCCCAAAGAGAATCCCTTTAATCTGCTGGAAGGGGGAGAGCGGGCAGCCCTGACGCGTGCTTCTGGTTATTGGGAAGGGGTTTGACGTGAAGCCGTTCAGCCGGACCATGGCCGAGGGGCAGCTGTAGCCGCTAAACACTCATTGGCGAAATCGGCGCCCGACCCCAAACCTCTCCAAAACAGTCTCCAGGAAGGGCCAGTGAACCCTGTCGAACGCCTTTTCGGCGTCGACCGATAATACAACGCGCTCCTCCGTCTGACGATGTGCCTTATCCAGGAGGTGCAGCAGTCTCCTAGTATTATCACTGCATTGTTTGGTCGCGACAAATCTGGCCTGGTCCAGTTCTATCAACCCCGGCATCAACGGTCCCAGCCTAGATGCTAGGATCCCCCTGAAGATCTTAAAATCTATGTTTAGCAAAGATATAGGCCTATAAGAGGCACAGTATCTGCTATCTTTACCGGGTTTTGGCAAAACTGCCACCAACGCCAAAAGCATTGTGGGCAGTAGCTCCAGGGTGCCATCAAAGGTGTTAAAAAGTCGAGTCAGTATTGGGGCCAGGATCGAGCAAAACGTTTTATAAAAAATGGCGGTAAACCCATCAGGGCCAGGGGATTTGAGAAGCTTAAGTCGAGCTATGGCCAAAATGACCTCCTCGACCCGAATCGGGCTATCTAGGGTAGAAGCCTGGTCGGTTGTCAAGCGTGAGTGTGTTATGCCCTGGCAGTACACGGACGGGTTCTGGTCAGGTATTGGTTAGGCAGCATAGAGATCCGCGTAAAAATCCCGAAAAGTGCGAGCTATATCCACCTAATGCATAAGCTCCGCACCCCCTTTGACCAGAAGGAGTGGGACTATCGCTGCCTGACACTGTGTGCGCAATTTGTGAGCCAACAAGCGGCCGCATCTATCCCCCCAGTGTAGAACGTGTGCTTCAAGCGAAGAGCAGCGTGTTCCGCCCTATCCAGGTCCAGACTGGCCAGCTGAGCCCGCGCCGCTTTTAATTTCCTCCAGATTCGGGGAGCCCCTGTCCGCTTGTGGATCCCTTCCAGTTCCAATACTTGCTTAGAAAGCTCCTCTCTCTTCTCCCTGCGCAACTTGTTTTCTGCGGCTGACGTGGCTATAAAGTCGCCCGAGCTACTAATTTGAGAGTTTCCCAAAGGGAGATGATAGAGGTGTCCTGTGTATCATTGACAGCTAAAAAGTCCTCTAGTGTTTTAGTAAGGCGCGCAGCAACACTTCAGGTCGGTGGAGGAGCGTGTCCCGAAGCCTCCAAGAGTATGATAGCCGAGGGGTGGGGAGAAACAGCAATTTTGTGGTCAAGGCTGCGTGGTCAGAAAGTGCCTGAGGCCCGATAACCGAGTCCTGAGCAAACGAAAGAAGAGACCGGGTTGTTAAGAAATAGTCTAGCCTGGCGTAAGTCCCCCGGGCATGGGAGTAGAAGGTATAGTCGGCGGTATGGGGGTGAAAGTGACGCCACATATCCACCAACCCTAAGTCGTGCAACCACAGACGGCTGGCATCAGAAAGAGCCCCTGTCTGTAACTGCCTCTGAGCCGAGCGGTCCATTTGGCCATCAAACACAATATTCAAGTCGCCCCCTATGAGAATTTGCTGGTCAGGTGTAGATATTAAGTCCCCCACCGCCTTACGTAAAAACGCCTCCTGGCCCTCGTTGGGGGCATAGATAGTGGCCAGTGTTAGTGTGTGCACCCCAAAGGACACGGAGAGCACCAGGAGCCTCCCCTTGATCTCAGAGACCTTTGCCCCCACCGTCACTGGGTAAGTGCGAGCAACAAGAATAGCGACCCCAGCCTTTTTGGTAGGAAGAGAAGAAAAGTATTGCTGAGGAAAGGCCTTAGAGCGCAGTCAATGCGTGTCGCCGGGTAGCAGGTGGGTCTCTTGCAGCAGACAAACATGGGCTCCAGAATTTTCCAAATAAGACAGGATAGCCCTACGTTTAATAGGGTTGTTGAGCCCCTTCACATTCAAGGTCAGGATTGTGACACTCATCTACGCAGGTGGTGTGGACAGGTTGCGCTGCGGGTGCGAAAGGGCCAATCTAGCCTGCCCCAGCCGGGCCCCACAAGAGCCCGGACAGAGTGACCAGGACAAGCAAGGGTCGCGTGCATACAGAAAAGATGAAGGAGACGCAGCGGGGGGAGGGGCACCCATCAACAAAAACAACAGAACCCCAACAAAGCAAGAACATAGGCATAATACAGTAAAACGCAGAGTCAATGCCGGAGCGTACTGCTCCTAGGAAAGAGAATGAAGGGTGTTAGATTTGGGGGTCTCTAGTTGGCAGAGGTAGGTACCTTTGACCAAATAGGGACCCTTGCGTCTAGTCAGGGTAAGGGGGTACACTCCTAAAATAACCCCTGCTCACCCCCTTGGTAGCTTGGCATGAGCAGACAGGCTTATCTCAGAGGCAGTGTGTAAAGCATTTGTGAACACATACAGTAACCCAGTGACAACACTACAGATGTACACCACACAAGTTGTAGTATAAAAATAAGTATTTTTATATAGACTTAACACAAGACCACAAATGACAAAAATCCACAATACTGTACTTAAAAATGGTAGAATAAGCTTAGTTCTCTTTAGATGGTAAATGCGACACTTTGAGTTCAATGTACCTTTGGATGCGTAACGCTATACAACGAAAGTGTTGCAGGGAAGGTGATGCGTCGGTTTCTTACACGCAAGAACGCTGATGCGTTGGGTCCCTACTGCTGCGTAGGGGATGCGTCGGTTCTTCTCCGCGTGGGAAGGTGATGCATCGGTTTCTTACTGCGCTTCCGTGGCGATGCGACCAGCAGCGCCGTGATGCGATGAAGATCCGGTGCAATGAAACGAAAATGGCGTCTTCTTCTTGATGCGACACGATGCGTGCACGCCCGACGGCCGTGCGGCGAATCAACGATTCTTCTGAGCCGTGACAGGCCCTGCGACACGCTTCTCCGGTGATGCGACGGCGTCTGATGCGATGGCGACACTCTTCTCTGTTGATGCGAGGCACTTCGGCGATGCGACAGCGGCGACACCCTTCTTCAGTGATGCGACGACAGCGGCGGCGTCACGCTTCTCGGATGATGCGACGGCGTCTGATGCGACGGCGACACTCTTCTCCGGTGATGCGAGGCAAAGCGGCGAGGCGAAGCGGCAGCGGCGACACCCTTCTTCAGTGATGCGACGACAGCGGCTGCGTCGGCGTCGCGCTTCTTCTTCGTGAGTCGCGCTTCCAGCTCCTTGCAACACGCAGTCCCTCAAAAGGCCCAACACAACAGCAGGCACTTCAAAAGAACTCTTGGGGAGCTGGTGGGTGAAGTCTGTTGTCCCTGAGACTTCAGCAGGAGGCAAGCTCTATCTCAAGCCCTTGGAGATCCTTTACAAGTTGAATTGAAAGTAGCACAAAGTCCTTTCTCCTTTCTTTGGCAGTCAGGCAACCACTGCAGGCCAATCCCCCAAACAGCACTCAGCTTAGGGATAGTCTCCTCCTCAGTTTCTCTGGTTCCTCTCCTCAGCAAAGGTTCTTCTTGTTTCCCAAAAGTGATCCAAAGTTCTGGGGTTTGGGTCCCCTCTTTTATACTCATTTTCCCTTTGTTCCCTGAAGGCAGAGAGGCCTTTGCCTAGTCCAAACCAGTTCTGGTCAGTCCTGGAGCACTTTGTTGACAAGACTCCTTCTTTCCTTACACAGTGTAGGCCAGGGACATCAGACGCACCACAGGAGGTGGAGCCAGCATTGTGGAGGGAAGGCACAGCCCTATTCAGGTCCCAGGTGCAACTCCTCCCACCCATCTACATGCATATCTCTCTATTCAGCCCTGTGCTGACTCACCCTGTCTCCTGGAATCCTCCAGCCCCTGTCACTCAAACTCCAGACAAGGAATACACAACCTAGCAGAGGCAGGCTTGGATAGTTAGGCAGGAAAATACCTACTTTCTAAAAGTGGTATTTTCAAACACAGAATGTTAAAACCAACTTCACTAAAAGATGTATTTTATCATTCTGAGTTCAGGCATACTAAACTCGAATTTATACCTAGTTCCCTGGGTCAGTTAGGATTATAAGATGTAATAATCAAACTGCCCATTCTGGCCTATGGGGAACAGGTAGCCTTGCAATAGTGAAAAACAAAAATGGCTGTAATTCACTATTAGGACATGCCACCCACACCAGGGCATGTCCTACCTTATACTTACAATGCACCCTGCCCTTGGGCCTACCATAGGGGTGTCTGGTATGAAGAAAAGGGAAGATTTAGGGACTGGCAAGTGGGTGCACTTGCCCAGTCAACATGGCAGTACCAGACTGCACACAGGCTCTGCAATGGCAGACCTGAGACACACTTGTGCAGGCTGCTTCTGTGAGTGGTACTACCAGTGCTGCAAGCCCACCAGCAGCATTTGGTTTACAAGCCCTGGGCACTCTCAGTGCACTGTACTAGGGTCTGACAAGTAAACCAAACCAACCAATCATGGAATCACTAATCCATACATCAATTTACCATAGGGAGCACTTGCACTGTGGCACTGAATAGCAGTGGCACAGTGTCCAAAGCATCTATAACCAGCAAAAACACATGAGGCAACAGCAAAAAATGGAAGGGAGACCCACGCCAACAGTGCCAGGTCTAACACGTGTCCCCTCTAGCTGAAATGTGGGGAGAACTACCCTACCTCCTGGGAGTTCTCTTCACTAAGGCCGAAAAATCTGGACAGACCATCAGCATTGGCGTGCTCCGTACCAGGCCGGTGTTCCACCGTGAAATCTATCCCCTGTAGGGAAATGGACCACCTCAACAGCTTTGGATTCTCACCCCTCATCTGCATCAACCATCTGAGGGGCCTGTGGTCTGTCTGAACCCGGAAGTGAGTCCCAAACAGGTATGGTCTCAGCTTCTTCAGTGCCCAGACCACAGCAAATGCCTCACGCTCAATCGCACTCCACCTCTGTTCCTGTGGAAGTAACCTCCTACTGATGAAGGCTACAGGTTGATCTAGGCCCTCCTCATTTATCTGTGACAAAACAGCCCCCACACTATGCTCTGAAGCATCTGTTTGAACGATAAACTCTTTTGAGAAGTTGGGTGCCAGGAGCACGGGCGCCGTGCACATGGCAGTTTTCAGGGCCTCAAAAGCTTTCTGACAGGTGTCAGTCCAAATCCCTTTCTTGGGCTGCTTCCTGGAAGTCAGCTCTGTCAAGGGGGCAACGATGCTGCCATACCCCTTGACAAACCTCCTGTAATACCCAGTGAGTCCTAAAAAGGCTCTCACCTCTGTCTGGGTCTTGGGGGGTTCCCAAGCCAGGATGGTCTCAATCTTGGGCTGTAGGGGCGCCACCTGGCCGCTCCCAACCTGGTGTCTCAAGTACACCACAGAACCCTGCCCGATCTGGCACTTACTCACCTTAATCGTGAGGCCTGCCTTCCGCAGCGCCATCAACACTTCCCAGAGGTGACGCAGTTGTTCTTCCCAACTGGCGCTGAACACTGCAATGTCATCCAGGTAGGCGGCACTGAACTCTTCCAGTCCAGCCAACACCTGGTTGACCAACCTCTGAAAGGTGGCAGGGGCATTCTTCATCCCAAAGGCCATAACCCGGAACTGGTAGTGCCCATCTGGTGTGGAGAATGCTGACCTCTCTCTTTCCCCATCAGTTAAGGTGATCTGCCAGTACCCAGACGTTAGGTCAAACATGCTGAGGTACCGGGCAGCCCCTAACCGATCGATGAGCTCATCAGCTCTGGGGATGGGGTGCGCGTCAGTCCTCATGACTGAATTGAGTCCTCGGAAGTCCACACAGAACCGGAATTCTGGCGTGGCACCCGGTGCGGCAGCCTTTGGGACCAAGACCACTGGGCTGGCCCAAGGGCTGTTAGAGGACTCAATCACCCCTAACGCAAGCATCTTGGAGACCTCCTCCTTGATGCAAGCTCTCACCCTGTCAGTCACCCTGTAAGTTTTGTGCTTCACAGGAGGACTATCTCCAGTGTCCACATCATGGACGCACCAATCAGTGACACTGGGAATCAGGGAGAACAGATCAGAAAACTGTCCCAGCAACTGGTGACAGTCATTCTGTTGCTCAGGGGTCAGGGTGGAAGAGAGGTTCACACCATCCACTGACCCATCTCGCTCTGTCGCCGACAGGAGGTCAGGAAGAGGCTCAGTCTCCTCCTCCATTCCAGCATCTGTCGCTAAGAGCATGCCCACTTCGGACCTCTCCAAGTGGGGCTTCAGGCGGTTGACATGTAGGACCCGCAAGGGGTTCCTGGGAGACCGCAAGTCCACCAAGTAGGTAACAGGACTTTTGCGCTCCACCACCTCAAATGGTCCGGTCCACTTATCCTGGAGCGCACAAGGCTCCACTGGGGCCATGACCCATACTTTCTGACCAGGCTGAAGCTCTACCAGAGTGGCATTCTGTTCGTACCACCGCTTCATCTCCTCCTGGCTGGCTTCCAGATTCGCCTCAGCGAGTTGCCTGAAATGCCTAGTCTGGTTCCTGAAGGCCAGCATGTAGCTATATACATCCTGGGGAGGTTTCCTGGGAGATTGCTCCCAGCCTTCGTTGACCAGACTCAGAGGTCCTCTCACTGGGTGTCCATAGAGAAGCTCAAAGGGGCTGAACCCTAGAGATTTCTGTGGCACCTCACAGTATGCAAAGAGCAGGCATGGTAAGAGGACGTCCTACTTGCGCCTCATAGGTTCCTCAAGACCCATAATCATGCCTTTTAGGGTCCGGTTGAATCTCTCAACCAACCCATTTCCTTGGGGTTGGTAAGGAGTGGTGAACTTATAAGTTACCCCACACTCCTGCCACAGGGACTTCATATACTTGGAAATGAAGTTTGTAACTCGGTCAGACACCACCTCTCTAGGGAACCCCACACGGGAGAAAATTCCCATCAGTGCCCGTCCCACCATGGGGCCGTCACTGTCCTGAGAGGGATGGCTTCCGGGTACCGGGTGGCATGGTCCACCAAGACCAGGATGAACCTGTTGCCCATGGCTGTCTTAGGGTCCAGTGGCCCCACAATGTCAATACCCACCCATTCAAAGGGGGTGCTGACCACAGGGAATGGCTGGAGAGGAGCCTTTTGCTTCCTCCAACTCTTTCCACTTGCCTGGCAAGTCTGACAGGCCCTGCAACGAGTATCTGAAATCCTGCGTATTTGGGGCCAATAAAAGTGGGTGACAAGCCTCTCAAAGGTCTTGTCCTGCCCCAAATGTCCTGCTAACGGCACATCATGATCCAGCCCTAGTAGGAAGGCTCTGAAGCGCTGGGGTACCACCAGCACACGGGCTGACCCAGGCTCAGCAACCTTAGGCTCAGTATACAGGAGATCATTCTCCCAGTAGATCCAATGTGATCCAGACTGATCACCTGCTGCCTGGTCTGCAGCCAGCTGCCGCAAACCCACAAGAGAAGGGCACTTCTTCTGCTCCGCGCAGAACTCTTCCCTGGAGGGTCCTCCTTCCTGCTGCCAATGGGTCAGCTCAGGCAGGTCCCCCAGTTCAGCTACCTGTTCCCCTGTAGGATCCAGAGCATCCCCCTCAGGGTCTACCTCCTCCTGGACCGTGGGAACTTCGGGGGCCGGTTTCCCGTGCCCCCTGCCTCTTCTCTTTAAGGCAGGCACCTGGGCCCCCTCTCAGGCTCCAGGTCCTCTTGAACACCCTTACTGGCTGCCATGGACCGTGTGGTCACACACGCCCAGTCAGGCAGACCCAACATCTCCAAATGAGCACTTCGCTCCACCTTAGCCCAAGGTGAGCTCTCCAAATCGTTCCCCAACAAACAGTCAACAGGCATGGCTGGCCTCACAGCTACTTGAAGAGTACCAGAGACCCCCCACTCAAAGGGAACCTGAGCCACCTTGCAGTGGCTCTCTGTGTTGTCAGTGGTAACAACTGGGTAAAATGCATTGGGGACAACCTGCTCTTCAGACACCAAGTGACACTTGACAGCTGTCACACTGGCTCCTGTGTCTCGAAGAGCCTCCACTCTATGGCCCTTGATGGTCACCCACTGCCTGTACTTTTTAGTGTTATCAGGCAGTTGGGTCCTGGGGACCACCTCACAGTCTCCTAAAGAGACAAGGGACATCTCTGCGGGACCCCACCCACCTTGGGCACCCATCTCCTCCCCCGGGCTACACTCGCCATCTGCCGGGGTGGAGCACCAGTGGGTGCTGTCTTTCCAAACTGTGGGCACTGGGGATCAACAGACTTATGGCCCACTTCACCACACTTGAAGCACCTCAGGGGTCCCCTGTGAACAGGCCTACCTGTCGGGGCCCCGGGCTTCTTCTCAGGGGAGGCTGGGAACCCTTCCCTTGGTTCCCTTGGGGATTACTTTGGGGCCCTTTCTGGAGCTCCCTCTGTTTACCCTTGTCCCCCCCACTCTTCTGCTGGGGACCCTGCCCACTCTTGGCGGAGTCTCCCACGTGACCCTTGTGGACCCGGGTACTCACCCAGCGGTCCGCCTCCTCAGCAAGCTTCCTAGGGTTAGTCAGCCTGCTATCAATAAGGTGCTGGCGTAGCTCTGGAAAACAATTACTTGACAAGTGCTCCCATGCAATTAAATCAAAGAGCCCCTCAAAATCATTCACTTTGCTACCCTTCACCCAACCATCCAATGCTCTGCAAAAGAAAGTTACATATTCTACCCATGTGCTTGACTCCATCTTCTTGCAATTTCTAAACCTCTGTCTATACAATTCAGGAGTCAACTCATACCTGGACATCAATGCATCTTTCATGTGGCTGTAAGAATTATGGACTTCAGAGGGCAAGTCTAACAATGTATCCCGCCCCTCACTAAGGAACCGTCCCCACAACCCCGCTCCCCAATCCTTCTCAGGGACCCGGTGGGAGGACATGGCTACCTCATTGGCCTTGAACCACTGCCCAATGTCATCATTCTTGTAAAACTCTCTAACCACATCCTTAGGTATGTACACCCTTGCTTCAACAGGCATTGACGGTGTGCTGCCACCAGAGGGAGTAATCTCTAAGCTCCTAGCTTTCAACTCCAACTCCCTCAAATTCCTCTCATGATCCAACTGCATCCTTTTTTCCTCTAGGGCAAATTTCCTATTTTCCAACTCCAACTCCCCACCCAATTTGAGCTTGGCCAGCTCCAATTCGTGCAACCTACTTTTCTCCCTGTCCTCCAACTCCTCTGGGGACAGGCCCTTGGCAGAAACACTGCTACCTACTGGGGAAGTTGCTCTCCTCCCCTCTGGACCCAATGGCCCATCCAGCTGCTCATCTGCATTCTCAGCCCCCTCCTCATTCTCAGGGGTATTCCTTGCTTCGATCCAGGCCCTCAGCGCCTTTTGGAACTCATCCTTCTTGGTGAGACCGGTCATAGCAACTTTAAATATCCTGCAGAAGTGCTTTAGCTGTCTCACATTGTAGCATTCTAGTTTCTCCTCTTCCCAATCAAAATCAACAGATGCTATGGATGCTGCTTTATCCATTGTGGTTAAACTTGGCAGTTCTTGGCAAAAATAGAAAATCCTAGGAAAAACAATCTACCAAAAGTATGTGGTCGCGTTTGGTCTGCACTCACTAGTAGCGTTCACCAATCACTGTATATGAGTCACAAATGCAAGTCCAGAATCCTCACCGCTGACCACCAATGTTAGATTTGGGGGTCTCTAGTTGGCAGAGGTAGGTACCTTTGACCAAATAGGGACCCTTGCGTCTAGTCAGGGTAAGGGGGTACACTCCTAAAATAACCCCTGCTCACCCCCTTGGTAGCTTGGCACGAGCAGACAGGCTTATCTCAGAGGCAGTGTGTAAAGCATTTGTGAACACATACAGTAACCCAGTGACAACACTACAGATGGACACCACACAAGTTGTAGTATAAAAATAAGTATTTTTATATAGACTTAACACTAGACCACAAACGACAAAAATCCACAATACTGTACTTAAAAATGGTAGAATTAGCTTAGTTCTCTTTAGATGGTAAATGCGACACTTTGAGTTCAATGTACCTTTGGATCCCTACTGCTGCGTAGGGGATGCATTGGTTCTTCTCCGCGTGGGGAGGTGATGCGTCGGTTTCTTACTGCGCTTCTGTGGCGATGCGACCAGCAGCGCCGTGATGCGATGAAGATCCGGTGCAATGAAACAAAAATGGCGTCTTCTTCTTGATGCGACACGATGCGTGCACGCCCAACGGCCGTGCGGCGACTCAACGATTCTTCTGAGCCGCGACAGGCCCTGCGACACGCTTCTCCGGTGATACGACGGCGTCTGATGCGACGGCGACACTCTTCTCCGGTGATGCAAGGTGCTTCGGCGATGCGATGCGACAGCGGCGACACCCTTCTTCAGTGATACGACGACAGCGGCTGCGGCGGCGTCACGCTTCTCCGATGATGCGACGGCGTCTGTTGCGACGGCGACACTCTTCTCCGGCGATGCGAGGCGCTTCTGCGAAGCGACAGCGGCAGTGGCGACACCCTTCTTCAGTGATGCGACGACAGCGGCTGCGGCGGCGTCATGCTTCTTCTTCGTGAGTCGCGCTTCCAGCTCCTTGCGACACGCAGTCCCTCAGAAGGCCCAACACAACAGCAGGCACTTCAAAAGAACTCTTGGGGAGCTGGTGGGTGAAGTCTGTTGTCCCTGAGACTTCAGCAGGAGGCAAGCTCTATCTCAAGCCCCTGGAGATCCTTTACAAGTTGAATTGAAAGTAGCACAAAGTCCTTTCTCCTTTCTTTGGCAGTCAGGCAACCACTGCAGGCCAATCCCCCAAACAGCACTCAGCTTAGGGATAGTCTCCTCCTCAGTTTCTCTGGTTCCTCTCCTCAGCAAAGGTTCTTCTTGTTTCCCAAAAGTGATCCAAAGTTCTGGGGTTTGGGTCCCCTCTTTTATACTCATTTTCCCTTTGTTCCCTGAAGGCAGAGAGGCCTTTGCCTAGTCCAAACCAGTTCTGGTCAGTCCTGGAGCACTTTGTTGACAAGACTCCTTCTTTCCTTTCACAGTGTAGGCCAGGGACATCAGACGCACCACAGGAGGTGGAGCCAGCATTGTGGAGGGAAGGCACAGCCCTATTCAGGTCCCAGGTGCAACTCCTCCCACCCATCTACATGCAGATCTCTCTATTCAGCCCTGTGCTGACTCACCCTGTCTCCTGGAATCCCCCAGTCCCTGTCACTCAAACTCCAGACAAGGAATACACAACCTAGAAGAGGCAGGCTTGGATAGTTAGGCAAGAAAATACCTACTTTCTAAAAGTGGTATTTTCAAACACAGAGGTGCCGATTCCGATTCTGGTCGCAAAATGTACCGACCAACACGGACCGTTAATGGAGACCGACCGACACGGACCGGCGCCGAACGACCTGTGCAGTACGATGCAATACGTGTGAATTACAACCCACCCGCACGGAACACAAGCCGCACGACCAAACCATTCGGAAAGCATTGATTCGCCCGTAAACCGCCCGGGAATCGTACCGACCAACACTCATCAGGAATGGACCCGACCGAAACGTACCCGCGTGGCACGACCCGCGCAGTACGATGCAATACGTGTGAAATGAGACCAACTCGCACGGAGCACGATCATGAAGATCGAGACGTACAGAAAACCTTGACTAGCAAACAATAGACCCCTTTGCGTCCGACGCGTACGCCAACGTAGAAACACAGCAGAATGTCAGTGTGACAGACCGGGTCACCCCGCAAGAGCCACTGGCAGCGACCGACCCGGTCAAACAAACGTCTTCATCATGCCCAACAAAAGCAAAGGAAATAATTATAAAAAATGACCAAAAAAGCAATGACAAAGCCAATAAAAAATAAATAAAAAAAAGGAACAAAGACACACCCACAACTCCAACTACATAAAGGCCAGAAATCCCTACCATGATCCTTTGTAAAATACAGACATAGGACAGCAGACAACACCACCACACTGCAGAGACACACCACAACTCACACACCACACAACAACTAAACCATTTGCACCACTCAAAAACTAAATCACATATTCACAGACAAACTCACACCCACCACACTCACTTACACCCTCACACACACATCAATCCCCACAACCACCCAGCACCATGCCCCCCAAGAAGAATCCAAAGTTCACAGATAGTGAGTTGGAAGACATGATTGATGAAATACTCAGAGTAGAGCCACAGTTGTTTGGCACATTGGTCCAACAGACCCCCATGTCACAGAAAACTAAAATGTGGGAGAGGATTGTCGACAAGGTCAACGCACAGGCACCTTGTCTGCGCACAAAGGACGACATACAGAACAGGTACTATGATGTGCGCAGGAGGGTCAAGAAGCTCATCGACAGGGAGCGTCCTTGAGCCAGCGGACTGGCGGTGGCCCTCCTGCCAAACAAACACACTTCAGGTCCTGGGAGGAGAAGGTGCGGGCCATCCTACCACCGGAGAGCATCCATGGATTAACAGGAATACCAGAGCCTGGTGAGTACACAACCAATATACTCAATATTGTGTTGCAAAACACACATATCACTGTCAAGGGGACTGTGAAACCAAGTACTGCCAGCAAAGCCATACCAACAGAAAGGCAAGTATCCTGTGATGTGTATGCCAGTTACACAAACACAATACCTGCCATCCCACAGTAATATGGAACTACGTCATAACATGTACAAACCTAACAACAAATACTGCAAGGCATTACCATAAATCACCAACAAACACTGTCACCCATTTTGCCACCACTGTCATACCACCTCACAGGAAAGCTGAGTCAAAATGAAGGAAGGTTGGGCTGCTGGGAATGAGCATGTAGCAGAAAGCATGATGGGAGTTGCAGTCACAGCCAACAGTCCCCACCCACATGGTCCCACAAGCTCCACCCAAAACCATGCACATCTCACCGGGAGTTGCAAAAAACTGACAAGATGGCTGAGAATGGGCTCTGCTGTGGGGAGCACAAGGCCCTGCTGGGAATTGTGCCCAAACAAACAACAGGACACCACTGTCAGTCATCTTGCCATTGCTGTCTCATTCACTCACAGGGAAGCAGAGTCACAGGAAGGAAGGTTGGGCATGCTGGGAAGGTGGGTGTAGCCAAAAGCATGATGGGAGTTGCAGTCACAGCCAACAGTCCCCAACCCACATGTCCCAGCAAGCTCATACTGAACCATGCTCACCACACAGGGAGTGCAAAAGTACTGCCAAGATGGCTGACACTAGGCCCTGCTGTGGGGAGCACAGGGCCCTGCTGGGACTTGGCCTCAATCAAACAACAGGACACCAATGCCTGACAGCCTGAAAGGTAACTTCCACTCCCTGCAATGGAAGCATGCTGTAGGGTGGGATATCTGGACTGGGGGGAGGAGGACCGCCAGCTCTGACTACATCTACCAGCAGCCCCTGTCACACACACCCCTACCACCAACACCAAAATACACACCTGGGATTATGTTCCACAAGAGAGTGAGTGAAAAGTCTCTCCCAAGATCTCTGACAATGGGCCCTGCTGTGGGGAGCACAAGGCCCTGCTGGGACTTGGGCTCAAAGTAACAACAGGACACTACTGCCTGACAGCCTGAACGTAAATTGTGACTCCCTGCAATGGAAGCATGTCACATGGGGGATTACCTGGCCTCTGTGGGTGAAGGACCTGCAATGACTCCAAATGCAATCAAGTCCACCTCAAAACACACCTCCTCAGCCAGAACAAATAGCACCCTTGGGACCAGTCACTCCTAAAGTAAATGCCTTGGCAAGATGGCTGACACATGGTCCTGATGTATGAATTGGCTGCAAGTCACACCTATGCACTGGCCAACTCAAAAACATTTACACACACAGCCATTGGAACTGTAGGTATCCTACCACTGTCTGTAGAAGCAGTGTCCCTGGGGTGTCCCCTGACCTGGCTTTGAAGGTGTGTCTCGTAATCAATCACAAGATTTGTAAAGCGCACTACTTACCCGCGAGGGTCTCAAGGCGCTGAGGGAGAGGAGGGGGGGTGTTGCCGCTACTGGTCGAATAGCCAGGTCTTGAGTCGTCTCCTGAAGGTCAGTAGGTCTTGGGTCTGTCGTAGGTTGAGGGGAAGGGTGTTCCAGATCTTGGCGGCGCGGTGAGAGAAGGATCTGCCTCCGGTGGTGGTTCTCCGGATGCGTGGGACGGTGGCCAGGGAGAGGTCGGCGGAGCGGAGCTGACGGTTGGGAACGTAGAAGAAGAGTCGAATGTTGAGGTAGGCTGGGCCGGTTTTGTGGAGTGCCTTGTGTGCGTGGATCAGGCGTTTGAAGGAGATTCTCTTGTCGACGGGGAGCCAGTGCAGGTTTTTCAGGTGGGGGGTGATGTGGCTGTGGCGTGGAATGTCGAGGATCAGGCGTGCAGAGGCGTTTTGGATTCTTTGCAGTCGTTTGATGAGCTTGGTCGGGGCTCCTACGTGAGGGCGTTTCCGTAGTCGAGTCTGCTGCTGACGAGGGCCTGGGTGACTGTTCTTCTCGTGTCTGTCGGGATCCAACTGTAGATCTTGCGGAGCATGCGGAGGGTGTTGAAGCAGGAGGAGGAGACTGCGTTGACTTGCTTGGTCATGGTGAGCGTTGAGTCGAGGATGACTCCCAGGTTGCGTGCGTGGTTGGTTGGTGTCGGGGGTGCCCCTAGTGATGAGGGCCACCAGGAGTCGTCCCAGGCTGATGGGTTGGAGCCGAGGATGAGGATCTCCGTCTTGTCTGTGTTCAGCTTAAGTCGGCTGCACTTCATCCAGTCGGCGACAGCTTTCATTCCTTCGTGGAGGTTGGATTTGGCGGTGAGGGGTTCTTGGTGAGGGAGAGGATCAGTTGAGTGTCGTCGGCGTAGGAGATTATGTTGAGGTCGTGCTGTCGGGCGATGCGTGCGAGTGGAGCCATGTAGATGTTGAACAGTGTCGGGCTGAGGGAAGATCCCTGGGGTACGCCGCAGATGATCTCGGAGGCTTCGGATCGGAATGGGGGAGGCGGACGCTCTGGGTTCTGCCGGAAAGGAAGGAGGTGGTCCAATCCAGGGCCTTGTCTCAGATCCCTGCGTCGTGGAGGCGTGTGCGTAGTGTGCGGTGGCAGACAGTGTCGAAGGCGGCGGAGAGGTCCAGGAGGATGAGGGCTGCCGTCTCGCCGTTGTCCAGCAGGATCCTGATGTCGTCTGTGGCGGCGATGAGGGCGGTCTCGGTGCTGTGGTTGCTGCGGAATCCTGACTGGGAGGGGTCCAGGATGCTGTTATCTTCGAGGTAGCGGGTGAGCTGACTGTTGACGATCTTCTCGATGACCTTAGCTGGGAATGGAAGCAGGGAGATGGGCCAGAAGTTCTTGAGGTCGCTCGGGTCCGCCTTGGGTTTTTTGAGTAGGGCGTTGATCTCGGCGTGTTTCCAGCTCTCTGGGAAGGTCGCGGTCTCGAAGGAGAGGTTAATGATGTTGCGCAGGTGGGGTGCGATGGAGCTGCCGGCTTTGTTGAAGATGTGGTGTGGAAAAGGGTCTGTTGGGGAGCCGGAGCGGATTGTGCCCATGGTCTTGATTGTGTCCTCGGTGTTCACGTTGACCCAGGCTGTCAGGGGGTCGTGGTCGATGTGGTGCAGCGGGTCTGATGTGTCGGGGCCTGTTGGGGTCGTCCGGGAGTCGAAGCTGTCGTGGATGCCGGCGATCTTGCGGTGGAAGAAGGTGGCGAGGGAATCACACAGGGATTGCGATGGCGGGATGTCGTTGGCGTTGGAGCTGGGGTTGGAGAGTTCCTTCACGATGCTGAAGAGCTCCTTGCTGTTGTGTGCGTTGTTGTCGAGGCGGTCTTTGAAGGAGGTCCTCTTGGCGGACCTGATGAGGTGATGGTGGTTGCGGATGGCGTCTTTGTGGGCTGACCGGCTGTCCGGCGTCTTCTCGCTGTGCCATTTGTTCTCCAGTTTCCGGCAGGTGCGCTTGGATGCTAGGAGTTCTGGGGTGAACCAGCTGGCTCTCTTGCTGGTGTCTTTGTAGGTTGGTTTTTTCAGCGGGGCTAAGGTGTTGGCGCAGTCGTCCATCCATCGTCTGAGATTGCGGGCGGTGGCGTCGGGGTTGGAGGGGTCGTTGGGTGGGCTGAGTGCGAGGTTTGTCTGGAGTTGGTCTTCGGTGACTTTGCTCCAGCATCTGCGGGGATCTTTAGGGTGCGGTGGTGTGCGGCGGGTTTCCGGAAGGTGAAGTGGATGCAGTGGTGGTCGGTCCAGGTGAGTTCGGAGGTGTGGCTGAAGGAGACGTGGGAGCTTGAGGAGAAGATGGCATCGAGCGTGTGTCCGGCGATGTGGGTCGGCGTCGTGACGAGCTGTTTCAGTCCGAGGTTGGCGAGGTTGTCGATCAGGGTGGGAGGAGTTGCTGTCGTTGTTGTTCTCCAGGTGAAAGTTCAGGTCTCCGAGGAGGATGTAGTCGGTGGAGGTCAGGGCATGCGTGCTGATGAAGTCGGCGATGGAGTCGCTGAACTGGGGTCGGGGTCCCGGGGGTCTGTAGATGAGGGTGCCTCTTACGGTGGTGTTGGGATCCGTGTGGATCTGGAAGTGCATGTGTTCGGCGGTGCTGAGAGTGTCGTCGGTGCTGTTCGAGACCCTGATGGTGTCTTTGTGGACGATGGCGATTCCTCCTCCGATTCCGTGTGTGCGGTCTCTGCGGGTGATCTTGTAGCCGTCGGGGATGGCTATGGCGATGTCGGGTGCAGAGGATTCGTTCATCCAGGTCTCTGTCAGGAAGGCGACGTCCGGTGATGAGGTGTCGAGTAGGTCCCAGAGCTCGACGGCGTGTTTGCGTGCGGAGCGGGTGTTTAGTAGGATGCACCGGAGATGGTTGAGGTCCTTCTTGGCGGGAGTCTCGGGCTCTCCGAGGCAGGTGAAGCTGCAGTTTCGGCAGGTGAAGGGACCATGGGTGCGTTTCGGGGCGGCCTTGAAGCAGGTGGAGGTCCGTCCTGGGTTGAGAGCGATGAGAGTGCTGGCGTCGTATCGGAGGTGGTCTTCGTGGTGGATGCGGAGGCCAGGGGTTCTGGCGCTGGGCGCGGTCCAGGCGCGGACGGGCACAGACGGGCTTGCCTTCGGCGCGCCAGCGGCCGCCATATATGGGGAGGTGGGAGGGAGGAGCAGCTGGGAGGCGGGAGGCAGGGGCAGCAAGTGGTCAGCGAGGGGGGCGGGGCCGCAAGGGACACAGCGGCGGGAAACGGGAGGGCGAAGGGGTACAGAAATCAAAAGGGGCACAGGGGGGCACAGAACGAAAAACAGTCACAGCAGTGGGGGCACAGAACGGAAGGGCAAAAACAGTGGAAAAACAGTGGGGGCACAGAACGAAAAACAGTCACAGCAGTTGGGGCACAGAACAGAAGGGCAAAAACAGTGGAAAAACAGTGGCGGCACAGAACGAAAAACAGTCACAGCAGTGGGGGCACAAAACGGAAGGGCAAAAACAGTGGAAAAACAGTGGGGGCACAGAACGGAAAACAGTCACAGCAGTGGGGGCACAGAACGGAAGGGCAAAAACAGTGGAAAAGCAGTGGGGGCACAGAACGAAAAACAGTCACAGCAGTGGGGCACAGAACGGAAGGGCAAAAACAGTGGAAAAACAGTGGGGGCACAGAACGAAAACAGTCACAGCAGTGGGGGCACAGAACAGAAGGTCAAAAACAGTGGAAAAGCAGTGGGGGCACAGAACGAAAAACAGTCACAGCAGTGGGGGCACAGAACGGAAGGGCAAAAACAGTGGAAAAACAGTGGGGGCACAGAACGAAAAACAGTCACAGCAGTGGGGGCACAGAACGGAAGGGCAAAAACAGTGGAAAAGCAGTGGGGGCACAGAACAAAAAACAGTCACAGCAGTGGGGGCACAGAACGGAAGGGCAAAAACAGTGGAAAAGCAGTGGGGGCACAGAACGAAAAACAGTCACAGCAGTGGGGGCACAGAACGGAAGGGCAAAAACAGTGGAAAAACAGTGGGGGCACAAATATAGAGGGGAAAGACAGTAACAGTGACGCTCACAACGACAAGAACCTACCTACGGCCTACCACTGGCCACCAGGGATGAGGCGCAGGTGGTAGCCTGCGGGTGGAGGAGGGCCTCAGATCAGCAGCAGCAGGGAGCTGGACGCACAGGTGGCGCTGTGCGGATGGGGGGGCGACCTACCCAGAGGTCAATTTTCGTAGATGAAAATTGGGGAGATGCAGACATAGTACATAGCACCAAGCACACACAATGTAACCTATACATTATTGACAGTGGACACCTGACAGTGACTAGGATGGACACACCCAAATAGCTGACACTGTAGCATGGTGTCATTCCCAAAAGGTGCAGTTGTGAGCTGCATTTCAATCCCACATCGTTCTGCGTTGTACGCATCATTCACACAACACATCACTCACTGTCATAGACACTCCAAACACAATTACTAACCTGGACTGCATCGGAGGAAGCATGCAACTCACAGCAGCAGAACTGCAACACACACACCTCTGGCCATCACTGTCATGAGCATGGAAAAGCAAGAGAGATGCTGTGCCCAATCCCTCTCACCATGGTGGAAATAGACAAGTTAAAAGACGTTAGCACTGACAAAACTCAGCACCAACATCATTAGCTACGGTAACACCATGACTTGTATGAAATGAGATGTGAACTAGGAACACAGACAACCAAATAGTATCTCACATTAGATCTCAGGCATACCGGATCTGTGACCATGTTGCACAGACACACCAATGTGACGCACAGAGCAAAGCAAAAACTGCCACCACACATGCCCCAAGCTTGCTACATACCCTAAGTGTAAGTGTACGTATGTCATCGTTAAAGCACAAATGTGGACAGGGATGATACAGCTGTGTCAGGCATGTGATGGAACTTGAGTAGCAATGGCCATGTACAGACAATTGATCAATACATGAGCTGGTCATGCACACAGCTTGACGTGCACATCAAAATGCTTCAGGTTGCCATGACAAAGTGCTTCAACAATATCAACCTCTGTCTGTCACAACTTAGGACAATGCAATGTACCGACTCTCATAATGATGTCCAGTGGCAGCTGTCGTGTGTTAAACGTTGATGTCGGTAGAACCATAACATACATTGTGTGTCTCCTCCAACCACAGGGGATGCTGGGGACACAGCAGGACCTGAAGAAGAGTCCCAGTCCCAGACTCTAGCGGACCCTGAGCTCCCTGGTGTGGATCAGTATCTGTCCTCTTCAGACGACGAACACGAACAACCTGGCACCTCCGGTGTGAGTCATCGTGCAGCCCCAGCAGTAGGAACATCAGCACCCCCTGCAACCACTCCTGCCACATCTGACAACAGACAGAGTACCCCTGCCAACACGGACAGGCCGAGGCCACAGACCAACAACGTAACAGGTACACAGGGCACCCTGGAAGCAACGGACTACACCACCAGCACCAACACTCAAGGGGGCCCAGTATCACCTGTGCCTGCCATGACAGGTCCTGCCCGTGTGGGTAGGGGCGGTGGGAGGGTGGGCAGGCAGAGGACACGGCCTGCAGAGGGGGCTGGACTGCATGGTGATCCACACCTGGGACGCATCATAGATGCGTACCAGGAAAGCACCGGAGGGTTTGGACAGGTTGTGGGGATCCTCAAGGACATCAAAGAACAGCAGGCTGCCCATCATGCCCGCTTGGACTCCCACATGTCTCAGGTGGAGACACACATGTCCCGCATGGAGTCCAAGTGGGACAAATCGGATGATCGAACAGCGGTGCATAGGGACATACTGACATGCCTCCGCCAGATCAGCGCCAACCTTACCACACCTCCCTGTGCGCCCACGACATCTGTTGCAACAACATCCGCAACTGCCACAGGGAGGGAGGAGGACTCTGGCGGAGAGTCCTCAGCACCGCAGCAGCCTGCACATCAGGGTCCCCCGAGAAAGAAGAGGGGTCGTCCGAAGAAGGGCAAGTGAGACGCCGATGGCCATGCATATCCCCCAGAACTCAACACCTGTTCTGGATGTCGTCCTTTGTGTGCAAACCATTTAACCTTGTCGACTGACACCCAAATCACCCACTTGATATGGAGGGTCCAAGTTGTGACAATGCCTCAAATGACTGGATTCTACTCTGGACATTTCATCTTTCAACACTACCAACTCACCTGTGAACTTTGTATTACCATCACACTGTACAGCACTTCCAATTCCGTTCACCATCCTTACACATATCTGTAAATAAAATCACACTCACACAATACTTGCCTCTATTGTGATTTATACTTGGTATGTGTCATGGCAATGATGATCTGCTAAGGAACACTGTGCATGCAAACTACTACAGCAATGTGAACACCATAATGTGAGTCATGGTAATGTGACACATATGAGGGAGACACACCACTAGGGCAACACAACACATACTCACCATGTCCATCTAACTCATCGCCTACACTGATGTTGACAGGAAATACAGTGGAATGTACATACACCACATCCATCCTGGGTCAGTCGCAAGCAGCCCACAGGTACAGGATGCTAATGACTGTGGGATGTGTGGATACAGACGGAGCACATCCCAAAGTGAAGCACAGGTTTATTAAAGATTCACAACCTGAGAATTCCACAACTGATGCAAGGTAACCTCACGTGACAGTGATCAAAAATTAACCAAGTGGAAAACAATGAAAGTCCAGGGTTGTGTGGCACATCATTGGTTGGGACAACGACTACTTGCACTCTGGAACAAGGATCTGGGTGTTGGGGTGCAGACATCACCATACAGCAGCCAAAGTACCCTGTGAAGGACAGACAGAAAACACAATCAAAAACACAGATTTACAGCATACAACTACAATATACATGCCCAAAACAAACCCCAAACAAAGTACACACAACCTATCAATCACGTAAACACTGTTTGGGAGTACAGACTACCTGAAAGGACACATCACAGCAAGCATCCGGACAAGTAGCACACAGCCACACTCAAGCAGCACCAGTGCACCACCAACATATATCAGGCAAACACAATACTTTGACAACACATCACTGTATACTTACATTCATGTGAAGAAGTTGTGGATCAGCTGGCTCCGAACATCACCATCACCCTCATCATCACTGGCATCATGCCCCAGGGCAGGATCCTCCACGGCTGGCGGAGGTTGGTCATCCTCATCTTGGATGAGAGGCAACTTCTTCCTCACTGCCAGGTTGTGTAGCATGCAGCACACTATGATGATTCTGCACACCTTAGCAGGTGCATATGGGAGGGCCCCTCCTGTCTTGTCCAGGCAGCGGAATCTGCTTTTCAGGAGTCCAAATGTCCGCTCGATCACTCTCCTGGTCCGACCATGTGCCTCATTGTAGCGCATCTCTGCCGGTGTCACAGGGTTCCTGAGGGGTGTCAGCAACCACGGCATGTTGGGATATCCTGAGTCACCTACATAAAGACAATTGCACATTAGATGAGTCTGAAAAGAGGGTGTAAATCAACTTCATTAAACACACACAATGGTAAACAGTCAGTACACACCGACAAGCCAGGCACGCTGGTACTGCATCTGTGACATAATCGTTGGGATGCGACTACTCCTCATGATGTAAGCGTCGTGCCCTGAACCTGGGAAACGTGCACACACATGTGAAATGGTCATGTCCGCCAGACAGACCACCAGAGCATTGATTGAGTGGAAATGTTTCCTGTTTCGGTATGTCTGCTCATGTGCCTGTGGTGGTACCAAAGCCACATGTGTCCCATCAATGGAGCCAATGACATGTGGCATCCTTCCCAGTGCGTAGAAGTCACCCTTGATGTCAGCGAGTTGTTGTGGTTTTGGAAAATGGATGTAGTGGCTGAGGAAATGCAACATCGCCTCCAACACATCTCGAAGCACACGGCTGAACATGGTCTGTGACATCCCACCAGCAGTAGCGACAGTGTGTTGGAAAGTACCGGTGGCAAAGAAGTGTAGGGTTGACATCACCTTCACCTTGGGGGTCAGCGCTGTAGGGTATGTCCGGCCAGGTTGCAAGTGTGGGGCCAACTGCTCCGCCAATTCTTTGATCAGTGGCCTAGTGAAGCGGTACCATCGCATGCAGTCACGTTCAACCATGGTTGCAAGGTCAGGGAACGGTCTGTGAACAGCTGGTCTCCTGCAGTACATAGATGAGCAAAGACAGTTTGTCAGTTCCCTATCTATGTTCCAGTGTCCATGCTAAATAGCACATTAAACAACATGACAGGACACAAGGACATGATGTGTGAGCTGTTGTGTATGGGCACACATGTCAGATACATGCCCATCATCTGACATCTCAGCTCCACAGGTCCACACAACAAGGTCCATGTTGTGCTGTGACCAATCTATGGGCTCTGTCACAGTACATCAGTACGAGTGTCACATACCAGACACACACCACAGTGACTAGTGAGGACAGATGTCTATCCCACATCACATGTTTTTGACAGACACACACAGGGACCTTGTGTCGCCACAAGGACACCATCATGATGTAGCGTCTCATGTACACACCACAACGCACACATGACACACGCATGAAGTGCCACCTGATTTTTTTGCAGCTCATACATGGATGTCTGTGACACATGGGCGCAACATCAACTCACATTGACAAAACACATGGATGTGGTGACCATTTGACATTGAACACATGAAATCTGAGTCATCTCTGTAGCACAAAGCACACATACTGTGGATGAACATCACATTTGTGGCACTGGGACACCCTGTGACCCACATACCATTCCACCTAAGAGTCAGGGTGTATGTCACATGTCATACACAATGTACACCGGGAACTGTGTACATGCCTCATCCTCTGAACTGTACAGTTGTCAATCACAGTGGTTATGTGTACAACACACAAAGGTATCTGTCCTCATTACACCTTGCCCTGCCTGGGAGTGTGTGCCACTAAGTGTCACATACCAAATCACATGTTGACCCACATACACACACAGGTAATGCAGCCTGACATGCCCTTTGATATACAGTGTCACAGTCTGTATTGTTGTTGGTGTGCCCATGTGTCCCTGACAAGCTATGGTGGATGGCATCCTTTGCACCTTGCCTGCAATGGGGACTGACGCGGGTGACAAATTCAAAAGACGCGTCGTACACATGGGGAACGAGGCGTGCGCACGCCTTGCACACACACCTTGCACCTTGCCTGCAATGGGGACTGACGCGGGTGACAAATTCATAAGACGCATCGTACACATGGTGAACGAGGCGTGCGCACGCCTTGCACACATGCCTTGCACCTTGCCTGCAATGGGGACTGATGCGGGTGACAAATTCAAAAGACGCGTCGTACACATGGGGAACGAGGCGTGCGCACGCCTTGCACACACGCCTTGCATCTTGCCTGCAATGGGGACTGACCCGGGTGACAAATTCAAAAGACGCGTCATACACATGGGGTACGAGGCGTGCGCACGCCTTGCACACATGCCTTGCACGCGGGTGACAAATTCAAAAGACGCGTCGTACACATGGGGAACGAGGCGCGCGCACGCCTTGCACACATGCCTTGCACCTTGCCTGCAATGGGGATTGACGTGGGTGACAAATTCAAAAGACGCGTCGTACACATGGGGAACGAGGCGTGCACACGCCTTGCACACACGCCATGCACCTTGCCTGCAATGGGGACTGACGCGGGTGACAAATTCAAAAGACGCGTAGTACACATGGGGAACGAGGCGTGCGCACGCCTTGCCTGCAATGGGGACTGACGCGGGTGACAAATTCATAAGACGCGTCGTACACATGGGAACGAGGTGTGCGCACGCCTTGCACACACGCCTTGCACCTTGCCTACAATGGGGACTGACGCGGGTGACAAATTCAAAAGACGCGTCAGTACACATGGGGAACGAGGCGTGCGCACGCCTTGCACACACGCCTTGCACCTTGCCTGCAATGGGGACTGACGCAGGTGACAAATTCAAAAGACGCGTCATACACATGGGGAACGAGGCGTGCGCACGCCTTGCACACACGCCTTGCACCTTGCCTGCAATGGGGATTGACGTGGATTTGACCCTTGTACGATTCGTGTGCTGAAAAATCCGTTGGCTCCCTACAACAATGTATCACACTCGTTGGTGTCATGGATTTGAATTATTTGAATGATGCGGAAGGCGTGTACGAGGCGTGCAATTAGGACTGGGCGGAAAACTACGCTACGCTCGCGTAGTTTGCGTAGTTTGCGCAACTACGCGCTACGGGAATTGCACGTAGCACAGTGCAAAACGCGTGAAGCGGGCATTTTTGCTTGCTCGCGGTCCTCAACGTCAAGTTGGCGACCGCGAGCGAGCAAAATGACATCCCGGCGAGACGTTTTCACGTTCGCGATCAGCAACATCAAGTTGCCGATCGCGAGCATGGAAAATAAACCTCCTGGTGAGATTCTCAACGCGGGGAGGTCAGGTTTCTCATTGCGAGTGGTCGCGTATGCTCGCGACCGCTCGCGATGAGAAACTACCAGTCCGCGTTGAGAAAACTGCCGCTCAGTACAAATCTACTCGAGCGGCAGAAACCGACCGCTTGCACTGTGCAAGATGCCGTTGGTAATGATTGCACAGTGCGGACAAGCATCCGGCACTATGCAATCATTGCGAACAGCATTTCCTACCGCACTACGCAGTTCGCGTAGTGCTACGCGTAGCTCGCGTAGTGTGAAGTGCACTTCGCGTAGCTACGCGTAGCGCTACTACGCGAACTACGCCCACGGTTACGTGCAATGCAATGGATTGGCCAGATTCATAGGATGCAAACTTGTCCGACCTATCGCTTTGGATGCATGGGACAGATTCTGCCTCAGCAGCACAGATATAAGGCTGTCTGTTCCCCTGAGAGCTCACTTGCCTGCACTAAATGCCCCAGATTGCATTCACTGGTACCAGTGCTGCTGTCTCTGCATCCTCTGGCTCCAAGAATGGCACGTACTGTGGAGAGGCCCCCAGCCTTCACAGAGGAGGAAAACAAGGCCCTGCTGGACAGCCTCCTTCCACAGTACAGCAAGCTGTATGGGAAACCAGGGAGCAGGTGAGTGTACAGTCCACATCCTTTTCATTGTGCATGTTGTCTGACTGGCACTAATGGCATTGTGTACACCAGTGGCTAGCATGCTCACTGAGTAGTTGTTACCCCCAAAGCGTGTAGGTACCTGTAGTGGACAGGTACTGTGCAGGAAAAGTGCATTTTTACACGTTTATAATACTCAGGCAATGTTTCCATGTTGTTAATGCTGGACAAATGTCAATCACCATAGTTGCACTACCTGTGTACATCATATGGCCTTGTGATAACGACATGTATATCCAACTGTGTGATGCACAAACATGTTGCATGTGTGGTAATGGACTTTTATCCTTGTCATCCTCACAGGTTGATGCCCATCAGAAACAGGAGATCTGGCTGACCATTGCCCGGGCTGTTCGATCTGTGGGGGTCTACAGATGCCGCATCCGCAACTGCCAGAAGAGGTGGCAGGACCTTTGTGGCTGGACCCGGAGGATCGCAAGAGTCCAGCTGAAGCTGTCACCTCCTCGCAGAAGGGGCGGACGATGGACACTGACCCCCCACATGCTCCGGATTCTGGCGGTGGTCTTCCCTGACCTGGATGGGCAGTTAAAGGCCAGACAGCAGCAAGGAGGGGATAAGTGCATGCCTTTTCTGTGAACTATCTATCACATGCTCTTTGCACTCCTTCATCCTGGTTACACTCCCACAGATCTTCTGTCTGCTTGAACAAGAGTCATGTGCCTAAATTAGGTCATGGCCCATCCACATCTGATGCACAGGTGTGGCCCTTTCAGTCTGTGACTTGTGTCACTTGGGTTGTGTGTCCCTGCTGTTGTCCCAGCTTACGGTTCTAAACAGCATCTGCTACCGGTGCATTGTTTTGTCTTCATGAGTGAGGCAATTGATTGCCATGTGTCTGCACATTGCCAGAAATCAGACATGTACTCTGTGTGGGCAATTGATATGTGTTCCAATTGATGCTTTGGCTCACCATATGTGTCTGGGGTATTTTCCACACAGCCATGCAGCAGGTGAGACGATGTTGGGGCCTCAGAAGAATGTACATCATGTGTGTCACACATGCATGAGCACATGCCTAGTGTTCAGGGGTAATACCATGTCGCACATGGACCTGGTTAGGTATGCCTACTCCGGACATGAAGTACACTATGTTCTTCTACTCCTGTGTGTCAGCCTACATTTAGTGCATTGTGAAATATGCAATCTGATGTCTGCCTCGGTATCATTGTGGAGTGGCCTAGCTTTTTAGACTCCTGGGGTGTTGAGCATTTTGGGTTGGGCAGCTAGCTGAGATGTGGCTGTTGGATCATCACAATGGGGTAAGACATAGGTGTGTAATCACTTGACGGTGCCTAATGGTGGATTCTACATTAAAGTGCAGGCAGCCTCAATTAGTTCGCATAACACTGTGATGTGATCATGTTTACAGATTGTTGCTTGCAGTCACTCAACTGTTGCATTTGTATTACGTGGGATCATCAGATGCCTTAAGATGTGGGTAGCAGTGGGGGAACATGTGCACTTGACAGCTGCAGGGCTTACATTCCCCAAAATGAAAATGATTGTGACACAGTGCAGACTGTTTGTTTTTGGATGCACTGCCCCTGTGACTGAAGCCAGTGATGACTGATTATCCAGACTGGCCTGTAGCATGGTATACCACTTGCTAATGTTTATCCTGCAGTAATGTCAGTTGTCCAGCATACACTCAATTGTGGCATTGACCATCAATACATGGGCACATCATGGTGTCTGGTGAAGGTAGCATATCCATTTTACTGACAATGAGTTTGGCCATCCCTTCTCCTGACGCATGTACTGAGTCAGTGGCAGGAGATGGGATATGTGTGTACTGACACATTTCAATCACAATTCCTGCAGTTCTGAGATATGTCTATGTGGTGCATGTGTGCACATATAAGTAGTGGCATACTACATGCACCAGACAGATGGGTCCATGGAGGGGAAGTATATGAGGGGCATGGTTGACTGGCAGACTGACAGGTGTCTTTTTCAAAATGTGTCAGCACTTTTGCAATATTTTGCAAATGATGCCAAGGCGTGCTCTGTAATGTGCTGTACTGACTGTGATGTGTCAGGTTAAACAGGTGACTGATGTGGATCTGTTTATCCTGATTGTTTGCAGATACATCTTCGGCTACTGGAGGAGACAGCTCCACGGACCAAGAGGAGCCGCAGAGCCAGACTGGGTCTGCTGCAGAGGAGTTGGAGGGACCCAGTGGCACAGAGGGTGAGGGGAGCCACACTGGGGAGACCTCAGCTACGACCACCTCGGCTGTGGAACACAGCATCTCGAGTGAGGACTCCCTTGTGGAGGCAGGTGTCAGCAGACCCCAGACAACACCTAGCGAGTCTGTCCCCGCCACCACCACCATCTCCCCCCTCCCATCTGCTCCCATCCCAGATGTCTGTGGAGGCCCCCGTGTAAGGGAGCATGTCTCCTTCATGCCAGGCACCGCACCCCCTGCCCCTGTCTCCCCTGCTGCCCTGAGTGTGGAGTCTATGGACTTACTGAACCAGCTCCATGTAGGGGAAACAGCGATGCTGAGTGTCCTCCATTCCCACACCACTCTGTTGACACAACTGGTGTCCTTGATGGAGGGCATCTCATCAAACATGTCTGCCCTACATCGGACCATTCAGGCCATGGCCTCCACACAGACGTCAGCAGTGTCCCTCCTCCAACAGTCCCTCACCCCTCCTACCTCGGCCACATCCACAATCCCCACTGCCCTACCTGTCCAACGCACACACACACCAGCACCGGCATGCACCACAACAGACACAAGCAGCGCACAGCCACGCAAGACAAAATCCAGAGCCATAGGCACGCACACTCCGGGGACTGATGGCACACACACAGGGGATGAGTCACAGACGCACAAACAGACATCCACAAGCACTCCGCAGTCCTCAGATGCCTCTCCTCCAAAACCCCTTCCCTTGCCTCACCTGCAACCCCCCTTCACAGCAGCTCTTCCTCTGTGACCTTGGCCTCTTCCCCACCAATCCCTCTGCTCCAACTCACAAGGGGAGGAGGAAGTCACCACGCACAGGGGGAGTTCGCCTGCCACACAGACACCCTCCCCCAGGTGCATCGACACTGAGGCCCCCATCCGCAAGTCCCCCCAGACCAGGAAGAGCAATACCCCACCACGATTCCGCAGCTCCACCACACAGTCTCCGTCCTGCAGCCCCGAGACCACCACTCCACAGGTCCCCCCGCCACACCCTGCCCCTGGTTCACCCACACACCGATACCGCATCCCCAAAATGCTTAGGCCCTCCCCCCTACCACATGCACTTCCACCCCCACCTCACACGGTCAGCCTGTTCCTGCCACTGGTGTGGAAACCGTGTCCCCCCCACCCTCTGTCCTGCCCACCTTACCTGAACCCCATGACACTCCTTTGGAGGTTGGCACTGCAGTAGATGGCACATCCACCCCGTCTGACTTGGGCACTGCAGTGGATACCCCGTCCACACCATCTGACCTGCCCACTGCAGTGGTGCCGGCAACAACCCTGTCGGACTTGAGCCCTGCAGTGGTGACGGCACCCACCACATCTGACTTGGGCCCTGCAGTGGTGACGGTGCCCACTGTGTCAGACACCTCCACTGAAGTTGCCAGTGACACTCCTGCACCCACCACCTCTCCCCTGCTCCATTCTGCTGTCCCCTGATCCTGTCCCTGCGGTGCCTGGCCTGCCCCTATGTATGCCCCTCCAAGGGGAGATGTCCCCTGGCCATAGCAGTGCAGGCAAACAATGGGTGACAACTTGTCACATGTCACCCTGGTTGAATGTAGGAATGGACTGGCCATTGGCCTTTTGACATTGTACACTTAACTTACCAGTTACATGGATTTATGTTTTTAATAAAATTGCCCCCACTGTAGGTGTAATTTTACTATCAATAACTCAGTATCCACCTCAGCTAAGGTCCAGTATAAAATCCTTTTTATTAAACTGTAGATCCCTGCCCAAGCACACTACAGAGATCTGGATGCTACTCAAAGACTCTGACCCGGATGTGCTGTTCCTAACGGAAACTTGGCTTAACACCAGTTCTGAGCCAGATATTGTGCAAGCACTCCCTCCTGGCTTCGTGATACAGAGGGTAGACAGAACAACAGGTAAAGGTGGGGGGATTGCCATTATCTATAAGGAACAATTCATCTGTCGCTTGCTTGGGAACCCCCTCTCAGACTGTGAGAACGCCCATTTTGTCATTGAATTCTCGCCACTGCTCTCTCTCACAGGCATTCTCATCTATTGCCCCCCGGGAGCGGTGGGAACATTTGATAAATCCGTGCTGGAGGCAGTGGTTAACCTAGCAAGCTTAGCGGCTAATCTCACACTGCTCGGAGATTTCAATCTTCATTTCGATGACCCACGAGCGATAAATGCAATTGAATTGGCCAAGGATCTCACGGCCTTCCAACTGCCTCAAAAAATCCTGCAGCCCACGCACGTTAAAGGACACCTTCTTGACCCGGTGTTCTCTAGTCTAGAGGACCTTAAAGGGGAAGAGCCTACTCCTCTCCCATGGTCAGACCATTTTCTGGTCTCCCTCTCCTGGTCCCCACAGGTTATCGAACCATCCACTCAATCAATATGGACCCAAGTCCGCCCCTGGCCCAAACTCCCCCCAAGCCAAAAAAGTATTGGTTCAATCACTTATACTGTCCAGACTGGACTATGGCAATGCACTGTACCTGGGTGTCCCCACTACAGTAGTCTCTAAACTTCAGTCTGTGCAAAACAGCGCTGCCAGGCTTCTTATGGGAGTCCCCAATCGACAATCGGCGAAACCGGCGATTGTCTCTCTTCACTGGCTTCCAGTCCAGGAACGTATTAGATTCAAGGCACTTTGCCTAGCTCAGAAATCCATGCAGGGGATCGGCCCCCCCATTAACTCTGCCATGATCCGCCCCTATAAAGCCAATAGGAAACTTCGATCAGATGATCTTCATCTAGCCGTGGTCCCAAAGATTAAGAAGGCTAGGAGTGGTGGGCGCCTGTTCTCCTATAACGCCACTAAACTCTGGAATTCTCTTCCACTTTCTCTTCATAAGGTGTCCAATCATGTTGCCTTCCGCAAACAATTGAAAACTTTTTTGTTTCCCTAGCTCTTCGCGGTCCCTCCGCCTTCCTCTTGTGTTCAGTCCTAGCGCTGGGATGCCTCCGGGTAGCCATGCGCTTTATAAATGTGTTTTCATTCATTCATTTCATTCATTCACTTGTCATCCAGTGTTGTTGCATCTAATGTACATGATGTTGATGATGAGTGTCATGGACTTGCTGTTGTACTGGTGTTTTAAAGGTACAACAGAATGATTTGTTGATGTGATGTACTCCATGTGGTCCATGGGATAAGTGTACTTTTCTGCTATGTATCCATGACATCCTTTTCTGCAATTGCAGGGTGTAATGGTAGCAAACTGTTGCGACCAGGATTTTCTCGTTGGGTTTGCTACTTCACATCTTTGGCATACACTGTTGCACATATGTTGTGCTTACATTTGGGCACAGAGTGAGATTCCCTTACTGGGCCCATCTCCACTGGACAGGCAGGTTTGTGCATCCATGGTACACAAGTCATCTGTGTCATCAGTGCAACTAGCTCTACATGTGTATTGCATATGTGCAGATGACTGAAGGGACACTCCTGTACACAGGCTGCTGTGACCAGAGCTTTCATTGTGTTGTAATTGTTGGCTCACTGGGCAAGTGTTGTGCTGGCATGACAGAGCCATGCACAGACAATGTTTTGCACAGCTGACCTTCCCCAGGATTGGAGACCCCTCATGGCATTGTGTCATTCCGTGACATTGCCTGGGCACATAGTGTGTGTTGTGTGAGCATGTCTGTGTGTGTTCCCTTCCCTTTTTTCAACACAGCCTGTGTTCCATACAGATGTTCCTATTTGGTGTGCTTGCTGAGTTGTCCTGTGTTCATCAAACATCTTTGCCCTGGGTTGTCTGGGATGTAGGTGCTTGGCAAACTACTGGTCATTAGGTTGTCATCCCTGGCAGTTTTAGTTGTAAGTTCCGGGGATGTTGTCAAACGCACGTGGGACACATTCTGGATTCCCATTGGCACTTATGTGTTACCAACATCATGTTGTTTTCCCTATGTGGTATCTGTCAGTGATTGGCTCACTTGTATGTGTGTGTGACTACTCCCACTCATCAGGGTCATTGCTGCAATGTTGGAAGGTGTCGTTATGTGTTCTTTGTGGGTCTCCTTTGGTTCCTCATTGGTGTGGGTGTGTGGCAGGGTTCCCACTGAATCTGGTAGTTTTCACGTTATGCCCATGTACCGCATCCTGTGCAGTGTTGCAGACATTCACAGGGGTTGTTGACAGGCCATGTGTGAGGATTTGTGGGTACCTTAGATCCCCCCACCACCCCTGGGATTGTCATGGGTGCATGAGCAATGTCACCAGTCCATGTGTGCCTAGTTGATGCACATTGGTGCAGATCAAGGTGTGTGGTGTTGAGGGTGGCCAAATGGGAGTGGTTTCATGTCTAGGCCCCTACCTACATTTTGCCCATTGATTGCAGGCCATGGCCAGTGATTAGTGTTTATGGAGGTGTGATGGGAGTTTGTTCTTCAGGACACATGACCCAGTACGCACAGCTGACTGTGCTCCACACTATGGGCAAAACCTACCTTTGTCATCACAGTGGGATTGGCGTACAGGCTACTGTCACCCAAATTAGGGTCCCTGAGGGTAGTGCTGTAGTGGGTCTGTCTCTTGCTGTGTTGGTTGCTGTTCAACCCAGCTTGTGTCACATGAATCCGTTGGGATCCCACTCATCTGACAATGCCTGTTTGCCCACAAAGGGGTGCACAGTTCATGAGTTAGTTTTGTATGGCACTGTGTACACATCTGTGTGATTGGAGTTCAGCCCACCGTCATGTGTTGTGTACTAGCCTGGGGACACTGAGACACACACACGTGTTGTGTTTGATATGCAGTGTGGGGCTGCCTGTCTGTGTTTGTGCATCTGCATCTCTGCATTGGTATGACTTTTGCGTTACATTGGCTGGATGTTGTTTGGAGGTTTTTCCCTAGTGTCCATGCGTCTTGTAGCTCATCATCCTGCACATTGATCATGTTTGGTATGTCCCATTGCTGCCATGATATGGGACTTGGTCACCTAACATCAACAGTCTCCACAGGATTCCTCATTTTGTGTGTCTGTTCGTGAAGATATGTGTGTATGCATCATGATGCTCACTTTTCACATAGTGTAATTGGACACTGGAGGCATTGTCAGGGCTCATGGCCAATGCTTGTCTGCACATGGCGGAGGGAGTTCTTGTGATACACAGCAATCTTTGCCTCCCAAATCTATGTTTGTATGTGACACAACCACCACATTGCCACTATATTGCTTGTGGTGTTGGGACCAGTAATCACAAATGCTGGTCTGGTGATGCTGCTATTATGATGTCCACACTCACCTTCTGGTCACTGTAGTGATGGGGGTTTAGACCCCATTCCCACAATGCTCCTAAAATGCTGTATTTTTGGACAACACAATCACCTTTTGGTCACTGTAGTGATGAGGGGTTTAGACCCCATTCCCACAATGATCATAATATGCTGGATTTTTGGACACCACAATCACCTTTTGTGCACACATGTGATGGGAGTCACATTGTATGTTCACTGTCAGAATCTGTGTTGTGTGCATTTTGCACACACACACATACAATCTTGCCAAGATGGTAGGGGGGGGGTTTGCTTAGTCACCCTATGTGTGTGAATGCTGGTGGTGCTGGGCATCCAGCCCCCTATGAGTAGGGGGTACTGGTAGTGATGGGCATCCAGCCCCCTATGAGTGGGGGTACTGGTAGTGCTGGGCATCCAGCCGACTATGAGTAGGGGTTACTGGTAGTGATGGGCATCCAGCCCCCTATGAGTGGGGGTACTGGTAGTGCTGGGCATCCAGCCCCCTATGAGTGAGGGTACTGGTAGTGCTGAGCAACCAGCCCCCTATGAGTAGGGGGTACTGGTAGTGATGGGCATCCAGCCCCCTATGAGTGGGGGTACTGGTAGTGCTGGGCATCCAGTCCCCTATGAGTAGGGGGTACTGGTAGTGATGGGCATCCAGCCCCCTATGAGTGGGGGTACTGGTAGTGCTGGGCATCCAGCCCCCTATGAGTAGGGGGTACTGGTAGTGATGGGCATCCAGCCCCCTATGAGTGGGGGTACTGGTAGTGCTGGGCATCCAGCCCCTATGAGTGGGGGTACTGGTGGTGCTGGGCAACCAGCCCCCTATGAGTAGGGGGTACTGGTAGTGATGGGCATCCAGCCCCTATGAGTGGGGATGGTAGTAGTGCTGGGCATCCAGCCCCCTATGAGTGGGGGTACTGGTAGTGCTGGGCAACCAGCCCCCTATGAGTAGGGGGTACTGGTAGTGCTGGGCATCCAGCCCCCTATGAGTGGGGATACTGGTAGTGCTGGGCATCCAGCCCCCTATGAGTGGGGGTACTGGTAGTGCTGGGCATCCAGCCCCCTATGAGTGGGGGTACTGGTAGTGCTGGGCAACCAGCCCCCTATGAGTAGGGGGTACTGGTAGTGATGGGCATCCAGCCCCCTATGAGTGGGGATGGTAGTTGTGCTGGGCATCCCCCTAGGTGTGGGTACTGCTGGTAGTGAGGACCATGCAACCCCTGTGGTTTTGCTATTGCTGGTGGAAGGGATGTCCCCCTCCTATGTGTGTGTAGCATTTTGCGTGTTTGTGACGTTTGTTTGTGTGACTGTCTGACTTACCGTCTGCGATGTACGCGTCTGTTCATGATCCGGTCGTAGATATACAGTACTGGGATGACCTGCACGATGGGATTCATCATTGGTTCGTCTCGTACTTGCTGATTGTTGCTCCATCTCGTACACGTTGGGAGTTGGTCCGTCTCGTAGCCGTGGATCGTGTTGTGGCATGAATCAGACCTGCTATGCAGCTCTACCGGATGCTGTAACATGCTGCTAGTGGCGACTCGTTCGGCGCGTAGGAAGTGCGCATCGTACTTGCCCGGCCGGAAACTGCTGTTTACATGCCTCCGGACGAGTCGATTTCAGCGGTTATGGTTCCGGCTCGTACGGGAAATATTGCTGGTTTCAGAGCCTACGGCTCGGTCGGCATTCGGACACATTTGCGCATCGTACTTCCTTGTCCGGACGGATCGGCTCCGGGAACGAGTGGGTCGTAAGGTGAGGCTACGGACGACTCTCGGAGGGCTGTCCGACCCGAATCGGAATCGGCCCCAGAATGTTAAAACCAACTTCACTAAAAGATGTATTTTATCATTCTGAGTTCAGGCATACTAAACTCGAATTTCTACCTAGTTCCCTGGGTCAGTTAGGATTATAAGATGTAATAATCAAACTGCCCATTCTGGCCTATGGGGAACAGGTAGCCTTGCAATAGTGAAAAACGAAAATGGCTGTAATTCACTATTAGGACATGCCACCCACACCAGGGCATGTCCTACCTTATGCTTACAATGCACCCTGCCCTTGGGCCTACCATAGGGGTGTCTGATATGAAGAAAAGGGAATGTTTAGGGACTGGCAAGTGGGTGCACTTGCCCAGTCAACATGGCAGTACCAGACTGCACACAGGCTCTGCAATGGCAGACCTGAGACACACTTTTGCAGGCTGCTTCTGTGGGTGGCACAACCAGTGCTGCAAGCCCACCAGCAGCATTTGGTTTACAAGCCCTGGGCACACTCAGTGCACTGTACTAGGGTCTGACAAGTTAACCAAACCAACCAATCATGGAATCACTAATCCATACATCAATTTACCATAGGGAGCACTTGCACTGTGGCACTGAATAGCAGTGGCACAGTGCCCAAAGCATCTATAACCAGCAAAAACACATGAGGCAACAGCAAAAAATGGAAGGGAGACCCACGCCAACAGTGCCAGGTCTAACAAAGGGTACCCGTTGGCAGTAGCTCCCCGCTTCCCCCAGGCAAAGCCCATGTAAATATTGCTAATTTTGCCGACAATGGGCAAGGGTGCAATCTTCAAAGCATCGGTTCTCAGCCGGAGTGAGTCCTGTCTCACTCGAGGGTGCACCTGCAAGGGACGTCAGCACTGCTTGCCACTCCCTGGCCATAGTGTCTGAGTCAGGACGTGCCGACAGGCTGGGAGGCTTAATGGTAGTCCAACCATGGCCGCACCGGCGCCTGCGAGAGCTATTGTCCTTGCGAAGCTGGTCTGCCGCAGGTTCTTCAATACCCAGGAGTTTGTAGGCTGCAGAAAGTGAGCAGATTTGCCTCAGTTTCCCTTTGTAATGAAAGATCAACCTGAATGGGTGCCCCCAGGAGTATTTGATGCCAGTTTCTCGAACGTGGAGCGTAATCAGACTGAAGGACTTGCGTTTAAGCAAGGTGGAGGCTGCCAGGTCCTGGTATAACGTGGGCTTCTGACCCTGGTAGGTAAAGTCCAAGCGGCGCCGAGATTCACGTAGGATCCTCTCTTTTAGTTGGTAGTCATGGACACAAGTCAGTATGTCCGCCGGGGGAGCAGGGGCTGCCCTCCATGGGCCCACCCTATGAGTGCGGTCCAGCTTGATCAGGAAGTCTGAAGATTCTCCTAGAATGGAGCAGAAGAGGCCCGCCTCCAGCGTCTCAATGTCACCATCTCCCTCGCCATGCGCCATACCACGGATGCGAATGTTGTTCCGCCGGGACCTGTTCTCCAGATCCTCCGTGTGGGCCTGTAGGTCCAGGCTCTGTTGTTGCAGGTTGAGGACTTCTTGTTGGAGGCTCTCGATTTCTTCATCGCGGCCAGCTTCACGCTCCTCCAAGGTGTTGACTCGCTCCCCCAGGGAATCCACATCTCGGCGCACTTCCTGCAAGTCCTCCGACAGCTCGCGTTTCATTGCGGACAAGTCTTCTCGGAGAGAGGAGAAGAGCGACTCCAGGAAAGATGGGCTGATCAGGGCCTCTGGGACCTCGCCGCCCTCCGCCTCGTCCACACGCCCGCTCCGTGCTGGCTCTCCGTCTGTTGTGCTGACTTAAGCAGGAGGTCCTTCACTGACCTATCTTTCCTGCCCTTGGGGCCTGCCATAGCTCCTCCGTGCGCGGGGTCCTCGGGCGGGGCACAAGCCTGGTACAAAGGGTTCTACAAGCGGGGCGAAACTGTGTGTGAAAGCGGAGCGCCGTATGGAAGGGCGATGTCGCAGCTGGAGGGCCTCCGCGAAATGCCCTCTCACATAGGCCCTCTACTCGTGCCACAGTTCAAGCACCATGAGGGGAGAGCAAGATGACCACCAGCAGCCCACCACTGGGGCCCCACCATTGCAGCGCCATCTAATCTCTGCTCGCCTCCTCTCCCACCACCTGGCTAGGGCTCCTGACGAGGCGCTGTCCCATCCCAGTCACTCCACAGGTCTTACCCCCCAGCAATTTAAGGTATAGGTTTGAGTCACTCAGGGGCCACATTGATCCAGGGTGCCACCACAGCAGGGCCGGTGGTCGAGAGAGCACAGCCAAAGCCCCCTGGCCAGGATCGCTCGTGTCTTTGGACGTTCTGGTGCACCAACCGGGCCTCCACGTAGCTCGGACCTCGCAGGCTACACCGCAGGCCCCGCACCAGGCCCAGCTCCAAAGGCCGCTCAGGCGCAGTCCCAGGCCTCAGGGGACCGCCGAGCCCACGCCGGCGAGTCCCCAGTCAGACTCTCCAGGTGGGGGGTGCAGCAGGCGGCGCGGCAGTACAGAGCCGCCGCGCGGATGATGGATATGGCGACTCCGCCCCCACACAGCCAACGAAGATGAGGCCTACTCCAGCCCACGGAGCCGAGGCCTCGCTTGATGCTCGCGACTCGAGCCCACCGCTGCCTAGTAGTGTGCGGGCCCGCTCCTCACCTCGCCAGGAGGGATCTCTCCGATACTTGCACTGCGGCGGTCTCCTGGACCCTGCGGGTACCGCCAGGAAACTCCAGCACTCGCCCTCCCTGCCGGGCTCTCCGCGGCTGCCTCCGAGCACCCAGCTTCTCCCTCAGAGCCACTCCGCGGCGGCACCGGAACTGCCGCCGGGACACCAATGCGACCTCACCGGCCCCCCAGGAGTGCGGCACCGCTTTCAGGGGGATCTCTGCAGGCTCCGGTGCCCCTCCTGCCGCCGACAATGCAATGAAAGGCCCGGCGGGAGCGGAGAGCCACGAAGCTGCGTCCTACCAAGACCCCATCTTGGCCACGCCAAATCTTAACTTTGAACAGTGCTGTGATATGGTACTTCAATGTAATTAAAACGTTTGGTGGCAACTTACATATCAAATACTATTTTCAAACAGAAATTTATGCAAGAATTGTAAATAGTTGAAAATGTCCTGGAAACTTGTTTCTGATAAAATCTCGGAAAGTAAACTTATAAAGTTATTCAATAAAAATATCTCATCTCTAAACAACGAGGGTTACCGTAAGTCTAACTCTGTTTGAGGAAAAATTGGATTGGAACTTGGACAGAACAAGCTATGCACAAGGTTATGGCTTTATCATGTTTGGAGAGAAGACAGAAAGGCATTTAAGACAAAAACACGAGCGTATCAAAATAGTAAAAAAACAGACTTGCTTGTCAAGGATCAACCGTCATTTTCTCAAGAAGAAGATGAAAATCTATATTGTGTATGCAGGCAAAAAAATGACTCCCAGCAACCATATGCCCAGTGTGATTCATGTAAAGAAGGGTTTCATCCAAGTTGTATTGGCTATAAAAGCATTATGGATATAGCATGTATTTCACCATGGTTTTGCCCTAAATGTAAAGCAAAAAAGAACAGTGCCAAGAAATTAAGATTCACAGACTTTGGGGTCGATTCCGATCTCGGCCGGTAGGGCACCTAACAGTATTCGTCCGGAAAAAAACCCAGCCGAATGCGTGTTTCCCGACCGATTCGTACACCCGTCCGGACGAACAAGTACGATGCGTATAACAACCCATTTCCCGAGCGAGCCGTACTCACCCAATCCAGCTCCTGTTCCCCGCCCGAGCCGGATCCGTAAACGCCGAATCGAGTCGCAGGGAACCAAATACACAGCACCTTCCGGCCGGACTAGTACGATGTGCGCTCCGTACGCGCCGAACCAGTCGCTACGTCCGGCACGTTTCAGCATCCGGGAGAGCCGCACATAAGCTCCGTTTCGCGCGACAAGACGATCCACGGCTACGAGACGAACAAGCCAGCGACGAGTACGAGTCGAAGACACGAGAAACCCGAACGAGACGACCCAACCATGAATCCCATCGCGCAGGTCCTACCTATACTCTACATCTATTACCAGGACCGGTACGGACACGTACGGCGCAGACGGTAAGTCAAACACCAACAATACAAACAAACTACACGTACCCAAAATATGTCACACACACATAGGGATGCACAAATGACGTACACTAGCAACAGCACAACCATAGGGGTGGGATGGGCATCACCAATGCCATACACACCCATAGGGGGATGGATGCCTGTCACTACTACCATCCCCACCCATAGGGGGATGGATGCCTACCACTACCACCACCCCTACTCAGGGGGGGCTGGATGCCTGCCACTACCACCACCCCTACTCATGGGGGCCTGGATGCCTGCCACTACCACCACCCCTACTCAGGGGGGGCTGGATGCCTGCCACTACCACCACCCCTACTCATGGGGGCCTGGATGCCTGTCACTACTACCATCCCCACCCATAGGGGGCTGGATGCCTACCACTACCACCACCCCTACTCATGGGGGCCTGGATGCCTATCACTACTACCATCCCCACCCATAGGGGGATGGATGCCTACCACTACCACCACCCCTACTCAGGGGGCTGCCTGCCTGCCACTACCACCACCCCTACCGTGGGGGGATTGATGCCTACCACTACCACCACCCCTACTCAGGGGGGGCTGGATGCCTGCCACTACCACCACCCCTACACAGGGAGGGCTGGATGCCTAGCACTACCACCACCCCTACTCAGGGGGGGCTGGATGCCTGCCACTACCACCACCCCTACTCAGGGGGGGCTGGATGCCTACGACTACCACCACCCCTACTCATGGGGGCCTGGATGCCTGTCACTACTACCATCCCCACCCATAGGGGGATGGATGCCTACCACTACCACCACCCCTACTCAGGGGGGGCTGGATGCCTACCACTACCACCACCCGTACTCAGGGGGGGCTGGATGCCTGCCACTACCACCACCCCTACTCATGGGGGCCTGGATGCCTGCCACTACCACCACCCCTACTCAGGGGGGGCTGGATGCCTGCCACTACCACCACCCCTACTCATGGGGGCCTGGATGCCTGCCACTACCACCATCCCTACTCAGGGGGGGCTGGATGCCTGCCACTACCATCACCCCTACTCATGGGGGCCTGGATGCCTGTCACTACTACCATACCCACCCATAGGGGGATGGATGCCTACCACTACAACCACCCCTACTCAGGGGGCTGGATGCCTACCACTACCACCACCCCTACTCAGGGGGGCTGGATGCCTGCCACTACCACCACCCCTACTCATGGGGGCCTGGATGCCTGCCACTACCACCACCCCTACTCAGGGGGGGGCTGGATGCCTGCCACTACCACCACCCCTACTCATGGGGGCCTGGATGCCTGTCACTACTACCATCCCCACCCATAGGGGGATGGATGCCTACCACTACCACCACCCCTACTCAGGGGGGCCTGGATGCCTGCCACTACCACCACCCCTACTCAGGGGGGCTGGATGCCTGCCACTACCACCACCCCTACTCATAGGACGGGTAATGCATGACACAACCAGCATACTCCCACATAAGGAATGACAGAAAATTACATCCCCCCCAACACCATGACAAGCGTGTGTAGTCTGTGTCAAATGCCTACAACACTGAACATGACATTGAACATACAATGTGACCCACTATCACATGTGTCACACATAAATGTGTGTGGCCTCCACAATGCAAGCAGACCATGACCACTGTGGCCATGGGGTCGAACACCCCATCATCACAGTGACCAACAATTTAAGTGTGGGGTCCATAGCTGATGCACTTCTTGAACAGTGTGGCCATGGGGCCTAAAGCCCCATCACCACAGTGACCAAAAGGTGAGTGTGGGGTCCATAGCTGATGCACCTCTTGAACAGTGTGGCCATGGGGCCTAAAGCCCCATCACCACAGTGACCAAAAGGTGAGTGTGGGGTCCATAGCTGATGCACCTCTTGAACAGTGTGGCCATGGGGCCTAAAGCCCCATCACCACAGTGACCAAAAGGTAAGTGTGGGGTCCATAGCTGATGCACCTCTTGAACAGTGTGGCCATGGGGCCTAAAGCCCCATCACCACAGTGACCAAAAGGTAAGTGTGGGGTCCATAGCTGATGCACCTCTTGAACAGTGTGGCCATGGGGCCTATAGCCCCATCACCACAGTGACCAAAAGGTAAGTGCGGGGTCCATAGCTGATGCACCTCTTGAACAGTGTGGCCATGGGGCCTAAAGCCCCATCACCTTAGTGACCAAAAGGTAAGTGCGGGGTCCATAGCTGATGCACCTTTTGAACAGTGTGGCAATGGGGCCAAAGCACCATCACCACGGTGATCATAAGGTAAGTGTAGTCATGGTAAAAGCTGCGAAAGCCAAACTGTATGGATGAATCCTGGTCACACAACAACAAACACATCAGTGGCATAGTAGTGCTTGTGTCCCATAGCAACATAGATTGGGCGGGGCAAACAGTGCAGTGTCACAGAAACATCGTTTTGGCCATGTGCATACATCCATCACCCATGGGGGACCACATTGTCAATATTCACAAATAACACAATGACAGAAGTGACCATCATAATGCCTAGCCACATATCTGCACCAATGGACACACAAATGTAGATATCCTGTGGAGACTGTCGATGTCAGGTGAACAAATACCATACCATGGCATCAATGGGACATACAAACCATGATCATTGTGCTGACTGATGACCTAGGAGTCCCAGGGACAGCTGGGGAAAGCCACCAAACAACATACAGACAATGGCACACTACAGAAATGCCAATGCAGTGGTGCAAATGCACAAACACAAACAGGCAGACTCACACTGCATTTCAAACACACCAGGTGATGGGGGTGTGCCAGTGTCCCCAGGCAACCACACAACACATGAGGAGGCCTGAACTCCAATCACACAGATGTGTATACAGTGCCATACAAAAGTTACTCATGGATCGGATACCCCTATGTGGGCAATCAGGCATCGTCAGCTGAGAGGGAGGCCAAATTACACATGTCACACAAGCTTGTAGGAACAGCAACTAACACAGCAAGAGACAGACCCACCACAGCACTACCCCCAGGGACCCCACATTGTGCTGACACTAGCCTGCATGACAATCCCACTGTGATGACAAAGGTAGATGTCGTTCACACTGTGAACCACAGCCATGTGTCCTGAGCAACAAACTACCATCACACCTACACAAGCGCCAATCAATCAGCACGGCCTGCCAGCCAAGGCCAATATGGAGGTAGGGGTCTAGCCGTGCAACAACTCACATTTGCACACTCAACACCACACACCCTGATCTCCACCAATGTGCAGCAGTGAAGCTCACATGGACTGGTGACAGTGCACATGCACCCATGACAATCCCAGGGGTGGTGGGGGAACTAAGGTGCAGATACCCATCACACATGGCCAGTCAATAAGACTCGTCAATGTCTGACACACAGCACAGTACGCCGTACATGGGCATGATGTGAAATCCACCACAATCAATGGGATCCTGGCCATAGTCACACACCTACGAAGAAGCCAAGGTGACACACAAAGAACACACGTACACAACTTCCAACTTTGCAGCTCTGACCCTGAGGAGTGGCAGCAGTCACACACACACCGTGTCAAAATCACTGAAAGCTACCACAAACTGAAATTCACATGACTTGTGTAAACAACAAGTGCCAAGGGGAATCCTGAATGTGTCGCATCACCGTTTGCCCACATCCCCAGCCCTGACAACAAAGACAACCTGGGATGACAACCTCATGAACATTAGTTTGCCATGCAACCACATCACAGAGAAACCAGGTCCAAGATGCTGGATGAACACAGGCCAACTCTGCAAGCAACACAAACAGGAACATCCCTAGGGACACAGCCTGTGTAGGAAAAGGGAAAGGAACACGCACAGACATGCTTACACAACACACAACACGGGCACACGCAATGTCACGGGATTACACACTGCCATGAGGGCACTCCACTCCTGTGGAAGGTCCGCTGTGCCAAACCTTGTCTGTGCACGACTCAAACATGTCAGCAGGATACTCCGTCAGTGAGTCAACAACTACAACACACAGAAGGCTCTGCTCACATCAGCCTGGGTACGGGAGTGTCACATCAGTCATCTGCATACACCCAAAACACGTGTCAAGCCAGTTGCACTGTATACACAGATGAGTCCTTCAACATTGATGTGCAAAACTGCATGTCCAGTGGAGATGGGCACACAGTCAGGGAAATCGGAACATTGAACAGTGGTAAGCCCACCAGATGTGCATCAGTGTAAGACAAAGATATTCCTTTACAAATGCAAAACGTACATCCCTGTGTCAAATGCTGAACATTACACCCTCAGACTGCAGCAAAGGATGCCATAGATCCAGAGTAGAACAGGACACATATCCCATGGACCACATGGAGTCCATCACAGCAACACTTCATTTTCCTGATCTGAACACTATAACAACTGCAAATGCAGGATGCTACTCATCTACATCATGTACATTAAAAGAAACACCTCAATTAAACAAAAAGAGGCTTTATTCAGCTAATGTAAAATTAAAAGTTGACGTCCAAAGGAAACTAAGGCCAATGGCCAGTCCAAAATCCATGTCCCAACAGGGTGACACGTGACAACTGGTCACCCATTGCTTGCCTGCACTGGTACGGACAGGGGACATCCCCCTTGGAGGGGCATACAAGGGGCAGGCCAGGCACCGCAGGGACAGGATCAGGGGATGGCAGAGTGAGGCAGTGAAGGGGTGGTGGGTGCAGGAGTGTCACCGGCAACTGCAGTGGAGGTGTCTGACTCAGGGGGCCAGCACCACCGTGCTACACAAGTCAGTTGGTGTGGGTGCTGCAACCACTGCAGTGGGCTGGTCTGATGTAGTGGACTGGGTCCCCACTGCAGTGCCCAAGTCAGACGGGGTGGTTGAGGACTCCACTGCAGTGCATAACTCCAAGGGAGTAGAAGGGTGGGCAGATGAGGTGGGCAGGACAGAGGGGGGGACCTGGTCCCCACACCAGTGGCACTAACAGGCAGAGCGTCTGGGTTGGGTGTGGAAGAGCAAGTGGCAGGGGGGGAGGGCCTAAGCAGTCTGGGGATGCGGTATCGGTGTGTGGGGGAACCTGGGGCAGGGTGTGGCGGGGGAACCTGTGGAGTGGTGGCCTGGGGAATGGAGGAGAGAGACTGGGTGGTGGAGCTGCGTGGTGGTGGTGGTGGGGTCTTGCTCTTCCTGATCTGGGGGACTTCCTAATGGGGTCCTGTGTCTGCCTGCGCCTGGGGAGGGTGTCCGGGGGCGAGGGGCACTCCCCTCTGTGTGGGTGGACTTCCTCTTCCCCCGGTATGCTGGATCAGCAGGATTGGAGGGGAAGAGGCCGAGGTCACACAGGAAGAGCTGCTGTGTAGGTGGGGTAGCAGGTGAGGCAAGGGAAGGGGTCTTGGAGGGAGAGGATTTGGAGGACTGCGGAGTGACTGTGGATGCCTGTGTGTGTGTGTGTTCCCCATCCCCTGTGTCTGTGGTATCAGTCCCCTGAGGATGCTTGTGTGCACGTCTTGCCTTTCTCTTGGGTGTGTCTGTGCTGCTCGTGTCTGTGTGTTTGGGTGATTGTGCAGGTGTGCATGTGCTTTGGACAGGTAGGGTGGCAGGAAGTGTGGATGGGGCAGAGGTGGGAGGGGTGAGGGACTGTTGGAGGAGGGACACTGCTGCCATCAGGGAGGAGTCCATGGACCTATTGCTCCTCTGTAGGGCAGACATACCCGTCGAGATGCCCTCCATGAACGACACCAGCTGTGTCAACAGAGTGGTGTGTGCTTGGAGGATAGTCAGCATTGCTGTCTGCCCTACATGGAGCTGCCGAAGGAGGTACACAGACTCCTCACTCAGGGCAGCAGGGGACACAGGGGCAGGGGGTGCGGTGCCTGGCATGAAGGAGACACGCTCCCGAGCACGGGAGCCTCCACGGACCTCAGGAATGGGAGCCAATGGGAGGGCGGTGGTGGTGGTGGTGGTGGTGGCGGGGCCAGACAGACTAGCTTGACTTTGGTGGCTGCTGACACCCGCCTCCACAAGGGAGTCATCCTCCGAGCTGCTGTGGTCCTCAGCTGAGGTGGATGGTGCTGAGGACTCCTCGGTGTGGCTCCCCTCGCCCTCCGTGCCACTGGGTCCCTCTGACCACTCGTCGGACGCTGACCCAGTCTGGCTCCGCTGCTCCTCCTGGTCCGTGGAGCTGTCCCCTCCTGTGGCCGTGGATGTATCTGCAAACAATTAGGGAAACAGACAAACATCAGTCACCTGCACTGAATGCACACACCACAGTAAGTACAGCACATCACAGAGCCAGCCCAGGCATCCTTAGTTGAACATTGCCTAAAGTCCTCACACAGATTTGTGGAAGCCAATTGTCAGTCTGATGGTCAACCATGGAACTCACACCCCTCCTGCCCTTGCAACCATCTCTCTGGTGCCTGTCTGATGGTAAGACCCCAGTGTGGACACATGCTCCACCTACACAGTTGTGGGACATTGCAGGGAACACGGTGAAGTATGTGAACATGCACACAACACATCTCTTGCCACTAAGTCAGTGCAGGTGAAGGGATGGCCAGAGTCTAAATAGAAATGCATGTGATGCATACCAGCACCACACACCATGATGCACCCATGTCCGGATAGTCAATGCCACAATGGGGTGCATGTTGCACATGTCACTCCCCTGCAGGATCACTCTTAGGAAGTTTAATGCCATGACACAGGCATGCGTGCAAAGTCATACATCACTGTCTCCAGTCACATGGGCATGGCAGCCAGCCAACAACAGTCTGCACTGTGTCACAATCCTAGGACATGGGGAATGCAAGTTATGTAACTGACAAGTGCACATGTCCATCCCCCAAAAACCACATCATCAGTACTACTACTTGTCCACGTCATACCAATTGGACATATGGGGGACATGAAACACAACTCTCTGAACATGAGCACCTCACAGTGTGCTGTGAATGAGAAACAGCTGCCTGAAAGTCACAGTCGCATACACCTGTGTGCACAGTCAAGTGATCAGACACCTAAAAATCACAGAAGTTTCGTCTATCATGGTCACATCTCCGCTGGCATGCTGAGCCCTAACCGATAAACATACCAGTAGTCCTGACAACGAGGACACAGCACAATGACACAGAGGCAGACACCTGAGGGAACATTTCACTGATCACAACATGCCAGATGGTACATGGGAGTGGGAGTACAGAGTGTATTGTATGCCCTGGAGTAGGCATGACTGTCCAGCTCTACCTGTAAGAGGAATGAGTCCTGGACAGTAGGCATGTGGCTAAGCACGTGTGACACACTTGATACACATACTCCTAAGGCCCAAACATTGTTCCCACCGGCAGCATGGGTGTGTGCCAAATTCCCCAGGGACATGTGGTGATTCAGATCAGCAAGTGGACCACATATCAAAGTTACAACCAGATTACATGTCAGAACTTAGGCATTGTGTAAGCAATTGACCCACACATGAATCCCACATCATAGTCACGGGAACAAATGCTGTCCCCCACCTTGAGCGAAGCTAAATGCAATGACACAGTCCCCAAGTGACACAATTTCCTGACTGTAAGGGACACACATATGCGTATCAGAGGAGAAGTGGGCATGTCACAAATGAGGGACATGGGTCCTGGACCACATGACTGATGTACTGTGGAAGTTTAACCAGGCCAGAGGAGGGCACATAGAATGTCAGACAAAGTGCACAGTGCAGTCATGGACTCACCCCCTCCTTGCTGCTGTCTGGCCTTCAGCTGCCCATCCAGGTCAGGGAAGACCACCGCCAGGATCCGGAGCATGTGTGGGGTCAGGGTCCGGTGTCCGCCCCTCCTGCGAGGAGGCGACAGCTTCAGCTGGACCCTTGCAATCCTCCGGGTCCAGCCACGAAGGTCCTGCCACCTCTTCTGGCAGTTGCGGATCCTGCGCGTTTAGACCCCCACGGATCTTACTTCCCGGGCGATGGTCAGCCAGATTTCCTGCTTCTGGTGGGCATCGACCTGTGAGGATGACAAAGTGAAAAAGGCCATTACTCCACATGCAACATACCCGTGCATCACACAGTTGGATATACATGTCTCAATCACAGGGGCATATGATGTACATAGGCAATGCAACAATGGCTATGAACAGTTTGCCAGCAGTCACTACATGGTGTCATTGCATGGGGAGTAAACCTTTTTGGAATGCACTGTTACTGCACTGTACCTGTTCAGTGCATGTAACTACACACTTTGGGGTGTGACAACTACTCAGTGAGCATGCTAGCCAGTGGTGTGCACACTGTAAGTCCTGCTAGTCAGACAACATGCACAATTGGTAAGGCAGTGGACAGCACACTCACCTGCTCCCCTGGTTTCCCATACAGCTTGATGTACTGTAGAAGGAGGCTGTCCAGCATGGCCTGGTTCTCCTCAAGGCTGAAGGCTGGGGCTCTATCCACAGTACGTGCCATTGCAGTAGCCAGAGGATGCAGAGACAGCAGCAGTGTTGTTGGCAGATGTCGTCCTGGAGCATGTAGTGCAGGCAAGTGAGCTCTCAGGGGAACAGCCAGCATTATATGTGTGCTGCAGAGGCAGATACTGTCCCATGTGTCCAAAGTGATTGGTCCAAGTCGTTTGCATCTTCTGAATCTGACCAATCCATGGAATAGCAGCACTAATACACGCCCACAGCATCCTTCAAATCTTCAAATTCATGACATCCATGATTTTGCAACATTGTTGTGGCTGGCCAACTGAATTCACTGCATCAGACTCGTTGGAGCCACGAAAACGCGTCCGTTGCCATGCCAGGCTCCAGCCAATGCGTGCGCACCGATCGGTCCATTGCTGTACAACGCGTATTTCGGGGTACAACGCGTACCCGCACACATCACATGCAATGGGCCGGCCGGGCACACCGATCGGTCCATTGCTGTACAACGCGTATTTCGGGGTACAACGCGTACCCGCACACATCACATGCAATGGGCCGGCCGGGTACACCGATCGGTCCATTGCTGTACAACGCGTATTTCGGGGTACAAAGCGTACCCGCACACTTCACATGCAATGGGCCGGCCGGGCACACCGATCGGTCCATTGCTGTACAACGCGTACCTGTACAGGTCAGTCGCATATGTCACCATGCTTGTCACTGGTGAACATATGCCAGCCACATATACCTGCCAGAGACACAGGGGCACACCTACAACACCACACCCACTCCACACTGTTTCCTAAGGCATGTAAGGCTGCATTACCTTTTCTGTGTATGGGGGTAGACATGTGGTTTCTGTGGTGGCACTGGTGGGCATCCACACCCAGGCTGTGCATGTGTTCATGGGGACAGGGTCCTTTGTGTGTTGTGCACATGACCACTGTGATGTGCAACAGTTCATTTCAGAGCATGTGGCATGGTCACATTTCCAGGTTGTGTATGTGTGTGACATGTCACATACCCCCAGGGAACCATGGGGGAAGGCATGTACATAACAGGATGACCCATTGCCACAATAGTGATGTCCCTCCACAGTCTGTGTGCATGTTGTGTTTCCGATGTCTCTGATTCCATGTGCACGATGGGAGACAGTCTCCACAGCAACGTTGTTTGTGCATGGACTTTGATGTTGTGCGTGTGTGTGTCACTGACGTCCATGTCTGTCCTGCGGAGGCAACAGGGGCCACTACCTGTGGGAGTCATGTTTGTTTTTCTGACGTGTACATGATACGCCATGTCATGCCAGTGTCCATGTGGCAAGACAGGGTCCCTGGGAATCTACCTGTCAATGTGCTGTGATGCCTGTGGCGCATCTGTTCCGACATGTCACTGTGGTGTGTGTGTGGAACGTGACAGCAGTAAATGGGTACTTTGATACAGCCTAATGGTTTCCCATAGCACAACCTGGTACCTGTTGTGCACACATGTTGTACTGAGAACTTAGATGATGGCCATGTAGGTGCGAGTTATGTCCGAACAGAACGGCACACACATCAAGTACTTGTGTCTCGTAATGATGTATCATGTGAAATTGAGTATGGTGAAAGGCACATCTGTGGGGTGACTGACAATCTTTCTTTCTTCATCCTATGCACTGCAGGGCTCCAACTGTCCATAGACCATTCCCTGACCTGGCAACGATGGTGGAACGTGACAGCATCCGACGGTACCGCTTCACCAGGCAGCTGATTGAGGATTTGGCAGTGCGCTTGGCACCACATCTGCAACCGGGCCGGCCGTACCCTACGGCGCTGACACCCAAGGTGAAGGTAATGGCAGCCCTACACTTCTTTGCCACCGGTACCTTCCAACACACTGTGGCGACTGAAGGTGGGATGTCACAGACTATGTTCAGCCGTGTGCTACGCAATGTTTTGGTGGCTATGTTGAGGAACCTGAACCAGTTCATCTATTTCCCCAAACGTCGACAACTCACTGACGTTAAGAGTGACTTTTATGCCCTGGGGAGGATGCCACATGTAATTGGCTCCATTGATGGGACACATGTGGCTTTGGTACCACCACAGGCACATGAGCAGGCCTACCGTAACCGCAAACACTACCATTCGATCAATGCGCTGGTGGTATGTCTTGCAGATATGACCATCACACAGGTGTGTGCCCGTTTCCCCGGTTCTGCTCACGATGCCTACGTGATGAGGAGTAGTCGCATCCCGAGGATGATGTCACAGATGCCAAACCAGCGTGCCTGGCTTGTCGGTGTGTACTGACTTTGTACCATTGTGTGTGTTCTGCTATGTTGTATTCCGCCCACTTTTTGAACTCAGCTAATGTGCAATTGTCTGTCTGTAGGTGACTCCGGATACCCCAACATGCTGTGGTTGCTGACACCCCTCAGGAACCCTGTGACACCAGCCCAGATGCGCTACAATGAGGCACATGGTCGGACCAGGAGAGTGATCGAGCGGACCTTTGGTCTCCTGAAGAGCCGCTTCCGCTGCCTGGACAAGACAGGAGGGGCCCTCCCATATGCCCCAGCAAAGGTGTGCAAGATTGTCATCGTTTGCTGCATGCTCCACAACCTGGCAGTGCGGAAGGAGTTGCCTCTCATCCTGGATGACGATGACCAACGTCCGCCACCTGTGGAGGATCCTGGCCTGGACCACGATGCCAGTGATGATGATGATGATGGTGGTGATGTCCGCACACAGCTCATCACCAACTTCTTCAGCTGAATGTGAGTATCCAGGGAGATGCAATGTGAATGATGTGAGTTTGCATGATATGTGTGGGTGGTGCCCTGGTGCTGTTTTAGTGTGGCCATGTGCCACTTGACTGGATGCGTGCAGCGATGTGTCCTTACAGGTAGTCTGTACTCCCCAACAGTGTTGACATGCAAACGTGCTTTTGTGTAGGTATCTTGTGACATGTTTAGGGGATGAGTATTGCAGTTCTGTCCTGTTCTTCAGTGGTTATGACTGTGTGTCATGTCTGTCCTTCACAGGGTGCTTACAGAGTTGTTTGGTCAACTTGGATCCCCCAACACCATGATTCAGCTTTCAGGGTGGCAGCAGTCGTTTCCCTACAGGTGATGTGCCACACACCCCTGGACTTCATATCTTCTGCACTTGTTGACTGTGTGGCCACTGCCACGTGGGATTAACTTGCATTTGTAGTGGTAACAACATGTTACAAATGTGTAATAAACCAGTGCTTCACTTTGGGATGTGCGTTGTCTGTGGTCACACATCTGACTGACATTTGCTTACTGCACCTGTGGGCTAGTTGACACAGACTCTGAATAGGTGTGGTGTCTGTGCATTCCACTGTATTTCCTGCCAACATCACTGTGGGCGATGAGTCCGATGGCCCTGGTGTCTGTGTTGTGTAGCCCTAGTGGTGTGTCTCCCTCATATGTGTCACGTCACCATGACTCACACGACGGTGTTGTACTTGCTGTAGCAGTTAGCATACACAGTGTAATTTAGCAGAACATCATCACCATAACAGTATCCACATTTGAATAACAACAGTGGCAAGTATGGTGTACTAGTGATTTTATTTACAGAAATGTGTGTGTGTGTATAGTGCACAGGATGGTGGGTGCTGTACATTGTGATTGTGATCCAAAGTTCCCAGATGATTTGGAAGTCTTGGTAGTAGAAATGTCCTGAGTGAAGTCCACAGTCATATGATACATTAGTCCAACTTGAACTCCCCATGTCATGTGGGAAAGTAGTGTTGCATTCGACAGGGTGAAACGTTTGCACACAAAGGAGAATTTCCGGAACAGGTGTTGGCTTCCTGGGGGATGTACGTGGCCATCAACCTCTCAGTTTTCCTTCCTCGGACGACCCCTCTTCTTTGGGGGGACCCTCACGTGCAGGCTGCTGCGGTGCAGGGGACTCTCCGCCAGAGTCCTCCTCCCTCCCTGTGGCGGTGTCAGTTGTTGCAGCACCAGATGTTGTGGGCACACAGGGAGGTGTGGCCATGTTGGTGCTAATCTGGCGGAGGCATGTCAATATGTCCCTATGCACCGCTGTGAGTTCTTGCAATGTATCCCACTTGGACTCCATGCCCGACATGTGTGTCTCCACATGGGTCATGTGTGTCTCCACACGGGCCATGTGGGAGTCCAAGCGGGCATGATGGGCAGCCTGCTGCTGTTGTATGTCCTTGAGGATCCCCACTACCTGTCTGACCTCTCCGGTGCTATCCTGGTACGCATCAGCGATGCGTGCCAGTTGTGGGTCATCATGCAGTCCAGACCCCTCTGCAAGCAGCGACCTATGTCTACCACCCCTCCCACCACCCCTGGTGACACGTGCAGGACCTGCGGTGGCACGCACAGGTGACCCGAGGCCCACTTGGGGGTTGTTAGTGGTGTTGTCATCCGTTGCTCCACGGTGGGCCTGGGACCCTGTGCTGTTGTCAGCGGTGGTCCTAGGTCTGTCCGTGTCGGCGGGGGTGGTCTGTATGTTGGCAGTTGTTGGAGGGGTGGGTGCAGGGGGTGCAGATATTGGTCCAGCTGGTGCTGCATGATGACTCAGACCGGAGGTGCCAGGTAGGTCTTCGCCATCCGAGGTGGGCAGAGGCTGTTCCACACCAGTGAGCTCTGTGTCCCCCGGAGCCTGGGACAGGGACTCCTCCTCGCCTGCTGCTGTGTCCCCATCATCGTCACCTGTATTTGGAAGAGACACACATTGTATGTAATGTTTCTACAGGCATCAATGGTTCACACACCTGACAGTTGTGACTGTACCTCTGGATGCGGGCAGGTACATTGCATTGTCCTAAGTTGTCACAGTAAGAGGTTGATATTGGTGTAGCACATTGTCATGCATACCTGGGGCATGTCAATGTGAATGTTGAGGTGTGTGCATGACCAGCATTGGTGGTATTTGGTGGACATCCGGCCATCCTTCTCCACCTGGCCCAGTTATCCCACCATGAAGCATGCCACCCTTGCAGTGGGTTCAGGTTGACTCTCAGGATGTCATTCAGTGGTGTTGTGCTGTTTGTTGGTGCACAGTTCCCAGCAGGGCCTTGTGCTCCCCACAGCAGTAGCCAGTGTCAGCCATCTTGTAAGTCCTTGTCCACTCCCTGTGATGTGAGCATGGTTCAGAGTGGTGTTGATGGGCCAATTGTGAGGCTTAGCAGTATCTGTGACTCCAACTCCCATCATGCTATTGGCTACACCCCCTTCCCAGCATGCCCGTACTTCCTTCCTTTGGACTGTGCTTCCCTGTGGGGTAGTGTGCCTGTGCTGACAGGAAGGCTGACAGTGTTGTCCTTGCGTTTGTTTGGCTACAAGTCCCAGGTGTGTCCCTGTGCTTCACACAGCATTACCCAGGGTGGTGGTTCTTTGTGGGATCTTCATTTGGTATGTGAGGCATTGCATTCTCCCAGGTGGGTTATGTGGAGTTTGTGTTGAGGGGGTGTGTGAGGTGAGCTGCTTGTAACTATGGTCAGTGCTGTGAGTCCTCCTTCCCACCCAGCCAGATATCCCACCATGCTACGTGCTTGCATTGCAGAGAGTGCAAGTTGCCTTTCAGGATGTCAGGCAGTGGTGTTGTGCTGTTTGTTGGTGCACAGTTCCCAGCAGGGCCTTGTGCTCCCCACAGCAGTAGCCAGTGTCAGCCATCTTGTAAGTTCTTTTCCACTCCCTGTGATGTGAGCATGGTTCAGAGTGGTGTTGATGGGCCAATTGTGAGGCTGAGCAATATCTGTGACTCCAACTCCCATCATTCTATTGGCTACACCCCCTTTCCCAGCATGCCCGTACTTCCTTCCTTTGGACTGTGCTTCCCTGTGGGGTAGTGTGCCTGTGCTGACAGGAAGGCTGACAGTGTTGTCCTTGCGTTTGTTTGGCTACAAGTCCCAGGTGTGTCCCTGTGCTTCACACAGCATTACCCAGGGTGGTGGTTCTTTGTGGGATCTTCATTTGGTATGTGAGGCATTGCATTCTCCCAGGTGGGTTATGTGGAGTTTGTGTTGAGGGGGTGTGTGAGGTGAGCTGCTTGTAACTATGGTCAGTGCTGTGAGTCCTCCTTCCCACCCAGCCAGATATCCCACCATGCAACGTGCTTGCATTGCAGAGAGTGCAAGTTGGCTTTCAGGATGTCAGGCAGTGGTGTTGTGCTGTTTGTTGGTGCACAGTTCCCAGCAGGGCCTTGTGCTCCACACAGCAGTAGCCAGTGTCAGCCATCTTGTAAGTTCTTTTCCACTCCCTGTGATGTGAGCATGGTTCAGAGTGGTGTTGATGGGCCAATTGTGAGGCTGAGCAGTATCTGTGACTCCAACTCCCATCATGCTATTGGCTACACCCCCTTCCCAGCATGCCCGTACTTCCTTCCTTTGGACTGTGCATCCCTGTGGGGTAGTGTGCCTGTGCTGACAGGAAGGCTGACAGTGTTGTCCTTGCGTTTGTTTGGCTACAAGTCCCATGTGTGTCCCTGTGCTTCACACAGCATTACCCAGGGTGGTGGTTCTTTGTGGGATCTTCATTTGGTATGTGAGGCATTGCATTCTCCCAGGTGGGTTATGTGGAGTTTGTGTTGAGGGGGTGTGTGAGGTGAGCTGCTTGTAACTATGGTCAGTGCTGTGAGTCCTCCTTCCCACCCAGCCAGATATCCCACCATGCTACGTGCTTGCATTGCAGAGAGTGCAAGTTGCCTTTCAGGATGTCAGGCAGTGGTGTTGTGCTGTTTGTTGGTGCACAGTTCCCAGCAGGGCCTTGTGCTCCACACAGCAGTAGCCAGTGTCAGCCATCTTGTAAGTTCTTTTCCACTCCCTGTGATGTGAGCATGGTTCAGAGTGGTGTTGATGGGCCAATTGTGAGGCTGAGCAATATCTGTGACTCCAACTCCCATCATGCTATTGGCTACACTCCCCTTCCCAGCATGCCCGTACTTCCTTCCTTTGGACTGTGCTTCCCTGTGGGGTAGTGTGCCTGTGCTGACAGGAAGGCTGACAGTGTTGTCCTTGCGTTTGTTTGGCTACAAGTCCCAGGTGTGTCCCTGTGCTTCACACAGCATTACCCAGGGTGGTGGTTCTTTGTGGGATCTTCATTTGGTATGTGAGGCATTGCATTCTCCCAGGTGGGTTATGTGGAGGTTGTGTTGAGGGGGTGTGTGAGGTGAGCTGCTTGTAACTATGGTCAGTGCTGTGAGTCCTCCTTCCCACCCAGCCAGATATCCCACCATGCTCCGTGCTTGTATTGCAGAGAGTGCAAGTTGCCTTTCAGGATGTCAGGCAGTGGTGTCCTGCTGTTTGTTGGTGCACAGTTCCCAGCAGGGCCTTGTGCTCCACACAGCAGTAGCCAGTGTCAGCCATCTTGTCAGTCCTTATCCACTCCCTGTGATGTGAGCATGGTTCGGAGTGGTGTTGATGGGCCAATTGTGAGGCTGAGCAATATCTGTGACTCCAACTCCCATCATGCTATTGCCTACACCCCCCTTCCCAGCATGCCCATACTTCCTTGCTTTTGAGTGGACTTCACTGTGTGTGAGTGTGACAGCAATGGCAAGATGGCTAACAGTGGTGTCCTGCTGTTTGTTGGTGCACAGTTCCCAGCAGGGCCTTGTGCACCCCACAGCAGTAGCCAGTGTCAGCCATCTTGTCAGTCCTTATCCACTCCCTGTGATGTGAGCATGGTTCGGAGTGGTGTTGATGGGCCAATTGTGAGGGTGACCAATATCTGTGACTACAACTCCCATCATGCTATTGGCTACACTAACTTCACCAGCATACACAGATTTCCTTCCTTTAAGTGAGCTTCCCTGTGAGGTGGAGTTCTAGTGGTGGCAAAATATCAGGCAGTGTTTGTTGGTTATATTTGTACCACTGCCTTGCTCTATTTGTTGTTAGGTTTGTACATGTCATGACACAGTTACATATCACTATGAGATGGCATGTATTGTGTTAATCTAACTGACATACACATCTTGGGATGATTATCTTTTGGTTGCTGTTGATTTGCTAGGGGTGGATGGTTTGACTGTCCCCTTGACAGTGATGTGGGTGTATTGGCACACAATATTGTGTATATTAGTTGTGTACTCACCAGGCTCTGGGATGTCTGTTAGTCCATATACGCTCACTGGTGGTAGGATGGCCCGCACCTTCTCCTCCCAGGGCCTGAGGTATACTGGTTTTGCAGGAGGGCCACTGCCGGTGTGCTGGCTCAGGAGGTAACCCTTCTTGAGTAGGTCTCTGACCCTCCTGCGCACATCATATCACCTGTTCTGGATGTCTTCCTTTGTGCGCAAACATGGTGATTGTGCGTTCACCCTGTCGACGATCCTCGCCCACATCTTGGTTTTCTGCGACATGGGGGTCTGTTGGACCAATGTGCCAAACAACTGTGGCTCTACCCTCAGGATCTCGTCTACCATGACTTCAAATTCTCTATCAAGGAACTTTGGATTCTTCTTTAGGGGCATGGTGATGGGTGGTGGTGGTGATTGATGTGTGTGTGTGTGCAAGTGAGGGTGTGTGAGTGTAGGTTTTGCTCTGTGTGTGTGAGGGTGCTATTTGTTGAGGTGCTAATGGTGTGTGGCTTTTGTGTTGGATGAGCTGTGTGTGTGTCTGTGTTTGCTGTGTGATGGTGTTGTGTGCTGGCAGGTCAGTGGAATTTGCAAAGGATCATGGTAGGGATTTGTGGGCTTTATGTAGGTGGAGTTGGGGGTGTGTCATTGTTCCATCTTTTTCTCCCCCTGTATTTATTGGCTTTGTCATTGCTTGTTTGGCCCTTTTTTTGTGTATTTTTTCATTAGTGATTATTGTGCATGTAGGAGTCGTTCTTCTGACCGAGTAGGACGTTGCAGTTGTCTCGTGCGCGCCTGTCCGAGTCGTTCCCGCTGTGTTTCAGCTCCGTTTCATATGCGGCGTACGCGTCGTTCGCGGGGTATTGTGTTTGTTCGGCTGGCTTTTGTATGCGTGTCGGTCGTACGGCTTGGGCTCCGTGCGAGTCGGTCTTATTTTGCACCCATTGCATCGTACTGCGCGGGTCGGAGTTCGCGGGTACGTTTCGTTCGGCTTTCTTCCTGGTGCGTGTCGGTCGGTTCGATTCGCGTGGTTTTCCGGCCGGATAGCTTGTTTCCGTCCGGGTCGGTCGTTCGCCTTGAGTTCCGTACGAGTCGGTCGTGATTCACATGCATTTCATCGTACTTCCCAGGTCGGGCAACGCCGGTACGTGTTGGTCGAACTATAATCCCGTACCGAGTCGGTCGGTATTTTTTCCGGCCCGAATCGGATTCGGCCCCTTTGATGTTTCATTTGCATCTCCTAAAAGATTATTCACATCACAACTTAAGTCTTGTACGAATTTAAAAGAATTAAGTCAAATCTTGCCTATTGACAGTGGGAATGATAAAGATGTCTCTGAGCCAACGGTGCTAAAGCTTGTTATGGCTTATAAATACCAAAATGAACATGCAACAGTAAATAAAAAACACAGAAAAAGCAATAGATGCTAAAAAAAGCAAAAACTTTAGCCATACAACGTTACAAAAAATGATGCTAACAGATACATCTATGGCTAGTACAAAACAGGAAGACATCAAGATTTAAAATAAAACTGACCAAAGAAAAATGGAAACGGATAAAACCAGAGATCAGGCAGGGGTATCATTTGTTATTGAATGGCTGGTCTGACTTAATTTGCAGAAAGCTTAATGAAATGAATACATTTTGTGTTATTTCTTTCAAATACAATAGAGTCAGATGCAAAGGGTCACGAAAAAAAGTATCAGTTTACTGGCGTGGGAAAGGACATTGTAAATTTAGTGGCTGCACCAAATATGATTTTACAATTGCCAAAAAAAACACAAAGCATAACAATGTCATTATTTAAGTGGAGCTGACTGGTGTAATCAACCATACGATTCAATATTTTCACAAGAGGCATACTCGTGGTCTAGAAAGAGAGAAACTGAAATCCTGTTTAGGAGAGAAACAACCTTCTCATCTGTATATAAATTCCATAGCAAATGCAGATCCAGAACAACTTTTAGCTGGTAAACTGAATACTGTCAAAACAACTACAGTCCTCGAGTTCCCCCTTGATTTTACACTATCCTGGTGCACTTCGGAAATAAAATATCTTGGAGTGGTAATCGCTCAAGATAGAGAAGAGACACTGCGAGCAAACTATGGCACTGCCTTAGACTCAAATTCGGTAACCCGCTGGATCTCTCTGCCGCTATCTTTGGCAGGCTGGGTTTCATTGATGAAAATGGTAATCTTGTCAAAATTACTTTATTTATTCCTTACCATACCCTACCACCCTGGCCACCCTTTCTTTACTGCACTTAAATCTTAGCTCATCAGGTTGGCATGGGGGGCAAACAACCTCAAATAAGTTGGCAGACATTGACACTTCCGTTTTCACGGAGGAGATTCGAGGCGCCTGATATTGATCTATATTTTTTGTGTGTCCAGGCCCACCACGCAATACATTGGATTCACCCGCCACCATTCATGCTGCACTTAGCCATTGAGCAGGGCTACATGGCTCCCTTGCCCTTGTCTGCCTACCTTGGGGCACGAATTCCCGAGGGGGTACCTCCCACTCGATGGTAGCATGCACGAATCTGGCTTGGAAGCGGCTGGCTAAAAAAGTAGGGAAACCCTTCCTATATTCTCTGCTGATGCCTCTCCCTTACCATCATTTGGCCCCAGTTACTCAGAAAACCGCTTGCAGAAATATGCTCAGCAGGCGAAAACTACATACTTTGGGGGATTTATATCATGAAGGCCTATTCAAGGACAGGCAGACACTCTTGGGCGGGGAAGACGCCACACCATTAGAAACCTTCCTGTACATTAGACTCAGACATGAGAGGAAATTTACCGCTCTGAGTCTGTTACTAGCAAAAAGACGTGTGCAGGTAGGTGGGGTCGGGGCGCGCTACCAAATTTAAGGATTGGCTTGCTGATTTGATATCCTGTAAGGATCAACTTACTACATATGTGGAGCTGTTACCACCCTTGTCACGCCCCAGGGATATCTGGGATCCTCTGCTGGCATACCTGCGCGACCACACAGACTGAGAATCTATGCACTGCCCGATCGGCATCTTCAGCTTTAGTCAACCTGGTGGGGCAAATAGCGTCTGAGGTTTGGTCTAACCCACAACATTTAGATAGGGGTTGGCTGCGCAAGAGTTGAGAAGCTACTTATTACTGGCTTGCTAGGCACACTTGACTGTGGCTAACGCCATCCCAACAATCACCCATTGCAGTAGGCATTGCATTGTGACATATGAATTTGATTATAGTGCTTAATTAAAGGGAACTTCCTGTATAATGTACACTTAGGGGCCGATTCCGATCTCGGTCGGAGGCGCACCCAATACCATTCGGTCGGGAAAAAAGCCATGCGAATGCCTGTTTCCCGACCGATCCGCACATTATTCCGAACGAGCAAGTACGATGCGCACAACAGCATAGAATCCGGCCGAGTCGTACTCACCCAATCCAGGTCCTGTTCTCCGACCGAGGCGAATCCGGAAACGCCGAATCGAGTCGCACGGAAGGGAAAATGCAGCCCCGTCCGGCCGGACAAGTACGATGCGCTTTCCGTACGCGCCGAACCCGTCGCTACGTCCGGCACGTCAAAGCTTCCGGGAGAGGCGCACATAAGCTCCGATTCGCGCCACAACACGATCCACGGCTACGAGGCGAACACGCCAGCGACGAGGACGACGCGAAGCAACGAGAAAGACGAAGAGTGTTGTCCTGGCAGTTGTTTGGCTAAAAGTCCCAAGAGTCTCCCTGTGCTTCACACAGCATAACCCAGGGTGGTGGTTCTTTGTGGGATCTTGAGTTAGGATGTGAGGCATTGCATTCTCCCAGGTGGGTTATGTGGAGTTTGTGTTGAGGGGGTGTGTGAGGGGAGGTGCTTGTGACTATGGTCAGTGCTGTGAGTCCTCCTTCCCACCCAGCCAGATATCCCACCATGGAACGTGCTTCCATTGCAGGGAGTGCAAGTTGTCTCTCAGGATGTCAGTCAGTGGTGTCCTGCTGTTGGTTGTTGCACAGTTGCCAGCAGGGCCTTGAGCTCCCCACAGCAGTACCCAGTGTCAGCCATCTTGTGAGTCCTTTTCCACTCCCTGTGATGTGCGCATGGTTCATGGTGGTGTTGATGGGACAGTTGTGGGGGTGAGCAATATCTGTGACTACGACTCCCATGATGCTATTGGCTACACTGACTTGCCCAGCATACACAGAATTCCTTTCTTTCAGTGGTCTTCACTGTGTGTTGGTGTTGTAGTGGTGGCTACATGTCTGGATGTGTTTGTTAGTTATATTTGTGCCACTGCCTAGCTGTAGTTGTAGTTGTGTTTGTACATGTGATGACACGGTTAAATGTAACTTTGAGATGGCATGTGTTGTGTTTATCTGACTGACATACACATTTTGGGATGATTCTGTTCTGGTTGCTGTGTAATTGCTAAGAGTGCATGGTTTGACTCTCCCCTTGACAGTGATGTGTGTGTATATTGTGGCAGAATATTGTGTACATTTGTTGTGTACTCACCAGGCTCTGGGATGTTTTCTAGTCCATAGACGCTCACTGGCGGTAGGATGGCCCGCACCTTCTCCTCCCAGGGCCTGAGGTATACTGGCTTGGCAGGAGGGCCACTGCCGGTGTGTTTGCTCAGGAGGTAGTCCTTCTTCAGCAGCTCCCGTACCCTCCTGAGCACGTCATACCACCTGTTCTGGATGTCAGTCTTTGTGCGCAGACATGGTGATAGTGCGTTCACCCTGTTGATGATCCTCTCCCACATCTTTGTTTTCTGGGAGATGGGTGTCTGTTGGACCAGTGCGCCAAACAGCTGTGGCTCTACCCTGAGGATCTCGTCTACCATGACTTCCAATTCACTATCTAGGAACTTGTGATTCTTCTTTGGGGGCATGGTGATGGGTGGTGATGGTGAGTGATGTGTGTGTTGGTGTGCAGGTGAAGGTGTGTGAGTGTGTGTTTTTTGCTGGGTGTATGTGAGGTAGCTATTTGTTGGTGTGCTGATGGTGTGTGGCTTGTGTGAGGGATGAGCTGTGGGTGTGTGGTTGCTGTCTGTTGAGTGCTGGCAGGTGAATAGGATTTGCAAAGGATCATGGTTGGGATTTGTGTCCTTTATATGGGTGGAGTTGTGGGTGTGTCTTTGTTCTCTGTCCCCACCCCCCAGTATTTATTGGCTTTGTAATTGCTTGTTTGGCCTTTTTTGTGTATTTTCCCTTAGTACTTTCTGTGCATGTTGGAAACGTTCTTGTGACCGAGTCGGACCCTGCAGTTGTCTCGTACGGTCTTCTCCATTTCGTTCACGCTGTGTTTGTGCTATTTTCTATGCTGCGTACGCGTCGGTCGCAGTGTTTTGTGTTACTTCGGCTCGCAGTTTTGTATGCGTGTCGGTCGTACGGCTTGTCCTCCGTACGACTCGGTCGTGGTTTTCGCGCCTTGCATCGTACTTTGCGGTTTGGAGTTCGCGGGTACGTTTCGGTCGGATTTGTTGCGGGTGCGTGTCGGTCGGTTCGATTCGCGTGTTTTTCCGGCCGGATTGCTGTTTTCCGTGCGGCTCGGTCGTTCGGCTTGGGTTCCGTACGTGTCGGTCGGATTTTGCACGCTTTGCATCGTACTTGGCGGGTCGGGCGCCACAGGTACGTGTCGGTCGGAATTAATTCCGGCTCCGAGTCGGTCGGTGCTTTTTCCGTCCCGAATCGGAATCGACCCCATACTGTGAGCGAGGCCGCATTGTACAAGTGTTGAATGATGTATGCCCACGTAGGTATGTAATGTACTGCTATGTTTTGTTTAATAAAACTCAATAAAAAAACGACAGTCCTACAGAAAATTTCCAGTGAAAAGAATCTTAGTAACCGAAAGAATAAAAATGTCTTTTTAGACTGCCTTGAACTGCAACAAAGACAAGATCAGAAACAACATAATCCAATTGTGACTGCTCATGCTTTCATTCAATATATTTGCATGAGCCCTCTTGTTATTCATGTGTACAACAATGTTCAGCTACACATGCTGAAGGACCTTCAGGCATTTGGTAATTGTTATCTGTATCTTGATGCAGCAGGGTCAGTCATTGCAAACCCCAAAGAGACCCACCACAGAGTCTTGTATTATGCTTTGTGTCTTCAAACAAAGACACCTAGTAATCATACAGTCCCAGTTGCAGAAATGTTATCTTGTGACCAAAGCACACCAACCATTTTGCACTGGTTAAACTGTCTATGTCGTTATTTCCTCAAGCTGTCCAACCGTAGACTCATCTCACAAAAAGTTGAGGTAGACATCAGTTGGCCAATGATTCATGCAGCCATGCAGGCTTTCAATCAGATTACGCTTGCTCAGTACCAAAAACACTGTTTCAACATGTGCATTGGTGGAGAGAAAAATATGTTGACTGTGGTCCATATCTGTGCAGCTCACATGATTAGACTTGTAGCCAATAAAGTGAGCAAAGCGAAAGCCAGAAAAAGAAGCCAAAGAGTTGTTTATGTATTCCTTTTGCAAAATGCAAATAAATTGAATGAGATTAAAGTACAACTCAGGAGAGTACTCTATGTTCTAACAGTGAAAACTGAGACAAATACATATCTTGAATACATGACAGAAATGAGAGCATCAATCAACAAACAGACGACCTTTTGAAAGAATCCACCTTAGAAGAGTCTACCCCATTTTCAAAAATATTTCAAGACATTTTATCTGAAAGTGAGAAAAAAGCACTGAAGTCTGAAAATGATAATAAAAATCTGAGGCAAAACATGAATTGCTGTCCACACTTTGTTAATTTGCTGGGCAAATGTGTCACAACCTTACCACTTTGGAGCAAAATAATGTTAGGTGAAAGACAACATAGAGACACTAATGCAACAGTGGAAAACTGGTTCAGGACTGTTAAAAAGATGTTTTAAATGATAGGTTACATCGGAGATTAGGTGACTTTTTGCAACTAATGAAAGAGTTTGTTGAGGGGAAAATGCATGTGATTACACTAGTAAACATAAAATGTTCCACAGGTGAGAAGTCTAAAAGAAAACAACAACATAACATACACGCATGCGAGTGAATGTCAAAAGGGGACATTTCAAAGGGAGATGAGACAGGTTTAAGGCTAATCCATGGTTTGGAAGATGAAGGACATATGTTAACTCATGAAGAACAATGGAAAAAGAGACCCAAAAGGAAAACAAAGCAGGCTAAGTACTATAGCTCACCAACACCTAAATCAGTCGTGGTCAGGTACAGAAAAGTTGGGAAGAAGAAGCATTAAATTACGAAACGCTTGTACAATTGACAACTTGCTGTTTGTTATTCACTTGGCAATACAGAAATATCCTCAGGTTTCTCATGAGTTGATGGCTATAGCACAAAAAGAGTCATGGATTCAAGCACTTATAACAGTGCATGCACATTTTACTAAAGGTCAGTGGGTGAAAAGGAAAAATTCAGTGGTTAAAACAATTTGCACGCTTTCAATGCAAAAGTGTTTGGGATACATTTGGCACTGAAAATGACCTTGTTGTCTGCCGTTTTGACTATCTTCTAATCACTACTGTTGAAGCAAGATGCAATGCCCCCTTTTGCCTGGAACCATTGATCATGAGACAAACAAACTTGATTGAAGTCTGGTAAGAAATGATTCATTATTCATAGTCTGATATTATGTTAATTATGTCATTGGGACATATATGCCTTCTTTGCTGGTTCCCACCACAGACTATGGTGGTGCATTAGCTAGAGTTAGGGCATCTCCAATGTCTATTTCATATAGTCGTGGATACATAAGAACAATCAAGGCAGTGGGCATAGCTTTTCTGAATGATATTGTCTGGCCAAAGATGTGTGCTTATTTGTTCTTTCGAAAGCCTCCCTGACCACATGTATCTTTGTCTTTTTCAGTAGCACTTTCAAAGAAAGAACTTTTCAGATGTAGTATGGGGTATAGATTTAAGCAATGCTAAAATGGCCTTAATATCCTACAGATCGGCCAAAAAATTGATGTGATAAAGAAGTCAGCACGTCATGTAATCTCATACTGTCAATTGCAGCGAGTGTGTAAACAGCTCTAATCACTAACCAGTTCCACGAAATACAACCATGAAAAGTCTATCACCAACTATCCAATGTCTGCCCTAAGAAAACATCCTGGTCAAGCATTAAAGTGGCTTGTTATGTGTGGCTTCCTCTGTGCACCTTTTCGTGAATACCAGATTCTAAATCTGGTATGCACTGCTATAATTCAGAGACAGTGGGAAATAAAACTTGTCTCTCACCATTGCCACGTCATTAAATAATTCCAGGCCGTTGTGAGAGCACTCTCTGAGAGCATGTCAGTGCAGACTAGCCCTTTTCCTCAATGGATAGCAAAGGGCACATCTTTTGGAGGGGAGGCATGGGAAGGAGGTAGACGACTCTCATGGCAGTGGGGGTGGGTTGCAGGAGGCAAGGTATTTTTCTTTACATTTGGCATAGGCGGGAGAGGCTAAGTATGTATAACTCCCCAATAACTGTGAAGCATTTGAAAGAAGGGGTAGATGATATTGGGGGCATGCATAGCATAAAATTATACATGAGTACAATGTGAATAATGAGTATGTTTTTCGCTTCGGAGTTATGACAGACATCATAGGACAGTTGGGCTTCACTCTTGTCTTTTTGACATAGCTCAGAACCTCTTGATGAAATAATTCATGTTATTCCCTGTTTGCCACCTATGACTATATATGTTCCCAGGTTCCACATGGAAAGAGGCACTTTCAAGTTATAGGAGAGTATCTGGAACATGCTATGGCAGTACATATGATACCTTTAAATGGAGTCATGGCAGCCACTTATTAAACTGTTCCCTCAATCCAGGTGGGAGAAAGTTCTAAAATCAACGTCTGGGAAAATGATTTTGCTTTATTCAGAGAGGATTTCTCATACCGTCCTATCTTGGCTTTCCTAGCAATGTGTTCTTTGAAAGTTCTTTGAGCATGAAGGTTTGCTGAGGGTGAATAAAAAATGATTTCACATTGTCTATTAGCTACAGAGTGAAGTCATCTTGGTTCATGTCAGTGAGACAAGATTGAATTTGTGGTTGTGTGATGCTTTCTTAAATTGAGCTTTGGACACGTACTCAACGTCCAGCTGTGGATTAATTTAAGGCAGGTTTGAGTCAAATAATATCATTTGTTAAAGAGATTTTTAGATATAGTTGAGTGTTGTTGGCATATTGATGTATCTTGATGGTGTTGGGTGTATCATTCAGAGGTGTTACATACAGGTGTTTAAAATGATGGTGGAGAGGATGAAATCCTGAAGTACTCTGCAGAATAGAGGGAGGTTTTGGGATTTTGCATTTTTTTAAATTAATCAGCTGCAGTGTATGAGGTTGAGGTAAGAGGGGAAACATTTCTGGTTCCTTGATTGCTTCTAGGGTATGGCTCAGTGCTTGATGCACAACTGGGTGCGAGGCTGCAGAGTGGTCAAGCAGTATCAGAGGACAGGCGTCATTTCTGTCACTGATGAGTAGAGTGTTGCCAGGTACATGAAGAGCAGCAGTCGCCGTGCTGCAACTTGGTTTGAAGCATGATTGATATGTTAGCAGAAGATTACTTAGGCTGATCTCTGCTTGTAGTTGGGTGGTTACTGCTCTTTAAACTATTTCAAGGGTAAATGATTGCTAGTGTGGTTGATAGTGTAGTTGATGGCTAGATCACACAGGTACAAGATATGTTTCTTCAGCAGGGTGAGGATTTATCCTGTAATGAAGGCATCTGGAAAGAGATTTTTTGTGGAAGGATGGGTTGGTGATGTTGAGGATAGGTGTAAAGGCATTTTCTTAAAGAAATGTGACAGTGGATAAGGGTCAGGATGTCATTTTCAAATAAAGTGGCCTTTATCCGAGTTCGAGATGCTGTGAGTTCAGAAAGCGAGACGGTGTTCCACTTAGAGGTGGAGCAATGGGTGAAGAGACAGAATATCAATGGAAACATAATGAGTTGCATGAATATCGAGTCAAGAATATCGATGGTGTAAAATATCGAGGTAGGTTTTTTCGTTGTTAAAAATATCGATTTTTGTGTACTTTAGAAATATCGATTTTGAAAATATCGATGTAAAAAATATTGTTGTAAATAATATGGACTATTTGTATTTTTTGTTTTTGTTTAATGTTTAAATTCTGATTTTAATATTTTAGTACTACTTATTTTATATGTATAAATTTATTTTTTACTGTTAAAATGTATGTTTTTATTGTATTTTCACTTATTTTTAGGAGCGGGATGTTGGGTTTATAGGTGATAAGGGTGGGGAGTAATTTAAAAATGTTTGTTTAAATTAAAAAAAATATATATTAATAAAAAATTAAGAGAAATTCTTAAATTAAAAGTTTTTTGTTTGAGGTGTATTTAAATAATATAAAAATTAATAAACATATTTTTAAATTTTTAAATTTTAATAAAAAAATGTCAGTAACATTATGGGGCCGATTCCGATCTCGGCCGGTAGGGCTCCGAATCGGATTCGGCTTTACCGGATCCGATTCGGAGCCCTATTTCCCGACCGATTCGTACGCGCGTCCGGGCGAGCGAGTACGATGCGGGTCGCCGACCGACTCGTCCGGGCGTCCCGACCGCTCCGACCGACTCGTTCCCGGGTCGAACCGCACCGACTGACTCGCTCGGACTCGACTCGCACCGCGCAATGGAGACGTTCCCCGGCCGGGTAAGTACGATGCGCGCCGCGAGCGAGTCCGACCGAGCCGCGCACTCCGGCTCGTAAGAGCTGTCGGAGCCGTACTTTGGGGGTCCGTGTCAGACCCCCCTGTACGCGTAGCCGCGCGAGTCGCACACAGGGGGGACCCATGGGTCCCCCCTACCTGTGCGTGTACGGCGCGAATCGCTTTGCCGCGTACACGCTGTAGGGGGCGCACTTGTCCGCATCGCATTGAGTCAATGGGAGCCCGCGTATGCTTTGTACGACCGGCTCCCATTGACTTCAATGGGAGTAAGACCGACTCGAGTCCGATGGCATACGTGCGCATCGTACTCGTTCGGTCGGACTGCACGGGTCCGATTCGGTCGGAAATCTCTCCGGGTCCGGCTCGGTCGGAGAGATTTACGGCCCGAATCGGAATCGGCCCCTATATGTTTATTTTTATGTATTTATTATTTGTTATTGTATTTGCTTTACAAATGTTTACAATAATAATTCATTTTTTTGTTTTTTTAAATTTGGAAACATTTGGAAATTTGAATTTTTATAAAAAATCTAGGGAAATTTAGTATTAAAAATTAAAATTTATTTAATTTTTGTAAGAGAAAAACCCACATTTTATTTTAAATTTTATATTTTTTAAATATTGTTATTTATAATATGTAGTTTTTTGTATTTTTTAGGTTTTTGTGAATGTTTTTAATAATTTTTGAAAATGTTTGTTTTAAATCTTTACATTTAATAAAAATATGTATATTTTTTCTACATTTATGTTTTTTTCATAGTTTTGGATTTTTTAAAATTTTTATATGTTTAAATTCTTTACATTATTTATCACTTTCCCTTAGTTTATTTGTTTTGGAGTTTGAAATTTAATCTTTTTTAGTTTATTATCTAGCACTTTTCCTGAGTTTAGTTGGTTTGGAATTGTAATAGTAATTTTTTATGTTTTATTATCCAGCACTTTCCCTGAGTTTAGTTGGTTTTGGAGTTGGAATAGTTATTTTTTTATTGTTTATTATCCAGCACTTTCCCTGAGTTTAGTTGGTTTGGAGTTGGAATAGCAATCTTTTTATGGTTTATTATGCAGCACTTTCCCTGAGTTTAGTTGGTTTTGGAGGTGGAATAGTAATTTTTTATGGTTTATTATCCAGCACTTTCCCTGAGTTTAGTTGGTTTGGAGTTGGAATAGTAATTTTTCATGATTTATTATACAGCATTTTCTTAGACTTTATATGTAAATAAAAAAAAAATGAGACTTATTTATTGTTAACAATTTTATTCACAAAAAATTTATTATTTTAGTTGTTCTCTAATCAGGGCCCGATTCCGATGTCGTTCGGAAGGCCTCCGAATCGGATTTGGCTTCACCGAACCCGATTCGTAGCCCTTGTTTACGACCGAATCGTACACAAGTCCGAACGACCAAGTACGATGCGAAGATCGCGTAAATGCCGACTGAATCGTTTCCGGACTTGAACCGCTCCGTACGTCTCATTTGTAAACGAATCATGCTGCGCAATGGAGGCGATTTCTGACCGAGCGAGTGCGATGTACGATTCGGACAGTCTCTTCGCCTCGGTCTCAGCGAGATGAAATGGCTGGCGGAAGCGCACTTTGGGGGGCTGTACCAGGCCCCCCTTCACCCGGGGCCCTCCGAATCTATCACAGGGGTGCCCATGAGCCCCCCGATCCAAGCATGCACAGTGTGGCAGGCACCAAGGGGTGCCTGCCACAGGTTGTACGCTTTTCCCCACCCACCCCTTTTCTGCTATGGGAGCCTGTGTACGCGTCTGTACACGGGTTCCCATAGAGTTCAATGGGAGACTGAGCGAACCGAGTCCGTAGGCATACAGCAGCATCGTACTCGCTAGTTCAGACTCCCGGAGCACATCTCGCTCGGAAAGCCCTCCGGATCCAAGTCGTACGGAGGGCTTTCCTAGCGAGATCGGAATCGGGCCCTAAATTGTTTTTATTCAGTTTTATTTTACAATTTTCAAAAATATTGAAAAACAAGATTAACAGATTTTGATGTTATTCAGAATACATTATAAAGCATAAAACATTTTAACATATATTTTTAATGTACATTTAGAACATTACAAATATATTTTTAAATACATATATTTTTTTAAACAGTTTTGAAAAATAGTACATTTTTATGCAAGCATAGCTATGTAGTAGTAAAATAAGTATATTTTCAGTACTTTCATTATAGACTTTTTGATTTTTATTATTTATCATTTATTTGAAAGAAAAGTAGAGATTTGCTTTTACATTTTTTAAATACATTTCAGATAATTTTATTTTTGTAATAAAATTAAATAATATGTATTTTACATTGTAATAGTTTGTACATTTTGTTTTTATTATTTAGCCTATTAAATATTTTTTTTTAAATTAATATATTAATAATTTCCACATTTTTTGAAGAATATATTTTTGTATTATGTATTTTTTACTTAAACATTGTTACATTGTTTGCATATTCACAATACTTTTCTTGTAATTTTATATGTTGAAAGTAAGTACATCAAAAAATATATATTTTATGTTGTGTGTTAATATATGTAATATATATTTTATATTTTTTGTAAATTCTTGGTATATTTTTATATTGTTTTTTCAAAGTATAAAAATATATATTTTATTTTTTGTTTTTTTATAATTATTTCTCCATTCTTGTCTATGGGGAGGTAGTCCTTTTTAAAAATGTTATTACGGTGCCTTTTTTTTTCTATTTGCTCACTTTTCTGTCTAGCTGTTTCTTTTTTAAGTCATTTTGGAAGATGGAACTTCGCGGTTGGGAGCTGTGTTTCGTCGCTTAAGGTAAGTCTGATTTAGTTTACTTTGGAGGTAATTTTATGGCAGGGGAGAGGTAGTAGTAGTGCAGTTAGACTTGTTAGGGTGTTAAATGTTCGTTTTTTGTGTAGTTTGGTGTTGTTTTGGTAGTTTAGGGGCCGATTCCGATTCAGGCCGGAAATCTCTCCGACCGAGCCGGACCCGGAGAGATTTCCGACCGAATTGGACTCTGGCAGTCCGACCGAACGAGTACGATGCGCACGCATGCAATCGTACTCGAGTCGGTCGGACTCCCATTGAAGTCAATGGGAGCCGGACGTACAACGCGTACGCGGGCTCCCATTGACCCAATGGGTGCGAGGCGAACAAGGGCGCCCCCTACAGCGGGTACGCCTCAAAGCGACTCGCGGCGTACATGCACAGGTAGGGGGAACCCATGGGTCCCCCCTGTGTGCGACTCGCGCAGCTACGCGTACAGGGGGGTCCGACATGGACCCCCAAAGTGCAGTTCCGACTGCTCTTTCGAGCCGGACGGCGCGAGTCGGTCGGACTGCTCGCGGCGTGCATCGTACTTGCCCGGCCGGGGAACGTCTCCATCGCGCGGTGCGAGTCGTGTCCGTGCAAGTCGTCAGAGCGCTTCGGACCCGCGAACAAGTCGGTCGGCGATTTCGTGTGCGCTCGCATCGTACCCGCTCGGTCAGACGCACGTACGAATCGGTCGGGAAAGAGGGCTCCGAATCGGATCCGGTTAAGCCAAATCCGATTCGGTGCCCTACCGGCCGAGATCGGAATCGGCCCCTTAGTGTTTGATGTGTTTGACGTAGTTTTGACGAGTAGTAGAGTGTTAGTTATGTGATGCTTAATTATGTTATATTGTATTTAATGTTGTAATTAATGTGTGTGGGTTTGTTTATATTGTTGTGGGAGGGTGTTTTTTTTTTTGCAGGTTTCCCGTTTCGTTAAGGTATGGTGCTGAAGACGCGTTTTTTTTATAAAAGGAGATGTATTTGGTTTCTTTGAAACAAATTACTTTTTTACATTTCCTTTTATTTTTCGGGTTTGTTGGAGCGTTTTTTTTTTAACACATTTTTAGGTTTTGGAGGGTTTCCTTATTGAGAAGATTGCGTCATTGGAGCCTTTTTTCTACAGTTGTATTTCTACATTTTTTTTAGCATTCTTTTTTTAATGGATTCGTCTTTAGTTTTAAATAATATGGATTTGTTGGTTTTTGAGGACCATCTACAGCGACACAACTGTAAGGGGGTCATTACAATGGCGGGTGGACTCGAGTCCGCCCGCCACCGTAGCGGTGCCTGGGACCTGCAACGCGGCGGTCCCGCACGTGAAATTACGATGCGACCGCCACCGTGGCAGTCGCATCTTGCATGTTTACCATTGCAGCGGGTGCTGCTGGCTGCAGCACCTGCCGCAATAGTAAAAATGCATGTAGTGCCTTTCCCTGCACTACGTGGCAGGCACCATGCGGTGCCTGCCACTCAGTGCAAGGAAATGCAGGGGGGTACCATGGGTTCCCCCCTTAGTGCACAACCACCTCCCCCCAACACAAGGGGGGCCCACAACGGGCCCCCAAAACCAATCCCCGCCAGCCTTTTAATGGCGGTTTACACGCCACGGAAAGGCTGGCTGCGGCCAGCATCATAATATGGCGGACGGTGCCTGCTAGGCTCCACCACCATTTTACACATGCTGACTGCTCCGCCAGGCAATCGTAACGATTGCCTGTGGCGGAAGCGTTGCGGGCGGTCTTTGCGACCGCCACGGTCGCAAAGCGATTCCCCTCGCCATCGTAATGTGGCGGGGGAAAATTGCTGTCAGATGACGGAGGGCCCGCCAACGCACGGCTGGCGGTGGCGGGCCTTCCGCCATCGTAATGACCCCTTAAGTTATTTTTTATTATTATAGGTGGAAAATGTGTTTTGTTAACATTTGGTTTGCTTGTTTCTTTTTTATTTTAATAATTATATTATGACATATATTTTTAAGTACGTTTTTAATTTTTAAATGACATAATTATATTTATTAATTTAAAAAAGAGTAGAAATATGTTGTTTAATTGTTTTGTAATTTTTAAATGCTGCATGGTGTTTGCTATTGTCTTATGTTTAAAGTATAGATTTGGCTATTGTGTGTAGGTATTCTAGTCCTTTGGTGTTTGGGTAGAGTCTAGTTTTGTTTGTACGTATTCGTACATTGTTTTTGTTTGTTTATTAAGTTTAGGGCCTATTTTAGTGAGGGATTGTTCTAGCCTTCGTTCTTGATAACTTTGGGCCTGATTACGATGGCGGTGAACCCGCCACCGGCAAGCTGCCAGTGGCAGGTTCACCGCCATCATAAGGCCTTTTTCCACCTGCCAGATCAGGATGGCGGGCGGTGTGCCTGGCCATGGGTCTGACCAAGGCAATTGGTACGATTGCCTGTCGGACCCACCCTGCATCCACAAAATGGTGGCGGTGCCTAGCAGGCACCGCCCACCAGATTTGGATGCTGCAGCCCCGCCAACCTGTCATGGCGGTTCAACAGCCATTGAAAGGCTGGTGGGGTTGTACTTTGGGGGCCCGTTGCGGGCCCCCCTTGTACAGGGGCATGTGGAATTTGCACTTGGGGGCAGTTCCCTGCACCAGGTGGCAGGCGCCGCGTAGTGCCTGCCACGTAGTGCAGGAAAATGCACAACATGCCTTTTTACCATTGCGGCGGGTGCTGCTGGCTGCAGCATCCGCCGCAATGGTAAACATGCACAATGCGACCGCCACAGTGGCGGTCGCATTAGGTGGCCGATCCCAATCCCCGGGACGATGGCGGACAGACTTAAGTACCTCCGCCATCGTAATTAGGCCCTTTGTTCTTTTTTATGGCTTCTATTAGTTTGTGTAAAGTTGGCTGTCCTCTTCCTATTGTGGCTTGGAAGGCATTATGCCTTCCTTCCACTGCGTTGTTTGTTTTAGCTTTTTGTGCTAGAGTGCTTTGATAGATGTTCCACCAGGTGATTTGGAACTTGGATTGTCTTCAGTGCCCTGCCCTCCCCAGGTGTCTTCAAAGAAGTCAAGGAAGGGGGTTCGTTTTGTTTCGTTGGCTTGGTAGAAAGGACTTTCAATAAGTATATTATATTGGTTGGCTACTTCTGTTGTTGGTACATAGGCCAGGGCTATTAGTTTTTTGATTTGATAATCAAAGTTGCTGTTTGTGGCATAATCTATACTTAGGGGCAGATTCCGATTCAGGCCGGAAATCACTCCGACCGAGCCGGACCCGGAGAGATTTCCGACCGAATCGGACCCTGGCAGTCCCACCGAACGAATACGATGCGCATGCATGCAATCGGACTCGAGTCGAGTCGGACTCCCATTGAAGTCAATGGGAGCCGGACGTACAATGCGTACGCGGGCTCCCATTGGCTCAATGGGTGCGAGGCGAACAAGGGTGCCCCTACAGCGGGTACGCCTCGATGCGACTCGCGGCGTACATGCACAGGCAGGGGGACCCATGGGTCCCCCTGTGTGCGACTCGCGCGGCCACACATACAGGGGGTCCGACACGGACCCCAAAGTCCGGCTCCGACTGCTCTTTCGAGCCGGACGGTGCGAGTCGGTCGGACTGCTCGCGGCGTGCATCGTACTTGCCCGGCCGGGGAACGTCTCCATTGCGCTGTGCGAGTCGTGTCCGTGCGAGTCGGTCGGAGCGGTTCAGACCTGCGTACGAGTCGGTCGGCGATTTCGCGTGCGCTCGCATCGTACTCGCTCGGCCGGACACACGTACGAATCGGTCGGGAATGAGTGCTCCGAATCGGATCCGGTTAAGCCGAATCCGATTCGGTGCCCTACCGGCCGAGATCGGAATCGGCCCCACAGGGTAGATTTTTGGAGATGTCTCCAGATACTTTGGTTGAAATGATAATAGCAGCCTTCTATTGCAGTATGTGGATATATTTTTAAAATTGACTGAATCATTGCTTGCTCGAAATCTATTATTATTTGTTGAGGGAAGTAGTTTTCTGTCTGTTGTTTTATTATTGTAAGGAGTTCTATGTAGGTAGTACTTTGTTTGTTGGAGAGTAATGTGTATATGAAGGGGATGTTAGTTTCTTCATATTCGCCATGGGTGGTATTGAGTTGATAAAAGGGCTTAGGGCAAACTTTAAATGACCCATCCATCATCCATGTTTCACATTGCTTAAATTTTGAATGTTGGTGTTGGTGGTAAAGATGATAATTCTTTTTCATGACTGCATTTGTCATAAAGAATGAATTTTTCATCTTTGTGTGTGACTGTGTATTCTTGTAAGATTTTGATTTCTGCAAAAGTTTGGGGGCTGGGTGGTGTTTGAGCAGTAGATCTTTTAGTTCTGGCTATTATACATTTTAGAGTTGGTATGGAAGGTAATTGTCCATGTTCAGGAACCCTAGTTAGTATGTTTTTTAATTTTTGGGTACTGGTTTGTTGGGAGCTGGTGCTTGCTTTTTGATGGTTTCTAAAGTATCTCTCACCTTGATTTCTATGACAGTGGGGGAATGGTTGTGTTCCCTAACATTAATAACATTTGTTTCTATTGTTGTTGTTCTCCCATAGCAAGAATTGGAGTATTATTTACTACATTTCCAATGGGTTTAATTTTCTGGTATTTTTTCTTGCGTATAAGTATAGCCCATGTAGTACAGAAGTAGTTTTCCTTTTTGTGAGGAGATGAACTTTGCCCCTTCTGTCATTTTCTCTGTATATCTGTGAATGTCTTTATATGTATGTATTTGTTAATTATTGAAAAGTAAACATGTTCATATAATTATAAAATTTCAAAATATACTTACATATATCTTGTTTTGCTTTTCATGTTTGGATACTTTTTCGATGTTTGTAGTTTATTCACTGGTTTCTTTTTTTCTGTTGGTTAAAAAGGAAAATGTTATTTTTATTGAGCGTGTTACATTTAGGGGCCGATTCCGATTCGGGCCGGAAATCTCTCCGACCGAGCCGGACCCGGAGAGATTTCCGACCGAATCGGACCCTAGCAGTCCGACCGAATGAGTACGATGCGCACGTATGCTATCGGACTCGATTCGGTCGGACTCCCATTGAAGTCAATGGGAGCCAGTCGTACGACGCGTACACGGGCTCCCATTGACTCAATGGGCACGACGCGAACAAGGGCGCCCCCTACAGCGTGTTCGCGTCGATGCGGGTCGCACCGTACATGCACGTGTAGGGGGGACCCATGTGTCCCCCCTGTGTGCGACTCGCACGCCTACGCTTCCAGGGGGGTCCGACACGGACCCCCAAAGTGCGGCTCCGACAGCTCCTTGGAGCCGGGCTGCGCGAGTCGGTCGGAGCGGTCGAGGTGCGCATCGTACTTACCCGGCCGGGAAACGTCTCCATTGCGAGGTGCGCGTCGTCCCCGTGCGAGTCGGTCGGAGCGGTCGGGTCCTGCGAACGAGTCGGTCGGAGATTTCGCGAGCGCACGCATCGTACTCGCTCGCCCGGACGCACGTACGAATCGGTCGGGAAATAGGGCTCGAATCGGATCCGGTTAAGCCGAATCCGATTTGGTGCCCTACCGCCCGAGATCGGATTCGGCCCCTTAGTTTGTTAGTTTCGTTTATTTAGTCTCTAGCTTTATTTAGTTATTTTAAAAAAAAGTACTATTTTTAGTTGATGTAGTTTATTTCATTGATGTTGTTTTGTTGAAGTCTGGAGAAGGAATTAAAATAAAAGTATTTGTTAGTTATGTTTTGCTGTTTTAATAAATTTTTTAGTTTTAATTAGTTAATTCTATTAGTTTGTTAAGATATATACTTACTTTGTTTTATATTTTTCGTTAATGTTGATTTTGTAGTTGTTTTGGAAGTAAATTGTTGTTTTAAATTTTCTCGGTGGAGTTTTAGTTAAGTTTCGTCTGTGAAATATAAAGGAAAGCATATTATATTTTTATTTAATTTGTTTATATATTTTTTAAAGCTAATTTTAGTTATTTATTTAAAAAGTTTTGTTCTGACCTTTAACCCCTTCGCTGCTAGGCCTTTTCCCCCCCTGTGCTAAGCCTTTTTTTGGCTAATTGGGGTAGTTCGCGCTTAGGCCCCTGTAACATTTTGACCACATAAGGTATCCACTCCAAATTTGCGTCCTTTTTTCCAACATCATGGGGATTCTGAAGGTACCCAGGGTTTGTGGATGCCCCTGGAGGGGACCCAGAAATTAGCCAATATACAGGTACATTTTGTTTTCTTTTGGAAAAATGGGAAAAAAGGGCTACAGATGAAAGCGTCTGGTTTTTTCCCTGCAAATGGTATCAAAAAGGGGTTGTGGTGCTGAATTCACCATCTTCCCAGCTTTCAGGGACAAGCAGACATTTGTCAGAAAACCAAAATTTTTACACAGTTTTGGCATTTTTCTGGGACATAGCCTATTTTTGCTATTTTGTGCTTTCAACCTCTTTCAAGTTAATGGTAGAAATGGGTATGAAAGCAATAATGGATCATGAAAAGCTATACATTTTAGAAAAGTAGACAAAATTCTAAATTCAGCAAGGGGTCATTTGTGTAGATCCTTCAAGGTTTCTTTATAGAAACTAACCATTGAATATAGGAAAAATTGAAAATTTGTTGAAAAAAACAGCCATTTGTGTCAACGTTTTCACCTGTAACTTCTTCTAATTATGACAGCTGTTTGAAAGCAATATACCGTTACATCCGCTGGACTTTTCTGGTTGTGGGGATATATAGGACTTGTAGGTTCACCAAGAACCCGACGAACCCAGAGCCAATAACTGAGCAGCGTCTTGCAATGGTTTTTTATTATGTACCGGGTATATAGCAATTATTCTGGGAAAATGTATACATGGAAAAATCGGTATGAAAGACACCTATGTATTTCTGAAATGGGAACAAAATATAGAGTTTAGAAACAGTAGATATTTGCACATTTCTGAAATTGGGAGTACCCATACTAGCATGAGAATTATAGGTCATTTTTCAAAATTACTTCTTTTTTACACATTGTCTTTCATTTGGAAGGCAGAAATGCATCGAAAGTCAATAGGTAATAACAGTTGCTCTACAATTCTGTGTTACCCTAAGTCTCCCGATAAAAATGGTACCTCACTTGTGTGGGTAGGCCTAGTGCCCACGACAGGAAACGGCTCAAAACACAACGTGGACACACCACATTTTCACAATGAAAAATGACCCTTTTTTGCAAAGTGCCTAGCTGTAGTTTTTGAACCCTAGCTCTGCCGGCACCTAGGGAAACCTAGCAAACCTATACATTTTTGAAAACTAGACACCCAGGGAAATCCAGGATGGGGTGACTTGACTGGCTCTCACCAGGCTCTGTTACCCAGAATCCCTTGCAAACCTAAACAATTGTCAAAAAACCCACATTTTCCTCACATTTCTGTGGTGGAAAGTTCTGGAATCTGTGTGGATCCACAAAATTCCACCCACCCAGCATTCCCCAAAGTCTTCCGAGAAAAATGGTACCTCACTTGTGTGGGTAGGCCTAGTGCCCGCGACAGGAAACGGCCCAAAACACAACGTGGACTCACCACATTTTCACAGTGAAAAAGACCCTTTTTTTGCAAAGTGCCTAGCTGTAGTTTTTGAACCCTAGCTCTGCCGGCACCTAGGGAAACCTAGCAAACCTATACATTTTTGAAAACTAGACACCCAGGGGAATCCATGATGGGGTGACTGGACTGGCTCTCACCAGGTTCTGTTACCCAGAATCCCTTGCAAACCTAAAAAATTGTCCAAAAAAACAAATTTTCCTCACATTTCTGTGGTGGAAAGTTCCGGAATCTGCATGGATCCACACAATTCTACCCACCCCGCGTTCCCCAAAGTCTTCCGAGAAAAATGGTACCTCACTTGTGTGGGTAGGCCTAGTGTCCGCGACAGGAAATGGCCCAAAACGCAACGTGGACACACCACATTTTCACAGTGAAAAATGACCCTTTTTTTGCAAAGTGCCTAGCTGTAGTTTTTAACCCTAGCTCTGCCGGCACCTAGGGAAACCTAGCAAACCTATACATTTTTGAAAGCTAGACACCCAGGGAAATCCAGGATGGTGTGACTTGACTGGCTCTCACCAGGTTCTGTTACCCAGAATCCCTTGCAAACCTAAAAATTGTCAAAAAACCCACATTTTCCTCACATTTCTGTGGTGGAAAGTTCTGGAATCTGCGTGGATCCACAAAATTCCACCCACCCCACGTTTCCCAAAGTCTTCCAAGAAAAATGGTACCTCACTTGTGTGGGTAGGCCTAGTGCCCGCAACAGGAAACGGCGCAAAACGCAACGTAGACACACCACATTTTCACAGTGAAAAATGACCCTTTTTTGCAAAGTCCCTAGCTGTAGTTTTTGAACCCTAGTTCTGCCGGCACCTAGGGAAACCTAGAAAACCTTTAAATTTTTTAAAACTAGACACCCAGGGGAATCCAGGATGGGGTGACTTGACTGGCTCTCACCAGGTTCTGTCACCCAGAGTCCCTTGCAAACCTAAACAATTGTCAAAACAATCACATTTTCCTCACATTTCTGTGGTGGAAAGTTCTGGAATCTGCGTGGATCCACAAGATTCTACCCACCCTGCGTTCCCCAAAGTCTTCCAAGAAAAATGGTACCTCACTTGTGTGGGTAGGCCTAGTGCCCGCGACAGGAAACGGTGCAAAACGCAACGTGGACACACCACATTTTCACAGTGAAAAATGACCCTTTTTTTGCACAGTGCCTAGCTGTAGTTTTTGAACCCTAGCTCTGCCGGCACCTAGAGAAATGTAGCAAACCTATACATTTTTGAAAACTAGACACCCAGGGGAATCCAGGGTGGGGTGACTTGACTGGCTCTCACCAGATTCTGTTACCCAGAATCCCTTGCAAACCTAAACAATTCTCAAAAAAAAGCACATTTTCCTCACATTTCTGTGGTGGAAAGTTCTGGAATCTGCGTGGATCCACAAAATTCCACCCACCCCGTGTTCCCCAAAGTCTTCCGAGAAAAATGGTACCTCACTTGTGTGGGTAGGCCTAGTGCCCGCGACAGGAAACGGCGCAAAACTCAACATGGACACACCACATTTTAACAGTGAAAAATGACCCTTTTTTTTGCAAAGTGCCTAGCTGTAGTTTTTGAACCCTAGCTCTGCCGGCACCTAGGGAAACCTAGCAAACCTACACATTTTTGAAAACTAGACCCCCAGGGGAATCCAGGATGGGGTGACTTGACTAGCTCTCACCAGGTTCTGTTACCCAGAATCCCTTGCAAACCTAAATAATTGTCAAAAAAACACACTTTCCTCACATTTCTGTGGTGGAAAGTTCTGGAATCTGCGTGGATCCAAAAATTCCACCCACCCCCGTTCCCCAAAGTCTTCCGAGAAAAATGGTACCTCACTTGTGTGGGTAGGCCTAGTGCCCGCGACAGGAAGCGGCGCAAAACGCAACATGGACACACCACATTTTCACAGTGAAATATGACCCTTTTTTTGCAAAGTGCCGAGCTGTAGTTTTCTAACCCTAGCTCTGCCGGCACCTAAGGAAATCTAGCAAACCTATACATTTTTGAAAGCTAGACACCCAGGGAAATCCAGGATGGGGTGACTTGACTGGCTCTCACCAGGTTCTGTTACCCAGAATCCCTTGCAAACCTAAAAAAGTGTAAAAAAAACCACATTTTCCTCACATTTCTGTGGTGGAAAGTTCTGGAATCTGCGTGGATCCACAAAATTCCACCCACCCTGCGTTCCCCAAAGTGTTTCGAGAAAAATTGTACCTTACTTGATTGGGTGGGTCAAGTATCTGCGACAGGCAAGGGCCCAAAACCTATTGAGGCGACATCAATATTACCTATCACAAACCAACCTGGTTTTGCAAGGGGGGGTCCCATGAGTTTTTGGCCTGGGGCTCGGCGGCTATCTAGGGAAACCTACCAAACCCACACATTTCTGGAAACTAGACACCCGGGGGAGTCCAGCGAGGTATGGCTTGCGTGGGTCCCCCAACATTCCCCTACCCAGAATCCTTTGCAAACCTCAAATTTCGCTGAAAAAATTACTTTTTTCTCAAATTTCTGTGTGGGAAAGTTCTGGAATCTGCGTGAGTCCACAAATTTCTTCCCACCCAGCGTTCCCCCAGGTCTCCCGATAAAAATGGTACCTCACTCGGGTGGGTGGGTCAAGGACCCGCGACAGGCAAGGGCCCAAAACCTATCGAGGCGACATCAAAATTACCTATCACAAACCAACCTGGTTTTGCAAGGGGGGTCCCATGAGTTTTGGCCCGGGGCTCGGTGGCCATCTGGGGAAACCTACCAAACCCACACATTTCTGGAAAGTAGACACCCGGGGGAGTCCAGTGAGTTATGGCTTGCGTGGGTCCCCCAACATTCTTCTACCCAGCGGTCGCATTAGGTGGCCGATCCCAATCCCCGGGACGATGGCGGACAGACTTAAGTACCTCCGCCATCGTAATTAGGCCCTTTGTTCTTTTTTATGGCTTCTATTAGTTTGTGTAAAGTTGGCTGTCCTCTTCCTATTGTGGCTTGGAAGGCATTATGCCTTCCTTCCACTGCGTTGTTTGTTTTAGCTTTTTGTGCTAGAGTGCTTTGATAGATGTTCCACCAGGTGATTTGGAACTTGGATTGTCTTCAGTGCCCTGCCCTCCCCAGGTGTCTTCAAAGAAGTCAAGGAAGGGGGTTCGTTTTGTTTCGTTGGCTTGGTAGAAAGGACTTTCAATAAGTATATTATATTGGTTGGCTACTTCTGTTGTTGGTACATAGGCCAGGGCTATTAGTTTTTTGATTTGATAATCAAAGTTGCTGTTTGTGGCATAATCTATACTTAGGGGCAGATTCCGATTCAGGCCGGAAATCACTCCGACCGAGCCGGACCCGGAGAGATTTCCGACCGAATCGGACCCTGGCAGTCCCACCGAACGAATACGATGCGCATGCATGCAATCGGACTCGAGTCGGTCGGACTCCCATTGAAGTCAATGGGAGCCGGACGTACAATGCGTACGCGGGCTCCCATTGGCTCAATGGGTGCGAGGCGAACAAGGGTGCCCCCTACAGCGGGTACGCCTCGATGCGACTCGCGGCGTACATGCACAGGCAGGGGGGACCCATGGGTCCCCCCTGTGTGCGACTCGCGCGGCCACACATACAGGGGGGTCCGACACGGACCCCCAAAGTCCGGCTCCGACTGCTCTTTCGAGCCGGACGGTGCGAGTCGGTCGGACTGCTCGCGGCGTGCATCGTACTTGCCCGGCCGGGGAACGTCTCCATTGCGCTGTGCGAGTCGTGTCCGTGCGAGTCGGTCGGAGCGGTTCAGACCTGCGTACGAGTCGGTCGGCGATTTCGCGTGCGCTCGCATCGTACTCGCTCGGCCGGACACACGTACGAATCGGTCGGGAATGAGTGCTCCGAATCGGATCCGGTTAAGCCGAATCCGATTCGGTGCCCTACCGGCCGAGATCGGAATCGGCCCCACAGGGTAGATTTTTGGAGATGTCTCCAGATACTTTGGTTGAAATGATAATAGCAGCCTTCTATTGCAGTATGTGGATATATTTTTAAAATTGACTGAATCATTGCTTGCTCGAAATCTATTATTATTTGTTGAGGGAAGTAGTTTTCTGTCTGTTGTTTTATTATTGTAAGGAGTTCTATGTAGGTAGTACTTTGTTTGTTGGAGAGTAATGTGTATATGAAGGGGATGTTAGTTTCTTCATATTCGCCATGGGTGGTATTGAGTTGATAAAAGGGCTTAGGGCAAACTTTAAATGACCCATCCATCATCCATGTTTCACATTGCTTAAATTTTGAATGTTGGTGTTGGTGGTAAAGATGATAATTCTTTTTCATGACTGCATTTGTCATAAAGAATGAATTTTTCATCTTTGTGTGTGACTGTGTATTCTTGTAAGATTTTGATTTCTGCAAAAGTTTGGGGGCTGGGTGGTGTTTGAGCAGTAGATCTTTTAGTTCTGGCTATTATACATTTTAGAGTTGGTATGGAAGGTAATTGTCCATGTTCAGGAACCCTAGTTAGTATGTTTTTTAATTTTTGGGTACTGGTTTGTTGGGAGCTGGTGCTTGCTTTTTGATGGTTTCTAAAGTATCTCTCACCTTGATTTCTATGACAGTGGGGGAATGGTTGTGTTCCCTAACATTAATAACATTTGTTTCTATTGTTGTTGTTCTCCCATAGCAAGAATTGGAGTATTATTTACTACATTTCCAATGGGTTTAATTTTCTGGTATTTTTTCTTGCGTATAAGTATAGCCCATGTAGTACAGAAGTAGTTTTCCTTTTTGTGAGGAGATGAACTTTGCCCCTTCTGTCATTTTCTCTGTATATCTGTGAATGTCTTTATATGTATGTATTTGTTAATTATTGAAAAGTAAACATGTTCATATAATTATAAAATTTCAAAATATACTTACATATATCTTGTTTTGCTTTTCATGTTTGGATACTTTTTCGATGTTTGTAGTTTATTCACTGGTTTCTTTTTTTCTGTTGGTTAAAAAGGAAAATGTTATTTTTATTGACGTGTTACATTTAGGGGCCGATTCCGATTCGGGCCGGAAATCTCTCCGACCGAGCCGGACCCGGAGAGATTTCCGACCGAATCGGACCCTAGCAGTCCGACCGAATGAGTACGATGCGCACGTATGCTATCGGACTCGATTCGGTCGGACTCCCATTGAAGTCAATGGGAGCCAGTCGTACGACGCGTACACGGGCTCCCATTGACTCAATGGGCACGACGCGAACAAGGGCGCCCCCTACAGCGTGTTCGCGTCGATGCGGGTCGCACCGTACATGCACGTGTAGGGGGACCCATGTGTCCCCCCTGTGTGCGACTCGCACGCCTACGCTTCCAGGGGGTCCGACACGGACCCCCAAAGTGCGGCTCCGACAGCTCCTTGGAGCCGGGCTGCGCGAGTCGGTCGGAGCGGTCGAGGTGCGCATCGTACTTACCCGGCCGGGAAACGTCTCCATTGCGAGGTGCGCGTCGTCCCCGTGCGAGTCGGTCGGAGCGGTCGGGTCCTGCGAACGAGTCGGTCGGAGATTTCACGAGCGCACGCATCGTACTCGCTCGCCCGGACGCACGTACGAATCGGTCGGGAAATAGGGCTCCGAATCGGATCCGGTTAAGCCGAATCCGATTTGGTGCCCTACCGCCCGAGATCGGATTCGGCCCCTTAGTTTGTTAGTTTCGTTTATTTAGTCTCTAGCTTTATTTAGTTATTTTAAAAAAAAGTACTATTTTTAGTTGATGTAGTTTATTTCATTGATGTTGTTTTGTTGAAGTCTGGAGAAGGAATTAAAATAAAAGTATTTGTTAGTTATGTTTTGCTGTTTTAATAAATTTTTTAGTTTTAATTAGTTAATTCTATTAGTTTGTTAAGATATATACTTACTTTGTTTTATATTTTTCGTTAATGTTGATTTTGTAGTTGTTTTGGAAGTAAATTGTTGTTTTAAATTTTCTCGGTGGAGTTTTAGTTAAGTTTCGTCTGTGAAATATAAAGGAAAGCATATTATATTTTTATTTAATTTGTTTATATATTTTTTAAAGCTAATTTTAGTTATTTATTTAAAAAGTTTTGTTCTGACCTTTAACCCCTTCGCTGCTAGGCCTTTTCCCCCCCTGTGCTAAGCCTTTTTTTGGCTAATTGGGGTAGTTCGCGCTTAGGCCCCTGTAACATTTTGACCACATAAGGTATCCACTCCAAATTTGCGTCCTTTTTTTCCAACATCATGGGGATTCTGAAGGTACCCAGGGTTTGTGGATGCCCCTGGAGGGGACCCAGAAATTAGCCAATATACAGGTACATTTTGTTTTCTTTTGGAAAAATGGGAAAAAAGGGCTACAGATGAAAGCGTCTGGTTTTTTCCCTGCAAATGGTATCAAAAAAGGGGTTGTGGTGCTGAATTCACCATCTTCCCAGCTTTCAGGGACAAGCAGACATTTGTCAGAAAACCAAAATTTTTTACACAGTTTTGGCATTTTTCTGGGACATAGCCTATTTTTGCTATTTTGTGCTTTCAACCTCTTTCAAGTTAATGGTAGAAATGGGTATGAAAGCAATAATGGATCATGAAAAGCTATACATTTTAGAAAAGTAGACAACATTCTAAATTCAGCAAGGGGTCATTTGTGTAGATCCTTCAAGGTTTCTTTATAGAAACTAACCATTGAATATAGGAAAAATTGAAAATTTGTTGAAAAAAACAGCCATTTGTGTCAACGTTTTCACCTGTAACTTCTTCTAATTATGACAGCTGTTTGAAAGCAATATACCGTTACATCCGCTGGACTTTTCTGGTTGTGGGGATATATAGGACTTGTAGGTTCACCAAGAACCCGACGAACCCAGAGCCAATAACTGAGCAGCGTCTTGCAATGGTTTTTTATTATGTACCGGGTATATAGCAATTATTCTGGGAAAATGTATACATGGAAAAATCGGTATGAAAGACACCTATGTATTTCTGAAATGGGAACAAAATATAGAGTTTAGAAACAGTAGATATTTGCACATTTCTGAAATTGGGAGTACCCATACTAGCATGAGAATTATAGGTCATTTTTCAAAATTACTTCTTTTTTACACATTGTCTTTCATTTGGAAGGCAGAAATGCATCGAAAGTCAATAGGTAATAACAGTTGCTCTACAATTCTGTGTTACCCTAAGTCTCCCGATAAAAATGGTACCTCACTTGTGTGGGTAGGCCTAGTGCCCACGACAGGAAACGGCTCAAAACACAACGTGGACACACCACATTTTCACAATGAAAAATGACCCTTTTTTTGCAAAGTGCCTAGCTGTAGTTTTTGAACCCTAGCTCTGCCGGCACCTAGGGAAACCTAGCAAACCTATACATTTTTGAAAACTAGACACCCAGGGAAATCCAGGATGGGGTGACTTGACTGGCTCTCACCAGGCTCTGTTACCCAGAATCCCTTGCAAACCTAAACAATTGTCAAAAAACCCACATTTTCCTCACATTTCTGTGGTGGAAAGTTCTGGAATCTGTGTGGATCCACAAAATTCCACCCACCCAGCATTCCCCAAAGTCTTCCGAGAAAAATGGTACCTCACTTGTGTGGGTAGGCCTAGTGCCCGCGACAGGAAACGGCCCAAAACACAACGTGGACTCACCACATTTTCACAGTGAAAAAAGACCCTTTTTTTGCAAAGTGCCTAGCTGTAGTTTTTGAACCCTAGCTCTGCCGGCACCTAGGGAAACCTAGCAAACCTATACATTTTTGAAAACTAGACACCCAGGGGAATCCATGATGGGGTGACTGGACTGGCTCTCACCAGGTTCTGTTACCCAGAATCCCTTGCAAACCTAAAAAATTGTCAAAAAAAACAAATTTTCCTCACATTTCTGTGGTGGAAAGTTCCGGAATCTGCATGGATCCACACAATTCTACCCACCCCGCGTTCCCCAAAGTCTTCCGAGAAAAATGGTACCTCACTTGTGTGGGTAGGCCTAGTGTCCGCGACAGGAAATGGCCCAAAACGCAACGTGGACACACCACATTTTCACAGTGAAAAATGACCCTTTTTTTGCAAAGTGCCTAGCTGTAGTTTTTTAACCCTAGCTCTGCCGGCACCTAGGGAAACCTAGCAAACCTATACATTTTTGAAAGCTAGACACCCAGGGAAATCCAGGATGGTGTGACTTGACTGGCTCTCACCAGGTTCTGTTACCCAGAATCCCTTGCAAACCTAAAAAATTGTCAAAAAACCCACATTTTCCTCACATTTCTGTGGTGGAAAGTTCTGGAATCTGCGTGGATCCACAAAATTCCACCCACCCCACGTTTCCCAAAGTCTTCCAAGAAAAATGGTACCTCACTTGTGTGGGTAGGCCTAGTGCCCGCAACAGGAAACGGCGCAAAACGCAACGTAGACACACCACATTTTCACAGTGAAAAATGACCCTTTTTTTGCAAAGTCCCTAGCTGTAGTTTTTGAACCCTAGTTCTGCCGGCACCTAGGGAAACCTAGAAAACCTTTAAATTTTTTAAAACTAGACACCCAGGGGAATCCAGGATGGGGTGACTTGACTGGCTCTCACCAGGTTCTGTCACCCAGAGTCCCTTGCAAACCTAAACAATTGTCAAAACAATCACATTTTCCTCACATTTCTGTGGTGGAAAGTTCTGGAATCTGCGTGGATCCACAAGATTCTACCCACCCTGCGTTCCCCAAAGTCTTCCAAGAAAAATGGTACCTCACTTGTGTGGGTAGGCCTAGTGCCCGCGACAGGAAACGGTGCAAAACGCAACGTGGACACACCACATTTTCACAGTGAAAAATGACCCTTTTTTTGCACAGTGCCTAGCTGTAGTTTTTGAACCCTAGCTCTGCCGGCACCTAGAGAAATGTAGCAAACCTATACATTTTTGAAAACTAGACACCCAGGGGAATCCAGGGTGGGGTGACTTGACTGGCTCTCACCAGGTTCTGTTACCCAGAATCCCTTGCAAACCTAAACAATTCTCAAAAAAAAGCACATTTTCCTCACATTTCTGTGGTGGAAAGTTCTGGAATCTGCGTGGATCCACAAAATTCCACCCACCCCGTGTTCCCCAAAGTCTTCCGAGAAAAATGGTACCTCACTTGTGTGGGTAGGCCTAGTGCCCGCGACAGGAAACGGCGCAAAACTCAACATGGACACACCACATTTTAACAGTGAAAAATGACCCTTTTTTTGCAAAGTGCCTAGCTGTAGTTTTTGAACCCTAGCTCTGCCGGCACCTAGGGAAACCTAGCAAACCTACACATTTTTGAAAACTAGACCCCCAGGGGAATCCAGGATGGGGTGACTTGACTAGCTCTCACCAGGTTCTGTTACCCAGAATCCCTTGCAAACCTAAATAATTGTCAAAAAAACACACTTTCCTCACATTTCTGTGGTGGAAAGTTCTGGAATCTGCGTGGATCCAAAAAATTCCACCCACCCCCCGTTCCCCAAAGTCTTCCGAGAAAAATGGTACCTCACTTGTGTGGGTAGGCCTAGTGCCCGCGACAGGAAGCGGCGCAAAACGCAACATGGACACACCACATTTTCACAGTGAAATATGACCCTTTTTTTGCAAAGTGCCGAGCTGTAGTTTTCTAACCCTAGCTCTGCCGGCACCTAAGGAAATCTAGCAAACCTATACATTTTTGAAAGCTAGACACCCAGGGAAATCCAGGATGGGGTGACTTGACTGGCTCTCACCAGGTTCTGTTACCCAGAATCCCTTGCAAACCTAAAAAGTGTAAAAAAAACCACATTTTCCTCACATTTCTGTGGTGGAAAGTTCTGGAATCTGCGTGGATCCACAAAATTCCACCCACCCTGCGTTCCCCAAAGTGTTTCGAGAAAAATTGTACCTTACTTGATTGGGTGGGTCAAGTATCTGCGACAGGCAAGGGCCCAAAACCTATTGAGGCGACATCAATATTACCTATCACAAACCAACCTGGTTTTGCAAGGGGGGTCCCATGAGTTTTGGCCTGGGGCTCGGCGGCTATCTAGGGAAACCTACCAAACCCACACATTTCTGGAAACTAGACACCCGGGGGAGTCCAGCGAGGTATGGCTTGCGTGGGTCCCCCAACATTCCCCTACCCAGAATCCTTTGCAAACCTCAAATTTCGCTGAAAAAATTACTTTTTTCTCAAATTTCTGTGTGGGAAAGTTCTGGAATCTGCGTGAGTCCACAAATTTCTTCCCACCCAGCGTTCCCCCAGGTCTCCCGATAAAAATGGTACCTCACTCGGGTGGGTGGGTCAAGGACCCGCGACAGGCAAGGGCCCAAAACCTATCGAGGCGACATCAAAATTACCTATCACAAACCAACCTGGTTTTGCAAGGGGGGTCCCATGAGTTTTTGGCCCGGGGCTCGGTGGCCATCTGGGGAAACCTACCAAACCCACACATTTCTGGAAAGTAGACACCCGGGGGAGTCCAGTGAGTTATGGCTTGCGTGGGTCCCCCAACATTCTTCTACCCAGAATCCCCTGCAAACCTCAAATTTAGCTAAAAAATCCCTTTTTTCTCACATTTCTGTGTGGGAAAGTTCTGGAATCCATGTGAGTCCACAAATTTCCTACCACCCAGCGTTCCCTGAGGTCTCCCGATAAAAATGGTACCTCACTTGTGTGGGTATGCATAGTGGCTGCAACAGGAAATGGCCCAAATCGTACTGTGGAGGCTTCAAAATTACCTATAACAAAACTACCTGGTTTTGGGGGGGCACCTGGGGTTTTGGCCCCAGGCACGCCGCCATCTAGGGAAACCTACCAAACCCACACATTTCTGAACACTAGACACCCTGGGGAGTCCAATGAGGTATGGCTTGCGTGGATCCCCCAACGTTTCCCTACCCAGAATCCCCTGCAAACCTCAAATTTAGCTGAAAAAAACACATTTTCCACATATTTTTGTGTGGAATCACCGTGGCCGCACAAATGTCCTACCCCACAGCGTTCTCCTTAGTGTCCCGAGTAAAATGAAACCTCACTTGTGTGGGTGTCCAATGCAGAATTGGCTAAAAACCTATTTTTAAAAAAATGTAGCGCTTAGAATTCTTGGTGCTATACCCTTATTCCCTATGTTTTGGGCTCTTCCCAGTCACAGGCCCTTGCCCCACCTACACAAGGTGAGGTATCATTTTACTCGGGAGACTGAGGGGAACACTGTGGGGTAGGACATTTGTGCCGGCACGGTGATTCCACCCAAAAATATGTGGAAAATGTGTTTTTTTCAGGTAAATTTGAGGTTTGCAGGGCATTCTAGGTAGGAAAACGTTGGGGGATCCACGCAAGCCATACCTCGCTGGACTCCCCCGGGTGTCTAGTTTTCAGAAATGTGTGGGTTTGGTAGTTTTCCAAGATGGCCGCCGAGCCCGGGGCCAAAAACCCAGGTGACCCCTCTTGCAGAACCAGGTTGTTTTGTGATAGGTCATTTTGATGTCTCCTCAATATGTTTTGGGCCCTTGCCTGTCGCGGGTACTTGACCCACCCACGAGAGTGAGGTATCATTTTTATTGGGAGACCTGGGGGAACGCTGGGTGGTAGGAAATTTGTGGACCCACGTGGATTCCAGAACTTTCCCACACAGAAATGTGAGAAAAAAGGGATTTTTTAGCTAAATTTGAGGTTTGCAGGGCATTCTGGGAAGGAAAACGTTGGGGGATCCACACAAGCCATACCTCGCTGGACTCCCCCGGGTGTCTAGTTTTCAGAAATGTGTGGGTTTGGTAGTTTTCCAAGATGGCCACCGAGCCTGGGGCCAAAAACCCAGGTGACTCCCCTTGCAAAACCAGGTTGTTTTGTGATAGGTCATTTTGAAATCGCCTCAATATGTTTTGGGCCCTTGCCTGTCGCGGGTACTTGACCCACCCACGCGAGTGAGGTATCATTTTTATCGGGAGACCTGGGGGAACACTGGGTGGCAGGAAATTTGTGGATCCACGTGGATTCCAGAACTTTCCCACACAGAAATGTGAGAAAAAAGGGATTTTTTTCAGCTAAATTTGAGGTTTGCAGGGCATTCTGGGTAGGAAAACGTTGGGGGACCCACACAAGCCATACCTCGCTGGACTCCCGCAGGTCTCTAGTTTTCAGAAATATGTGGGTTTGGTAGTTTTCCAAGATGGCCACCGAGCCTGGGGCCAAAAACACAGGTGACTCCCCTTGCAAAACCACGTTGTTTTGTGATAGGTCATTTTGAAGTCGCCTCAATAGGTTTTGGGCCCTTGCCTGTCGCTGGTACTTGACCCACCCACACAAGTGAGGTACCATTTTTCTCGGGAGACCTGGGGGAACGCTGGGTGGTAGGAAATTTGTGGATTCACATAGATTCCAGAACTTACCCACACAAAAATTTGAGAAAAAAGTGATTTTTTCCATCAAAATTTGAGGTTTGCAGGGGATTCTGGGTAGGAAAACGTTGGGGGATCCACGCAAGCCATACCTCCCTGGATTCCCCTGGGTCTCTAGTTTTCAGAAATGTGTGGGATTAGTAGGTTTCCTTAGATGGCTGCCGACTCTGGACCAAAAACTCAGATGCCCCCTATGTATCCGAAAATGACCTGGTTTTGCAAGGGGGGGTCACATGAGTTTTTGGTCCCAGGCTTGGCAGCCATCAAGGGAAACCTACCAAACCCACACATTTCTGAAAACTAGAGACCCGGGGGAGTCCAGGAAGGTATGGCTTGCGTGGATCCACCAACGTTTCTCTACCCAGAATGCCCTGCAAACCTCAAATTTAGCTGAGAAAAATCACTTTTTTCTCAACTTTCTGTGTGGGAAAGTTCTGGAATCTATGTGGGTCCAAAAATGTCCTACCACCCAGCGTTCCCCCAGGTCTCCCGACAAAAATGATACCTCACTCGCGTGGGTGGGTCAAGTACCTGCGACAGGCAAGGGCCCAAAACGTATTGAGGAGACATCAAAATGACCTATCACAAAACAACCTGGTTTTGCAAGGGGGTCACCTGGGTTTTTGGCCCCGGGCTCGGCGGCCGTCTTGGAAAACTACCAAACCCACACATTTCTGAAAACTAGACACCCGGGGGAGTCCAGCGAGGTATGGCTTGCGTGGGTCCCCCAACGTTTTCCTATCCAGAATGCCCTGCAAACCTCAAATTTAGCTGAAAAAATCACTTCTTTCTCAAATTTCTGTGTGGGAAAGTTCTGGAATCTACGTGGATCCAAAAATGTCCTACCATCCAGCGTTCCCCCAAGTCTCCCAAAAAAATGATACCTCACTCGCGTGGGTGGGTCAAGTACCTGCGACAGGCAAGGGCCCAAAACGTATTGAGGAGACATCAAAATGACCTATCACAAAACAACCTGGTTTTGCAAGAGGGGTCACCTGGGTTTTTGGCCCCGGGCTCCGTGGCCATCTTGAAAAGCTACCAAACCCACACATTTCTGAAAACTAGACACCCGGGGGAGTTCAGCGAGGTATGGCTTGCGTGGATCCCCCAACATTTTCCTACCCAGAATGCCCTGCAAACCTCAAATTTAGCTGAAAAAAACACATTTTCCACATATTTTTGGGTGGAATCACCATGCCGGCACAAATGTCCTACCCCACAGCGTTCCCCTCAGTCTCCCGAGTAAAAGGATACCTCACTTGTGTGGGTGGGGCAAGGGCCTGTGACTGGGAAGAGCCCAAAACATAGGGAATAAGGGTAAAGCACTGGGAATTCTAAGCGCTACATTTTTTTAAAAATACGTTTTTAGCCAATACTGCATTGGACACCCACACAAGTGAGGTATCATTTTACTCGGGACACTAAGGAGAACGCTGTGGGGTAGGACATTTGTGCCACCACGTTGATTCCAAACAAAAGTATGTGGAAAATGTCATTTTCTCAGCTAAATTTGAGGTTTGCAGGGGATTCTGGGTAGGGAAACATTAGGGGATCCACACAAGCCATACCTCATTGGACTCCCCAGGGTGTCTAGTTTTCAGAAATGTGTGGGTTTGGTAGGTTTCCCTAGATGGCGGCAAGCCCGGGGCCAAAACCCCAGGTGCACCCCCCAAAACCAGGTAGTTTTGTTATAGGTAATTTTGAAGTCTCCACAGTACGATTTGGGCCATTTCCTGTTGCAGCCACTATGCCTACCCACACAAGTGAGGCACCATTTTTATCGAGAGACCTGGGGGAACGCTGGGTGGTAGGACATTTGTGTCCCGGTGAGCCTACAACTTTCCCACACAGAAATGTGAGAAAAAATAGATTTTTTTCAACAAAATTTGAGGTTTGCAGGGGATTGCAGGGGACCCATGCAAGCCATACCTTGATGGACTCCCCCAGGTGTCTAGTTTTCAGAAATGTGTGAGTTTGGTAGGTTTCCCTAGGTGGCCGCCAAGCCTGGGGCCAAAAACACATGGGACCCCCCCTTGCAAAAACAGGCAGTTTTGTGATAGGTAATTTTGATGTCGCCTCAATAGGTTTTGGGCCCTTGCCTGTCGCGGGTACTTGACCCACCCACACAAGTGAGGTACCATTTTTCTCGGAAGACTTAGGGGAATGCGGGCTTTGTGAAATTTTATAGATCCACACAGATTCCAGAACTTTCCACCACAGAAATGTGACGAAAATGTGTTTTTTTGACAGATTTTGAGGTTTGCAAGGGATTCTGGGTAACAGAACCTGGTGAGAGCCAGACAAGTCACCCCATCCTGGATTCCCCTGGGTGTCTAGTTTTCAATAATGTATAGGTTTTCTAGGTTTCCCTAGGTGCCGGCAGAGCTAGGGTTCAAAATCTACAGCTAGGCACTTTGCAAAATAGTGTCAGTTTTCACTGTAAAATGTGGTGTGTCCACGTTGTGTTTTGGGGCGTTTCCTGTCGCGGGCACTAGGCCTACCCACACAAGTGAGGTACCATTTTTCTCAGAAGGGTTTGGGGAATGCGGGGTGGGTGGAATTTTGTGGATCCACGCAGATTCCAGAACTTGCCACCACAGAAATGTGAGGAAAATTTGTTTTTTTTTAAACATTTTGAGGTTTGCAAGGTATTCTGGGTAACAGAACCTGGTGAGAGCCAGTCAAGTCACCCCATCCTGGAAACCCCTGGGTGTCTAGTTTTCAAAAATGTATAGGTTTGCTAGGTTTCCCTAGGTGCCGGCAGAGCTAGGGTTCAAAATCTACAGCTAGGCACTTTGCAAAATAGTGTCAGTTTTCACTGTAAAATGTGGTGTGTCCACGTTGCGTTTTGGGCCGTTTCCTGTCGCGGGCACTAGGCCTACCCACACAAGTGAGGTACCATTTTTCTCAGAAGACTTTGGGGATTGCGGGGTGGGTGGAATTTTGTGGATCCACGCAGATCCCAGAACTTTCCATCACAGAAATGTGAGGAAAATGTGTTTTTTTTAACTAAGTTTGAGGTTTGAAAGGGGTTCTGGGTAACAGAACCTGGTGAGAGGCACACAAGTCACCCCATCCTGGATTCCCCTTGGTGTCTAGTTTAAAAGAATGTACAGGTTTCCTAGGTTTCCCTATGTGCCGGCTGCGCTAGGGCCCAAAATCCACAGGTAGGCACATTGCTAAAAACAAGTCTGTGCCTAGCTGGCTTTCTGCCGCCCTGGGGAGAATCGGGGGGGCGTTGCCCCGATATGCCCCCAAGGGGGGCAGAAAGACTGTGGCTATGTTTTTGGGGGGTGGAGGAATTGGTATGCCCATTCTGGGCAGCCCCCACCCCCACGCATAAAAAAAGCCCGCGAAATCGCTGGCGCCTAGTGGGCTTTCTGCCCCCCCGGGGACAGATCAGGGGCCACTGCCCCCATCCGCCCCTCAGGGGGGGGGCAGAAAGACTGTGGCATTTTTTTGGGTAGGTGTGGGCATTGGCATGCCCATTCTGGGCTGACCACAACCCTGAATAAAAAACAAAAAAATCCTGAGGCCTAGAGGGCTTTCTACCCCCGAGGGGCAGATAAGGGGCTATTGCCCCAATATGCCTCCGGGGAGGGGCAGAAAGACTGTGGTAATTGTTTTTGGGGTGGGGGCATTATCATGCCCATTCTGGGCAGCCCCCACCCCTACATTATATTAAAAAAAAAAAATCCCTGGTGCCTAGTGGGCTTTCTGCCCCCCCGGGGGCAGATCAGGGGCTATTGCCCCCATCTGCCCCTGGGGGGAGCAGAAAGACTGTTGTACTTTTTTTGGGGGGTGGGGGCATTGCCATGCCCTTTTTGGGCAGCCCCTACCCCAACGTCAATAAAAAAAAAATCCCTGGTTTCTAGTGGGCTTTCTGCCCCCCCCGGGGTGGCAGATTGGGGGCTATTGCCCCCATCTGCCCCCTGGGGGGGCAGAAAGACTGACATTTCTCTGGGGGGGTGGAGGCATTGCCATGCCCTTTTTGGGCAGCCCCCACCCCAACCTCAATAAAAAAAAGAAAATCCCTGGTTTCTAGTGGGCTTTCTGCCCCCCCGGGGGGGCAGAAAGACTTACATTTCTCTGGGGGGGTGGAGGCATTGCCATGCCCTTTTTGGGCAGCCCCCACCCCAACATCAATAAAAAAAAATCCCTGGTTCCTAGTGGGCTTTCTGCCCCCCTGGGGGGCAGATTGGGGGATTCTGCCCCTATCTGCCCCCCAGGGGGGTAGAAAGACTTACATTTCTCTGGGGGTGGGGTGGGGGCATTTCCATGCCTTTTTTGGGCAACCCCCACCCCAACGTCAATAAAAAAAAATCCCTGGTTTCTAGTGGGCTTTCCACCCCCCGGGGGGGCAGAAAGACTGACATTTCTCTGGGGGGTGGGGGCATTGCCATGCCCTTTATGGGCAGCCCCCACCCCAACGTCAATAAAAAATAAAAAAAATCCCTGGTTCCTAGTGGGCTTTCTGCCCCCCGGGGGGCAGAAAGACTTACATTTCTCGGGGGGGGGGCATTGCAATGCCCTTTTTGGGCAGCCCCCATCCCAACATCAATAAAAAAAAAAGAATCCCTGGTTTCTAGTGGGCTTTCTGCCCCCATTTGCCCCCCAGGGGGGGTAGAAAGACTGACATTTCTCTGGGGGGGTGGGGGCATTGCCATGCCCTTTTTGGGCAGCCCCCACCCCAACGTCAATAAAAAAAAATAATCCCTGGTTTCTAGTGGGCTTTCCGCCCCCCGGGGGGACAGATTGGGGGCCATCTGCCCTCCAGGAGGGGGGGGGCAGAAAGTCTGTTGCGGCCAAACAAATATGGGGGGAGCAAAGGCCCTTGCCCAAGGGGCCGCTCCCCCCTCCCTGGCGCTAGTGGGTGGATCCCTGCTTGGGGATCGCCCTCCTGGGGTGATCCCCAAGCAGGGATCCACTAGGGAAGGGTACCATTGGAAAGGGGAGATTCTCCCCTTTCCAACAATACCTCTCCCATCTTTTTCGGTGCTCAGGGGGCTGAGATAGCCCCACAAGCACCGAAACTGAGAAACTGAAACTAAGTTTCATTTTCGATTTCGTTGCAATGACGATATCGCGCCATGCGCGCGAATGTCATTGCAATGAAATTCCAAAATATGCCTGGGGAGGTTGGGGAAGCTCTTCCCCACCTCCCCGGCAAAAAAAAAAAAATGGGAAATCCCTCTGCTGTCTGCAGCAGAGGGATCCCCTGAGCATGTGCTCATGACGGAATGGTTCCGTCATGAGCACACTAGAACTTGTGCTCATGACGGAACCATTCCGTCATGAGCACAGAAGGGGTTAATGAGAGTTTTTCTGTTTAGTTGTTTGTGTAGATGTTTTTGTTTTGTTTTCTGTCTTGCAAAGTTTCGTCCTTCTGCAGTGTTTGCTAGTTTCACAGTAAATTTCGTGTTAATTATTTGGTGTTTTTACAGTGTTTATTTAATTAGTTAGAGATTTCTATTGGTTTGTGTTGGTGTAGTTTAAATTCATTGGTTTAGATAGCTTTTTTGAATATTTTGGCAGTTATACTTTAATTTGTTTAATGTTAATTATGTTTATTTAATGTTTGTTTTTATTTTGCACACCTATATTACTAAAATATAATTAAAATGTATGCATTAATAAATGTTATATATTTTTTATATGTGTAATATATATGTTTGTTTATTTTTGATAGTTGTGATTTTTTTTATGTTGTAGTGTTTGTTTATTTGTTTTTGTTTCTTAAGTGTATTTGTTTGTGTTTTAGTTGTAATAATTTTGTAAAAACTTTTAGTGATTGTTTTTAATGTTTGATATATGTTATTTGTTTGTATTATTGGAAATAGTTTATTTTTATGTTTAAATGTTATTTTTTGTATAGTTTATATTATGCATATCGATGTTTTTGTTGTAATATTTGTTATTTTAATTTTATTTATATTTTTGTCTTCTTTTTTTTGTTTTCGATATTTTTGTCATCGAAATGTTTGTTAACGATTTTTTTATCAATGTTTGTGTTATTTTAGTTTTGTGTATTGGGTGTCGATATTTTTGTATACGATATTAGTGACTCAATAATTTTGTAGGTCGATATTATAGGAGTCGATGTTGTGTCAGTGATCCGAGCAATGTGCACATATATTGAGAAATCTTGTTTTATGCTGTCAAAACGTGATATGACTTTGTTGATCGTCTTCCTGATACAGTGCCCCAAAGCTTTAAAGAGCATTTGACTGCTGTTTGTTGTTTTGTTCACTGTTGTCTCATAGAAATTGACTTTGGTTGTGGCTATGAGGGATCTGCATAAGGCGTGACGTGCTTTGTAATGTAATGAGTCAGGTTCGTTCTTCTCCATTTCTATTCTGCTCTGAACGTACCACACTGCTGAGAGTGTAGGTGTGCAGGATCATGACTACAGTTAAGCATGGATTCCTATGCGTTTTTCACTGTTGTATAGTAAACATTGATGAATGAATTGACATCTTATGTGTGTTGGGGGAGTTACACAGAATTCTGAGCTCCTCTTGAGGGCATCCATCGGAGGTCATTGAAGGAGCACAAAGTTAGTTTGTTCTCTTCTTCTAATATGCTCAATGCAAGTCATGGTTGAAGAATGGAGAAGAAGACAGCAAAGTGATATATCTTGTTTAAGGTGCATTTCAGAAATGCAGCAGCTTATGAGTGAGGCTGACAGGATGATGCCAAGCTTGTTGCTTTTGGAGGGGGTTGGTTTAGCTATGTGCTCGAATGTTGAGGATGTTTAGGAGTGTGCAGTGGGACTCCTTTATTGAGTTGCAATTGTTAAGTAGACTGAAATCACCAAGGGATGGTGTTCTGTGCTGGATGAAGGCAAATGCGATTACATTGGAAATTTCTTCTGTAATGATATTGTTAGATACTGTTAGGTCTATGAAGGTTGTTGATCAGATTGAATGAGGCTGCCCAAGAAACTGATGGGGCGATGTGGCAGGTAAAGAACTAGACTGACTTAAGTGGTGCTTGGGCATTAAGGGAGCTGGGGCAGGAACACTTGTGAATGGCTAGAGTCCCCTTGCTGTTTTCTGTGTTTTGACTATGGGGTTGATTCCGATCTCGCTCGGAAGGGCTACAAACAGCATTCGCAACTTACCAATCCGATTCGTAGCCATGGTTTCCGTACGACTCGTCACCCGTTCCCAATGAGCAAGTACGATGCCAAAAAGGCTCCATTTCCCGAGCGGCAAGGACGCTCCAACTCCAGCTCCATTTTCCCAGCGAGATGCCTCCGTAAGTGCTAAATCGCGTAGTCCGGAGGCATTTCCCAATCAGATTCTGGCCTGACAAGTACGATGGCGTGACGTGCTTTGTAATGTAATGAGTCAGGTTCGTTCTTCTCCATTTCTATTCTGGTCTGAATGTACCACACTGCTGAGAGTTTAGGTGTGCAGGATCATGACTACAGTTAAGCATGGATTCCTATGCATTTTTCACTGTTGTATAGTAAACATTGATGAATGAATTGACATCTTATGTGTGTTGGGGGAGTTACACAGAATTCTGAGCTCCTCTTGAGGGCATCCATCGGAGGTCATTGAAGGAGCACAAAGTTAGTTTGTTCTCTTCTTCTAATATGCTCAATGCAAGTCATGGTTGAAGAATGGAGAAGAAGACAGCAAAGTGATATATCTTGTTTAAGGTGCATTTCAGAAATGCAGCAGCTTATGAGTGAGGCTGACAGGATGATGCCAAGCTTGTTGCTTTTGGAGGGGGTTGGTTTAGCTATGTGCTCGAATGTTGAGGATGTTTAGGAGTGTGCAGTGGGACTCCTTTATTGAGTTGCAATTGTTAAGTAGACTGAAATCACCAAGGGATGGTGTTCTGTGCTGGATGAAGGCAAATGCGATTATATTGGAAATTTCTTCTGTAATGATATTGTTAGATACTGTTAGGTCTATGAAGGTTGTTGATCAGATTGAATGAGGCTGCCCAAGAAACTGACGGGGCGATGTGGCAGGTAAAGAACTAGACTGACTTAAGTGGTGCTTGGGCACTAAGGGAGCTGGGGCAGGAACACTTGTGAATGGCTAGAGTCCCCTTGCTGTTTTCTGTGTTTTGACTATGGGGTTGATTCCGATCTCGCTCGGAAGGGCTACAAACAGCATTCGCAACTTACCAATCCGATTCGTAGCCATGGTTTCCGTACGACTCGTCACCCGTTCCCAATGAGCAAGTACGATGCCAAAAAGGCTCCATTTCCCGAGCGGCAAGGACGTTCCAACTCCAGCTCCATTTTCCCAGCGAGATGCCTCCGTAAGTGCTAAATCGCGTCGTCCGGAGGCATTTCCCAATCAGATTCTGGCCTGACAAGTACGATGCACACTTCCCAGCTGCCGAGCGAGTCGCCACTTCCAGCACGTCATAGCATCCAGAAGGTGAGTATAACAGCTTTGATTCGCGCCACAACAGGATTCCTGCGAACGAGACGAAGCGGCCATGTATTCTATCGCGCATGTCATCCCTATCCTCTACATCTACGGACAATACCACAACCCCAACCGACGCGCTCGCCGAAGAAGGTAAGTCAGCTCCCCAACCAACACAAACACACTACTACCCCGTGAAAGGAAACATAATACACAGGCTGTGATTTACCACAGTCACCATTGCGGTGGGGGGAATCCTGAAGCATTGTCTAACCTACAGGGTGGTGGATGCCTAACACTCCCAGCATTGTCTAGCCTATAGGGGGTGCATGCCTAACACTCCCAGCATTGTCTAGCCTATAGGGGGTACATGCCTCACACTCACTAGCATTGTCTAGCCTATAGGGGGTGCATGCCTAACACTCCCAGCATTGTCTAGCCTATAGGGGGTGCATGCCTAACACTCCCAGCATTGTCTAGCCTATAGGAGGTGCATGCCTAACACTCACCAGCATTGTCTAGCCTATAGGGGGTGCATGCCTAACACTCCCAGCATTGTCTAGCATATAGGGGGTGCATGCCTAACACTTCCAGCATTGTCTAGCCTATAGGAGGTGCATGTCTAACACTCACCAGCATTGTCTAGCCTATAGGGGGTGCATGCCTAACACTCACAGCATTGTCTAGCACATAGGGGGTGCATGCCTAACACTCACTAGCATTGTCTAGCCTATAGGGGGTGCATGCCTAACACTCCCAGCATTGTCTAGCCTATAGGGGGTGCATGCCTAACACTCCCAGCATTGTCTAGCCTAAGGGGGGTGCATGCCTAACACTCCCAGCATTGTCTAGCCTATAGGAGGTGCATGTCTAACACTCACCAGCATTGTCTAGCCTATAGGTGGTGCATGCCTAACACTCCCAGCATTGTCTAGCACATAGGGGGTGCATGCCTAACACTCACTAGCATTGTCTAGCCTATTGGGGGTGCATGCCTAACACTCCCAGCATTGTCTAGCCTATAGGGGGTGCATGCCTAACACTCCAAGCATTGTCTAGCCTATAGGGAGTGCATGCTAAACACTCACCAGCATTGTCTAGCCTATAGGGGGTGCATGCTTAACACTCCCAGCATTGTCTAGCACATAGGGGGTGCATGCCTAACACTCCCAGATTGTCTAGCACATAGGGGGTGCATGCCTAACACTCACCAGCATTGTCTAGCCTATAGGGGTGTGCATGCCTAACACTCCCAGCATTGTCTAACCTATGGGGGAGTATGCCTAACACTCCCAGCATTGTCTAGCCTATAGGGGGTGCATGCCTAACACTCACCAGCATTGTCTAGCCTATTGGGGGTGCATGCCTAGCACTCCCAGCATTGTCTAGCCTATAGGGGGTGCATGCCTAACACTCCCAGCATTGTCTAGCCTATAGGGGGTGCATGCCTAACACTCCCAGCATTGTCTAGCCTATAGGGGGTGAATGCCTAACACTCATCAGCATTGTCTAGCCTATAGAGGGTGCATGCCTAACACTCCCAGCATTGTCTAGCACATAGGGGGTGCATGCCAAACACTCACCAGCATTGTCTGGCCTATAGGGGGTGCATGCCCAACACTCCCAGCATTGTCTAGCCTATAGGGGGTGCATGCCTAACACTCCCAGCATTGTCTAGCCTATAGGGGGTGCATGCCTAACACTCCCAGCATTGTCTAGCCTATAGGGGGTGCATGCCTAACACTGACCAGCATTGTCTACCCTATAGGGGGTGCATGCCTAACACTCCCAGCATTGTCTAGCAGATAGGGGGTGCATGCCTAACACTCCCAGCATTGTCTAGCACATAGGGGGTGCATGCCTAACACTCCCAGCATTGTCTAGCCTATAGGGGGTGCATGCCTAACACTCCCAGCATTGTCTAGCCTATAGGGGGTGCATGTCTAACACTCCCAGCATTGTCTAGCACATAGGGGGTGTATGCCTAACACTCACGAGCATTGCCTAGCCTATAGGGGGTGCATGCCTAACACTCCCAGCATTGTCTAGCCTATAGGGGGTGCATGCCTAACACTCCCAGCATTGTCTAGCACATAGGGGGTGCACGCCTAACACTCCCAGCATTGTCTAACCTATAGGGGATGCATGCCTAACACACCCAGCATTGTCTAGCACATAGGGGGTGTATGCCTAACACTCACCAGCATTGTCTAGCCTATAGGGGGTGCATGCCTAACACTCCCAACATTGTCTAGCACATAGAGGGTGCATGCCTAACACTCACCAGCATTGTCTAGCACATAGGGGGTGCATGCCTGACACTCCCAGCATTGTCTAGCCTATAGGGGGTGCATGCCTAACACTTACCAGCATTGTCTAGCCTATAGAGTGGTGGATGCATAACACTCCCAGCATTGTTAACCTCAAAATGTTGTGGTGTGGGAAATCCCCTGCAATTTAGAGTCCGTTTGTGGTGGGGGAGCCAACCCCCCAACAATGTGGAGCCAATCTATGAGTTTGTGGGCAAACCACCAGCAATGTAGAGGCTGTTGGGGGAGGGGGGGCAACATCACCACAGCAATGTGTAGCCAATCTGTGATTTGGGGGTTAACACTCCAATCAATGTGTAATTGGCCAATGTCACATGTGGGAATACAAAAAGCATCATTACCCACCTTTTGAGTACAAGCTGCTGCAAATACAAAATTATCTAAGGCAAAGGTCTCCTTGAATGAACAGCTGCTCAAAATTGTGGCAGAAACGTCAACTGCCAAGCTTGAGGAATCGGCAGAGTGGAGATGTAGGAGGGCCAGTGTGATTAGAGGGGAAAAAAAAGGGCACCATCCACTCAATGATCCTCAAACACATGTGAAATACACGGGTGCTGTTGCAAATAGACGACAGACCAGCCACCCACAGAAGACCTATTACAACATGTCTGTGGAAGCTGGGTCAGCCTGGGATGACACACATGATGGGGGGGCCTCAACTCCACAGAGCCATGTGTGTGTTCAGTCCAATCAGGAATTGGCCTGTATAGGCCCTGGATTGGCAATGTGGGCAGTGAGCCATTTTTAGATGAGCGGATGCACCAGGGTCATCTGTGGGCCAAGTTTGGGTGTGCCTCCCAAAACCACTGACACACTGACTCACTTCCCCAGTTCCCACCCGGACACAGCACTGTGGGGCCAGTATCTGGTCAGCTGAACTGCTGTGCTGCAAATTGAGGATGTTGCCCACACTTTGGAGCAGTCTCACTGTTGATACCTGTGTCACGTGCCTTGCAAGTAGCAGTGTCATCTCACACAAACAGAACTGACTTACAGGGCATGTCAGGGAGCCTGGTTTGGGGATAGGGGCCTTGCAGGGAGCCAAGTCATCATAGGCCAGACTTAAGCCATCCCCACCTTGATCAGCAGCATTGTCAGTACCACATCTGTAGACTACATTCCTACTTGCAAGGGAGAAATTGTTGGAGATAGTCCTCATGTGTGGCCTGTGGCCAATGCACACAACTCAAAATCAGAACATGTACACTAGCAACTTGGTTGCATGACAATCACAGCAAGTCTGCACCAAACTCTAAAAAAGGAAGCATGTGCGGCTAATGACTAATGTCTTCTTGATCATGCAGATAGTTCACTGCTGAAGATTTGGATGACACGAGTCTCTGGACAGGGGATACACCAACAGTGTTTGGAGACTCAAATGCACACCCTAATGTGTAAGAGGATCTGCCGGCACTGGTGACAACGCCAGGGGTGGGTGCGCGATCTGTGGATCACAAACCCAATCCACGTAGCTACACACAATCAATGGGAAATGGTGACATCCTGTGGGGATGGAGGACATGTGCATAATGTAATGTGAATTGTGCACATTTGACACATCACCACTTTTTAAAAAAACAAGAAATCCTTCACGGACACCGACAACAAAGCCATATTGGCCTCAGGCTCCAGGCCAGGGTGTAATGTACAGATTGGGAGCACTCATGGACAACTACAAGGGCCACACGAGCAAAAACAGATGACAGATTCCACACATTTGTCACTGCAAACACCTATGGAACTTCTTGACTTCTTCCAGTGTCACGTGTGTGTTTGCTCAGAGTGCAGAGTGTTGTTATCAGCACAACAAGGGATGTCATCACTATTAGTCCACTACCCTGGTGCCACCAGACCTTGACCAGTCAAAGTCACAATGCCATGAATACACACGCATGTGTAGTCTACTGTGAAGCATCGGGATGTGTATCTGGACTAGTTGGATGACAGGTGGCATAACAACACACATCCCTGCCCATACACTTGACGGACAAATAACCCCCTGAAAAATGGACTACCAGCCAATGTTCCACCATCATGACTCAACATCTGAAGCAAGTTCACCCTCCATCCAAGGTCATCAACCAAGGGCATTCATGATCATACAGTGACCACTACTACCTACAAAGGCAACTTCACAATAATGCCCACACACAACTCACACAAGCCAAGGCTAGGTGGAGCATATCCGTCCTGTGATGCCAATCGGTGTACTACACACGAGTGTCCACTAAGTGTACCCAGTCATTTGCACATCAGCCCATTCCCACCAAAAGCAACACAAGTCCAAAAGATTGTCATCTGAGAAAAAGATGCATCCACAGATTCAAACCCAACATACTACTACTCTGAAACACATCACATGTCATCATCCAGCACACATGAACACACCACTGGTGTCCATACCTTCACATTCACCAATACAATCTGTCCTATATGACTAGTCAAAAATTGTCTCAATTTGGCCCTGCCACATACTCATATGACTTCCATCACCAATGACCCCATGGACTTATGCACAGTAACAACCAACATCACTCCACAAGAACTGGACTGTTACAGTCAATTCGCACTAGAGTGCCAGAGACCACAGCTCTCATCACATGCCACAACCCAAACTTGTCCATCTGTGTATCCCCCTATTACATCTACACATTTCTATCATACCTTGTGCAGGGTGGAAGCCCCAAATCAAGCTCACATTCTCTGAATCACAGCCCTGCATGTCATGCACTCACATCGAGCCAATGTGGACACTCCATGTCCCCTACACAAGAACTGACAGTGAATCTTAAGTAACAACCCACACCTTCTGACACCATCACAATCAGTCCTTCCGCCATCACATAGGAGTCTACACTCCCTGAAAACTTACTATACACCAGTCTCCATCACCTATACTCTTGTGTGTGACAGCTCATCACATGCAACATCTACCTTGTGTGGTGTCCTGCAGTTCTTCGGTGTAATCTAGAACATGGAATGCATGTACCAGATTTCACACTCAGACTGTTGGCCCAGCCTTGGAGAATGTGCTTCACGGCTCACCTCTGTGATTCAATTAACTTAACAGAACATTTCCCACGAATCCTGTCTTCTGTGCAAGGGAACATTACACTGGCGACGAGAATGCGACCTTGCCAAACACACCTGCAGCTAGGCTGCACTGACTAATTTCACCATACTTCCCTGTGTCGTAATGAAGAGCATGGATGTGACACAGGATCCAGTGGCATTGGCATGGCAGATGAACACACTAGACAGCTGGGCACCCACACTCCACTCTGCTCAACACATGTAGCACAGGGACAAAGAACATACATCACTGCACCCCTAGGTTAGCCCGGTGTGACCATGCCCAGCATTATGCATTGCACAAAAGGACAACATTATTGGGCTAGCACAAATCACAACCCACACACAAATAACATGCCCAATTACAAAGGGGGTGTCGGTGGATACATGCAGTCATAGCTTACAGAGACAAACCCCGTAATCAACATAATGTTGGCAGACAAAAGCTGGATGGCACAACTCACATTGGGATGAGGAAGTACTGGAATAGTAAGACCACAGAAACCTTGCTAAACAGGAACATCTGCATTAACTTTAGTCCTTTGAGGCAACTGTGTCTGAAGACGGTGACATTCCTGCTCACCTCACATAGACCATGGCCTCAGGATATGTCACAGATGAACACATGGCCATGAGTGGAATTACCTACAGTTGAAGTCCACCTGTGGCAAGTCTGTCATTGGCAGAGGTCTGCCATGTCAGAAGGAGAGCCAGACATGGCTTTGACACTTCCAAAACACATAACAGTGTTGTACCATTACCCTGTGTACATGGCTGGGTCCCAAGTCACCACCACGTCGTCAAACTCCATGTGTACCCTGGTGTACTGATGAGACAGGTGACTTGCTTCACATCTCAGACCAAAACTGCATTACCATCATAAACGTTTGAACTATGAAAGACTTGCACAATGTCAACATGTGGCAGCATGACCTATGTGCAAAACTGTAATTGAAACATGGCGGCTTGCCATATACATGTGACCCTCATTGGCCAAAACAAGGTGGAGGATGACACCCTGCAAATGTAGACAAAGAGGACTTGTATACATACTGTATTCGGTCACATACTCCATGGACCACATGCAGTCCCTGACATGACAACAGCATTGTATAACCACATCAGGAAACATACAGGTATTACATTTGACTCATAACCAAGTTGTGGGACACATAAATGCAAGACGTCGCAGTCTGGATGACCAACAGCTGCCTGAAGCTCAATGCCGAGAAGACAGAAGTCCTCGTCCTCGGTACCACCCCTTCTGCATGGGACAGCACCTGGTGGCCAACCGCCCTGGGAAGCCCACCTACCCCCTCAGAACACGCCAAGAACCTCGGCATCGTACTCGACTCATCACTCTCCATGAACCGACAGGTCAACGCCTTCACCTCCAGCTGCTTCAACACCCTCCGCATCCTCCGCAAGACCTTCAAGTGGATCCCCCCTGAGTCAAGGAAGACAGTCACCCATGCACTCATCACCAGTAGACTGGACTATGGAAACGCACTCTACGCCGGCATCAACAAGTCCCTACTCCGCAAACTCCAGACAGTACAGAACACCACCGCCAGAGTCGTCCTCGGTATCCCCCGACACGAACACATCAGCCAACACCTACGAAGTCTCCACTGGCTCCCCGTGGAGAAAAGAGTCACTTTCAAAATCCTCACTCACGCCTACAAATGGCTACACAACAACAGACCCAAATACCTCAACAACAGAATCAACTTCCACGTACCCAAAAGAAACCTCCGATCTTCCAACCTCGCACTGGCCGAAACCCTGCGCATCCACAGAGCCAGAGCAGGCGGAATATCCTTCTCTCACATTGCAGCCAAGACCTGGAACGAGCTACCGGCAGACATCAGACGCGCCCCCTCCCTGAACACCTTCAGTAAGACCCTCAAGACCTGGCTCTTCGGCTAAACAGATCTGCGGACCCCCCCCCCTCAGCGCCTTGAGACCCTCACGGGTGAGTAGCGCGCTTACAATTCCCTGATTGATTGATTGATAAATCTACATGAAAAGTTAACACATGCTTCAATGAGCACTAATGAATTGTGATGACCAAAAACATAAACACAAGGCCAATGGCCAGTCCATTATGTCAAGTCCTAGAGGGGCTCATGCTATTCACCCTCCCTCATTTGCCTGCACTTCAATTGCAAGGGTACACCTACCCTGTGAGGGGCATCTCTGGTGGCACTGCAGGCACTGCAGGGACAGGATTAGGGGGGACAGGTTTGGGAATCGGGAGGGATGGGAGCTGGGGGGGTGTCCACTGTATTGGACTGGCCAGAATGAGGGGGGTGTCCACAGCAGTGGACTGGCCAGATTGAGGGGGTCCACAGCAGTGGACTGGCCTGATTGAGGGGGGTGTCCACAGCAGTGGACTGGCCAGATCGAGGGGGGGGTCCACTGCAGTGGCAGGAACAGACTGAGGGGGTGGGTCTGTTGTAGGGGTGGTTGTGGAAGGGGGGGAGGGCCTGACCTTCCTGGGGATGGTGTAACTTTTCAATTTAAGATAGGGGATGGGGTCTGACGTGTGACCTTTGGGAGGGGGGACCTGGGACTGTGAGGGAATGGATTTAGCTGGGGAAGTGTGGGCTGGTGGTGGTGTTTTTGATTTTGGGGACCTGGAGGATCTACGGGGTGGGCTCTGGGCTCTTCTTCTTGGGGGTGGGGGCAGGTTTGGCTTTGCATTCACGTGTGGGGGTACGCCTCTTCCTCACCTGAGGGGGCACAGATGGGTCAGTGGGGAAGAGGTCAAACTCTGAGAGGAATTTCTGCTGGGAAGAGGGGGTTGCAGGAAAATCAAGGGTAGGAGTTGTGGAGGCAGAGGGAGCTGAGGTTTGTGGAGTGGCTCTGGATGCATGTTTGTCTTGTTTGTGCCTCTCCCTAGTGTGTGTGCTGGCAGTCCCCTGAGTGTGTGTCTGTTTAGCCCTGTGTTTGTGTGTTTGTGTTTTGGATGTGTCTGTAGCTGTGTGTGTGTGTGCCGGTTTGAGTGTGCTTGGGTCAGGTAGGGCAGTGGGGTCTGTGGATGGGGCAGAGGAAGGAGGGGGGAGGTACTTTTGGAGGAGGGACACTGCTGCCATCAGTGCGGAGGCCATGGCCTGATTAGATCTGTGTAGGGCAGACATGCCCGAGGAAATGCCCTCCAGGAATGCAACCATCTGATTGAAATGGGTGGTGTGCACATGGAGGGCATTAAGCACCGCTGTCTGCCCCACAGAGATCTGCTTCAGCAGGTCCACGGCCTCTGCACTGAGGGCACCAGGGGGGACAGAGGCAGGGGGTGCGGTGCCTGCCCCGAAGGAGACATGCTCCCCAAAATGGGAGCAGCTGGGAGGGTGGAGATGGTGGTGGGGGCAGCTTTTCCGGGCTCATCCACTAGGGAGTCCTCACTGGAGCTGGAGTAGTCCTCAGATGTGGTTGTGGGCTCCGACCTGCCCTCAGTGAGGCTCCCCTTACCCTCTGTGCCACTGGGTCCCTCATCCTCCTCCGCACTGGACCCAGTCATGCGAGCCGCTTCACCTCGGTCCGTGTCACTGCCTCCTCCGGTAGACGTGCTGATGCTGTGAAAAAGGATGACAAAGAGATTCACATGAGTCATCTCACATGACAGCCACAAGCTGATGTGGCACCTAAACATCACGGTACACACATCCTAAAGTAACAGCGTAGTACAGGACTAAGACACAATGGAGTTACAGACATCAATTCCACAAAATGCACAATAGGCCACACAATCCACCAAAGCAGTGAACATGTATGGCCACAACATGTCTCCTCAAATTAACCCATGGTTAACATGGGTATCATCACAACACATCACAGAGCAAGCATATACATCATTTAGAATTGCAGCTTCAAAATATTGTCACATTTGTGTACATGGCACTTGCCACTCTGCCAGTAAACCATGGTTCCCAGACCCATGATGTCATGTGCAACATCTGTTCGATGGTTGAACAAGTACACAACCACCAGGTCAACTACTACACTACACGACATGGCAGGTGGCCTGAGCTGTAATACTACTGACGGTCTTGTGTCATGACATACCAGTCACATCTCTTGCAAGTGAGTCTTGGACTGACAGTGCAAATGGGATGCACAAGTGTCAATTGTGACATGGTAACCACCCTGCAATACCTAGTCATAACGATGTGCACCTTTGTCTCTGACGTAATTGGTAAAATGAGCAGCCTTCCATACAGCAAACATATAATGTCATAACATGACTCTTTGCACACAGTTGACAGTGATTGTCTGCATGTGTCCAGTGTCTTAGGGACACTGCTGTCAGGTCACACATCTGAATCTTACTTTGGTACACCAAGCTCGTAGGCCTAGCCAGTGTGAGAGTTGAATGGCACACTGTCCTGCCTCAGCTATGGACGGGGTTAGGGATATTACTCTGGAGATCAGGCACATTGCCTACTGCTCCCCATTTTCAAATGTAAACAATGTTAAACACACTTCCCTAAGCAAACACTTCATCCTCACAATGCTTCATGTGGCACACTATGCCAATGGCCTTTCTGGCTGCACCGTCTGTACGGACTATTCGTCCAGGATATGTACATCTCATGTTTACAGGCTGCACCATGTCCCAATCCTGTCTATGTTGCTCATGTCCACATCTATTTGTGCCAAGTCTGCATGTCCCTTACGTGGCAGACACAAATTGTCCACTTTGACTAGCTGACGGTGCTCCAGTTACCCATCTGAGTTTGTGAGCTAACAGATGACTTTCTATGGACATTTAACATCTCTCAGGCTCAAATTAATGCAGCGTGCACATGGATGACCAAGCCAACTATATGCCTCGTAAAGGGATGATACACCATGTCAACTGTTGTGTATGCGACACAACAGACATACATTTCATGTGTAGCCCGGTTTCAAACAGTAACCACCTGTGTATGACAAAGATTGGCACATGTAGTCACTGTCACAGAGTCGGACACATGGATTGGCTCATTTGAATGGTGAAAGTGGCACCTCCCACACAAACAAGTGATAGGCCAGTGTCTCATGTGGTCTGATTTGGCATACCTGTACTAGGGCCATGGGATACATGTGATAACACTGAGCACTATGGATGAGCATTAAGACATCATGCGCAATGATGATGACTCCACAAAGTCGGCCACATTGGTATCACCTGCTGGCCAGATGTGTCGCATTGTATCCACACACCTGTGTGCTCCAATTGCTACTTACTGCACATACATGTTTGTACCACACCGAGTACAGGTCCTACATCAGTCACTGTGCTGACACGTCAGCCAATTGCATCACTCATGATCAACTCCATGCACATGTTGTAGATTGTGCTGATCACATGGAAATGGGACTACATACACTAGCCAGGACATAAGGCACACACATGTCACAGATGGAAAGGGTCACAACTGGGCATCTAATGATCATGGGGCATAGACACCTTCTGAGACATAAGGTTTGGTATGGCTGACTTACAACCTGTGAGAGGGGCAGCAGGCTGAGGGAGTGCAACATGCATGTTAAACATAGGTGTGCGACATGGCACGTACTCAACCCCTCCTTGCTGCTGTCTGGTCTTCAACGCCGCATCAAGGTCAGGGAAGGCCACCTCCAGAATCCTTTGCAGTTGGGGGATCAGGCTCCGTTGTCCGCCCCTCTTGCGTGGAGGTGACAGGCCCAGCTTCACTCTTGCAACCCGCCGGGCCAAGCTCCGGAGGTCCTGCCACCTCTTTTGACAGTTGCGGATGCGGCGTTTGTAGACCCCGACAGCGCGGACGGCTCGGACGATGGTCTACCACAGCTCAGCCCTCTGTTGGAAGTTGAGCTGTAAGGATGACATGGTGATAGGCCATTAGTCCACATGCTACCTGTTTCAGACTCACACACTTGTACACATAGGTCATGGTCACAATGGCAACAATGGCTAAGGGCTAGGCAAGTGGCATCATGGGCAGTTGTCCCATGTACAAATATCAGTCCTAAACATCATTATAGTGTAGAGAAATCAACCACAGTACACAAACTTCTACAGCAGTGTACCTGCCCAGAACACAATTCTACACAATGCAAAAATTCCATGTACGCTGTTAGCATGCTTGCCCTTGAGAAACCCAATGCTAGTAGTGCCTGGTATTACACTTGGCCCAAGTAAAGGCGTTGGCATCATCACTCACATGCTTCTCTGGTGTGCCGTACAGCTGACTGTACAGTGGAAGGAAGGTGTCCAATGGGGCCTTGTTCTCTCCATCAGTGAAAAACGGGGGCCCTCGCCACTGTACGCGCCATCGTTGCTCCCAGAGGATGTAGAGACAGCAGCAGAGAGATGGGTAGGTGCATAAAAGATGCAGGTAGTGCAGGCAAGTGAGAACTGTAGGGAACAGACAGACTTATATCTGTGCAGCAGAGGTGGTCTCAGTTCCATGCCTCCAAAGCGATAGGTCTAACTTGGTCACATTATCCGAATCTGACCAATCCATTACATTGCCTGCATCCGACAGACACCTACAGCGACGTACAAAATATCATCATCGGCATGCAATTGACTTGGATAGATTGGTGATGTAAGGTTATCGAGTGGGATTGCACGCAAATCGGACACAAAACGAAACGCGCGTCTGTCATCATGACGACCAACAGCCAATGCTTGTGTCCGAATCGATTCGGAAGCGGCGCCCGCGGCATTTGAATACTCACCCGCATCGATAACCATGACGCTGTTACTTTAGGATGTGTGTACCTTGATGTTTAGGTGCCACATCAGCTTGTGGCTGTCATGTGAGTAGCTGTTGTGTCTTCGTGTCCCAGGCATACGTGGCATCTTGCAAAATGCATGTCCGCCTCACGTTGTTGATGTCATGTGTACGTGATAGAACAGAAAAAGGGGGAGAAAGAGGGACGAAGCTAAGTCCACCCTCCTAATGCAATAGTAGACCTACAGTTTTTAGCTGTAGGTTTGAAATGAGTTGTAGTTGTTAAGAGACCATCCTGGGCTTTGATATTCAAATCAAGGAAAACCATTTTAGATCTGCTCATGGTGAAAGTGAATTTTAAAAAAGGGTCTTGCAGGTTTAGCCAGTTAATAAAGTCTCTTGCTTCCGCTTCATTGCCTCTCCATATTATGAAAACATCGTCAATGTAACGTTTCCAAAGTTGGAGATGAGCAAAATGTGGGTTTGTGTCATGCAATATCTTTTGCTTTTCAAGGTAATGGACATAAAGTCCCGCTACACTCGGCGCAAAAGTGCTGCCCACTAGTTAGGTACTTTTTAATTAACTCCACTCCATCACATCACTGCACTACACATAGCTCCTCACGATTAGTGCTCCTACGTCTCATCGCAAGTCGTAGCACGCCTCAGCCCGCAGCGGGTTGAGATGGCCCCTATGATGAAGCATGTCACCATGGGGAAACCCTGGTGAGTGAGGGGACTCAAGAAAGGAAAGCTTTCCTTCCTCAAGATTTTCGAGCTCACTTTTGAGTGGAAAATCTACACCCCAGCTAGGTCCCTATCCGGTCATACTGGTTTTGTAGGTCTATGTGTACGTGATAGTACATGTTTGTCAGATATGACATCCTGATAGTGTCCACCCTGTGAGAGTGGTGTGCATGGTTAGCATGTTGACCTGCTGTCTGCATCCAGTGTAGCATACATCTGGCCTTACATGATGCTGTTGTGTGTACCTTTCAAACATGTGATATTTTTCCTTAAACTGTATCTTGGTCCATTAGTATTGGGATTGTGGAGTATGTGATGTTTGCTCATATGTACAGTGACAGACACTAGTGACTATTTACAGTACAGCACTGTACTTGCAGGCTAACCATACCTTGATGAAATGTCTGGAAGGGGTCACATTGCTGTGCCTTGTATCCAGGCGCAACCATTGTCTTGTTACTTCATTGTGTCCAGATTTCATGTTCTGTGTGTGTCATTGCTTGTATCTTCATTCATAGAAATTTGACCTCCAATGTGTTCACACTTGTAACGTTGTCATTGCAGGAGACCGACAGTCCACAGGCCCTTCCCCGACCTCGAGACCATGGAAGAAAGGGACAGCATCAGAAGATACCGCTTCACCAGACCACTCATTGAGGAGTTGGCAGAGCAGTTGGCCCCACATTTGCTACCTGGACGCCAATATCCATTTGCGCTGACCCCCAAGGTGAAGGTGATGGCAGCCCTACATTTCTTTGCCACTGGAACCTTCCAGTATATTGTGGCTACTGCTGGTGGGATCTCAGAGACAATGTTTAGCCGTGTTCTTTGTGATGTGTTGGAGGCTATGTTACATTTCCTGAACCTATACATCAGGTTCCCAACACCTGGCCAGTTTGCTGACATCAAGAGTGACTTTTATGCTTTGGGCAGATTGCCACATGTCATTGGCTCCATAGATGGTACACATGTGGGTCTGATCCCACCACAGGCCAATGAACAAGCATACAGGAATCGCAAACATTAGCACTCAATAAATGCCCTGGTGGTATGTCTGACATGACGATCTCACATGTCTGTGCGCGTTTCCCGGGATCCGCACACGACGCCTACATAATGAGAAACAGTAGGATCCCACAGATGATGTCTCAGCAGCAAAATGACCGTGCCTGGCTTGTTGGTGGGTTATGTTGTCTGTTTGTCAAGTTGTACCCTATTTTCAGACACCTGAACTTTTTACTGTCTTCATTTTAGGAGACTGGATACCCCAACATGCTGTGGTTGCTGACACCACTACGAAACCCTGTCACCCCTGCTGAGTTCTGTTTTAATGAGGCTCATGGGCGGACCAGGCGAGTGATTGAGCGAACATTTGGACTACTGAAGACTAGATTTCGCTGCCTGGACCGTACAGGAGGAGCCCTCCAATATGCACCTGTGAAGGTGTGTAAGATCATCATTGTGTGTTGCATGCTGCACAACATGGCAGTGAGGAACGAGCTACCTCTCATCCAAGATGACGAAGACCAGCATCCTCCAGCAAGGGAGGATCCAGGCCTGGGACATGTTGCCAGTGATGAGGAGGAGGAGGGCGATGTTCGGAGACAGCTTATCAACAACTTCTTCTCTTGATTGTAAGTATGCAATGATCAATCAATCAATCATGTCACTTATAAAGCGCACTACATACCCGCGAGGGTCTCAAGGCGCTGGGGGAAGAGGGGGGTGGTGCTGCTACTGATCGAAGAGCCAGGTCTTGAGGAGTCTTCTGAAGGCCAGTAGGTCTTGGGTCTGTCGGAGGTTGGTGGGGAGGGTGTTCCAGGTCTTGGCGGCGAGGTGGGAGAAGGATCTGCCGCCGGCGGTCGTTTTCCAGATGCGGGGGACTGTGGCGAGGGCGAGGCTGGTCGAGCGGAGCTGGCGGGTGGGGGTGTAGAAGCTGAGTCGTCTGTTGAGGTAGGCTGGTCCGGAGTTGTGGAGTGCTTTGTGTGCGTGGGTGAGGAGCTTGAAGGTTATCCTCTTGTTGACAGGGAGCCAGTGCAGGTCTCTCAGGTGGGGTGTGATGTGGCTGCATCGGGGGATGTCGAGGATAAGACGTGCAGAGGCGTTCTGGATGCGTTGCAGCCGTCTCAGGAGCTTAGCCGTCGTTCCTGCGTAGAGGGCGTTTCCGTAGTCCAGCCTGCTGGTGACGAGGGCCTGGGTGACTGTTTTTCTTGTTTCGGTGGGGATCCACTTGAAGATCCTGCGGAGCATTCGGAGGATGTTGAAGCAGGATGAGGAAACGGCGTTGACCTGCTTAGTCATGGAGAGGGTGGGGTTGAGGATGACCCCTAGGTTGCGTACGTGGTCGGTGGGTGGCGGGGCTGTTCCCAGTGATGTTGGCCACCAGGAGTCGTCCCAGGCTGAAGGGTTGGAACCAAGGATGAGGACCTCCGTCTTGTCCGAGTTCAGCTTCAGGCGGCTGGTCCTCATCCATTCGGCGACGGCCTTCATTCCTTCGTGGAGGTGGGCTTTGGCGGTGTGAGGGTCTTTGGTGAGGGAGAGGATCAGCTGGGTGTCGTCGGCGTAGGAGATGATGTTGAGGTTGTGCTGTCGGGCGACGTGGGCGAGGGGTGCCATGTAGATGTTGAACAGCGTTGGGCTGAGGGAGGAGCCTTGGGGTACGCCGCAGATGATCTTGGTGGCCTTGGATCGGAAGGGGGCGAGGCGGACGCTTTGTGTTCTGCCAGAAAGGAAGGATGTGGTCCAGTCCAGGGCCTTCTCTTGGATCCCGGCGTCGTGAAGGCGTGTTCGTAGTGTGTGGTGGCAGACCGTGTCGAAGGCGGCTGATAGGTCCAGGAGGATGAGGGCTGCTGTTTCTCCGTTGTCAAGCAGGGTCCTGATGTCATCGGTGGCGGCGATGAGGGCGGTTTCGGTGCTGTGGTTGCTGCGGAAGCCGGACTGGGAAGGGTCCAGGATGTTGTTCTCCTCGAGGTAGCGGGTCAGTTGTTTGTTGACGATTTTCTCGGTGACCTTCGCGGGGAACGGGAGCAGAGAGATGGGTCGGAAGTTCTTGAGGTCCTTGGGGTCTGCCTTGGGTTTCTTGAGTAAGGCGGTGATCTCGGCGTGCTTCCAGCTTTCCGGGAAGGTTGCTGTCTCGAAGGAGATGTTGATTATTTTCCAGAGATGGGGCGCGATGGCTGTTCTGGCTTTGTTGAAGATGTGGTGAGGGCACGGGTCTAGCGGTGAACCGGAGTGGATGGTGTTCATGATCTCGCTGGTGTCCTCGTCGTTGATGTTGGTCCAGGACAGCAGGCGGTTGGTGGTTGTGGGGGCAGTGGTCTCGGTGGTTGCCGGGGCGGTCGTGGTGTTGAAGCTGTCGTGGATGTCGGCGATTTTGCGGTGGAAGAAGGTGGCCAGTGAGTCGCACAGGTCTCGCGACGGCTGGATGTCGTTGGTGTTGGAGCTGGGGTTGGAGAGTTCCTTCACGATGTTGAAGAGCTCTTTGCTGTTGTGTGCGTTGTTGTCTAGGCGGTCTTTGAGTGAGGCCCTTTTGGCGGATCTGATGAGGTGATGGTGACTGCGGGTGGCGCTCTTGTGGGCGGCGTAGCTGTCCGCTGTCCGTTCGTGGAGCCAGATCTTCTCCAGTTTTCGGCATGTTCGTTTGGAGGCCTGGAGGTCTTCGGTGAACCAGGTGGCTTTCTTGCTGGTGTGGCTGTTGGGCGGATTCTTGAGCGGGGTGAGGGTGTTGGCGCAGTCGTCTATCCACTGTCTGAGGTTGCGGGCGGCGGTGTCGGGGTCGGAGGGTTCGGCGGGTGGGCTCAGGGCGAGGGTTGTGGTTAGCTGGTCTTCCGTGACTCTGCTCCAGCAGCGGTGAGGCATTTGTTCGGTGCGGTGGTGCGTGGTGGGCTTCCTGTAGGTGAAGTGGATGCAGTGGTGGTCAGTCCAGTGGGGTTCGGAGGTGTGGTTGAAGGAGACGTGTGGGCTTGCGGAAAAGATGGAGTCGAGCGTGTGGCCGGCGGCGTGGGTGGGTGTAGTCACGAGCTGTCTGAGTCCGAGGGTGGCGAGGTTGTCGATCAGGGTGGTGGAGTTGGTGTCCTTGTTGTTCTCGAGGTGGAAGTTCAGGTCCCCGAGGAGGATGTAGTCCGTGGAGGCGATGGCGTGTGTGCTGACGAAGTCAGCGATGGAATCGCTGAACTGTGGTCGGGGTCCGGGGGTCTGTAGATGAGGGTTCCTCTGAGGGTGGTGTTGGGATCGGTGTGGATCTGGAAGTGCATGTGTTCGGCGGTGCTGAGGGTGTCGTCGGTGTTGGTTGAGACTCTGAGGGTGTTCCTGTGGACGATGGCGATGCCTCCTCCGACTCCGTTGGTGCGGTCCCTGCGGGTGATCTTGTATCCGTCCGGGATGGCAATGGCGATGTCGGGGGCTGAAGCGGGATTCAGCCAGGTCTCCGTCAGGAATGCGACGTCTGGGGAGGTTGAGTCGAGAAGGTCCCAGAGTTCGATGGCGTGTTTGCAGGCGGAGCGGGTGTTGAGGAGGATGCATCTGAGGTAGTTGGGTTCTTTCCTGGGCGGTGGTTTGGCGGTGCGGGTGCTGGCGAAGCTGCAGTTCCGGCAGGTGAAGGGCCCTTGGGTGCGCTTCGGGGTGGCCTGGTAGCAGGCGTGATCTTTTCCGGGGTTGAGTGCGTGGAGGGTGCTGGCATCGTATCGGCGTCTGTTGATGTGGCGGGCGCGGGGGATGCCCGGACCAGGGGGTCTGGCGCTGGGCGCGGTCACGGCGCGGACGGGCGCAGACGGGCTTGCCTTCGGCGCGCCAGCGGCGCGCCCGCTGCGCACGTCCGCTGCGCGCGCGCACAGCGGCCGCCATAAATGAGGAGGTGGGAGGGAGGAGCAGGGAATGGGGCAGCGAATGGGCAGTGTGGGGCGGGGCCGCAGGCGCAGCGGCGGGAAACAGGCACAGAAGGGAAAACGAGCACAATCAGGGCATCAAGGGGGCACAGAAAGGAAAAAAACGAGCACAATCAGGGGCAGCAAGGGGGCACAGAAAGGAAAAAACTAGCACAATGAGGGGCAGCAAGGGGGCACAGAAAGGAAAAGCGAGCACAATCAGGGGCAGCAAGGGGGCACAGAAAGGAAAAACGAGCACAATCAGGGGCAGCAAGGGGGCACAGAAAGGAAAAACAAGCACAATCAGGGGCAGCAAGGGGGCACAGAAAGGAAAAACGAGCACAATCAGGGGCAGCAAGGGGGCACAGAAAGGAAAAAAAAACGAGCACAATCAGGGGCAGCAAGGGGGCCCAGAAAGGAAAAAACTAGCACAATGAGGGGCAGCAAGGGGGCACAGAAAGGAAAACGAGCACAATCAGGGGCAGCAAGGGGGGCACAGAAAGGAAAAACGAGCACAATCAGGGGCAGCAAGGGGGCACAGAAAGGAAAACGAGCACAATCAGGGGCAGCAAGGGGGCACAGAAAGGAAAAACGAGCACAATCAGGGGCAGCAAGGGGGCACAGAAAGGAAAAAAACAAGCACAATCAGGGGCAGCAAGGGGGCACAGAAAGGAAAAACTAGCACAATGAGGGGCAGCAAGGGGGCACAGAAAGGAAAAACGAGCACAATCAGGGGCAGCAAGGGGGGCACAGAAAGGAAAAAACGAACACAATCAGGGGCAGCAAGGGGGCACAGAAAGGAAAAACGAGCACAATCAGGGGCAGCAAGGGGGGCACAGAAAGGAAAAACGAGCACAATCAGGGGCAGCAGCAGGGCACACAGACGGAGCTGTGTGGTGGGGGAGCGACCTACCAGTCAAGGTCAATGATGAGTTGAGAAAGAAACTTCTTAGCATGATATGTGTCTGTTGTACAATATCTTTGTATACGTGTGGGTGTATGATACTTCACATGATCCTTTGAGTTGTTTGATGTCTATTTAGTTAGTATGGTCACCAGTACAGTGGTGACATGACTCCTAGCTAGTGTTCACATGGTCACAATTTGAAGTATGAAATGTATTTTGGAGATGTCAGCAAACTTTTGTGTATGTAAATACTGAACTATGTCTATCATTCACAGGGTCCTTTGGCTGTTGTATGGAGACATGTGACCTCCCAGACACACAATGCATTTGCAGTTTGCAAGTTTTCTTAGGGTCCGGAATCTGTGCCACACACTCACTTCTGATTTTATGACAAAGTGTAGCATGATTTGCACTTATTGTCACAGTGTGATTTTATAGCATTTGTTGTGGAGTCAACATGTTGTGCCTGTGTAATAAACCTGTGCTCCACATTGAGGTGTGCCTTGTCTGTTTCCACACATCCAACATTCATTTACATACTGTTTTTGTGCCCTTATGTGCAGTTTATCTAACAATGATTAGTGTTTGTGCATTGAAATGTGGTTTCAGTTAACAACAGTGGAGGAAATGAGGATGTATGCCATGTACTATTTGTGTTGTGTTGACCTTGTTGTGTGTATCTCTTATATGTGTCATGTTACATTTACTCACAAGACAGTAGGTCAATTGCTGTACTTGTTTTTCAGCCAAATCCTTGTTTTTTAGGACATCATCTCTATATTACAAACAGTGTTTAATTCACGACAGAAGCAAGTATTGTGTGATTAAAAATTAATTGCAGTGCATGTGTGAATTTTTAGAAGAAAGTGATAGTACAGTACCAATTTTAGAAATCCAAAGTTCACAGAGGAGTTGTTAGTGGTAGTAGATGAAATTTTCAGAGCCGAGTCCACAGTCATTTGAGTCATTGATCCAACTTAAACCCTCCATCCCATGTGGGAGAGTTCAGTGACAGTCAACAAAGTGAACGCTTTCCACATATCAGGAGCAGGTTTCCACTTCCTGGGGGGGATGCATGGCCATTTGTCTCTCATTTGTCCTTCTTCGGACGACCCCTCTTCTTTTTTTAACGGGGACCCTCTGGTGCAGGCTGCCGCGGTGCAGGGGACTCTCCGCCAGAGTCCTCATCCCTCCCTGTGGCAGTTGCATATATAGTAGCAACAGATGTAGTGGGCACACAGGGAAGTGGGGTCATGTTGTCAGCAATCTGGCGGAGGCAGTTGAGTATGTCCATGTGCACCGCAGTCAGGGCATCAATTTTGTCCATTTTGGACTCCATTCTGGACATGTGAGAGTCCATTCTGGACATGTGTGAGTCCATTCTGGACATGTGTGAGTCAATTTTGACATAATGGGCAGCCTGCTGCTGCTGTTGCATGTCCTTGAGGATCCCAACTACCTGGACAAAGTCTCAGGTGCAATCTCGATATGCGTGTCAACTGTGGGTCAGCTTGATCATCAGCACCAGCTGCCTGATGTAACCTCTCCCCACAACCCCACCATCCCTACCCACACAAGCAGGACCTGTTGTTGCAGGCACAGACAACACTGAGCCTCCTTCAGCGTTGACAGGGGTGTTGTTGTCCGCCAACTCCTGAGTGCCCTGTGATGCTGTGCTCTCGGTGTCTTGTTGCCTTTGTGTGTCCGTGTGGGTAGTGGTCATCTGGGTGTTGACAGATGTTGCAGGAGTGGTCACAGGTGGTGCTGGTGCCAAAGCTGCTGGTGCTGCATGCTGACCCGCACCGGAGGGGCCAGGTAGGTCATCGTCGTCCGATGAGGGCTGAGAGACTTCCACACTGGAGAGCTCAGGGTCAACCAGAGTCTGGGACTGGGATTCCTCTTCTGTTCCTGTAGTGCCTCCAGCAGGCCCTGTGGGTAGATGAGAAATACATTGTTTGTTGTGTTCTTGCACAGGTCATCATATCATAGACATAACATTTGCTATAGTACATTATGATGAGGGTATGTACATTAGATATTCCTCTATCGTCACAGACCCAGGGCCTAATATTTCTGAGAACATTGTGAGTTTAACAAGAAGTGTATTGCTGAGCATGTCCAGCTCTGTGCATTGGTGGGCATGTTTTCGTTATTTTACTGTACATGGAGTGGACTGCCAAGTGACAACCTGTGCATGACACAGGTGTGTTGTTATTTTCCACATCTGTGCTTTCACAATGGTATAGGTACTCTTCCTCTTACGATATGTTTACCGATTTGTGCATGTGTGCTGGCATTTGTGCATGTCATTTGCTGTCACATTGGTGTGGCTACCTACAGACTCACAGTCCAGGATGTAAGTGTGCATTTAGTTCCTGGTATTTTGATGAATGTGTTCCTACTTCTCATCTCATTGCACACATGTGAATGGCTGTCAGTAGCAAGTAGTGTTGCTACTTTGCTTTGTGCCTGTTCACATCATGTATATTGTCCTTGTCCTCCATGGACAGATGATTAGACAAATGCAGCTTTATTGATTTTTGATGCTCAGAGCTGTGAAGTACAGATGTTGTAGTGTTTGTGTTATAGTGCTTGAAGTTGTACCCCTCCTCCCACCCAGACCAGCTTACTCCTCGTGGACAAAGTATCAATCACAGTGATGGGAGTGTAGTGGCAATGATGCTGACAACACTGCATGATGTACTATTGGAATGCAACTCCCAACAATCCTTTTTGCACATGACACCATGCAACAGTGTCAGCCATCTTGCTGTGGCCCTTTCATTCACTGTCAGGTATCCATTGTCACTGATGATCAGGTTGCTTTGTGTGTGGGTAGTGATGTGTGCTATGACTGCAACTCACACTGTGTCCTGCCCTCCACACACCTTCCCAGCCAGCCCAGGGAGCACACCTGGGACTATGCATTCCCACACAGTGAGTGAAAATGTACCTTCAAGATGGCTGACAGTGGGGACTGGTGTGAGAGGCCCAATGGCTGGATGTTCCTTGTGTCCAATTCATACATAAGGCCCATGTATCAGCCATCTTGCCAGTACATTTGCATTCACTCTCAGGGACAGCATGGTCCCAGGTGTGCTGTTTGGTGTTGGTGGGAGGGGTGTGTGGGACAGGGCCTGCTGGTAGATGTAGTCAGGGCTATCACTACTCCTCCCACCCATAGCTAGTTGACCACCATGAACCATGCTTCCATGACAGTGAGTGAAACTTTACATTCAAGATGTCTGATGGTGGTGCCTGATGTCTGTTTGCCCACAACTCCCATCAGGGCCTTGTGCTCCAGACACCAGAGACCAGTGTCAGCCATCTTGACAGTACTGTTCAACTCCCTGTGAGCTAAGGATAGTTCAAGGATGGCTAGTTGGGCCATGTGGGTGGAGGATTGTAACCTGTGACTTCAACTCCCATCATGCTTTTTGCCACACCCACCTTCCCAGCCATCCCTGACACCCTTCCTGTGACCCTGGTTTCCTGTGAGTGAGTGAAACAGTGCTGTCAAGATAGCTGACAGTGGTGGCTGCTGTTTTGAGCACCAAGTCTTGCTATTTTTTTTGGAAAAGTTGGTACATGTCATGAAATAGTTACATGTTACTCTTAGATTGCATGTATTTTGTATGTCAAAATGGCATACACATCACATGCTCATTAGCTTCTTATTTTAATGGATTTGCTAACAGGGATTGGTATCACTGTCCCCTTGACAGTGATGTCTGTGGGTGTGTATTAGCTCACAATTTTGACTAGTTGGTCATGTACTCACCAGGCTCTGGTACTCCTGATAATCCATGGATGCCCTCCGGTGGAAGGATGGCCTGCACCTTATCCTCCCAGGAAGTGAAGTGCACAGGTTTTGCAGTTGGGCCACCACCGGTCCGCTGGCTCAGGGCATGGTCTCTGCCAATCTGCCTCTTGACCCTCCTTCGCACATCATAGTACCTGTTCCTGATGTCGGCCATTGTGCGCAGGCAAGGTGCTTGAAGGTTCACCTTGTTGACAATTCTCTCCCACATCTTGGTTCTCTGGGACAGGGGGGTCTGTTGGACTAAGGTCCCAAATAACTGTAGCTCAACTCTGAGAATTTCATCTATCATGACTTCCAACTCCTTCTCTGTGAACTTTGGATTCTTCTTTGGGGGCATGGTGATGGGTGGTGGTGGAGATGGATGTGTGGGGGAGTGTGAAGGTGAGGGTGAATGTGTATGAGTAAGTGTGTGTGTGTTTGTGAGTGTAGTGGTGAACAGGTGCTAGTTGTGTACAGGTTGTGTGGTGGATGAGTTGTGAGTGTATGTATCAGTGCAGTGTAATGGTGGTATGTGCAGGCAGTTCTGTTGAGGTAGCAAAGGATCATGGTAAAGATTTTGGCCCTTTATATAGATGGAGTTGTGGGTGTGGCTTATTTTGAATCTCCTTTTCTTTTTTTTTTAACATTGACAATGCTTGTTTGGACTTATTCTGTCTATTTATATTGTATTTTGGTGAGCATGAACGAAATGTTCCGTTGACCGCACCGGATGGTTCATGTATTGGCAGGGTGGTTCGAGTCTGTCCCAATGACTCAACGCTATGTTCCAGCGCTCGCGTACGTGTGGTTCGCATCAGGCTTTTTTTCGGACGAGTCGCTCACATGGATTCATTTCCATACGAGTTGAACGTCAATATTGTTCTCCCTGCGTGTCGTTTGTATTTTACACGCATTGCATCGTACTCCGCCGTTCGGACAGCGCGTGTACGAGTTGTTCGGAAGCCATTCCGGCTCCGTGTCGTTGGGAATGATTTCCGGACGGAATTGGAATCGGGCCCTATGTGTTGCATGCTGTAGTCAGGGATCAGGTCATCATTGAAGTGAGTGATAATGGATGTGATGAAGAATTACTTTTGGCTGTGTTGTATGATGATGTCAGGTATATCAGGAGGTGGAGTTATTATGTGCTTTGTAATAGTGTTCAGTACAAATTAATACATTTCATGCACATACACAATTTAATACAGGCATAGTATTTAAAGTGCAGGTTTTCTCTTTAATCTGGAGTCTTTTTACAGCAAGGTGGTTCAAACCACAAAACTCTGACCTTAGCTTTTCAGTAAAACAGGCAGCATTTACATTGTAAGGTTATAATGTTTCCTGTTTTGGAAGATAATGTCAAACCTACTGATAATTGTAGGTTTAACTACTGAGAATATGAAAAATTAGTTCAATATTAATAGGAATTGATAACTAACAATGTGAAAACTAGAGTAAATTTTTTCTTTATGTATTCTAGTTGTGATGATCTCACAAGAATTCAGGAGGTGATGGACAATTGGCTATCAGGACATACTGCTGAATGTAAAAGGAAGATTTCAGGGTAACCTTTCCATGAACAATTTATATATTGTATGAACTTGACAGGTGGATGCACACAAGAGGTCAAATCAGAAAAGCCAACATTATGACCAGTACTCTTTGCAACATGTAAAGAGGACTGCCTCACATTCTGACCACATTTACATGTTAAACGTTTGCTGCTGTAAAGAGTGTCACTCAAATTCCGCACTCACCCTGAACTTCTTTTATTGAGTAGTTCAAATGTTAATAGTTTATGTTTGCATGAAAAGGTACTGCAAAAAAATGTTGACTCTAGTTTCCAACATTCTTTCTGGTCATAGTTCTCTATGTAAAAAGTAAAACGTTTCTTCTGTGGCAATCCTAAAACGTACATTTAATTTCATTCAATACATTACATTGGAAACTCTTGTCAAGATCAATTTTTTTTAAAATTGTCTTCTGTGTGTAGTAGACACTGGACTACATACCGGTTCCAGCAAGTGGGTAAACAAACAACAGTGGATATGTCACATTCTATTTTATTTAAAAGTCTTTTGTGAGAAATTGGGTTGTTGGTTAGGTGGGGGTGCTCCTCATACAACAGCCACAGTCATTGTCAGGGTGAATAACAAAAGTTACTAAATTAACTTGTGTTTAACCCTCTGGTAGCCCGGCACAAAAGCAGTCAGGCTTACTTTAGATAGCAATATGGAAAGTATTCATGCAGCACTCAAACAGTAATAAGGTGAAAACACCACAGAAGATGAATCCCACACCAATTAAGAAAAATAGAATAAAATGTAATAATTTATTGGACACCAAAATGACAAGAATTAGTAGAACCGGAAATAAGCAATTTGAAAGATTTAAGGTACGTATAGCTCCTAAAAGCACAAAGCGCCACTTGCGGTCATCTGATCATGCTAGTCTGGGGGAAAGCCACAAGTTCAGACTGCACTCAATGGAGTGCGGGCGAGATACAGGGATCAGGTTAGTTCTGCTGATGAAGATACCTTCTCAAAGTCCAGTGCGAAGAGTCCAGTTCGCGGTGGAGGAGGCCGCGAGGAGCAGAGAGAACATCGCAGATGATCATCGCTGTAGCACAAAGAACAGGCCAGGCGTCACGGACGGTCATCCTATAGCTCTAAAAAGGAGGTCAGTCACTGACCCTTAGAGTCACTTAAGGGAGCATGGAATGAAGGGAACAGCTCCCATCTTCCTTCTCAGCAAGCAGGGCAGGACTCAAGCAGCATGGCAGCAGGGCGTCCTTGGTCTACAGTATTCACAGGTCCAGGAGTGTTCTGAAGAGTCAGTTATGAGGGTCCAACTTTGATTCCTGATGCCCACTTTGAATTGAAAGAAACGTCTAGAGTTTTCCCCCACAGATGTGTTGGGAATTTCCTTCCTCCATGCCCTGAAACCAGATTATCTGGAGTCACAATATATTAGTGTGAAACCCTTTGGGAGAACCCTTTGTGAGTATGCTGAGGCAGTCCCATTGAAGAGCAAATGTGGCAGGTGACAGCTCGGCCTCCATCCTTCTAGAGATGGCCCATCCTGCCAACACCTATTCCCCCATGGTGATACTGTCTGTGAGGAATACACAAAGGCCAAATGCCCAACTACACCTAGTAATGTGACCCAGAAATCAGGCTGCTGGTGTCAAAGCGCAAACCTGTATCTCATTTACTTGTCCAATGTGTGCCAACAGCTTGAACTGGGAGCAGTGTGGTCCCTTAGCAGACTTTGATGCTCCCTGATGGACCCATCTCTACCTAATTAAATCAGTACATTTGAATAAGGCTGTAAACATTCTCAATAAGAATGACAGAGAAGGACTAAAGTTTTAAAGTTTACTCATAGAATATAAGTACAGAAACACATAAGCTGGACCATCGACCAGTTAAGCATATACGTGTATAATCGGCAACACATGGAGAACTCATTAAAGTTCCATAGAAAAACCAGCATGGATTTGCAATAAAAGAAAGGGAAAAGATGAGCCATACAACAGAGGAAAATCAGGTCCTTTTATAGGACGTTAGACAAAGGATTTCATACATTTAATACACAACTGCATGGTTCACAGGATAGGCACCAATGGGGAACCAGCAAGAAGAAACATTTTACTACAGAACACTTTCGAAGATTCTCTGACAATTATGTTACATTAGACTCAGTCATTCCCAAAGCCTAGTCGTATGACATGACTTGGTACATAGTATGTTATTTGCTCTGTTAGGTTGTCCTTGATTAGGCCTGTGACTAGTAAAGTCTTGGTGTCTCAGTGTAAAGCCACCAATTCTTTATTTCAGCAGGAAACAACAACAACAGTGATCATGTAGTAAGTTACAATGTCATATTCAAAATGGAAGGAAAGCGTAAGGTTGCCTTAAGATACCATGAGCTTGGTTTGCCGTATGTTAAACACTACAAATCAGAAAAACTGTTCCCACACAGTCACCAAATAGTTAGGACAAGAAAATGGCAAGTTTTAAAAAGTGGTATTTTAAAAATTGTGACTTAAAATCTGACTTTTCCATTAAGAGGATTTTAAATTACAATTGTATAGACACCAAACATGAATCCTACCTGCTCCCTTGGAAAAGTTATTACGTTTTAAACCTAATAAGGTAACACAATGTTATCCTATAGGAGTGGTTGTAAAAAATGAATGTAGGAATTTTTCCCTAGCCTGGCAAACATTAGGTCTGGCAAAGGGTTTATTTTTCCTGGTCGAAATGACAGTTTAAAATTGCACACAGAGGCTGCAATGGCAGGCCTGGGACATGTTTTAAAAGGCTATTTAAGTGGGGGGCACAACCAGTGCTGCAGGCCCACTATTAGCATTTAATTTACATTCCCGAGTACCTATAGTACTACTTTAACAGGTACTTACAAGGACATTAAATGTCCCCATTAGGTGTAATCCAATTTTAACATATATAGAGGAGAGAGCATATGCACTTTAGAACTGGTTAGCAGTTATAAAGAGTGCAGTGTCTTAAGGCCAATAAAAATGAATTCAACAAAACAGGAGGAGTTAAGGCATAAAGATTGTGGGAAGGCAACCCTAACTCTGACAGGTCTAACTGTAGGAAGCTGGCTCTTTATATAGTGGACTAAAAAGAGGTACACTGTGTAAAGAGTCCAGGCAAACCCCAAAGGAATTATAGAGGTACAAATGACACCCAAATATTCTCTTTTGTGGTAGTGTGGGCGAGCAGTTAGGCATATCAGAGGGTAGTGCTAAGCATTTAACACACACACCAAGGCAGTAAGAGAGACCACACTCAAGAAAGAAATCCAACACCAATTTATAAAAAAAATAACACATACTTTCATATAAATTTAGATACCAAGCTCATCGGAATCTGGTAAGTACTTTTCGAGTTATGAATTTTTACTCTTTTCATAAATGGACACAGTGCAATTTCTCAAGCGGTAATGTTATCCTAGGTGGACAGTCAAAATATCGATTTTTAAATATCGAAGGACAGTTATATCGAGTTTTAAATATCGTAGGGACAAAATATCGAAGTCAAGAATATTTACAACCAGAATATCGAAGTTAAGGTAAGAAATATCGATGTTGCAAATATCGATGTTAGTAATATCGATAGTTAAATTATCGATGTTAATAATATCGATATTTATATGAGTGTTATGTATTTTAGTATGTATTTAATATGTATGTGTTCTATATTTTTTGTTAAGTTTTGTACTGTTTTTTTAAATATATGTATACATTTTTTAGAAATTAGTAATTTTTTTAAAAGTAAATTTTTCGTTTTAGTACCGTAGTGGGTTGTGGGTTTATAGGGGAATAGGGTGGGAAGTAATTTAATTATAGTAAATTAAATAATAATTTTTAGGAATTATTAATTTATTTTAATTAAATTTTGTGTTTTATTTCTGTAGCGGGTTGTGGGTTTATAGGGGAATAGGGTGGGAAGTTATTTAATTTTTATTAAGTAATTATTAATTTTTAATTATTGTTATTAATAATTAATTTATTGTTAATTAATTATTAATTGGTAATTAATTATTATTAATTGATAATTATTTTATTTGTATTAATTTATTATTGGAGTGGGTTGTGTGTTTTTAGTGGAATAGGGTGGTAAGTAAATTATTTGTAATTAAGTAATTAATTAAGAAAAATTGAGTATTGATAATTAATTTTTTTGTTAATTAATTTTTAATTGGTTATTAATTTTTATTAAATATTATTTATTGGTATTGATATTTTTTGTTAATTAATTAAGTAGTTATTAATTTTTATTAAATATCATTTATTGGTATTAATAATTACTTTTTTGTTAATTAATTATTAATTGGTTCTTACTTTTATTAAATATTATTTATTGGTATTGCTAATTAATTAGTTTGTTAATTAATTATTAATTGGTTATTAATTTCTATTACATATTATTTATTGTTATTGACATTTTTTTATTTAATTATTAATTGCAAATTAATTTTTATTGATTGATTAATTGAAAATTAATTTAATTGTGTGAAATTTTATGTGGAGTGTGTTGTGTGTTTATTGGGGAATAGGGTGGGAAGTATTTAATATTATAGAAGTAATTATTATTTTTGATATATTTGTAGTTTTTTTTTTTCTAAATTTATTAATCAATCATTATTTAATTACAATATTTATTTCATTTATAAGTATGTTATTTTTAACATCTACGTTGTCCAACGCTTTCCCTACTGTTACACTCTCTGGAGTGGGAATAGTAATTTTTACCCCTACGCTATCCAGCGCTTTCCCTACTGTTGCACTCTCTGGAGTGGGAATAGTAATTTTTACCCCTACGCTATCCAGCGCTTTCCCTACTGTTGCACTTACTGGAGTTCGAATAGTAATTTTTAACCCCTACACTATCCAGCGCTTTCCCTACTATTGCACTCTCTGGAGTGGGAATAGTAATTTTTACCCCTACGCTATCCAACGCTTTCCCTACTGTTGCACTCTCTGGAGTGGGAATAGTAATTTTTACCCCTACGCTATCCAGCGCTTTCCCTACTGTTGCACTCACTGGAGTGGGAATAGTCATTTTTACCCCTACGCTATCCAGCGCTTTCCCTACTGTTGCACTCTCTGGAGTGGGAATAGTAATTTTTACCCCTACGCTATCCAACCCGTTCCCTACTGTTGCACTCATTGAAGTGGGAATAGTAATTTTTACCCCTACGCTATCCAGCGCTCCCCTACTGTTGCACTCTCTGGAGTGGGAATAGTAATTTTACCCCTACGCTATCCAGCGCTTTCCCTACTATTGCACTCTCTGGAGTGGGAATAGTAATTTTTACCCCTACGCTATCCAACGCTTTCCCTACTGTTGCACTCTCTGGAGTGGGAATAGTAATTTTTACCCCTACGCTATCCAGCGCTTTCCCTACTGTTGCACTCTCTGGAGTGGGAATAGTAATTTTTACCCCTACGCTATCCAGCGCTTTCCCTACTGTTGCACTCTTTGGAGTGGGAATAGTAATTTTTACCCCTACGCTATCCAACACTTTCCCTACTGTTGCACTCACTGGAGTGGGAATAGTAATTTTTACCCCTACGCTATCCAACACTTTCTCTACTGTTGCAGTATGTGGAGTAAGTATATATATTAATTTATATGTATATGTTTAATTTATTTTAACATTTAATGTATTAGGGGCCCATTACGATGGCGGGCGGAAGCACAACCGCCGTGCTGGCGGATGCAAAAACCACCAGTTACCGCCGGCACGCAGCAGTCCACACGCCCGCCCAATTATGATGCGAAAAGTAGGCCAAACACCGCCGGCAAGCCAGCAACACCGTCCGCCATCAAAGTGCGCCCGTTCACGTAGCGGCGCAGCACAACTGACACACACCGTCCGACGAAACACGTCCCGCCCGGCGCATAAATTACGATGCCGCAAACAAACGGCTCCCACGGCTAAGAGACACCGCACGTGAAAGAGAGGCGGTAACACGGACGCAGAGCACGGACAACGAAGAAGCGGCTCCCCGAGCATGAATCCAGCACTGCAGGCCCTCCCCATGCTTCTGCTGATGCACCACCAAGGACGCAACGTACCGCGGAGACGCAGGTAGGCACACACACAACAAGTGCACGCAAACAGCGCACACAGTGCAAGGGCGGAAAAAGCGGACAACCCCCCACCAGCGCGTGTACACAACACATCCACCATCGCATCCACATATGACACACAGGCCAAATCGTAACATCGCAGAACACATGTGTACACACCACCTGGGACTAGGAACCAACCACCCCGTCACGGCCCCAAAGCGCCGATGACGCCGCCACACATGCGCACAACGCAGAGGCCAACCGCAGCGCCATGCATGCGTCGCACACAGACACAGGGACACAACCAAGCAGCACACACATCAGCCCCACCCCGAACGCACATGACACGTGACAGGCCGGCCACAGACATGTCCCCAACGCCCAATTCACGGACAACACCCAACGCCACACAACCGACGCACACATGTCAGTGAAGACACGCAACAGCAGGACACACCCCAGTGTAACAAACATGGCGTAGCACACAGCGGCGGCAACACCAACTAGGAGAAGCAGGGCCCCTTCGGGAAGAGGAACGCCAGTACCACACAGAAACACCCATACCACCCTGCACATATGAACAAGACATATAAAACGGAACACCAAAGAGCCCGGGGACCGACAACAGGTGGCCTAAGAATAACATTCACACACAAGGCCCAACGCAGAGCGGAAAGGCAGCCTGCCGCCCACACAAGGGAGAGCAGACAGCACTGAATGACCTTCCATTCCAACTCCGAAACCACAGCCCTACGACAGAAGCCGGTGAATACAGCCATTGTCCAAGAATAGACCAACACAGGCATGCCGAGGAGACCGACCACAGGGCAGATAGCGCATATCACAGAAGCACACAACGGACGGGGAAGAAAGAAGAAAACACTCCCCCATGTCGGCCACATGCAAGTTAATTGGAAGGAGTCACACAGCACTGACCTTGAACTGTCTGAGAAGCATGTGGGAAGAGGGCCCGTGTCCTCCAAACAAGCCAACAGAACACAAGTCCTGTCTCCCCACGACTACACAGAGCTCACAGCAACCCCGGAGCGTGCACATTGCAGACTGCACACACAGCCGGAGCACGCCACCTCAACGAACCGCTGCGAAATGGCAACCGCAACACACCTACCCAACTACGCCGAACAGCTCAAGCTGTACAAAACCAACCTGTGCCATACATTGGGATGCGATCTCCTGTCCCTGCTGAACGTAAGTTACCGACTGACTTACCGCATCACATTGTTCAGCTGCGTCATGCCCGTCTTCTACTGTCGGAGGTGTCCCTACCAGCATCCCGTCGAGATATGCCTCTCCAACCCGGCATGTCTGAAGGCGGACCTGCTACCACTACTCCTCCCTCTGGACGCACACGACAGGGCCTGCTCTGCCTATGGGGGCATGGCGTATGTGGCCAACATCGCACCCGCACTGAAATGGGACCACTGTGCCTCCACACGACGGATCATCGATAACAGCTACATCGAATGTCACCCAGCATGCCCCATCATGGTCCTCCAAGGGACAACCTACGAACAACACCTTGACAGCCACCATCCGCTTCATTGGCTGGCAAACATGTACACCACCAATGACATGGAAGCCCTGCTGGACGGCATCGCATACCTGACAACCTGTAAATACGTCGGACCACAACGCAGGTTCCCCGAGTGACCTATGATGTCCAACCCCGCACCCATGCTTAGCTTCCGCACGGACTGGCCAGTCACCACCACAACAGCCATACCAAACAACCGGCAACAGTAACCACACCATCAACGACATCGCCATGACATCGGATATGACCGGGACATGCACACTGTTCCCCATCACATCCAGGAACACCGCATGCATCGTGGGAGGCAGTGGCATGGGGTCTGTGTATCGCACCCACATGGACGGAACTGCACGAACAACCAGGACACGACATGGATCCAGCGCACATGGACACACACACCGCTCAGTGGACATGAATAGGTCGCCTGGAGTCTGTGGGTGCTGCACCCCTCCCACCCCCGCCCCGGGAATCCCATACCAGGACCTTTGCATGGACGACAAGTGCATACAACAACAACACGACCCCAGTGACTGTGACATGTCCAGTAACCACCACAGTGCAACAACAAGTGGCACGCCGCTGCATGCACGCAAGCACATGCCCTGATGTCATCTCACATGCACGCGTGCATGAGGAACAACCGCAGCAAACCTGTCACATGGAACTGAGATGGACTGTGCCCATGATGCCAAGCGGTCTGGTAGGCTACATGTATACCGTCTGTGTCAAAGTCCGCAGCTCCGCAGCTATACGTAAATGTACATTAGCACAGCCTTGGCCAAGCAGATGTCACTCTGAAGCCCACATCCCACATGCAACAGCCAATCACATGTAACCCCACACCCTATCCCATTTGCAATCATGCTCAGTATATCCTCAACATGTATTCCGCTGCCAGTAGTGTCCACTATACTGCATCACAGAGGACAGAAGACTCAATATAATGTTTGAAACCAAAACTGTCTCCGCTGACTCATTTCACAAGTACGAATGAGAGAGGATGAGAGTATGTGAAGTACACGGCAGTCGTGACATGACCATGTAGTCCACTGGTATTGGATGTCAACGCAAATGAGTAGCACTACTGTGGAAGACACACATGTGTCGTGTGAAGTCGTATGGACGCAGTGCTCAGGTGGGTGGGTGCGACGGGTAGATGCGCACATGCCAAGTTGGAGCACGCCGTGTTGGGAGGGGTCATGAACAGTACACCACCGCTTCCCTGGGCATTGTGAGAGGACACCTGTCGGGGGGAGTGAACACGTGTGTGCATAGCAGCCGGGCACACGTACAAAGCGGTACCAGGCGCACCTCAGCCCACCCTCTGTGGACAAGCTGGATCCTGTTGTGCGCCCGCCATGCCCCTGACAAGGCACACACAGCCCCAGTCGACCAGGTGTAACCCCAACATAGTCAATCCGCACAGGCGATACAGGGCACGGGATGGCAGTGGAGCATGGTGTGTGAGAGGTCTCCTCGCGCTCCTCCTGGTCATATCACGCAGGCAATAGAACCTCAACGTCTAGCATGGCACAAGTCACATGGAAGTGTATGGGGGACGCACCACAGCACGAGCAGCACTGACGTCACGGGAGGTGGCTCGCACCATCCCATCCATTGCCCATCATACCAACCACGCCACATGCCATTGCGACTAAGTGCAAGCGCGTGCGCCACCACCCCCGAGCCCTCCCCAGAGAGGCCAAAGAGTGAATGTGTGGGCCATCAGCCACAGACGGACGCGGCCTGGCCGCAAGGGCAGCCACAGCCACTGGGTGTCGCAGGTGGCGGATCCGGAAGGCGAAGACTGTGATGCATAGTCCATGCAGGCCGGGTCTCCATTTGGGGCACCACGCAGGTGGACGGCGTCCCGCAACACATCATACCCTGAGACAGCCCACTCGTGCAACTGGACCCACACATACACTCCTTGCCCTCTCTGGTGCGAGCTTGGGGCTGCCTGTGCAAGCGCTAGCCTCGCAGGTGAGCATGCATATTGGGGGAGCGAGGGGAGGACATGAGGGCTGGGGCGAAGATGACTGTATCACTGTCAGTTAGTACAAGGGATGACCCAGATGTGGAAAGGAAGAGACGTGTCCCGTGTGTACTGCAACTAGTCGCCAATCCAACTACCCCCCATGTCCGGAATGTAAGCCCGCACCTAGGCCCGCCCATCCGCCACATCGAACATACCACCAGCACGACAACCTTCCCATTCGAAACACTGACTGGGGGTGGCGACCAGTGTACAATCATGTGTAGCCTACCCACGCGTACATGTGGGCCCTCCATGATCCATGTCACCTGCGGCAAAGTCATGACATGCGCAATGAGGGAAGTGAGGAGAGCTGTCCGCCCCACGCGCAGAAGGTGCATCAGCTCCACAGACCCAGCAGCGAGTCCAGCAGGGGTCACATGTGCAGGGGCAGCTGTGCCTGGTGTGAAGGCACATGCATATAGACAGCACATCGACCAATGTGTAGTCTGCCCACATCTACAGTCCATCATCATGCGGACATAGGAATTGAACACAGGGCAACACATCTTCAGTTGGTGCACCCACCGTGACCAACAATGCGCAATCATCGACGTACCCGCCCTGTGCATGGCCCCCCACCCAACGGAGGCACATCCAGTGCCACCATCCCACACACACAAGCCTTCCACGGAACATGCTGTGTCCAATGCTCAGTACAGAGTCAGCGCCCATCTGGTGGATCCTGAACAGGAGACACATGCACACACATGCCAGCTCCCACTGTGTACGTCTGCCACCTGGCACGTGCAATGTAACCTCTCACCTGTGACGTGTGACTGCAAGCACACAGCCGTCTTGGCATGGGGCTGTCAATGTGGACACCTGTCAATGTTTCGGGAGGTGTGATCCGTACAGTGCTGTACATAGGGTGCAGTGCTGACACCTACTACTGTCTCATATCCCCTCGTGCCACAGGTCCCACTTGTTTTGGCCGCTCAGCCTGTGCCCACATCGTCCGTGTGCCATACTCATCCAGCCGCGGAAGCAGTTCCATGCTCAGCAGACATTCATGTTGCCGTGGCGTTGCCGCTTGACGGATATGCAGTCAGTCCCCATCAGCACGCCCCGCAAGTCATTGGGGCCTAGATCCCCATGTGCATGCACATGGCAGTGGTTTGTATCACTAGCCATTGCCATTGTTGGGAGACCTGTGTAAGTGTATTGTGGCCGTGCCGTCCCAGCTTGACAGCTGGGCTGTGGCTCCTGTGCTTACTCAGTCATGTCAGTGATGTGTATGCGAAATTGCCATGTGTCGTGTTGCTTTGACATGTGTCCTCTGCCATTGTCCCTAGGCGGAGACCGAACATTGACCGCCCATACCAATTGCTGGCGGACATGGACGATACAGAGGTTATTAGGAAGTTTCGGCTGGACAGGCCAACCCTGCATCGACTGTGTGCCATGTTAGAACCCCATCTCCGTCCCCGCAGGGTGTATCCGACTGCTGTCACCCCCACGGCTAAGGTGATGGCCGCCATGCATTTCTTCGCCACTGGGTCATTCCAGCACACAGTGGGCATTGGAGGAGGGATGTCCCAGCCCATGTTCAGCAAGGTGCTGAGGGATGTACTGGCAGCCATGATGCTGTACCGGAACAGGTACATCCGCTTCCCCAGGGCTCGTGAATTGGCGGCAGTGAAGGGTGCATTCTATGCCCTTGGCAGAATCCCACACGTCGTTGGAGCCATTGACTGCACACATGTCGGCCTTGTTCCACCACAGGCCACTGAGCACCTGTACCGCAACAGGAAGCACACGCACTCCCTGAATGTACAAGTGGTGTGCCTTGCGGACATGGTGATCACCCACGTGTGTGCAAAGTTCCCAGGCTCGGCCCATGACGCACACATAATGCGCAACAGCATCTTGCCACGACTGATGTCCAATATGCAACAGGATCGTGCCTGTATTGTCGGTGAGTATGTGGAGTGGTGTAGCGTGCTGGCTGTGCGATGCTGTCCCCTGTCCAGTTGGATTAGCAACGGTTCTCTGTGTCCCTCACACCCAGGTGACTCTGCGTATCCGAATGGGGCATGGCTGCTCAGTCCATTGAGGAATCCTCGCACCCCAGCAGACGATCGCTACAATGAGGCACATGGGAGGACCAGACGTGTGGTCGAGCGTACCTTTGGCCTCCTCAAGTCCAGGTTCAGGTGCCTGGACCGCACCGGGGGTGCGCTGGCGTACTCCCCACAGAAGGTGTGCCAGATAGTGGTGGCGTGCTGCATGCTGCACAATCTGGCCATTCGGAAGCAGATCCCCCTCATCGTGGATGACGGAGATCAACCAGGGCCCCAGCCCGCAGACCAGGACAGCTCGAGTGAGGAGGACAGCGGAGAGGAGGAAGCTGGTAATGTGCGGCAGCAGCTCATCGCCCGCTACTTCACTTGACGGTGAGTGTCCATGTACGACGGCTGATGTGGCTGTATCTGTGCAGGTGTGTGTGTGCTGTGTCAGGGTGGCCGTTTGTTCACTGCGTGCTGTGTGTCAACGCTCCATGGCCAGGGTAGTATGCCACTGTTGGTGGCTGTGGCATTGTGCCCTATTGCTCTGTGCGATGTGTGTACATTGCTTGTAGTTGTTGACATGTACTGTGTGATGGGTGTGTGACACACTCATTGAATGTGCTCCTGTTCTGTCTCCCACCCCTAGGTCCCTACAGGCCCTCCGGATTCAAATGCCATGCCACGCATCAGGTGCCTTTCCGCCCAAGGTGGCCGTTGTATTCCGTACAAATAAGACACAGGGCACAAACAGCAGTTAGTGAAAAAGGTGCATTTATTACAAACTGTTACATGTGATTGTGTGTAAGGTGATGACAAAAGTGGTGCGTGCAGTGACAATGAGCTGTCGGTCATGGCTGCGTGATGATCAGGGTGTACCCACTGGTTCTATGTCCATAGTCCAACACACACATGCCATCCAGATGGCTGTGTGGAGTGGGATCGTAGTCCAAGTCAATGCAGTGGCTGGTCAAGGAAGGCTGGCGGAAGGCTGGCTGGCTGCCTCACTTGCGACTGGAGCGTGCGAAGTCCTCCCGGGAGATCTGTTTCCTCTTCGGACGGCCCCTTCCACGTTTGCGAGGGGGGTGCCTGCTTGCGACATGCTGGTGGTTGAGGTGTGATCACTGGCTGTGGACGCAGGGGAACTGGACACTGCTGCTCCACCCTGCGCCCCGGCAGGTGGTGGCGGAGGGGGAGCTGCTGTCCCTGGCTGTGACCTCACCGCCACCACCAGCTGTCCCATGAGGTCCACGATTTGGCCCATACGGGCGTCCATGGACCTCAACACCCCCAGCACCTCACGCGTGTCTGAGGCAGACCGGACCCATTGTCCTTGGGCCTCTTCATAGGCCCCAAGGACTCTGGCCATGTGAGGCAGGGCATGGCTCCCAGGGGAGGCTGGCGTTTCCCTGACCCTGCTCCTCCTACCAGTCCTGCTGCCACCGGCCTGCCCACTAGCCACATTGCTCACCACGGTCCTCGCTGTGGCTCCCAGGGTGGATCCAGTCGTCCGGGCCACCACCTGCGCTGGGGCTGGTGCCAGCGGAGACGTGGCGGTGGTGGCGGCGGTGGTGGTCGGTGCGGCGATGGTGGCGGTTGCGGCAGTGGTAGTGGCCACAATGACCGTGGGTGTGGCCGCAACGACAGTGGCAGCAGGGGGCTGTGAATGTTCAGCAGCCCTGGATGATGGGTTGGTGGGTAGGAGGGGTCCTGGGGAGCGGCTGGGCCCTGCCACACCAGATGGGCCTGCTTCGTTGTCCGTGTCCGAGGAGGAGGACAGATCCTCCAGATCCGTGTGTCCTCGTTGGGGGCTTGTAGGCTGGCTGTGCTGGCTGCTGGCTCCATCCCCAGCATCCAGCAGTTCATCACCTGTGGAGAGAATGAGATTAGTTATTGTGTTGCACCTGGCGAAGTATGTATTTGTCGTCTGACATTGACAGTTCGTGCAATCTCGTACATGGGTTTCCCGGAGGCGTGTGTGTGGCTGTAGCATCTGTAGTTGTGTGTGCTTGGCAATGGGACTGTGTGCTGTGCACATGTGGCATGGGACGGATTGGCCATGCCGATGGGTGTGTTGCTGTGCCCCTACTTATTGTGACTCTGGTGTATGCGGGCTCCTGGCCCATCCTGGGTCTGGTTTGTACTTTGCTTTTGGGGTTCAAATGGAACGCTTAGGAACGCATATGGCAACATGGGGGCCATGCCCCAGATTGGCATTTGGGAGGGAATATGCTTTTGGGGTTCAAATGGAACGCTTAGGAACGCATATGGCAACATGGGGGCCATGCCCCAGATTCGCATTTGGGAGGGAATATGCTTTTGGGGTTCAAATGGAACGCTTAGGAACGCATATGGCAACATGGGGGCCATGCCCCGGATTCGCATTTGGGAGGGAATATGCTTTTGGGGTTCGAATGGAACGCTTAGGAACGCATATGGCAACATGGGGGCCATGCCCCAGATTCGCATTTGGGAGGGAATATGCTTTTGGGGTTCGAATGGAACGCTTAGGAACGCATTTGGCAACATGGGGGCCATGCCCCAGATTCGCATTTGGGAGGGAATATGCTTTTGGGGTTCGAATGGAACGCTTAGGAACGCATATGGCAACATGGGGGCCATGCCCCAGATTCGCATTTGGGAGGGAATATGCTTTTGGGGTACATGCTGTGAGCCATGGGTGCCGAACGTGACATGTGTTGTGGCAGCATGACAGTGCATGGTTTGAGGTGTGTGCATGCTTGACATGGCCTGCATATTTGCTGTCTGTTGTGATTACTGGACATGGCATTGGACGCATCGTTATGAGTGAGTGATGGTTGTGTGCCAGCCAACGTATTGCAGTTGTCCCATCTCCTTGGTGTGCGTGCTGCCCTGTGCCATGTGCATCACTGCAGTGCTCGGGGGGGTGTGGCCCATGTTGTGTGTTGTTGCTCACAGTGTGTCGTGCACTTCATTGACTTCTGGCACATGGTTGGTCATGGGCATGTATCTTAGCGTGACTGCTGTATGTGTGGCAGCTGTGCGGATGACATGCCTTTCATGAGACTGGGGCTGACGGATGGGATGGATGGTATGTTGTTTGTGCATGGTGTGTCTGTGTGTTTGATGGGTTCAGTGGTGTTCGTGTGCATTTATGTTGTTCCGCTCTGTTGCGTCTAGTGTTGTTTGTCTTACATAGGCGTAGTTGTGGGGTGTGTGGTTGACAGGCAGTTGGGGCTACATGGACAGGACTTCAATGGTGTTTCGGTTGTGTGTGATGAGTTGCACAGTGGCTGCCGTGTGGTACTATATTCAGTGTGGCCTGTGCATGCAGACGTGGCTCCTTGGGTGTTGCTATGTCTGTGATGGGTCATGTGGGGTGTGAGTCTGTTGTTCATGTCCGTGTGCACATTGTTCACTTGTTCGTGACGGTGGGCGGTGCTGCGTGTTCGTCTGCTACGTGACATGTCCCATGTGTTGGTCGTGTTCCGGTCCTCATGCCTCCAGTAATCCAGCCCTGTCCAGTTTCCCACCTGCAGGTTGTTCGTGCGTGCACTGTACTGGATGCCACATGGCTCTAAGCGGGGGTGCTCCATGTTGCAGGTCTGTGGGGGTGGGGGGTGTTGTGGGTCGTGGGGGTGGCTGGACACCCACTGACACCGATTGCTGTGGACCGTGATGTCTGCCTTTCGGCTGTCGTTGTGCACTGCGGTGGCTGACACGTGGCTGTGGGGTGTGGGGGATGCTCCTCCTTGCTGTGCTGTGGGACTAGGGGCCTGGTGTGTGTTGAACTTGGGCTGTCCACCGTCCCACCCACTGCACTTTGTGTTCCTGCCACTTACCTGTTACTTGTCGGTTTGTGCAGCTGTGGCGGACACATGGGTGTGGTGGGTGCTCGTTGTGGCGCTTCTGGCATATTTGGGGACCTGTTGGTGGTTACGTGGCTGGCTGAATGTACACATGTCCCCACGCATCTTACAGTTGTTCTGTTTGGGCTGTGTGTGGTGGTGTCTGTTGCATGTGTGTGTCGTGTATTGTGTGCTGGACATGGGGGTGTTTGTCCCTGGGAGCTGTGGCATGGTGGTAGTGCATGTGAGTACATAGCGGTGTGCTGGTATACATTAGTTTGTACTTACCAGCCTCCACTCCCCCTGCTAATCCGGCGAGGATCTCGGGATGTATGATGACTCGCACCTTCTCCTCCCACGCTTTGAAGGTCTTGAAGAGCGCGGGATTCCCTCCGCCAGTGACGGCAGCCAGCTCTCTGTTTTTGCCCTCCTTCTTCTTGACCAGGCTCTTGACGTCATTCCACCGTTTGTTAATTTCGACTCTGTTCCTGGGCAGGGTCCCGACTGCATTGACCTGGTCTACGATCCGGTTCCACATTCTGTTTCTGGTGGCTAGTGGTGTGTGTTGGACCATGTTCCCATAGATTTGTGGGTGCACCTTGATGATCTCGTCGACCATGACCGTCAGCTCCATGGGCGTGAACTTGGGCATTCTTTGTGGTGCCATGGTGTTTGTGGTGCTGGTGCGGTGTGTGTTGTGTAATGTGCAGGGGGTTTGTGGTGCCGGTGTTTGGTGGTGGTGGTGGTGGTGGTGGTTGTGATGTGTGCGTTTCTGTGGTGTGCTGCTGTCCTTGCTGTGTCACTGTGTCCTCTCCTCTCCTCTCTGGTTTGCAATGTAGCAAGGGGTTGTGGTCTGTGGGAGTGCTGCTTTTGTACTCACCTATGTGGGTGTGTCCTCATGGTCTGTTGTTTTCAGGTGTGTTGTGTCTGAGGTTCTGGCCTTTGTATTTTTGGTTTGTCCGGGGGTGTTTTCGGGATATGTACTGTGCTTGTGTATTTGTGCGTGCCTTGCTGTGTGGACTTGTTGGCCATGTTGTGTGCTATTGGTTTTGTGTGCGGATGGTTTCTGTGCAGGTACGTGGGCGCCATGGCTTCTGCCGTGTCGATTCTCATCGGCGTTGTTTGCGCTGGCGGGCGGTATATTTGTGGTTTTTCCGCGCTCATGTCGGTGCGATCGTAATTTCACGTGCGGTGTGTCGGCCGTGTGGGCGGGCGGTTTTGTGTTGTCGTGCGTGTTTCCGTCCGTGGCGGGCGGTTTGTCTCCGATCGGACGTTGGCGGGCGGTATTTTGTGTGCTTTTTCCGCCGATGGCGGTATTCGGTTTGTGTAATCGTAATGGCGTGGTCGGTGTTCAGGCGGTGTGTGCGGGCGGATTTTTGCCGCTTCCATGCCTGGCGGTGTTATTTACGCCGGGTATCGTAATGTGCCCCTTAGTTATTATTTTTAAATATCTTTTAATATTTTTAACTATATTTATTTTAATTATATGTATTATTTACTTAATTTTACATTATTATTAAAACATTAAAAAAAGATATTTTTAACTTCGATATTTTTGACAACTATAATTTTTTTCAATATTTTTGTACTTACCTTTATGTAGATTGGACTTCGATATTTTCGACTTCTATATTTCTGTGTCGATATTTTTGCAGGTCGATTTTCTGTCCGTCGATATTCTGTCATACATTCGTTATCCTATGGAGTAAAACCATGCATTGCGTTCGGGCATTTCACTACGACTTACGGGACTGTTCTTGAGGACTTAAGGTGAGTATGGGGGAAGGTCAAAGGCCACACTAGCAGGTCACCTCGGGAAGCTCAGGGGCGTCTGGGTGCAGAGGTGTGTTACGGTGTCAGGGAACGGTCCGGTTACAAAGAGGATGCAAGCTGGGACTTAGAGACCAGCCTGGGGAAACTCAAAGTGGGGCTTGACCCTTGAGATGCTCGGGCACGTATGGACACCATTGGTCTACTTCTCCACAGGCTGTAGGGCTTGGGTGCAGTGGTGTCTTTTGGTGTCAAGTTCCGGTGCAGGAGCCTCTCACATTGGAAGGGGCCTGCATACAGAGGCTGCAGGCAGCGACTAGAAGGCCAGTCTGGGCAAACCCAAGGCTGTGGAGTGCGGGTGCATAGTGGCTTTGAGGCGCCAGGTGGCAGCAGTTGCAGGCTCATGTCTTGTTCTTTGTTTTGCAGAAAAGATACAAACAGAACAGCTGGGCCACTCACATTGTGGGTCTCAGTATCCCAAAAGACCCTCAATGCGCAGGTTAGTCTTCCTCGACGTTGGTGTCCGTACTGGACACAACAGGCCTTGTTTTCTGCAAGGGGTCCAGTACCCCAGGTATTGGTCCTGTGCTGCTCCGGTTGGTCCTGGTGTCCTCCCACTAAATGGGGGGACAGATCTGACCTTCAGGAGCACAGGGTCCTCTTCCTGGAGAGCTGCTGGGGAGCTGCTGTGTGGGGTTGTCCGGTGAGTGGCAACTCGGTGGACTGCACCTTACGTCTTTGGTGCCTGCTGCTGCAGGGGAGTAGCTCCTCTACTCCAAGGGAGTTTTCTCATGCAATTTTCGAAACACTGGCAGCCCTCCTGGTTTCTTGGAGTCTGCACAGCTGCAGAATGAATCTGCTTCTTCCACGATTGTTGGGGGCAGCAGTCAGGTTGGCTGGGTTGGTGTTAAGTAAGCTCCTTGGTTCTTGTGACAGGACTCTTCTTTGTCCAATCCTTCTCTTGATCGGTCAAAAGTCTGTAGTCTTTGTATCAGGGGATTCCCTAAATACTCAATTTAAGTGAGGGGTAGTAGATAATGGGCTTTTTACCCCTGGGGTCACTACACCTCCTAGATAACCACTTCCTTCAGGGAGCGGGCATAACCCTATCAAAGAATTCTTAATTCCACCACCCAAAAGATGGTGGAATTCTAAATTTGGTGTTCACTTCAGGCTTGGTCACCCTAGAGGTGTGTCCAGCCTGGCAGTGCAACATGCCGCCTGTATAGCTAATTTTTCCACATGTCCTGGTGCCAAATGGGCCGTGGACGAGGGGGGTTTGGCAGCCCCTCACCTCTGAGGGAAGACACATTTGCATACCTAAAGCGACGGGCTCTTTGAAGCTCCCTGCCTTGGAATGCTAATTTACCAGCCTTTCTTGGGGGCGGAGGTGATAACACCTCTGCCAAGAGCAGGCATTGTTTCTGTACTCTGAGAGCAGTGCTCTCACCTCCTAGGGGGTCAGAAACACATCTGTGGTGGCAGGTTGGACTGGTCCTGTCAGCCAACACTCCAGAGTAGGTTTCAGTAGGTACCTCTAAGTACCCTCTGGGTGCATGTATTAATAAATCCATCACTGAAATCAGTGTGGGTTTATTAATACTAATTGCTTGATACCAAACACCCTATGTTTCAGTGAAGCCATTACGTAGCTGGGGAACTCGTTTTGAGCAGTTCCCAGTACATATCTTAAGATGGCTTACCTGCTCACTTGCAATATCTAGTAATATAACTAGACATCACAGGTGCATATATGGTCATGCAGATATGTCCTCACATAAAACATAACGCATCCTACCTTAGGGCTCAAAGTCCTGCTGTAGGGGTGACTTACATATATTAGATGTAGTGACTTTGGCATGACACACAGAAGTGTGTCATGTTGAGTTTTAACTCATGGTTTGCACCATGTCACGCAGCATGCACTGGCAGTCTGTGTGGAATCTGTAGGTGGGTCCCTTAGTGTGACATAAGATATGCTGCAGCCCTTAGGGACCCACTTTAGTAACTCTGCCCTAGGTACTTGGAGTACAATTTACTTGGGAGTTACAGGGGTGCTAAAGTACTTGGCCAATTGTAAGACAATTAGACTGTACCTTGTTTTAGGGAAGAAGCACTGGCACTGAGGTCTGGTTAGCAGGTGTCAGTGCACTGTCAGAGTCGGAAATCAGCATCTAGCAACTAAAAAGGGGGCAAAAAGTGTGTGTGGGGGGGTGGTGACTGCAACAAAGCCCAGTACCCTACACTAACATCTTTATTAGATTTTTAATATCCATAACAAAACAATAGACAATGATGCAGTACAATGTAATCATGGATGTTCATTAGAATAAAAAATGAAACAAATCCCAACATTATCTCAACTTGTTCCTGAAAGTTATATTACAGTAACCAGCCAATCAGGGATCATCTATATATTCAAATACGAGTATAGCTTCATAAATTAAGAGGTAATTTACTGGCTAAGCACCTCGTAAATACACACATCTTGCTTTGAGTTTGGAGCTGGCACTCTGGGTCTTTCCAATCACGAGTAGGCAAGTAGATAAGGACCCTCAGGGGGGAGGCCAGGCTTAGGCATGAACTTCTGCTCTGCATTTTGGACGGTGTTCCCCATATCTTGTTGAAATCCAGAGGCCACGATACTCAAGGCAGTCTATTGTCTGATTTGAGCTCTAATTCCAAGGTCAGGGAGTCCTAGCTGACCATGATTGGATCTGCTCTTGATCTGAGCCTCAGGCATCATAATGTGGCAAGCTCAGCCTGCACCCACTTCTAAGGTTCTGCTTTCTGACTCTCGAGAGCAGGAAGCTATGCTGCCTTCCAGTTTTGTGATATTGCTCATTTACCAAGCAACAGGGCAGTATCAACAAACTTACAGTTAGACCTGCCAATTTTTAGGCCTGACTATCAGACCCAGCAAACATACTTTTGGATTACACAGATTCCCTTTGCGTGCCCATTTACTTACCAAATTTGTTATCTGCACCCAGAGCGTCTGTAGCACTGGGCACTCTCAGACCATATGACAAAAAGATGTATATGCCTTATGGCAGCTGGGGCATTAATGTGGATCCCGGGGTACGTCATAGTAAGGCAAGAAAGTGTAAGATAAGTGTGATGAATATAACTAAGTTTCAAAATTTTGAATTTCGCATTTGTAGAAAGGCTGATTGTATGTTGAAGTGCCACTCCCTGCCTGTCAATTCAATTTCTAGGTCACTTTCTCATTTTTTTGACAAACCCTCAAGCTTCCTGCTTTGTGTCATCCTCACCACCTCATACAATACCGTAACTGCATGTCTTTGCCCTCCCTGTGTTAATATGGAATGCAAGACCTAGTTTTTTGCGGGTTTAACTGTTTGCCGACCCCATGTTGACCACTATATGCAACACAGCAAAAGTCACAAATTAGCCTACGGGTAGCCCATATTCGTCCCTGAGGCCCTCAAATGTGCTGAATACTCCGTAGCCGTAAAACTGACCTCTATGTGTAAGCTCAACTAAATAGTAGGAACTTTTGTTATAATTGTGTTGATGTTTGAGTGATCCCAATGCACACCAAATTGGGGGCTGTGGGAAGTATGGCACCCTACCACCCAATCTTTGCCTATGTCTATCCCGTCAGTACTTGGGCATCCTCAATAATCTACTTTGGTATTTCATCACGTCTCATCGCCCGTAAATAAAGTCAACTATAGAAGTCCCGTATATGTCTGTCTGCAGATATTTCAGTTCAGGGAAGGCCTCTTGACATATCCATACCTACAGTATAATTAAATTCAAAATCAGGCACTCCCATGTTCCACTTGTCAGCAGGGAGGTAGAGGGTTTCTAGGTATATACTTTATTTTCCTGCACCTCATATCTAATCAATCAATATGAATTTCAAATTGGTAAAAAACAACTATCGCAGGGACACTGATGTCTTGACAAACAGGTATAACAGGAACACAAGATAATCATTTCTGACTTTACAAACAATGTAGAGTCTCTACCTGAACTTTTCCCCAAATGTAATGAGTTTGAAAGTGACTTGTTAATTCTTGCTCAAGATACGGATGTTATTGGGTACGCACAATTAGAAGTGACAATGAATAGGGCATAGCACAGGTGAGACTGTTTGTGTGGAGATTCCATTGTCATACCTTTAGATTAGGTTTAAGGTGTGACAGGCATACTATATTGTTGATTAAAGATGTTGGCTGATTGTAAATGCTGAGAAGTCGTTTGGTTTTGAAGAACAGTGTGGCTACGAGAGTCACACAATTATGGAGGTAATTATGAATTTTGTTGGGAAGGCAGTACACAGTGAAAACTGAGACAGCTGGATTCTAAAGACAGAAGATTAGAAATTGAAACAAGGAGAAATGGGATGTCAATCATTGTGGTACCAAGGGGTTCCAATAGATCAGAATTACAGATTTGCTGCCTACTGGTTATGTAAATTTTATTTTAATACTAAATAAAGAGTTGTTAGCCACTCTTCTTTAGTAAATTTGTGGTTTTAGGACAAGATGTTGCCCAAACCACAGAGATGAAAAGGATTTGCAAGTTTCACTATTCAATGCAATCTCTTTAGAAAAGCAATGTGTTAACTTTTCCAACAAATTGCCGCCATGGTCCATGCTTTTAAGTGTCTTACTAAGGTGCAGATCCAGTTGTTAGCTTTATTGAAAATGTTTCACTTACTTATTTATGAAAATGTTTGAAAATTGCCATTAATCTCCCATGGTATGAATTTATTGGTGTTGTTGTAGTATATGAATTAAATTTGATATAGCATTATAACTTTTTAATTAATTATGGGAACTTGTGAGCCGAAATCATATAATGGACCAGTGCATTTATAAAAGGCACAAAACTATGCTCTCAGCACATATAGATAGCTGAGCAGTTTCCCCCAAGTAAGACCCCCTTGCCATTCCCACATGTACCCCTCATCTCCAACAAATTAGCTAAACCATGCTTCACTCCCCAGGGGGTTTTCCCCTTTTACTCTCTCATGGGGCTCTATGTAGAAGCCTCGCTGTTGGATAATTACTTAATTCGTCCTCAAGTCCATAGTGTGTTCTCCATTTCTCTCAGACCTTGTGAATCAATGCATTTTAGTCTAGTAAAGTATATTTCAGATCATGTGACCGAAATCCACACCATGTAGCAGTGTATCATCCTTGTTTTCACTAAGATTATTTTTTTCCCCAAAGGACATCAAATTCTCAAGCTCCTCACACTCAGACACTTTTAAGGAGTTGACCACATCAGCATTACCAGAGAGGATACCACTCAGGTGAATTCTAATTGACCTAATGTTCCTACGTCAAGGATTACCATGTGCTGGAGCACCAGACTCTGTTTCACCTGATGTAGAAATGCGTTTGGTGAAACCACTGAGGCTGAGTAAGGGACCAGAGGCTTAGTGCATCCCCTACTCAGTGCCCTTCCAAGGCATGGAGAAGCTCGCAAATGCTCCCCAGGTTCCCCAGAGTCTGCCCTTCACCTGAACCCTGGGCGACCCATCACCTCATTCATTATTATCTACTGTGGTACCTAACTCACATTTACCACATGATCAAGGCAAGTGGTAAATATGAGAGGAAGGTGCCACAAGCTAGGAAAACATGTATTTTTTATCCCTGTATTTCATGGTCAAGCAAACTATTCCTCTTTCTGGGGACTTCAACTCAGAATGTTTAGATCTTGGTTGGAGACACCATCTGGAATTGGCAATTCCAGCCCAGGCATCTTCACGCTTGCCTTTGGGCAATTTGGAATGAGACCTTCAGGATGTAAGGCTTTTAAATCTTCCTTTTTTTAAATCAACTCCTCAAAGATTAGTTGCTGCATAGATGGTTTCCTCAACTATTGCCCTCTTTTACCCTGTCATAAGTCACTCATGTTGGTTTTTCAAGTACAGTGCTCAGTTAACAATTAAATAACAATTTATTAATTGATGGTGAATGAGGGTTTATTAGCCGTTTGTTCTGTTAACAAGTTGGTAACACTGTCCTAAAAAATACCAAAATAAAGAGTTAAAGTATATCTTACTGTCATGTCAATATTACTATTTCTAAAGGTCATATATATATATATATATTTAAACTACGCATCATGTGCCTTAGATTGATCAAAAATTTGAATGCATTGTTTTATTCTCAGGAAAGAGATACAGTGTCCTGGTATGAGGACGTATTCCAACAGAAAGTTTGAGCATGGTTTGCCATGCATAGTGTTTATCGCAGCTTCAGCAACAACAAAAAATAATGCCACATATCGCACCCCTATTCCTGTCGATCTTCAAATTATTAGTATACAAGGCTGTAGGTAAGTCAGTCGTATTTTTAAGAGAGGCATGCACTAGCGCCCAGGAACCAACAACCAAAATCCTAAAAGATATAGGGCCATATGTATCAAAGTCCCCTTTTGCGATTCTCAAATAGCGATTTTTTGCGAATCGCTATTTGAGAATCGCAAAACCGTATGTAAACAAATAATCGCAAAACATTAGCGATTCGTTAAAAATCGCTAAATGAATAGCGATGAGCCAAATAGCGATTAATTAGTATTGAATTTTCTATTTTGCGAATTTCGCACAATTGCGAAAATCGCAAAATTGCGAAGTTCGCGAACTACAATTCTGAGACTCAGGTGCAGCTTGATGACATCACAACCAGGAAGTGTGACTACCCATGCTGCACCTGAGTCTCAGAAGCAGAGTGAGAGAGTAGGAGTTGAGGCTGAGGCATCACTGCAGTGCTACACACATTGGAGAGAGTGGAGACATGGCCAGCAAGGACAAGCAGCAGGGGGAGACACCCAGAATTAGAAAACCAAAGTTCACAGAAAGTGAGCAGGAGGCTCTGATACAGGAGATGGTTGTGAGCCATGAGCTCCTGTTTGGCAAGAAGTCCCTGCATGTGCCAGAGACACGTAAGAGAAGGATATGGGCAGACATCCAGCGCAAAGTCAACGCAATTGGCGTCACACATCGCAGCGTCAAAGACCTACAGAAGCGCTGGTATGATATGTGCGCGCGCTCAAAGGAGAAGGTTGCTGCCAGGTTGGAGGAGGCCAACAGGACCGGTGGGGGGACCTCCACTGCCACCGCTTCAACACCACTCGAAGAAATGGTTGAGGGGACCCTGCTTCCGGAGAGTGCAGTGGGCGTGTCAGACCTGGACAGCTCCGACCACACACAACCAAGACAAGGTAAGAGGCATGCCATCACACCCCTGATACCTCCCTACTACCCCCACACACCCAGGAGAGTCCCAGGGGCACAACAAAACTACAATTCCAGTGCAGGTACACAAGCACACACAGCAATGCATTATGGGAGATATAGTTACATGCACCTAACAGTGGAGCAATGACACCCAGCCAGGCTCAAACAGTATGTGTGCATCATGAAAGTCAAAATACAGATAGATAGGACCCATGTAACTCCAAACAGTGATATTTAATGCATGTCAAATGCAAGGCAGGACAGTAAATTAATGTGTGCATTTATGTCCACAGCACTAGCAGAAACACAGGGAACAATCAGTGGAGGGGAGGATGAATCCCCCAGCCCAGAGGCAACAGGGCAAGAGGAGGAGGAGGAAGAGGAAGACGAGGGCAGCCCAGTCATCCCTCCAATACGCCGCAGGCGGATTGCAGTGCCACCATTGCCACCACTGGAGGAGGAATCCCAGGACACCGATGTCAATGTCCAAACAGTCCAAGGACAGTCAGAGCCACAACCCTGTGCTCGAGCACGTGCCAATCCAATAACACCAATCCCATCCAGGCACACGGCACCACGTGCATCCACTAGTGCAGCAGTCACAGGAGACGACACAGTCTTCCAAGGGCTGGAGGGCCACATGTTGGAGGTCCAGCGCCTGCAGGCAAAAAACATACGGTCAATCCAGAGGCAAATCAGGGTTGGCTTCATGGGCCTGACGGGTGCCCTGGAGGCACTCTGTGCTGAACTAAGGGCGGACCGTGCTGCTAGGCGCAGGGAGAGGCAGCGCCTACACACCCGCCTAGACCTCTACACCAGGGCGGTAAACCACCTTTCCTCAGCGACCTCTGTGCTGTCAAGGCGCAGAATCAGTATGCAGCACGAGGTGTCACACTGCAGCCAGGACGTGGCCAGGGGTCTGGTACAGGTGACATGTGCTGTGGATCAGCTGCGGGCAGCTGCCACTGCTGGCCCAGGAGTCCTCACTCCAACAGACGAGGACGCACAATCTAGCAGGGGCAGCATTACACCACCACCCCCACCGGACAGGCGCTGTAGTGTGCGTCACGGCAGGGCTGCTGAGACAGGCGAAGAGGGCACTGTGCACCCACAGCGAGGGCCTACAGGCCGTCAGTGCCGCAGTTGAGGCGCTCAGACATAGGCATGGATATGGGTGCATCAACCCAGTGCACACAGACACTTGGTCAAGAGTCAATTTGCACTGTGAGTCACACATGTGCGGGAATTTTAACAATACATTGTGTGCCACACAGGCTGTGTGCCGATATATATCCTGTACAAAGGGAAATTAAACACAGTCCTGTATTAGATCTTTGGCATTGTGTCATCTTTTCTTACCTAGAAATAGTTCTGTGTGATCTCATCTCGCCTCTGGCGCCCAGCAGCTGCACCAATTACTCCGGCCGGCATGCGTCCAGGAGCTGGCCCCTCCTCATCTGATGATTCTGATTCAGTGAGCTCCACTGGTGTGCCCTTCCTGGTGGTGATGTTGTGCAGCATGGCACACACTACCACTATCTTGCAACAGGCCTGGGGGCTGTATTGAAGTGCCCCTCCACTCTTATGTAGGCATCGGAACTGGCTCTTGAGTATTCCGAAAGTCCGCTCGATGGTACATCTGGTTGCTATGTGGGCACTGTTGTACCTCCGCTCCCCAGCGTTGGCAGGATTAAGGTAAGGAGTGAGTATGTAGTCCCGGACCGCATATGCACTGTCACCTGTGGGGCGAGAAAAATATGGTTGAACACTGTCCTGCCACTGCTATGCATTACTAGTGTGTCCTTCTATCACATGCAATTACCCAGTAGGTATCCCTCACCAAACTCCCCACTTGTGAGTCGGCGGTGTATCCCACTGTGGCGGAAGATGAATGAGTCGTGGGTGCTGCCTGGGTATTTAGCGACGATGTCGGTGATGATGTGCCTGGCATTACACACCACCTGTATGTTCAGGGAATGGTAGGACTTGCGATTCCTGAACACATACTCGTTCTGGGAGGGGGGGATATGGCGACATGGGTCCCATCTATGCATCCAATGATGTGGGGGAATTGTGCAATTTGATAGAACTCCTGCTTGGTCTGGTCTAGTGCCTGTGGTGTGCTGGGGAAGTGTATGTGGTTATGCAGCCTCTGTACCATGGCATCAAGGAACGCGTGGAAGAAGCGCGACAATGCACTCTGTGAGACCCCTCCTGCTGTGGCTATCACCCCTGGAAGCTCCCTGACGCCAAGAGGTGGAGTGAGCACAGGACCTGTATATGGGTGGGGATTGTGTGTGTCCTGCGTGTGGGGAGTTCAAGGATAGGTTTGAGCTCTGCTATTAATTCCAGGATGCTCTCTTCATCCAGTCTGTAGTTTGTATGGATCTCCTCCTTAGTCCGCTGGAACAGGGTTATGCGCGCTCTGAAGATCCTTTCCTGGCGTCTCCTTCTCTGTGCAGCAGCTCTGAGTCGCAGCCTCCTGGCTATCACGTACAGCCCTGACATTGTGGCAAACGTCAGTTGCATTGTGGGTCTCTTTAAATAGGTTGCACCTGGTTACCACCTGCTCAGACTTGGTGGTAATTGCGATTCTCTATTTTGCGAATTTTGTGTATTCTCAAATTGAGAATTATTCATGCATTCCGTTTAGCGAATTCGCTAATTCTGAACACAACAATTGCGATTTTCGCTAGATTTTGTCACATTTTGCGAATTCGCAAAAATTTTGCAAAATGGTATTATTCGCTATTTTGCTAATCGCTAATTATGCGATTCGCACATTGGCGGTCGGGATGTGTCTCATACATAGCGGGGCTCTGTTTTGCGATCGCAAACACTGTTTTTCTGCGATTCGCAGTGTTTGCGATCGCAAAACAGCTTCATACATATGGCCCATACTCCCTAAAGTCCCCAAAGACATCATAGGCCAACTACCACATATACCTACTTTAAAATGTTTAATTGCACAAGATAAAAAAGGCACCAGCAATACTCCTCCTGCCCCTAGAAGATATCTAGACATAGAAATACCTGAACATTTCATAATTACACATAACAAGGACCCTTTCCTGTTAAAAGACAACCTAAACAATGATAAATGAATCCTAATATCTTCTTCGCAAATAACATACTAAGACTACGCCGTTGTCAAACCTAGATGATGGATGGGAACTTAAGTGGTACAACTTCAAAATGTGTCTCAATCCATTTACTCAGATATACAACATACATGGCAAATATCACAACACAAATATCCCTTTTATATGTGCCCTACTACCAAATAAAAAAGCAGCACTTACTATGATCTCTTAGACAACATTAAACATGAAATAAATAAGTACTACCCACAAACGATAATCATAGAATTTGAACAAGCCGTGATTCAAACAATTAAAAAAATTTACCCCTACACAGCCATACGAGGCTGTTACTACCATTTCAATCAATCAAAGCATATGGAGATACCTCCAACAATCTGCACTAAGGGGCCGATTCCGATTCGGGTCGGACAGCTCAAAAAGAGCCGTCCGGACGCTTACCTTCCGACCGACTCGTCCCGGGAGCCGGTCAGTCCTGCCGATCAAGTACGATGCGTGCATGTGCTGAAAACCCGACCGACACGAACTCGCCAAATATATACTCAATTCTCCCTACGACCCGGTTCCGTAAAGGCCGAATCGACTCGCACGGGGGCTATGTCAGAGCAGTTTCCGGTCGGACAAGTATGATGCGCACTTCCTATGCGCCGAGCGAGTCGACACGTACGGCACGTCACAGCCTCCGGAAAAGCTGCATGAAAGGAACAATTCGCGCCACAACACGATCCCCGGACACGAGACGTACAAGCCTGCAACTGGGACGAAACGAACCAACGACCAGTGCATATGAGACGGTGTCGACATGAATCCCATCGCACAGGTCATACCGATCCTCTACATCCATGGCCTAATCCGGAACAGACGCCTACGACGGAGACGGTAAGAGACACACACCCCAAACAAACACCCAACACGTACCAGTAAACCTGTGACAAACACCCAGGCCCTCCTCTTGCCTGTCACCTCCACCCATAGGGGGCCTCTTGGCTGGGACTACTCTCACACCCACCCATAGGGGGCCTCTTGCCTGTCACCACTCTCACCCCCACTCATAGGGGGCCTCTTGCCTGTCACCACTCTCACCCCCACCCATAGGGGGCCTCTTGCCTGTCACCACTCTCACCCCCACTCATAGGGGGCCTCTTGGCTGGGACTACTCTCACCCCCACTCATAGGGGGCCTCTTGCCTGTCACCCCCACCCATAGGGGGCCTCTTGCCTGTCACCACTCTCACCCCCACCCATAGGGGGCCTCTTGCCTGTCACCACTCTCACCCCCACCCATAGGGGGCCTCTTGGCTGGTACTACTCTCACCCCCACTCATAGGGGGCCTCTTGCCTGTCACCCCCACCCATAGGGGGCCTCTTGGGTGGTACTACTCTCACACCCACCCATAGGGGGCCTCTTGCCTGTCACCACTCTCACCCCCACTCATAGGGGGCCTCTTGCCTGTCACCACTCACACCCCCACTCATAGGGGGCCTCTTGGCTGGTACTACTCTCACCCCCACTCATAGGGGGCCTCTTGCCTGTCACCCCCACCCATAGGGGGCCTATTGCCTGTCACCACTCTCACCCCCACCCATAGGGGGCCTCTTGGCTGGTACTACTCTCACCCCCACTCATAGGGGGCCTCTTGCCTGTCACCCCCACCCATAGGGGGCCTCTTGCCTGTCACCACTCTCACCCCCACCCATAGGGGGCCTCTTGCCTGTCACCACTCTCACCCCCACCCATAGGGGGCCTCTTGGCTGGTACTACTCTCACCCCCACTCATAGGGGGCCTCTTGCCTGTCACCCCCACCCATAGGGGGCCTCTTGGGTGGTACTACTCTCGCACCCACCCATAGGGGGCCTCTTGCCTGTCACCACTCTCACCCCCACTCATAGGGGGCCTCTTGCCTGTCACCACTCACACCCCCACTCATAGGGGGCCTCTTGGCTGGTACTACTCTCACCCTTACTCATAGGGGGCCTCTTGTCTGTCACCCCCACCCATAGGGGGCCTCTTGCCTGTCACCACTCTCACCCCCAACCATAGGGGGCCTCTTGGCTGGTACTACTCTCACCCCCACTCATAGGGGGCCTCTTGCCTGTCACCCCCACCCATAGGGGGCCTCCTGCCTGTCACCACTCTCACCCCCACCCATAGGGGGCCTCTTGCCTGTCACCCCCACCAATAGTGAACTGTGTGAGTACCACTACCAATGCCCACACACATAGGATGGGTGATGTGTAACACATACCACATACCCCAACATAAGGACTGTAAACCAAAGGATATCCCCAACAACCTCATGACCACAACATGTAGTCTGTGTAAAATTCCCACTACAGTGAACATTACCATGTACACACAATGTAACTCACAACACGTGTCTGCAATACCACAGTGTGGCTAACACAAGCCAAGCCTCACATGAGCACTGCAGTAATGTCCTCAACACCCATCAATTGAGTGTACAAAAGGTAACTGTGTTGTACTAAACAGCACCATATGTAGAGCACTGTGCTAATGGGGTCTGAACCCCCATCAGCACAGTGACATGAAGGTAAGTGTGGGGATCACACATGCAGCATATGTAGAGCACTGTGCTAATGGGGTCTGAACCCCCATCAGCACAGTGACATGAAGGTAAGTGACTTATTGTTGAAAGCTGCAACTGTCAAACAGCATGTACGAGTCCTGGTCCCACCACATGACCCATTCCATTGCAAAGTAGTGGTTGTGTCCCATACCAACAGAGCTGTGTTGATGCACACAGTGCACTGCATCCAAAACATATACCCAAAGATGTGCAGACAACCATCACACGTGGGGGTGACATTGCAGACACAGCTGAATCACTCATTTCCACAAATGACTGTCACTATGCACACCCACACACATCTCCACAAACAGACCCACAAAGCTACACATCCTGTGGGGACTGGAGGTGTCAGGTCACAAACACCCATGCAATGGCAGCAGGGGGACACACCAAACAGGAGCAATGTGCAGAAAGCTGTGGTATGGCTTGCAGGGACTACATGGGAAATCACACAGACACCAGTCAGCCAATGGCCCACAACACCAATACAAAAGCACTGCTGCAGATGAACAATTACAAACAGCCAGAAACACACAGCACATCGGACAAAACATGTGTATGTCTGTGTCTCTGTGTCCACAGGCAACTACACAACATGTGAGGGGGCAGGACTACAATGTCACCAATGAGGACACAGAGCCACACAACAGAGAAGCATGAATTGGGCAACCCCTTAGTGGGCAACCAGCCATTGCAAGGTGAGAGGGAACACAACAGACATAGCTGACACAAGCTGCAATTATCAACAACCAACAGAGCCAGAGACAGACCCACTGAAGCACCACAGCCAGGGACACTACATTGGGGTCACACAGGACTGCATGAGAAGGCCACTCTGACGACCAAGGTAGATGTGGCACATACTGTGCAGCACACCCACCTGTGCCACCTTGGGCAGCTGACCACACACACAAACGTCCATCAGACCCACACAAATACAAAGCCCTGGACATGGCCTGCAATACTAGGACAACATGGTGATAGGGGACTATACAAGTCATGACCCTCATCACACCACTCAGAACACCACAAACCTTGACCTGTATCAAGGTGCATCAGCCAACACCACAGGGACCGCTGATACAGCAGAAGACCACATGACAATTCCAGGGCTGGTGGGGGGCAGCGAAGGTGAACAAACACATCACACAAAGGACACTCAATATCCCTTGTGGATGTCTGACACAATGCACAGTATGCGGAACATGGCCCTGATTACCAATACACAAGATTAGCTGGGATCCCTGTCACAGTCCCAGGGCAATGCCGCACCCAAGGAGACCCACAAAGAACACATGTTGACACCTTCCAACATTGCACCTCTGAACATGAGGAGTGGGAGCAGGCACACACATGTGTTCCAATCACAGACACATACCACATAGGCAACACTACATGAAAGTGGAAACCAAAAAGGGCCTAGGGGAAAACCGACTGTGTCCCATCTGTGTCTGCCCACATACCCAGCCCATACGACAAACACACCTAGGCACAACACCTTGATGAGCACTAGTGTGCCATGCACCCACATCCCAGGGAACCAAGGGTGAAGATGTTGGGTGAACATAGGACAACTCAGCAAGCATCACCAACAGAAACATCATCAGGGTACACAGCCTGTGTAGCCAAAGGGAAGGGAAAACACACAAACATGCTCACACAACACACACCATGGGCCCAGCCAATGTCACCCAACAACACACTGCCATGAGGGGACTCCACTCCTGTGGAAGGAAAGCTGTGCCATATGTCGTCCATGCAGGCCACCAGCATGTCAGCAGTATACTTTGTCACACAGCCAACATATACCACACATTGGTGGCCCTGGTAACAGCAGCCTGGGCACGGGAGGGTCCCCTGAGTCAACTGCACAGAGTCAACACACATGTAGATGAAGTAGCACTGAGGACACAGATGAGTCCATCCACATAGATGCCTACACTTGCATGTCCATTGGAGATGGCCACACAGCCAGTGAAATGGGCCAATTGAACCATGCTAAGGCCAACAGGTGTGCATGTGTGTAAGACACTGTTGAGACATTGCTAACAAAAGATGGATAACACATTTCCAAATGTCAAGCATCATCAACAGCATGTACATCTGAAGCAAAACCACTAGTGAACAAAAAGGAGCTTTTATTCAGCCTAGTTTTCTTTAAATGGAAAATCAAGAAGAAAACCATGAAGGCCTATGGCCAGTCCATAAACAGACCCAACAGGGTCAAGTGTCCAAATGCCACATTTGGCTTGCCTGCACTGCTACCGGAAGGGGACATACCCCTGGGAGGGGCATACATAGAGGCCAGCCAGGCACCGCAGGTACAGGATCATGGATCAACAGAAACAGACAGGGAAGGGGTGGTGGGTGCAGGAGCGGCAGCTGCAGTGGAGCGGTCTGACAGGGTGGGTGCCGGCACAACTGGGGGGCACAAGTCAGGAGCAGTGGGTGCCGGCACAACTGGGGGGGCACAAGTCAGGAGCAGTGGGTGCCGGCACAACTGCAGTGGGCAGGTCAGAGGGAGTGGACAGGGAACCCACTGCAGTGCCCAAGTCAGACCGGGAGGGCATAGACTCCACTGCAGTGCCCATCCCCAGGGGAGCAGAATGTGGATCCGGTTATGTGGGCAGGACGGAGGGGGAGGACACGCCCTCCACAGCAGTGCCACACACAGGCTGAGCGGGGTGTGGGGTGGTGGAAGAGCAAGAGGCAGGGGGGGAAGGCCTGAGCATCTTGGGGATGCGGTAGCAGTGGGTGGGTGAACCTGGGGCAGGGTGTGGTGGTGGTACCTGTGGAGTGGGAGCCTTGGGGATGGCGGGTGGAGACTGTCTGGTGGAGCGTTGGGCCGGTGGTGGGGTCTTGCTCTTCCGGTTGCGGGGGGACCTGCGGCGTGGGGTCTCAGCCTGCCTGCGCCTGGGGGAGGGTGTCTGGGGGCGAGGGACACTCCCCTCTGTGTGGCTGGACCTCCTCTTCCCCTTGTGTGCTGGTGTGGATGGATCAGTGGGGAAGAGTCCGAGGTCAACCAGGAAGAGCTTCTTTGCAGCTGGGGATGCAGCTGAGGCAGTGGAAGGGGCTGTGGAAGGGGCTGTGGAGGGAGAGGCATTGGAGGACTGCGGAGTGCCTGTGGATGCGTGTGTGTGTGTGTCTGACCCATCCCCGGTGAGTGTATGTTCAGTCCCCTGAGTATGCGTGCGTGCATGTTTAGACTTTGGCTTGGGTGTGTGTGTACTGCCTGGGTCTGTTGTGTGCAATGATGGTGCAGGTGTGTGTGTGAGTTGGACAGGTAGGGTGCTGGGATCAGGGGATGGGGCAGGGGCAGGAGGGGGAGGGAGTGCTGGAGGAGGGACACTGCTGCCGTCAGTGAGGATGCCATGCCCTGACTGGTCCTCTGTAGGGCAGACATGGCCGATGACATGCCCTCCATGTACGACACCAGCTGGTTCAACAGACCCGTGTGCACATGGAAGACACGCAGCATGGATGTCTGCACCACATGGATCTGCCGCAGCAGGTCGACAGACTCCTCACTCAGGGCAGCAGGGGACACAGGGGTAGGGGGTGCGGTGCCTGACTGGAAGGATACATGCCCATGAACACGGGCGCCTCCACGGACCTTAGATGTGGGAGCCATGGGGAGGGCGGTGATGGTGGGGGCGGGGACAACCTCAACAGGTGTTGGATGGTGGCTGCTGCCACCCGCCTCCACAAGGGAGTCCTCGTCACAGCTGCTGTGGTCCTCAGCTGCGGTGGTGTTTGCCGAGGAGTCCACAGACACACTCCCCTCGCCCTCCGTGCCACTGGGTCCCTCCGACTCCTCAAATTCCGACCCAGTCTGGCTCACTGGCTCCCCCTGGTCCGTGGAGCGGTCTCCTTCTGTGTCCGTGTCTGTATCTGCACAGGAAAAATAGAATAAAAACACATTAGTCATCTGCACTGACCACACACACCACAGAAAGTACAGCACATCAGTGGCCAAGTGCGGGCATCAATCAGTTGAACATTGCTAGGAGTGCTCACACAAATTTGCATAGGCCAATGGTCAGTCTGAGAGTCAAGCATGGCATTCACATCCCTCCTGCCCTTGCACCCATCTGTCTTGCGCATGTAGGATCCCTACACCCCACTGCGGACACATGCACCACCTACCCATTAGTTGACAGGACTTGAAAATACGTAGTGGTCTGTCAACATGCACACATCACATCTGCTGCCTATGGATCTGTACATTTGCCTGGATGTAGGGATGGCCAGTGTTGCATCTGAGAGGCTGGGGCTGAGTTCATGCACCAGACATCCTGAGCCCCGCAAGTCCTGCATTCCTTGGCACAATGGAGTGCATGTTGCACATGACACACTCCTGCAGGATCACCCCTAGGTAGTGTAGTCCCATGGCTCAGCCATGCCTGTGAGATCATACATCACAGTCTCCAGTCACAGGGGGCAGGGCAGCCTGACAACAACTGTCACCACTGTGTCACATTCCCAGGACATGGGGCCTGCAAACTCTGTAGCTGACAACTACACATGACCATCCACAGAAAACAACATCGTCTGGATTCTGATGTGCCCACCCCAGACCCATTGGACGCATGAGAGACATGGGACAGGGCACTCTGAAGCTGAGCAACTCGCACTCTGCTGTGAATGACACCCAGCTGCTGGAACTACCCAGTTGCAGGCACCATTGTGCACAGTCAAGTCATCACATCCCTACATGTCACAGAGGTATTGTCTCACATGGGCACATCTCAGATTGCATGCTGACCCCAAACCCATGTACACACCAGTGGGCCTGACAACGGTGCCACAGCACAATGACACAGGGGCAGACACCTGAGGGAACTGTTCACCTGGCACAAAGTGCCAACCGAGACACGGGAGTGGGAGTACAGACTGTTGCATGCCCTGGACTAGCCATGACTGTCCTGCTCCACGTGGAACAGGTGACAGCCATGGACAGTAGGCAGGTGGCTATGCATGTGTGACACACTTGAGATACATGCTCCAGAGGCCCCAACATTTTCTCCACCAGCAGCATGGGTGTGTGCCAAATGCCCCAGGCACATGTGGTGAGCCCGAGCTGCCAATTGGCCACATGACAGGAGTACATGCAGATAAATACCAGGTCCCTGGCATGTAATGTACAATGGTCCCTCCCTTGAAGCCCAACACTGAGTCCCCTGAAGCAATGCTGGCCCACATCTCATGCACCTTCAAATGTAAGGGCACACTTTCCACGTGACACTATGCCCAGACAGAAAAAGCCACACCTGGCAAACAGATGAGAAGGGGGCAAGTCACCAGAGAGGGACATGGGTCCTGGACTAACTGAACAATGTACTGTTGAACTGTTACCAGGCCAGAGGGGGGCACACAGCATGTCAGAAACAGCACACAGTGCAGTCATGTACTTACCCCCTCCATGCTGCTGTCTGGCCTTCAGCTGCCCATCCAGGTCCGGGAACACCACCGCCAGGATCCGGAGCATGTGGGGGTCAGGGTCCGGTGTCCGCCCCTCCTGCGAGGAGGCGACAGCTTCAGCTGGACCCGTGCGATCCTCCGGGTCCAGCCACGAAGGTCCTGCCACCTCTTCCGGCAGTTGCGGATCCGGCGCTTGTAGACCCCCACGGATCTCACCGCCCGGACGATGCTCCACCAGATCTCATGTTTCTTCTGGGCAACAACCTGTGAGGATGACAAAGTGCAAAGGACATTACTACACTGGCAACATATTAGTGCAACACACAGGCAGTCATACATGTGGGCATCAGCAAGGCTAATGAGGTACACAGGTGGTGCAACTATGGATGAGGGACCGGTGTCCAGCACTCACAACTTTGAGACATAGCCTGGGAAGGGTACCTAATGAAAATCCACCTTGCACTGCACTGTAACTGTGCAGTACATGTGGGTGCCCCATTTGTGTCAAGAGCAGTACTCAGTGGGCAACCAAGCCACTGGTGTACACACTAATGCTGCTGCTGGTCAGACCAGTAGCACAATCAGCAAAGCAGTGGACAGCACACTCACCTGCTCCCCTGGTTTCCCATAGAGCTTGGTGTACTGCGGCAGGAGCCCGTCCAGCAGGGCCTGGTTCTCCTCCTCACTGAAGGCTGGGGCCCTCTCCACAGTACGTGCCATCCTTGAAGCCAGAGGAAGCAGAGACAGCAGCAGTGATGAGAGTGATGTGCTCCAGTAGCATGTGGTGCAGGCATGTGGGTTCTCTGGGGGCCAGGCAGCCTTATATCTGTGCTGTGGAGGCATGTCTGCCCTGGGGTACAAAGGGATAGGTCCAAAAAGGTAGCATCCTATGAATTTGGCCAATCCATGGGATAGCACGACTCGTACACGCCTTCAGCATCGTTTAAAACATCACCTCCATGACACACTGGCAATTGCAACAATGTAGTACGACTCCAACTGAATTTCCTGCACACGCCTCGTTCAAATTTAAAATCCGCGTCCATCACCATGACAGCTCATAGCCAATGAGGGTGAAGGGCTCGGCAACTGACTGTACTACGCGGATTTTGAATGGCAACACACACCCGTCTCCATCAGATTCAATGGGCAAGACATGCGCGCGGCTCGGTCCATACACGATCGACGCGTCACATGCGTACGTCGCCATTGTAATGTATGGCCCAGACGTGCGCACGGCTCGGTCCATACACGATCGACGCGTCACACGCGTCCGTCGCCATTGTAATGTTTGGCCCAGACGTGCGCGCGGCTCGGTCCATACACGATCGACGCGTCCGTCGCCATTGTAATGTTTGGCCCAGACGTGCGCGCGGCTCGGTCCAATCCAATTATTTGCATTTTGGGGACATTGAACGTGTCGGTCAGCCTTGCTGTCAATTCCTGACAGATGCCATCCTCTGTCACTAGCTAGGGACTATGGGGCACACCAATGGCACCACTGCCTGTGCCACAGTGTGTCCTTAGTCATGTGTGGCTGCCTCTTATGTGTGTGTCTGGGGCACAAGATGTGTTTCGTCGTGTGCCACTTGTTGACAAGCACTCCCAGGCTGGACACGGATGTGGGTGGACACATACATGTGTGGTGTGCCCATTGCCACAGGGGGGTGCAGCAATGCAGTCCAGGACATTGCCAATGGACACAGTCCCAGCCAGGATGTGCGTGTGTGTCGTGTCACATGTACCCTGTCTCATCAGTGTTTGTAGGTTCAACGCAGGGTGAACCAGTGTCAACATTGTGATGTACATACACTATCTGTGTGCATGTGGTGTGATCTGTCAGTGATCCAATGTGAGCCGATCCACACATCCCATTGGTTTGTACATGCACAGTGTTGTTGTGTGGTGGTGGCACAGACACCTCCATATGTCCTCCTGTGGCGACAGGGCACATGGGCTGTGGCTAACATGCTTGTTGTGTGTTATGTCAACGATACGTCACATCATGCCTGTGTAACAGTCAGTCAGGGAGCTGTGATGTGGAGAAGATATCTGTCCTCGCTAGTCACTGTGGGCTTTGTGTGGTAGGTGGCAACAGGGCAGATGTACTGTGCTAGGGCCCATTGCTTTGTCATGGCACAACAGGGGACCTGTCATGTACACATCTTGAGCTTCAATGTGCGTTGATGCCATGTATGGGACATATGTGTCTGTAACCTGTGGCAACCACCTCAGCTCATTGTGTGATGTGTTTGTTCATGATGGGCTGTGTTGCCGTGGCTTTGTGACATGGCTGGAGGGTGTGCCTTCATCCTTTGTTTCTGTCTGTACTGCAGGGCCCCAGATGTACCTAGGCCATTCCCGGACCTGGCAACGATGGTGGAACATGAGTCCATCAGAAAGTACCGTTTCACCAGGGCAGTGATTGAGGAGTTGGCAGGGCAGTTGGGCCCACACCTGCAACCTGGTCGGCCATACCCGACGGCACTGACCCCCAAGGTGAAGGTGATGGCAGCCCTTCATTTCTTTGCGACGGGTACCTTCCAGTACACTGTGGCTTCTGCTGGAGGGATGTCGCAGACGATGTTCAGTCGGGTGCTTTGGGATGTGTTGGAGGCCATGTTACATTTCCTGGACCTGTATATCTATTTCCCCACGCCCCAACGACTTGCAGACATAAAGGGTGACTTCTATGCCCTGGGGAGGATGCCAAATGTCATTGGCTCCATTGATGGGACACATGTGGCTTTGGTGCCACCACAGGCACATGAGCTGCCATACAGGAACCGCAAGCATTTCCACTCCATCAATGCTCTGGTGGTTTGTGTGGCGGACATGACCATCTCCCATGTGTGTGCCCGTTTCCCTGGGTCTGCGCATGATGCCTATGTGATGAGGAGTAGTCGCGTCCCTAGACTGATGTCACGGATGCAGAATCAACGTGCCTGGCTTGTTGGTGTGTACTGACTTTTCCTCATTGTGTGTGCCTGCCAGTTTTTGCTACCTGTTTTTCTCCAACTCCTCTAATGTGAATGTGTCTGTATGTAGGTGACTCTGGATATCCCAACATGCCATGGTTGCTCACACCCCTGAGGAACCCTGTGACACAAGCCGAGATGCGCTACAACCAGGCACATGGTCGTACCAGGAGGGTGATAGAGCGGACATTTGGACTCCTGAAGAGCCGCTTCCGGTGTTTAGACAAGACAGGAGGTGCCCTCCCATATGCCCCTGCTAAGGTGTGCCGGATCATCATCGTAGCATGCATGCTGCACAATCTGGCAGTGCGAAGGGAGTTGCCCCTCATCCAGGATGACAATGACCAACACCCGCCACCTGTGGAGGATCCTGGCCTGGGCCAGGATGCCAGTAGCGATGATGAGGCTGCGGAGGATGTCCGCACACAGCTCATCAACAACTTCTTCTCCTGAATGTGAGTATACAGTGATGTGTTGTCAATGTGTTGTGTGTGCAGGTTTTGTGTGTGTGGTGCACCTTGCGTGTGGCTGTGTGCTACTTGTGTGGATGCCTGCAGTGATGTGTCCATCCAGTTTACCTGTACTCCCCACCAGTTGTGTGATGATGAGTATTTTGGGGTGGTGTAGTCTGTGATTTGTGTTTGCCATGTGTGTTGCAGTTGTATGGCGTCATGCAGTGTTAACAATTGTGTTTCTGTCTGTCCTTCACAGGGTACTGTGGCTGTTGTTTGGTGTACTGAGACCCCTGATACCCATACTCCACTGCCAGGATGGAGTTGTTAGTGTCCCGACGAGTGATGTGCCAGGCACCCCAGGACTTCCGTAGTTATCCACTTGGTGACTGTGTGCCCACTGTCAGGTGTTGGTAGCTTGCATGTGTGTAGTAAGGGACATGTTGCAATTGCCTGACAATAAACTGTGCTGCACCTTCTGATGTGTGTTGTTTGTGCCTACACATCAGACTGACATTGACGTACTGCACTTGTGGGCCTGTCACCACTGACTCAGGATGGGTGTGTAGTTTGTGCATACCACAGGCTTGCCTGTCAACATTGATGTTGGCAATGAATTGGTTGGACGTGGTGAGCATGTGTTAAGTAGACCTGGTGGTGTGTCTCCCACATATGTGGCACATTGGCCTGACTGACATGACAGTGTTCTCATCACAGTACAGGTTTGCATGCACAGTGTTCTTCAGCACATCCAGATCTACATGCCACTGACAACCTCTTAATCACCACAGAGTCACGTCTTGTGTTTAGGTGAATTTATTAGCACACAAGTGGGGATGGTGCTCAGGATTGGGAGTGCTGTCCATTGGCTTTAGAATCCAAAGTTCACAGATAACAATTTAGAAGTGTTGGTAGATGAAATGTCTAGAGTACAGTCCACAGTCGTTAGGCACATAGTTCCAACTCAGACCCTCCATGTCATGTGGAGGAGTACGATGTCGTACGACAAGGTGAACGGTTTGCACACAAAGGACACTGTCCAGAACAGGTGTTGCGTTCCTGGGGGATGTGCATGGCCATCTTCGTCTCACTTGTCCTTCACCGGACGACCCCTCTTCTTCTTCTCAGGGGAGCCTCACCTGCAGGCTGCTGCCATGCACGTGGGCCTCCGCCAGACCCCCCCTCACTCCCTGTGGCAGTGGCAGATGTTGTTGCCCGAGATGTAGTCGTCGCACAGGGAGGTGGCCTCAAGTTGGTGCTGATCTGGCGGAGGCAGGTCAACATTTCCCGGTGCACCACTGCTATATCTTCCATGGTATCCCACTTGGACTCCATGTTTGACAAGTGTGTCTCAACACGGGACATGTGGGAGTCCAAGCGGGCATGGTGGGCAGCCTGCTGTTCTTTGATGTCCGTGAGGATCCCCACTACCTGGCTGAACCCTCCAGTGCTCTCCTGGTACGCAGCCATGATGCGTCCCAGGTGGGTGTTATCCTGCAGCCCTGCACCCTCAGCGGAGCCTCTGCTCGGCCTCCCACCCCTCCCACCACCCCTCGCCACACGGCCAGCACCTGTGGTGTCTCGCATCGTACTCGCTCGGCCGGACGCACGTACGAATCGGTCGGGAAAGAGGACTCCGAATCGGATCCGGTTAAGCCGAATCCGATTCGGTGCCCTTCCGGCCGAGATCGGAATCGGCCCCTTAGTCTTAAATAGAATTTACTATGTCGAGACTGGCATTAAATGGTTCCTAAAAACGCATCCACAATGAAAAGACACTGAAGCAAAACATTAAATGTGGTGACTTGATATTTAAACTTTTACATATAATTCTTCATTTTACAGTGAATGAAAATGTTTCGTGATACTAAGGCGGCAAATGTGTGGCTTGAAGTGAACATGCACAAAATTAATGGAGGCATATGTACACCAAAAATACTCCGCATGGAAAAAATAGAAGTGGAGCAAACACTTGCAAATTATGAGGACAATAGAAACTCTGCTGACAATTATGTTGGTAGCAACAATCATTTACAGCTATTTGTTTTTACTTTTTATGATATTTTGGATATGGATTATTTTTTATCAGAGACTAGAGAGAAACAGCAACTGCGTGTACATGCAACATATGAGGGAAATGTTTAAAATATCATCATGTTTGTATGTAGAAAGAACACTTCTGGAGTAGCAAACTGATTGTTTGTAAAGTAACTATTTTTCATATCTTCATTCACTACCCTAAAATCCGACAGAAAGTACTTGAATGCAATGGTGATTTGTTTTATGGCATTTCTGTTTGTAAATTGTACAATTAATGGATTTACATGTATATTAACTAGCCACATCAATTCAATAGACAGCAGACACATCAAATGGTAAATTACAAGTATTATTTCATCCATTGGTCATTTGGACAGCATCTACAAATTTCTCGAAAATCCTACGAATGCAGCATCAATAAGCATAACTAACATCAATAAGAGCATACGTATAGTCAATATCTGTACAAACTGGGCAAGTGAATCCTTGGATTTCAAATACATTCTAATGAAGTTGCTTTGGTCCATCTTTTACTTTGATGCGGTGTAGAAGGCGAGTGTGATAATGGGGCTTAGACTATTTGTATACAAATTGCAGGCAGTAGCTGTCTGACTACGTATTGGACTGTATTTTGTTGGTTGTTGTATCTAGGACAGTAAAGGTGTTGGTCCAGAAGCAGTTGCTGCATCTTAATTGCGTGGGAGTCTGGAACAGAAGTATACTTTGCATATGTACTCTAGACAAACTCTCATGGAGGGTATTCATTTCATGGATATAGCAAACCAGAGAGAAACATTTTCCAATTAACATCTTCTTACCTAGAACCAATCCAAGGCTTTTTGATAAGACCTTGAGCCTCCTGGTATACAAACACCTTCAGCATAGAGCTTGAGCATTAGCACTGACTGTCAAGTTTATTTTCAGGTTTCAAACACACAAGCTATCTTTCAACAATTTTTTATGTTTTAAGCCTATGTCCTGCTACTTCTGGATAAAGACTTCCCATTATTTCAGCCTTGCAGGTACCTTATTGACAGATGACAGAACATCTTAAATGCCACTGCGCAACTCATCCTTAGTATTTTGGACATAACTGTATAAAAATGTGTTAAAGTGTGCATGAATCATTTGCAATGCTCCATTTATTAAGATCAATTAAAATATTTGTGAGTGAAATTCATCTTCATGGAAGAAAGAATAGTTACTTATTTGTCTATAACTCTATAAGAATGCATTGGCTTGAGGGTGGCACAGTAGGTACAGGTGGAAACATTGCTTGGCTCAGGCTAAATCCTTATGGATCGTATAGGGGGTGTGGTGTGCTTGAAAAACAAAATATATATTTGTAAGCAATGTGATTTTCCTATAAGGGAAATGCAATTACCTATTCAGACATAATACATTGAGGTGAGGGGACCCCATTTGGTGCCACCTGTTGTGACAAATTTTGCTTGGCTCAGGCAATTTGCGTATCAGAAGTGTAGAGGGGAGCTTCCTTTATTAGGATCAATATGAAAATTGGTCAGCCAAGTTGATCTTCATGGGAGAAAGAATGGTTTCTTATTCGAATATAGCTCCATAGGAATGCATTGGCTGGTGGGTGGCACAGTGGTGCCATGTTTTGGTGGAAACGTTGCTTGGTTCAGGCTAATTCCTTATGGATCGTATATGGTGACGCGGTATACTTGAAAAACAAAATACATATTTGTGAACCAATGTGATTTTCCTATAAGGGAACTGCAATTGCCTATTCAAACATAACTGCATAGGAATACATTGAGATGAGGACACCCCGTTTGGTGCCACCTGCGTGAGAAATTTTGCTCGGCTCATGGAATTGACATATAGGTTGTGTAGAGGGGTGCTCTCTTTATTAGGATCAGTATGAAAATGGGTGAGCCAAGTTGATCTTCATGGGAGAAAGGATGGTTACTTATTCATCTATAGCTCCATAGAAATGCATTGGCTTGAAAGTGGCACAGTGGGCACAGGTGGAAACGTTGCTTGGCTCAGGCTAAATCCTTATGGAGCTTGTAGGGGGATGTGGTCTGTTTGAAAAACAAAATAAATGTTTGTGAGCCTATGTGTTTTTTCCAGTAAGAGAATCTCAATTACTTATTTGCATGAAACTATATAGGAATGCATTGAGTAGGGGCACTCCGTTTGGTGCTATCTGTTGTGACAAATTTTGATCGGCGCAGGGAAATCACATATCGGTAGCATAGACTGGTGCTCCCTTTGCTAGGATAAAGATGAAAATTAGTGAGCCAGGTTGATTTTCATGTGAGAAAGGACGGTTTCTTATTCGCATATAGCTCCATAGGAATGTGTTGGCTAGTGGGTGGCACAGTGGCCCCATGTTTTGGTGGAAATGTTGCTTGGCTCAGGCTAAATCATTTTGAATCTTATAGGGTGATGCAGTATGCTTGAAAAACAAAATACATATTTGTGAGCCAATGTGATTTTCCTATATGGGAACTGCAATTGCCTGTTCAGACATAACTGCATAGGATTGCATTGAGGTGAGGGCACCCCGTTTGCTGCCACTTGTTGTGACAAATTTTGCTTGGCTCAGGCAATTTACATATAGGTAGTGTAGATGCGTGCTCTCTTTATTAGGATCAGTATGAAAATGGGTGAGCAAAGTTGACCTTCATGAGAGAAAGGATGGCTACTTATTCGTCTATAACTCCATAGGAACGCATTGGCTTGAAACTGGCACAGAGGGCACAGGTGGAAACTTTGCTTGGCTCAGGCTAAATCCTTATGCAGGTTGTAGGGGGATGTGGTGTGTTTGAAAAACAAAATACATGTTTGTGAGCCAGTGTGTTTTTTCTATAAGAGAACCACAATTACTTATTCGCATGTAACTATATAGGAATGCATTGAGGTGAGAGCAACTAGTTTGGTGCCACCTGTTGTGACAAATTTTGATTGTCTCCGGCAATTTACAAATCGGAAGTGTAGAGGGGAGATTCCTTTATTAGGATCAATATGAAAATTGGTGAGCCAAGTTGATCTTCATGGGAGAAAGGATGGTTTCTTATTCGAACATAGCTCCCTAGGAATGTATTGGCTGGTGGGTGGCACAGTGGTGCCATGTTTTGGTGGAAACGTTGCTTAGTTCAGGCTAATTCCTTATGGATCGTATAAGGTGACGCGGTATGCTTGAAAAACAAAATACATATTTGTGAACCAATGTGATTTTCCTATAAGGGAACTGCAATTGTCAATTCAGACATAACTGCATAGGAATACATTGAGGTGAGGGCACCCCATTTGGTGCCACCTGTTGTGTCAAATTTTGATCGGCTCATGCAAATCACATATCGGAAGTGTAGACGGGTGCTCCCTTTTCTAGGATGAAGATGAAAATTGGTGAGCCAAGTTGATCTTCATGGGAGAAAGGATGGTTTCTTATTCACCTATAGCTCCATAGGAATGTATTGGCTGGTGGGTGGCACAGTGGGCCCATGTTTTAGTGGAAATGTTGCTTGGCTCAGACTAAATCCTTATGGACCTAGTAGGGGATGTGGTGTGTTTAAGAAAAAAATACATATTTGTGAGCCTATATGATTTTCCTATAAGTGAACTGCAATTGCCTATTCAGACATAACTGTGTAGGAAAACATTGAGGTGAGGGCACCCCGTTTGGTGCCACCTGTTATGAGAAATTTTGCTTGGCTCAGGTAATTTACATTGAGGTAGTGTAGAGGGGAGCTTCCTTTATTATGATCAATATGAAAATTGGTGAGCCAAGTTGATCTTCATGGGAGAAAGGATGGTGTCTTATTCACATATAGATCTTTAGGAATGTTTTGGCTGGTGGGTGGCAGAGTGGGCCCATGTTTAGGTGGAAATGTTCGTTTGCTCAGGCTAAATCCTTATGGACCTAGTAGGGGATGTGGTGTGTTTGAAAAACATAATACATATTTGTGAGCCAATATGTTTTTCCGATAAGAGAACCACAATTACTTATTCGGATGTAAATCAATAGAAATGCATTGAGGCGAGGGCAACCAGTTTGGTGCCACCTGTTGTGACCAATTTTGCTCAGCTCAGGCAATTTACATATAGGTAGTGTAGACTGGAGCTCCCTTTGTTAGGATCAATATGAACATTGATGAGCCAAGTTGATCTTGATGAGAGAAAGAATGGTTAATTATTAGTCTATAACTCCATATGAATGCATTGGCTTGAGGGTGGCAAAGTGGGCACAGGTGGTAACATTGCTTGGCTCAGTGTAAGTCCTTATGGAGCTTGTAGGGGCATGTATTGTTTTCAAAATGATTGTGATCCAATGTGAATTTCCTATAGGGAAAGTATAATTACTTATTAGAATATAACTGCTTAGGGATGCTTTGAGGTCAAGTCGACCCATTTGGTGCCACAAATTATGATCAGCTGAGACAACTTACATACAGGAACTGTAAAGGAGTGCTCCATTGCTTAAATTTTGATGGTGGCAAAGTTTTCCTATGTTTTGGTGGAAAAGTCGCTAGTGTCAGACTAAATCCTAATAGACGTAATATTGGTATGTGTCGTATTTGAAAAACAACATATTCACTGTGTGCCAATGCAGAGTCCCATAAAATGGAGTTAGCTGAATTATTTATGGTTGTATTTTATATAAAATGTTGCCTACAAATAAAATGCTGGCCGCTAACTTCAACCAGCGAATAAGATGCTGGCCGAATAAGAAGCTAACTTCAGCCTCGTCTTTGCTCCTGAAAGTGGTTACACGCTCTCATTTGGGTTGCTTTAAAGAAGACTTGGCATTTTGTTTTTTTGTTTTTAGAGTTTTATATAGCACGAACTAGACCCGAAGGTATCAGAGCGCTTTACATGAGCACCAGTTTCGTTACAGATGGACCATTCATTTTTGTTAGGCACGGGGAGATTAAGTGATATGCCCAGAATCACAGGATGTTGAGCGTTATTGCTGAGACTCGAACCCGGTTCCCTAGCTTCGAGGTCAACCGCTCTAGCAATAAGGCTACATACTCTCACCTATTAAATTCGATTTTTCTTCCTAAATGGGTTTTTTTTTAAACTCGAAAACGCCTCCATACTTGTGTTGATGTTGCATAAAGGGCAATTTTGTATGCAAATGTGACTTTGCACTTAAATGGGAGTTTTCATCTAGTGTGGGTTTGCACCTAAATGTGATTTTTGCTTCAAAAAGGGTTTCAAATATTGATTTTGATTATACACCAACTGCAACTTTTTACCTAAGTGTAATTTTTATTCCTACAAGTATTTTCACACTCTTGTTGATGTTGCCCCAAAAGTAAATTTGCATCTTAATATGTTTTTGCTCTTAAATAAGACGTGTGCTCCTAAAGGTGTTTCATGCTCATGACATAGCACAAAGTATATTTTTGTACCTGAATGTGATTTTGCACTGAAATGTGATTTTCCATTATAATGTGTTCTCAACCTAAATGTAATTTGTACTCACGATATTGTTTCCATATAGCTGCTCATTTTGTTCTTTCACTCTATGGATGATTTTGCACTTTAAATTGAATTTTACATGTACATGCGATTTTTGTACATATAAGAAATTCAGTAATTAGTTGCGAAGGTTGTGAATACTTCACAAGCAATACGTCCACAACTTTCTCTTTACTGGGAACCAAGTACCCCATAGTAGCACTTGACTCTCTCCGGGTAATGAAGCAGAGTAGTCCAAGGCATACTCAGGGGAGGTGGTGTGGGATACTACATCAGATCAATGGTACGCAACAAGCAACAGTCAATAAATCATTGTCAAGTTAGTGCTTTTTCTTATAAAAAGGAAAAGTACTTATTATGCAATCACTACTACTAGATCTACCAATAGATTACTAGATAGAATACTACACATTATTACAAATGCATGCTGTATTTGAAACTGGCTCGGCGACTCGTTGTGTGTTGGATTGAAATTACGGGTTGCTCCATACGCGTTCATGCCGATGCCGCCCTGCAGTGTTGTGGGCTCCCATCCTTGGAGATTTTGTATGGATTTGAATTGGGGAGCATGACCCACTTACCTTTCCGCCAATAAAAGGATTATCCCGAGATGCCTGAGTGGAAGGTGAGAAAGGGATAGAAGAGGATTTTACTCCAGGGGCGTAACACAGGCCCCCGCAGTGCGGGGGAGTGGGGGGGGCCCCAACCTTCAGGGGGCCCCCTCAGCACCGCACTTCGGCCGGAGAGCTCCAGATTGAGTCTGGAGGGGGCCCCTCCACGTACCCTGCAGGGGGGCCCCCTCAAGCTTCGTTACGCCACTGTTTTACTCTCAACATTTTCGGACTGCCTGCGATACAAAGACATTGTTTACTATGTTGGCACATCATATGGAGGTAGGTTGGCACGCAAGAATTTAAAGGGACACATTAAGTTGCTGTTGCACTTCGTATTGATGACAATTTTGTGAATTACATGCAGTGATGTGAATGCTATTTGGCTGCATTGTTAAGTTGTGCTGCAAATAGAAAATACTCTTGACAACACCAAACAAGTGCATTCTGGTATGAGTAGGACATTGGAATCCTGACTCACATGACAGCAAAAGGTTTAAAAGCATGAAAAAACACATAGTCACTTTACTTGCTAACCGCTCTTCACCTGTGAACAAGGCATCCTAAGAAGCTGAAACGGGTAAGGACTAATGAGCGTGCTGCCAAGCATATTGAGGAATAAACGCATGGTGTCTTTGAAACTGGGCTCGACGACTCGTTGTTCGTTGGATTATTACAAATACATACAATTAGGTAGATGGAAATACCATTGGTGACATCCTCAGAATCGCTTACACCTTCAGCAAGCCCTGAACCCATATTCAAAATCTCACCACCTAAATTAGGTACAATATAAGGGAGTGTCATTATCAATAAGGTGTCCATGTTAGTAAAAGCTGGAACACATTATATTTCACAATTGAAGTCAATGGGGATAAAACCTATATTCAATAGCATTTATTGTAATATAAACCTTTGGTGTGTCAATCATTATCATTATCAATTAAGGATTGTGTTCAATAACATATATGTCCCAGAATCGTATTTCTACTCTACCCATGCTGCACTGCAGATTTAGGATCAACCAACAGGAATCCCCACACTACAAAACTTATAAACAGAAGTTCCAGTTCCAGAAGTGCTTAAAACAACATAAGATGTGTCCTGGGGTCAGGGATTCAATCCCCTGGGATCCATTTTCAAGGAACAACTTTTGGGGCTACTGACACTCCCTGCAGCCCCAAATGCCATTTAAACCATTGTTGGTGCCCCTGCCCAAACTTGGGACACCACAAAAGGAGGACCAACAGGCAAACTTCTATCCCTTTCAGGGGCTTACGGAGCACTCCAGGGCCTGAAGCCTTGAATATTATATTAGCAGCTCTGCCACTCCAAAAAAGGCTTTTCATTTTGATCTTTTTTGTCAGGAGCAGCCTTGCATTTTTTTCTTTCCATTTGGGTGCCCAGGTCCCAATGGGGACACCCACGTGTCCTTTATGTTGAGGGCTTCTGGGGTGGCTCAATGCCCCCCGCAGCTGCACTCCTTGCAGGCTGGCAGTGTGCTCCTGTTCCCCCCAGATACCGGGAATGGGACGTGAAGATGCACACTGTCTTGCTCCTGGGGCTATGGGCTGCGCCATGTGCACCCTAGCTCTTAGTCTTCTGTTCTGGGGGCAGGATTCCCAGGGACAATTGGAGTTGCATTGGGCAATGGGGAATGTGGTCCCTGGGGTCAAGGATGGCCCTCCATGGGGGGGAGGGCATGTATGCCCCTTTCCCAGGGCAAGAAGATGCGCTGACTCCCAGGGGCTTGGTTCTCCCCGGAGGAAGTTGTAGGAGTTGTAGGGAGTGCTACTCACTCTGTTCGCTGCCCCGTCCCCCTGAAGGAATAGATATGCTTTAAATGTCATTTCCTTTGGCTCCACAGGACCAATTTACTCCACTTTGGCATTGTTTTGCTCCTGATGGCCAGCTCTAGCCATCAGGAGGATTTTCTTCATGTCTCCTGGCCTTTGCATATTACTTTTTATAGGGGATCTTCATTTTGCTGCCCTCTTGCTAGACCTTTTCTCTGCCTGGGCTCCTGCTTGAGGAGCATCTTCCACAGCCCCTCCAAAGCCAGCAAGCTGAACACCCCCAGGTCCCACAGCCCCCTAGCTACTTGCAGAGGACCTTTGTGTCAACCGAGTCAAGAGTCAGTCCACAGAGGCTCATCAGGTCCATTCCGCCAGCTGTTCCTCAGAGGGAATAAAGGGACCAGGGCCACTGACCCTAGAGCAGAGGTCTTCAAACGTTTTTACTCTGAGCCCCCCTAAGCAAAATGTTTTGAGGTCGGGCCCTCCTCCAAAACTTAAGGGCAAGGATTGGGGGAGCGGGAGGGACATGGCTGTGTGTAGGGAGCGGGCAGATGAGATGATTTCTGTAATACTTTTTCTACAGCTTATGAACTACACTAAATATGAGACTTATACAACAGCAAATGCATCAAACAAAAACAGATATTATCCCAAACAAACTGCTCCCCATAATTAGGGTGTTGTGAGCCCCTCACACTCTTTGACCCCAATCCAACTGCACCTGCTGCACTAATGATAACTGCAGTCCTGAGTAGCAGGCTATCTCCGCTGCATCTTTTACCTCTTCCCCACCATGACAGATCATCACCTCAGTCCTAATGCTTGAAAGGAAAATAAGCTCTGATGCCCCTTTTTAGGTCTCGCCTGGCGTTAGCAGTGCGCATGCGTTGCTCTCACCATGCGAGGGCCTTTTGGAATCAATACGGATTCCAGATGTGCACGCGGACGGACAGAAGATGTGCACGCGGGGACTGGATGCTTTACTCGCGGCGTGACACTCTGGGGACTTTTTTTTGGGGCTCGGCAAACTGTATTTTTCAATATTTGATGCTTTTAATAAGCAGCGCGGCATGCTGCGCTGCTTACTAAAAGCATCAAATATTGAAAAAAAAGAGTCGGCAATCTTTGATTGTGCTCGTGCATGTGGATGGAGATGACGTGTGTTTACTACAGGGACCTTTTAGTGTTTGCATCCATTTTCAGTGGGCGTGGTCAGCTGTAACACAGCTCAGTGCAGGGCATTTACTGTCACAACAGCACATTGATATCAGGTTATATTCCTACCTCTCCCTGCAGCAGCTGTACAGCTTAGATGCGATCTTGGGCACAACCCTGCACACAGCATGGCTCCAAACCAGATAGTTGGCTTTTAACCTCAAGAGCACATCTTTATTGTATCACTAATCTACAGATCAACCATCCAGAAGTTAATGTAAATGCCCACGCCCACGTGTGCCTAACATGGCATCAAAGTTGTCCCCAAACTTAACAGCTACGTAAACCAAGAGATGAACTAACATGCATCCTCTCAGATCAGAGTCCTTCGAGAGACACACACACCATACACTCTCTGCCATCTCTTTCAGACCCTCAGTGTCTCGTGGTATCTCTTTGAGACTCCTCTCTCTTCCCGTGTCTCTTTGAGACCCCCCTCCCCCCCCCTCTCCCGTCTCTGCTGGTATCTAAGACTCCACTCTCTTCCAATGTCTCTTCCGGACCCCCAGTCTCTGGTGGCATCTCTTCGAGACTCCACTCTCCAATGTCACTTTCAGACTACAAGCCTCATTTGGCATTTTCCAGACCCTCAGTCTCTAATGGTATCTCTTTCAGACCCTCAGTCTCTCGTGGCATCTCTTTGGGACTTTGGGACTCCACTCCCTTCCAGTTTCTTCCTCTGAATCACAGTCTCTCCTAGCATCTGTTATAAACCGTCATTTTCTGTTGCTATTTCTTCCAGACTCCGAGTCTGACATCTCGTCCGTATGCCCGATCTCTGTCACCCAAATAAATGCACAGTCTTTGCAGCTACTCCCTCTCGGTCCTTGCTAGCATCTCTGCCAGACTCCCTTTCAGACACCTGGGCCTTATCTGCCCGAACACGGAGGACAACTCGTGTTCTCAAAGGTTCTCCCTTCCCTCCTCCACCCCATCATCCCAAACACTAGTCTAGGACTGGTCTCAACGGTTCCACGTTGGAGATAACGCGCCTTTAGCCTCCAGCTTCCCCACTCGTCCACGTGTGATCCCTGGCACACCTCTGTATGCTGTTCGTGGCTTGCATTTTTCACATCCTATAAAAATTGGGCACGGAGTTCACATCCCCTCTTCGCCAGCCTCTCGGATGTCCTCCTGCATTTTAATTCCCTGAATTGGGAGGGTGGGAGGGAGGCCAGCGGTGTTACCGCCGCTGGGCGTGTGCATATTATACTTGGACAGCGCAGACACATGAATAAAACAAGCATTGAAAATGCAATAGGTCTTGCCTTTGATTAAGTTAAAGCCATTTGCTTTGCTAATGGTATTGTATAGCAAAGCAAATGGCTTTAACTTAATGAAAGGCGAGACCTATTGCATTTTTAATGCTTGTTTAAAGGTAGACAGTCATAACTGTGATGCAGTGGGCCCCTCAAATCCTTGGGCCCCAGTCCTGCTGCATCTGCTTCCTGAATGATAACCAGCAGTTGCCACTTACACACTTGACAGCAGTACCAGCTTCACTGATGAATGTCCCTTTAAATAGAAAAACACTTATATTGTCCCCTTCTGTGGTGTACCTCTCTGAAGAAGCTGTCTCTGGCCATTTGTAAACATAACAGGCATTGGAAATGCAATAGGTCTCGCAATTGTTTGTTTTTGAGCTATTGGCATTGTAAATGCAACATTAACACTGTTAATGGTGAAGCCTTTAAAACATGCAGTGTAAATAAAATCAATTAACAGGATTACTGTAGACATGGCGTTATGCATAAGTTATAATGCACCAGGTGTGTATGTGGCTTGCTGGCGTAGTAAGATGGGAGGAGGTTTGAAGGAGTTATGTAAGTGAACACAGCGGTTCCCGTTTAAGAAAGATAGCGTGGCACTCTTGTGAATGAGGCTACAAATGGTTGGAGTATTTTTTTTTTACAAGTAACTTTAAAAAAGCATAATTATTTATACGAAAAGTGCTGTTGTGGCTGTAGGTGTTAGTGCGAGTGCTATAAGGCTGCGTATTCGCACTGTAGCTGTGTGGGTTGTGTGTGTATTATTTTTAATTAAAAGGACTGGGTGTGAGGGTCCCTGGGCAGCTGTGCTCTAGAGCTTTGGTGATGTTGTGAGGCACGCTATACAAACGTAGATGTACATTTACACGTTGTGCACTAATATATTAATGTGTATGTCTGTGCGAACACGAGGCCGTGCCTGTGGTAATAAGTGCTGACATGGTTGAAAATAAAAACCATGCTTTTGAAGTAAATACTTGAAATAGTATTAGAGCGCTTTATAAAAGCAGCATTTTTATTATTGAAGCTGAATTTATGTTACTGTTAGGCATGTGAAAAGTAAGTGATTTGATCAGAATAACACCATAATGAAGTGAAGCTAAAGGGTGAACCTTGTCCCTTGTGTGAAAGTTGGCAGGTGTAGCTCTCTCAGGCCACATTGTTTTTAATGTACAGCTAAAACATTGTGATGATATTGAAGCGCTTTACAAGAACACTAGTTACATTACAGAAGGACATATTAATCTATTTGCAGACATTAAAACAAATGGTGTTTTGGCCAGAATTAGGGGATATTAAATGTACGTCAAGACTAGAACCTTGCTCCTCGGCATTAAAGTTGATAGAGCTTACTATTACGCCACATGCTAAAGTAACTACATAGCGCAACGTTTACAAGTTCAATGGGGAAGCCTTTAAAGCATGCAGTTTAAATTCATCCGACAAACAGTTTCTATTAAAAGGACGGACTGTAAGGGCCCCTGAACAGCTGTACTGTACATCTTTGATGATGTTGTGAGGCACGCTACCTAAACTTATATGCATAGTTATCATGTTTCCACTAATATATACATATGTGTGTGTATGTGAACATGTTGGTGTTTCCGTGGGGATGTGAGTGTAATTGTTGCATGTAATTGTATTTTGGTGCCTATGTATGTATGTTGGCAGTGGAGATTTGAGGGGCTGTGTTTGTGAAAGCTGCTTTTGCATTTAAAGCGATTACCTACCTGAGTGTGCTTTTCCATCGAGGGGTAACTCTTTTCTTGGCAAATAATGTGGTCGGTCCGGCCACGGATTAGCACCACCGCATGACCCGAGCGGGTCCGTTGCTGCTTATGTGGACAGTAAATACGGAGCAGGAGGCGCTCTGGTGATTGCGAGAGCAGTTTTATGAGACACTGTGTTTCCCCTGGAAATAACTTTATTAATGTTTGTAACGGCGGCGACCCACTTGGGGTTTATGGCACTACCAGTCCCATAATGCAATGAGACTGCTCACCTGAGTAATCATGGAAATAAAAGAAGGGGATGTACTGGTGATGTTCTGTTTGCCGTTATTCAAATAAAGGCTGCCCATGAAGAAGGGTGTGGTGCCCGAAACGCGTTGGCAGTGGAGATTTGAGGGGCTGTGTTTGTGAAAGCTGCTTTTGCATTTGAAGCGATTACCTACCTGAGTGTGCTTTTCCATCGAGGGGCAACTCTTTTCTTGGCGTATAAATATATGTGTGTATGTTTGTGTGGGGGGTGTTGTTAGTGTTGGTGTAGATGCTCCAATTTGTGTGTGTGTATATATTGTGAGTGAATCGGAACATGTGTGTATTTTTCCCTTCAGAGAGCATGTTACATGTTCCAAAAAACATCTCCATTATTTGTAGAATTTCCGAGGCAAACGCCTTTATAAGAGGGTGGAACTGATAATGGTATCATATGTGCAGTGTGGCCGTGTAGCGCCGTGGGTTGAGGGCAGAGAGCCCAGAAACCATAGTAGCGCGAGTATGGTATACACTATACAGTAAGAAATGCTAACAGTGCTGCAGCCGCCATTGGGGTGAAAAAGAATTGAAAGAATGTGAACAGGTAATCACTGTGTAAGTGTATTCCTTTGTAAAGCACCTTCATCTATACCACAACGTTCCACATCACCCATGCTTTGTAGGCAGTGGTAGCCTGCGTGTTTCTGTATGCAGCGCTGGGTGTAGTAACCTTATGCTTGAAGCATGTATTTGCCAAATTATGCTGAAATGGAATTCCTCCACTGTTTACAAGGAATATGGGCGTGGCATCTAAAAAGTCCCTATACATTAAAATTTTTTAGCAAGCCCTTATAAACGATGTAGACACATATAATAGTAAAAGGAATAAAAAACAAACATTCTGAGCATAATTAAAGCGAATCAAAATGTTATAGACAGTGGCCACACTCGTATTATTAATGTTAAAAACTGGTATCTATTAATCCTGCAGACTGCGTTATCAAATGAATAATCGGGTGCCTTGTGCACCGTTGAGTGTATAAACCGTGGAGCAAGACAAGTGCTTAATATTTTAAGCAGACTAAAAGCAGTGTGATAGGCTCTGCATGTTGTTACATTGGCAGCAGTTGAATATGTTACTGGGAGAATTGCCTTATTTTGGGTTGCAGTTATAATTAGGAGCACGTCTTATTATTGGGGTTAATATATAAACAGTTGCTCTGTACATATTTTGTTTGTGAATGTTGCCATGCACTTAAGTGTACTGTGCGTTTAAGAAACAGTGTAGCGGAGAGTGTTTCTATTTGTGAAAGTACCCAATAGTGAAAGTATGAAAGTGCAGGTGATTTCTTTTTAAAGGTGTTATACGAATACACTCTCTTACAGTGATACCACTTTTTTTTAAACAGTTTTTGTGCATGCATTGTGGTGTTTTTTTTATTTTTCATTTTGAATAGTTTAAATGTGATGTTTTAAGATTACCCAATAAAGCGTTTGTGTAAGATGCCTAAAGAAAGCAGCTTGTATTTAAAGCACACTTTTTTTCATTCCGAAAAGAAAACGGTAAGGTGTGTCAGAAAGTCTGGATTGGCAAAGCAGTTGTGAATGGTTTCACAATCTGCTGTGAAAAGAAACAGAACTCCTCTAATAAACGGAAACAGGGCCTTGTAGGTAAGATCCTGGTCAGTGTTGCTGTATCATATGGTACCTTTTCACTGCAATCTGTTTGAAATGCGTTCGCACCTTGTTTTCAGAAGAAGAGATAATGGTGCGCCTAGAAATCTGCGCCTAGAAATCTGAAGAGGTGTGAAAACGCTGAATACTGGCTAAACGTGTTTAATTAGAAAACTGGGAACAAATGATTGAATGCATTTTGTAAATAATTATTTGTTCCAAACACCAAAACTGCAGAAACACTTATAGGAACACGACCGAGAAGCAACATTTAAATGCCTTTTAAAAGTTATGTATTTATTTTATGTGACTTAAAAATAAACACTAACACTATAGAAAAAGATCAGTTGTGGGTGTAGGTGTTAGCGCGAGAGCTCTTAGTCAGCGTTCTCGGACTGTAGCTGTGTGGGCTGTGTGTGTACTATTTTTAATTAAAAGGAGTGGGTGTGAGGGCCCCTGGGAAGATGTGCTTTAGAGCTTTTGTGATGTTGTGAGGCACGATATATAAACGTACATGCACATTTACACGCTGTGCACTAGTAAATAAATCTCTGTGTAAAAATGGGGCCATGCCTATGCTAAGTATTTAAATTGCTAAAAATAGGAACCATGCTCTTAAAGTAAAAACGTCCGATAGTATGAGTGCTTTAGAGAAGCATCAGTGAGATTATTAAAGGAAATGTTTTGTAACTGTTAGGCGCATAAAAATTATGTTTCTGACTAGAATTACACCACATGTAAGTGATGCCAGCAGGTGAACCTCATTCCCCAGCTTGAAAGTTGGCCCTGTAGCTGTGACACCAGATTATTTGAATAGATCGCAAATGTTTTGGAGCCCTTTACAGGCCACTATTTGTAGAACACAAGGATATACTTTTTTGCGTGGACAGTTCGGAAAATGCAGTGCTTTGTACAGGAGAATTGGCCTTATGCGTACCTTATAGTGCCCCATGTGTTTGTGCGGCTCCCTGACAAGTGAACACAGCAGGTACCTTTTTAAAAATAGCACCACGGCCCTATTATAAATAGAGCTAAAAATGGTCAGAGAAAGTTTTTTTTGTGAAGCACCCGGTATTTCGTGCGCTTAGAGCTGTAGATTGGTAAACAATGTGAACTATGCCGTTTAAGTAAGGGCGGCAATTAGTAACATCCTAAAATAAAACATTTTTCTATTGTTAGTCATAAATAAAGAAATGTATCCACAATACAGAATATGTAGGTAATAATGCTAATAAGTCAACCTTGCTCAACAGCTCCAAATTGTATTGTAAACATAAGGTGATTTTTTACTTTCCCCACAATTACTGGATGTTACGTTCACGTCAAGACTAGAACCTTGTTTCCCAGCACCAAAGTACATAAAGGTTGCCATTATGCCACATCCTCTTCAGTGCGTGCTAGTGGACATCTCCTGTATATGGCATCTACGGAAACAAAACATTGCGGCAAAACAAACAAACGTTGACATACTTTGGTGTACTACAAAAAATAATTAATAGCAAAACAAATGAACGTTAACATACTTTTTCAAGGTTACTTTTTTAATTTGTGTCCAAATAAGGCAATTAGTAACGACATAAAAAGTCTTTTTTTTTTTTTTTAGTTAGTCGGAAAAAAAGAAAAAAAAAAGAACACAAGGCACAATATTTAGGTAATGCCAAGAAGTGAACTTTGTTCCCCAGCTCAAATTTTGTTTGTAAACATAAGGCGATTCAAAAATTTGCAGAGAATTACTGGATGTTACGTTAACATCAAGCCTGGAACCTTGATCCCCAGCACCAAAGAACATACATTTTGCCGTTATGCCACATCCTCTGCACTGTGTGGAACTGGACATCTCCTCTACATGGCATCTACGAAAGCAAAACATTACGGCAAAACAAACAAATTGATATATTTTTGCGGGAAAAAAAAAAAGATTACAGCTAAACAACAAATCGTTAAAAAACGGAAACAGAACATTATGGGAAAACAAACAACCGTTAAAATACTTTTAAAGACAGAACATTCCGGCAAAACAAACTAAGATTAATATAATTTTGTGGACAGAAACAAAACATACAGCTAAACAACAAAACGTTAAAAGAAGGAACAGACAGAAACAAAACATTACAGCTAAACATCGAACATTAAAAGACGGAAACCAAACATTACGGGAAAACAAACAAACATTCAAATACTTTTGCAAGGTTAATTTTTTCCCGTCACATAAACCACAAACACAAGAAATAAGAAGGATGGTATAAATGCTTTTTCCCCTACCATAAAGTATTGTTTCAATGCCTTTTTAAACAAAATAACACAAAAAAAGAAGTTCCAAATACAAATGCTATAAACCTAACTCATGTAGTAACACTGTAATTACTCGCTGCTCTCTGGGAGGAGCAACACTAAAAGAGGCATGACAAATGGATACCTTTAACAAATCGGAATGCAAAATGTATGAGTCAAAATGCAAGCAGCCAATAGCAAGAAGATAACATCACTGCAAGCCCACTGAGTCATTACAGTAGGTCTCGAAGAGACAGCGCATGTGCTGCCTAGCTCAACCTAAAAATGAGTCTCCATACAGTGCTCCCTATTTTGGGCCTTCTATTTGACAATATCTATGAATCTCGCTCCTTTCCTCTGTCTCCTATACCATTACTGCGAGACCCCAGGGATCGAGAGGATTAGGGCTCTGCATCTGAAGGCAACCCTGCTGGCCTTCTACCTGCCACCCCATGGACTCCCCTTTCACAAAAAACTGCCCCTGAATGGTTAATACTGACTTTGAGGTGCCTCTGCCTGAAAGCGAAGGGTGTGGTGGTAGTGCAGAAAGTTAAAAAAGAAACCAGCCTTCTTACCAGCCATTAATTGATTGAGTCACTTAAAGCCAGGACCACTGGAATTATGAGTTTCTGCAGCAGCAGCATTTTCCACATAATTATCATCATCATCATAAAAACTTTATTTCGATCATATAGATCTTAAAAAGTACATAGCACCTCATAAAAATAATACAGTAAAGGATGTAAGAGTCATAAAATACAATATATACAATAAAAGTATAAGAGTAGGTCATACAATGCATTTGGCACGCTTAATCCAAAGAGCATACCAGAATTTGTCAAGGGGAAAAACAATTATCCTGCTTGTATCAGTAGACAAGATTCTTGGCACCTCCAGATAGTGACCGGGACCGACCAATCTGCACAATGGGATAATCCACTTGGCCCTCAGGGTTTGGTAATAGGTGCAAAAAAAGAGCAAGTGGACTATAGATTCTGCACTTAGTTTGCAAGATGGGCAGAGGCTCTCCGAGGAAGCATTACGGCTCCATTTACTGCAAAACAGTTTGGTTGGCAGAGTCTTATAGCAAAATTGCACAAATAATTTGCTTGCCAGAGGAGGCACGATTTCATCAATGGTTTATTCATAACTTGCGGTGGGCTTAAAATCTAAAAAATCCCTGGTCAAGGTGCCCACCAGATTAGGTGTTTCCTTCTCCATGGTTGTTTCCCAATAGATCGATTTGACCCTTGCCTTTGGTATTAAGGATATGCTTTTCGGGTTTGACCAATAAGACTCCAGCCCAGGGGATCAAAGTTACCTGGGGATGGTGCAAAAGGGTAGCCAATGCTGCTCTATATGAAACTAGCTCTTCAATGGACCACAGGCGATGCCAGAACATTAGTGATTTATAATCAAGCTTGTGAGCCAGTTTTCTATGGACAAAGTCCAGGTATGAAGGGGTCAAAGGTGTGCTAGGGGGTAAGTTTAAAATAGATCTTAAAATGCTATTTTCTACAGCGATAAGACAATTTGTATTCCCACTACCCCATAGTTCCGCCCCACATAGAGCCCCCCCGGAGTTTTAACGTTATAAGTTTGTAGTGCGGGAGCCACTTTCCTGGACACCATTTTTTCTGTATTTTGGAAATATGGGCAGTCTGCTGGATTAACATCAACTTTACTTTGTCAATATGGGGTGCCCAATTTAGGCTAGGTGTGAGGCAGATACCCAAGTAGTCGAAAGCTGATAGTTGCTCCAAAGTGGTGCTTCCTACAAACAGACTTTTTTTATTAGGTTTAGCGTTTCATTTGGAAAAACCATATATTTGGTTTTGGCATCATTTAACACCAAACCCCGCTCGTTACAGAATCGTAAAAAAGTCATTCAGCAAAATTAGTAGAGAATCGGCTGCAAAAATGAGCGCTGGAACTCTTTTCCCACCTATTTTGGGGGCATCACACCCATCGCTATCCAGAAAAACAACAATCCCATTGATAAAAAGTGAGAAGAGGGTGGGCGCGAGCACACACCCCTGCCTCACACCACGTTTGATTGGGAATTTCTTTGTTAGTTTATTGTTCGTACCCCATCTTACTTGAGCTGCCTTTGATGTATGCAATCTAATTAAGATATCCAGGAGGTTGTGTGGTAAGCCCATCTCTTTCAACACTCTCCAGAGAGTGGCACGTGGAACTAGGTCGAATGCAGACCACGGGTCAACAAAGGCCACATATAATTTCCCACCTTTAATAGTCACTTCCTTCCAATATAGACAGAGGAAGCAAAAAGCCTGGTCACCCGTGTTAATATTAGCACGGAAACCAGTTTGGGTAGTCGCTTAAGCTACTGGACTCCGTGATCCAATCCTGGATTTTCGCCAGGACCTGCTTGCAAAAAACCTTCTGGAGAGAGTCAATAAGACTAGGCCTGGGTGGTGAACTCCGCTCCGCTAGCGGAGTTTGCGGAGTTTTCCGCACTCTGCGTTACGCGGAGTTCCCAAAAACTCCGCTTCGCACAACGGAGCAGAGTTTTTTCCCTCGGTCGCGTTCACCAACGTCAAGTTGGCGAGCGCGAGCGAGGAAAATCCACCTCCCGGCGAGATTTTTCCTCGTTCGCGATCATCAACATCAAGTTGGCGAGCGCGAGCGTGGAAAATAAACATCCCACCGAAATTTCTCAATGCGGGGGGGGTCGGGTTTCTTATTGCGAGTGGTCGCGTATGCTCGCGACTGCTCACGTTGAGAAACTGCCCGTTCGCGTTGAGAAAGCTGCTGCTCGAGTAAAAATCTACTCGAGCGGCAGAAAGGAAAGCAGCGCTCGCTTGCGCTGTGCATGGTGCCGTTCGCGATGATTGCACAGTGCGGACAAGCGTCCGGCACTGAAAATCACTGCGAATGGCATTTTTCTATCGCACTCCGCCGCTTGCAGAGCTCCGCGTAGCACGGCGGAGTTTTCTTTCCACTTCACGGAGTTTCGCGTAGCGCAACTCCGCGAACTCCGCTCAGGGTTAAATAAGACTTATGGGTCTATAGCTAGCAGGTTCAGCTCTATCGTCCTTCTTGTAAATTGGCACTATTTCAGCTAGTTTTCACAATGGTGGAATATCCATACCCAATGTGATGGCATTCGTTAACATGTTAATGTACAAACCCCAGACAGTTGGATCCTCCCTGTACAGATCATTTAAGATTTTATCAGGGCTGGGAGCTCTAGCAGGGACACATGAATGAAATGATGTTTGGGTTTATTCCAGAGAGAAAACTAAAACATCTTCTGCTCCTAAAGAGCCTAGCCCCCCTGCTTTCTGTAGGGTCTTCTACCTCTAAATTGTCCACTGCATAGAGGCATTCAAAATGAGAGACCCATTCGTCAGGCTGTATGGTGAACTCCAATGTAGTCCTATTACCGTTGAGCCATTGGGCCGACGTTTTCCAAAAGGTCTTGGCATCTCTGACTGTTAATGCCCTGTGTAGTGATGACCATAGGGAATCTTCCCAATTTCTCTTGGCTAACTCTATAGCTTGTCTATATCTAGCTCTGCAAGCAACTATCTCAGGGTGCATGTTAGATTTTACAACCCGTACCAGACCCCCTTGGATTTCCTACATTCCTGATTATACCACACTGCATGTGGGTCACTTTTCGGCTGTTGCTTTTTTTAATCCAAAATATGGTCCATACACGATTTGCCCAACAGTTCTCTGATCTCGTTGTATAGGAGTTCGTGGCAGATGCCCAGTTCCTTCGAAACTACGTCTTTGGGTTTTTTGGCCAACTCTTCCACCACCAGACAAACTTTGCCTTTGGCTGTTTCCAAGGTCCTGGGGTTGTCCCTCACCCAGTTCCATCTGATTGTCTTCTGGTTATTAGAGATAGATAGGTCACCCAAATCAGGCCTGCTCTTGATACCTAGTTCGGGTTCACCCTGGATTTTAAGGGTAAGAACAAGGGCATTGCGGTCACTGTCTATTCTTTTGGCTACTGGCATATGGTAGACAGAAGGCCAAAGATCATTAGCAACTAGACAATAATCAATTCTGCTGGCATGGCCGGGTCTGTTAAAGGTGAGCTTGCCCATTAGATCGGATTTGGATCTCCCATTTGTGGCTCTCAAATCATGCTAGAGGGTGAGGGCCAACACCTGGCCTCCTCTCTTTGTCCATCTCACTGGGGGGAGATCAAGCTGAGAAATTTGCCACTTGCAATCCCACTCCTCTGTCAGATCTAACGGGGCAAAGGAAAGTGGTTCAAAAGTACAATGGAAATCGCCGGCTACTAAAGCTGGTATATTATCAGGGAGTTCAGTTAGAGCAAGATCTAGGATACAAATGGTATTGGTTTCCTCCGAGCCCTGAACAACTCTGTTATAGACGTTAAAGATCCTGATTTTCCAGCCACAGTGGAGAGCCAGATCAACTACTAAAATATCTTGCGAATCTACGTGGACCTGCTTGAGTCTAGAGCCCAGAGCGTTTTTGACCCAGATTGCTAAACCTCCTGAAGACCTCCCCCGCTCTTTCCTAGTGGCGCTCATGCCATAGGAAGAAAACCCATTCCTGTGGGGGGTATGTAGGCTCCAGGTTTCTTGAAATAGGATCACATCATGTAGATCCACAAACATACACCAGTCGAGATCTACTGACAATTTGGAGATCCCAGATACATTCCAAACCAGGACCTTCAAGAGACTGTGAGGAGTTTTGTTGTTACTTCTAGCAGTACCAGAGATGCTAGGACCCCCCCCTACCTCACTAGTAGGTGGGTTGACTGCTCCTTCCTTCCTTAGGTCGACATAGGATAGCGTGCATATTACCTCTGGATTTGAAGCCAACCTTGGGTGAGGGCAGACTTCTGGCCGGGGTGTAGTCTTGTTTTGCCCAGCAACCCCTGGGGTGTCATCTATTAATGACAACCCACCTTGCTGGGGTAGTCATCCCTGCCTTACGGCGTCACCAGAGTTTGTAGGGGGCCCCCTACAAACACCCATAACGGGGTATGTGGCCATCCCTTCTGGTAGTCTATATCTAATGGCAATTGAAGTGTTGACAGTGGGGATTGTGCGAGAATCGATGGACATAAGGCCGTCTACTATGGCCATATGGGAGAAGGTAACTTTGATCACGTCCTTTGGCATCCCCGGGAATGATAGTCTTTCAACAAACTTGCTGTCATCTCTTATAATTGACTGGCAGTGTCGGGTGGTCCTAAACCAGTAAATTACCTTGCTCTTGAGAGAATCAAGATCTTCGTACCCCTTCCTTTCGGATTTGGGTACCTTCTGCTTTACTCCCATGGTGATCCAATCTACTATAGACACCATCCCTCATGATCCCCTTTCCAGGAAATCCCTCTGGGTCATACGCAGTGTCACACCTTTCAATCAGTGGAGCCTCTCCCATTACTCTCTCTTTACCCCCCACCCTGCCCTGATGAGAGTTCCTTGGTAGTGCAATGTGGTAGGTGTGAACGTTATGCATAGCACGGCCACAAAGGGGGGGTGGGGTATTAGAGAAGGGACGTGGATCAGGGGCACAATATATTGATCTAGCGTCAGCTTTGCTGGATGTTCCTGTACACATGACAGCAGTTCCCTTGAATACACTAGTCAGGGGTTCTGGGCTAATCTCTACTTGAGTAGTTTTGTCACAATTTGTCCTCCCCTTTAAGTTGGCAACCTCTAGCCTCAGCAAAACTACCTCCTCTTTCAGGGACTCAATAATTGTTTTTAGGGCCTGTAATTCGACAGCATAGGCTTTACTGCTATCGCAGAAACCAACAGACCCACCCTCTAGGACCCCGGTCTCCACTACTGCAAGAACCTCGAATCTATTGTGGCATTCTACTTGTATAGCATGCACCTCAACTGGGAGGCCCCACAACTCACTGGGAGGAAAAGAGGAATCTACTTCTATCTCGGGGACAGTAAACCCACTACTAAGGCGTTCCCCCTAGTTTTGGTGGTATTCTTAAACATCGAGGGTATATGTTTGGCCGATTTTTTGGCCGGAGTGGGAACAGGCGATGGGTCGCTTGAGACCCCATGATTGGTGGCTGGGCTAGAGGGACATCTATTTTGGGGGGGGCGGGGTTCCCCTAGGCTGGCTATTTCATGGCATTTAGAAATTAGGGACTCAATCCTGTCCATAGCTTCATTGCAAACAGCACCCGTGGCCTTCTTTTTGGGGCAGGACGAGCCCTGAGCCATATCCTGTCCCTTTCTCTTTTCCATAGTTATGAGTCTGATGCAAACCCTCCAAGAGCACCTGTTAGTGATACTAGACTCAACAGGGAAACAGGGAGGAACAATTCTTGGGACAACAGTATGCCTGATAAAATAGGGAGTAAAAACAAATCAATGAATCAACTCAGGCCAGAGCTCAGAGATCGAACAAGGGCCACAATGTAGAGGCTACCCCCGCCCTCCCCGAGTCCTAACACAAAACTGAGTCTTTTTCCTTACTGGAGAGATGCCTGTAGGGCTCAGAAAGGCTCTGCGTGGAGAACTCTCGCAATGGACCGCTGTTTATAATGGTAGGTCTATACCTCGCAAACTAGGGGCACACTAGACCTCCAAATAACAAGCTGACCTGGCCTGCCGACAAAAAGCCAAAGGGTATGGCCCCACCTCTTCCTGTCACTGACGGGTGCAGGACGGGCCTGTCCTTGGCCCGGGCTTTGCCCGGGCACGGCCTGCGCCCGTCCCAAGCTGCGGGTAGAGGCTGCGCTATAAGCGCAATGACCACGCCCCCCCCCCACCGTCAGTGCTGTGGAATTGGTGATGTACCCTGGGACCAGGGTTGCAGGCAGCTCCCAGTCACCAAAATGTCCAGGCACGCATCCCGCGCTGCAGGGGCAGAGGCTGCACTATAAGCGCGATGACCACCCCCCTCACCATCAGCGCTGTGGAATTGGTGGTGTACCATTGGACAGGGAGTCCCAGCAGGGTTGCAGGCAGCCCCCAGTCACCAAAACGTCCAGGCAAGCATCCCGCGCTGTGGGGGGAGAAACTGTGATATAAGCGAAATGACCACGCCCCCCCCTCACCATCAGCATTGTGGAATTGGTGGTGTAACCTGGGACAGGGAGTCCCACCAGGGTTGCAGGCAGCCCCCAGTCACCAAAACGTCCAGGCAAGCATTTACTGCATTTGCTACATAATCTGCAGATTTCAACAAAAAAACTTGATTCTAGCTCAAATGGAACAAAAGTTACTTAAAGCGTGACAAAGTGTTCCGGAGCAGTGGAAGGCTCTTTGCAAAGATTGACTGGTAATCTTGTAGTTGCTTACTGCTGTATTTGGGTGTTAAACTGGTACTAATGAGGGGAAATATTTCCCCTGACAGCGTTACCTTGAGTTAAAATGACAAAATAATGAAGTAATGCTAACCACAAAATGTGGCACATTGTGCAGTATAATTTACCTTTTCTTGCTGCATAATTTAGTCAAACCTGCCGCATAATGTGGTCCTCTTCTGCTGAATAATTCCAGTGGCTCTGCTTAAAGCTTCATGGTGGCAAAGATTTATTCTTTTTGAGATGTAATGTAAGGGTATTATCAGCTGAAACCTGGAATAGTGGAGACACATACAAAAATGTCTGCATTAGATACAGTTTGATTACTTATTACTAAAAAGTATATTTTGTAAGAACTTGTTTTATCTCAATCACTGCATCATTTTGCAGCAGCCTAGCTTAGAGTATGTAAATTCTGTTTTAAAATAATGACTTACATATTCATAGTGCTTTCTGCCACAGGCTGGGACCTCATGGCACTATAAACAGGGCCACTGGAATTATGCGGCAGGAGAAGGCCAAATTATACAGCAGGGTTGACTAAATTCTGCAGCAAGCAAAGGAGAATTATGCTGCATATTTTGTGATAAATGCAAAAACAACAGTTGATGGACAGAATGCAGAACAATGTCATACATTCACCCCAGTACAGAGATCTGGGCCTAAATCCATCGTTTTTTTGCTCACCATGCCATTCCAGTTTGAACCCAGCCATATGCAAATCAGTCTTGACCCTGTGCCTCATGGGAACAGTCCAGCCCGAACTGCCAAGCCAGGTCCTCCCTGGACTGGAAACAAGCATCCTAGGACCGGTTTCGGGGTTTCACCCCTCTTCAGCCAGGATAGCTTGATTGCAGTGGCATGGAGAGCACGGGACCCACGTCTGGGCATACCCGTCCCACTCGGGGTGACAAATGCAAAAACAACAGTTGATGGACAGAATGCAGAACAATGTCATACATTCACCCCAGTACAGAGATCTGGGCCTAAATCCATCGTTTTTTTGCTCACCATGCCATTCCAGTTTGAACCCAGCCATATGCAAATCAGTCTTGACCCTGTGCCTCATAGGAACAGTCCAGCCCGAACTGCCAAGCCAGGTCCTCCCTGGACTGGAAACAAGCATCCTAGGACCGGTTTCGGGGTTCCACCCCTCTTCAGCCAGGATAGCTTGATTCCAGTGGCATGGAGAGCACGGGACCCACGTCTGGGCATACCCATCCCACTCGGGGTGACAAATGCAAAAACAACAGTTGATGGACAGAATGCAGAACAATGTCATACATTCACCCCAGTACAGAGATCTGGGCCTAAATCCATCGTTTTTTGCTCACCATGCCATTCCAGTTTGAACCCAGCCATATGCAAATCAGTCTTGACCCTGTGCCTCATGGGAACAGTCCAGCCCGAACTGCCAAGCCAGGTCCTCCCTGGACTGGAAACAAGCATCCTAGGACCGGTTTCGGGGTTGGGGGTGAATGTTTGCCAATGTGCAGCATTCCGTCCATCATCTTGTGTGTTTTGCATTTCGCCCTAAGTGGGAACGGTATGCCCAGACGTGGGTCCCGTGCTCACTACGCCACTGGAGTCAAGCTATCCTGGTTGAAGAAGGCTGATAGCCTGAAACCGGTCCTAGGATGCTTGATTCCGGTCCAGGGAAGATATGGCTTGGCAGTTCGGTCTGGACTGTTCCCATGAGGCACAGGGTCAAGACTGATTTGCATATGGCTATGTCTGAACTGGGGTGGCGTGGTGAAGCAAAATAACGATGGATTAAACCCAGATCTGTGACTGGGGGTGAATGTTTGCCAATGTGCAGCATTCCGTCCATCATCTTGTGTGTTTTGTATTTCGCCCTAAGTGGGAAGGGTATGCCCAGACGTGGGTGCCGTGCTCACTACGCCACTGGAGTCAAGCTATCCTGGCTGATGAAGGCTGATAATCTGAAACCGGTCCTAGGATGCTTGATTCCGGTCCAGGGAAGACATGGCTTGGCAGTTCGGTCTGGACTGTTCCCACGAGGCACAGGGTCAAGACTGATTTGCATATGGCTATGTCTGAACTGGGGTGGCGTGGTGAAGCAAAATAACGATTGATTAAACCCAGATCTGTGACTGGGGGTGAATGTTTGCCAATGTGCAGCATTCCGTCCATCATCTTGTGTGTTTTTCATTTCGCCCTAAGTGGGAAGGGTATGCCCAGACGTGGGTCCCGTGCTCACTACGCCACAGGAGTCAAGCTATCCTGGCTGATGAAGGCTGATAGCCTGAAACCGGTCCTCGGATGCTTGATTCCGGTCCAGGGAAGACATGGCTTGGCAGTTCGGTCTGGACTGTTCCCATGAGGCACAGGGTCAAGACTGATTTGCATATGGCTATGTCTGAACTGGGGTGGCGTGGTGAAGCAAAATAACTATGGATTAAACCCAGATCTGTGACTGGGGGTGAATGTTTGCCAATGTGCAGCATTCCGTCCATCATCTTGTGTGTTTTGCATATTTTGTGATAGCATTACTGCATTATTTTGCAATTTGTACACTTGTCAACACTGTCCTGGCTTTTATTGCCCCTCATAAGTACCACATTAACACCCACATATAGCAATAAGCAGCAGAAAGTTGACCAGGCAACCTTTAGAAAGGGCCCTCCACTGGGAGGTAACGTGTTGCTGCATTTTTAGTAATTTTTGAACCGTTTGTGCTAGAAACAAGTTTTTTTTAAAAATCAGCCAATTATGCAGCAGATGATGGATTATGTGGCAAATGTGGGAAATCCATAACTATGCACTGTGAGTGCAGGGTGAGCAAGAAAGTGAAGGGTGAGCATGAGGAGTGAGTTGTCTGAATGCAGGGTGCATTCCCAGACACTTGAAGTAAATCCACATGTTATTGACGGTGGCGTAGGGTTTCAGATATAAGTTAAACTATTGCTATTATGGCATTAATCGGGGATCAAGGGCGGAGGAAATAAATAATGTGCGGATCCTGCAACAAACTTCCAGTCTTATGATTAGGGTGGCCAGCTCATTGCAGTTGGTACAAAAATAAACAGTCTCCTAAAGCCGTATTTTCAGCACTTATCTGTGCGTACTTCGAACATCAAATATAAATAGAAAGCACTTTTAATTGTGTTCGAGGGCCGCCTGAATGATTCGTGACTGATAATTAAAGGGAACAAAGACAGAAAAGTCACATTACAAATGAATACATACTTTTTTATTTATAACCCTATTTTGTGTCAAGATGTGGTCTTTACAGACTCTTTAAACAACACATGGCTGGCATTTTTCTTTTGGCAACCCTACTTTATATTCCTTTTCATTGAAATGCATTCTCACACTATTAAATGTAAAATACAAATGTAAGGAATAGGCAGAGTGGGGGCCCAGGGGGTACTGGAACCAGAAAAAAAAACTAAGTCTTGGTAACCAATTTACAAAGGTATTTACATATGCAAATGGTCTTTAAAGACCTGTGAAAAACTCGGGTGTGAGGGAGATAAGACTCCAGAGACTGCCCAGCCGAGCCCACAGCAGCACACTCACTGACCTCCGGCCCCACGGCACTCTGATCTCACTTCAAGAGCTTCAGTGTAAATGAAGACAGCCTGGAAATGCAGCAAATAAACATCGCCGAGCTTCCAGGCCATCTTCATTTACATGGACTTGCAGAGGCATTTGCGCTCCCCTGGGAACCCATCCATGCCCCCCCAGGGGGGCAAGCCCCACAGTTTGCAGACCTCTGCCCTACAGAGACCCACACTAGCCTCCGATGCCAGCTGAAGTCAAAGTCCAATTTTTCAGAGGTTCAGGAGTCTTCTTCCTTTCAGCTGGGCATTATTCCAGAGTAGCAACTCCAGCATAACACCCTCAACACCAGTGTCTTCTTAAAATTCTCTCCCTTGTGCAGTGTTTTTTAAGTGGGGGTGGAACGTTCTAGAAGCCAGGCACCACTAGCCAATCCTACTGTGCCACATAATCACTCCATCCCTGTCCCAAATTCGCCGCACATCATTCTGATGAATTTTAAGATGACCTTCCCTGGGAGCCTCAGCTCCACCCCCAATTGACACAGCTGCCTGATCCCTATCCACCATAACCTCAAAGGGGAGCCCCTCCTGCCCCTCTTGTGTGGTTTCAGAGGTATGGCATTTCTTAAAGTTAAATAAGTTGTACAGTTATCACAAAAGTGACAGTGGATATGCACTCGGAGTACATGTTTATCCTCAAATTGATAGTATCTCTAGCCCTAAGTATGGCAAAACTGCAGTGACACAGATTTCACTCATAAGGTATAATGCAGTGAGCACACAGCCTTTTCAGTAAGCACTACAGACTTGCACTATAAATGCCCACCCACATTATAATTCCCTGAAGGTTTGTTTCTGAGGTAGGCTACCAGTGAGCAAATACCAGGCTGAGCTAGATGGTAGTGTGACACGTTCAGACTGAACACCTCTGCACACATCTGTGCTTATGTGTTCATGTGTAACCAACCCAGAGCCTCTTACTCTAGCTGTGAAGCAGAAGCCTTATTTTAAAAGGCAGGCACTGGCAGCTCGCATTCTGCGTTCATTTCCACAGAATTTACTGCGAGTGATACTCAGTTGATGAGACTCACAGTAAGTTAAAAAAACGGGAAGTGAAGAGAGAGAAACATCCAAGGTGATCAAATTGGCAGAATCCATTTCCTACAGCACATCAATGTGATTTGTGGTCTAAATGCTGAAGTTGTACTGAGGGTGATTTTGCTCAATGTTTTGCCAACCAATTACGAGGTCATTCCGATGAGCAGCATCTAATACTCTTTGGACCTGGCCCTCTCTGCGGGGTCATCCCCAAACCTTTGCCTTTTAACCTACACTTTTTGCTGAATTTGTTTTTGTTTGCCTTAGGACTCTGTGTACTTTACCACTGCTAACCAGTGAGTGCTAAAGTACTTGTGCTTGTGCTCCCTCCCCTAAACATTGTTTGATTAGCTTATACCCAGTTGGCATATTCAATTTACTTGTAAGTCCCTTGTAACAATCAATCAATTAATGAGGGGCTTGCAAAGGGTGGCTACTCACCCGCGAGGGTCTCAAGGCACTGGGGTGGGGGGGCTGCTGGTCCCTTTTGGTAGGGGATCATTCGAAGAGCCAGGTCTTGAGGTCTTTCTTGAATAGGGTCAGCGACGCTGATTGTCTGAGGTGAAGGGGTAGGGTGTTGCAGGTCTTGTATTATACCATATACCCAGGACCTGTAAATTATATGCCACTAGTGGGCCTACAGCACTTATTGTGCCACCAACTCAAGTAGCACTTTCAAACATGTCCCAGATCTGCCATTGGGGCCTGAATGCAGTGTTAAGCTACCATTTTGACTTTGCATTTAAACCCCCTTGCTAAGCCTTCAGCTTCCCTTTTATCACATATAGGCCTTAGGAAGCCCATATGGCATGGTGCTGTGCAATTAAAAGGTTGGACATGTACTTTTAAGTGTTACATGTCTTGGTAGTGAAAAACTTCTAACTTCATTTTTCACTACTCTGAGGCCTACTCCTCCCATAAGATAACATTAGAGATTCCATATCACATTTAATGAGCTGCAATTTCTAATTGGGAGCAGGTAGATATATCATGTTTGGTGTCTTTGGATTTGTAATGAGGAACCCTATTTAATGGTGAGGTCGAGTTTTTGATTGCAATTTTGAAAATGCCACTTTTCGAAAGTTATACCAAAAAAAGGGGTGGTGCTCTTTAAGTCAGTAAGGCTGAGCCACCTTAAATTTACACAAACACACAATGCCGAAACCGACTGATCCTTTTCAAAATCTCAGTTTTTTTCGTGAACACTATACTCAATAAAAGTGATTACCATTTATTTTTCAAAAATCATGAAAATACTTTTGTTTTTTAGTCACACAGAAATCCAATACAAAACAAATCATACATTTCTCCCCTCCCACATACATAAATTCACACACAACAGTGGATATAAATAACAAATTACAAAGACACATCTTTACGAAAATACACAAACAAAAATAAACCACAATAAATCAGTTCTGATTTTTCAATGTCCAAAACAAGAGCTGGAAATAAGTATGATATACATGACATCAAAATTAATTCATTAGCTCTTTATCCATGGATGGTGCACCCCAACCAAAGCACGTCTACTGTGACCAGGACAAGTTTAGCCATCACTTTACATTTGTTTGTACTGTGGTCCTCAGTGCCACTTTTTTTGCTTGTTGGGCGAACAGATGCTTGTCAACGCGTTTCGAACCCTCTAGATTATTTCAGGGTTCTCCTCAGGACCCAGAACTGTTATCCACTCTACAACAGATAATCAAATCAGAAATACACATTACTATCTACATAGTGGTATTGTGGGTCTACAAAACCTCAGGATCCCCGATTCAACTCTGACTCCACGATTTTCAAGGGAGGATTTTAATCTACAACAAAAACATTCCAGTGTTCTCAAGCTATTTTTCATTGATACCGGAGGTGTGTGAGCGCGCACTATTTGGCTTCTAATAATCAGTTCTTTTTTTAACGCAAATAGTGGCTTCATGAATGATTTGTCCACTTTTTTCGATCAAATGCCAGTTCTGTCTGATGATTCTTTCGAACTGGTTGGTTTTAGAACTATGGGGCATATTAGCAAGAAGAGGCGATAATCATCGCTAACCCTGCTTAGCGTGATTTTTTTTATCGCTGGAATATATCGCCACGCTAACGCTGTATTAGCAACGATTAGCGCTATGGCGATGAATATTCCAGCGATAGCGGGGGAAATGGGCCAACATCGCTGAAAAACCAGAGATGTTGCATGGAGAAGGGAGAACACCTTGCTGATACCCTGTGGTCGTATCAGCATAATTCACCCCCCCATGTTAGGTATGGCTAACACCTGCTAATTGCAGGTGTTAAATAAATGGCGATGACCCCGGTTAGCGCGACTTTTCACGTCGCTAACTGGGGCCATGGCCACCTTGCTAATAGGCGATAGGCCTGTTAGCGAGTGTTTCCCAGGTTTGTTCGTCGGGAACGCCCACTTTGCATGTCATTAGCGATAAATATCGCTGACATGCAAAGCGGTAAAAAAACGGGCGCTAATGCCCGCAAACTGTCGCTAACTGCTGTTAGAGACAGTTTGCTGATAGGGCGATATAAATATCGCCGCTTTAGCGGCAAAAAGTGCCGCTAAAGCGGCGATAGTGCCCTTGCGAATATGCCCCAAAATGTGGAAACGCACACCATACGTTCTAATGTGGTATTCTTTGGCCTTTTTTCTAAGAGAGTCTCCCTAGGTGTCCACCATGTGCGTTTCATAGTACTTTTCATCAATTGTTTAGGGTATCATCGCTCTTTGAGGTTATCCACAAAGAGCTCTGGCATGGAAACAATATTTGCTTTTTTCCGAACAGTTATGCCTTACTCCAAGAAATTGGCCATAGGGCAAATTGTCACGTACGCTACGAGGATGGTGGATGGTGTAATGCAAAGCATTATTTCTGTCAGTTGATTTAGAGAACAGCGTAATTTGTAACCGTCCATTTTTGACAAGGACAACAACATCCAGGAATGTAATCGAGGACTCACTGCTGGTTATGCTGAACTTAATATCAGCAGATCTATGGTTCAACCAATTAAAGAACTGGTTCAGGGTGTCATCTTGTCCATTCCGTATGCAAAAGATGTAATCAATGAACCAGAACCATTTAACAATGTGATGCACAAAAGGATTATTTTCATGAATGAATTGTCCTAAAATTTGGCCATAAACAACAGCTCTGGCCCAAAAATTCATCCCCAAACTTGAAATAGTTCTTGCTCAATGCAAAGATTGCCAGTTTCACAATAAAACTTGTGGGAACCCAATGAGGCCTAGGTCTTTCCTTCAAATACAGTTGGATAGCTTGGAGTCCATCATCTTGCGGAATTTGAGTATATAGAGATGTAACATAAAAAGTAACTAATCTCTGAGAAGAGGGATTAAATTCAAGATCTTCAATTTTCTGTATGAAGTCCATAGTATCCTTTAAGTAAGAAGGGACTTGATGCAACAGAGGTTTAAAAAAAAAATCCACAAATTTTGCAATTGGTTCCAAAACCGAATCGCAGCCCGAAACAATCGGGCGCCCTGGTGGTAATACTGCGTCTTTGTGCAGCTATGGTAATAAATATAGAACCGGGATTCTAGGGGTCATTTTCATAAGATATTCACATTCACGTGGTCCAATATAGCCATCCTCAAAAGGCTGTTTGATAATATATGTACTTTCATTTTGTATCTCCTTTAGAAAATTGGCATTTTTGCGTTCTTAGCCCTTTTGTGCCTGTAGCCTGTCTTGGGTCACATGACTGGGTGCAGCTGACAGGCATTGTGAATTCCTCCCAGACAGTCCCACAATAGAGGGATTAAGTGCCTTAATGGGCTATCTGCTGGCAGGATGAGGGGCGGAGCTGAGGACAGCCCCAATTGCAACTGAACAGGAAGTACTCTGCTCTCACAAAATGGACCTATCACCTGCACATTGTTACTGCAGCCAGTTTGGTGTCAGGGCCTCTCGATCTGAGCCTCAGGGACATAAAAGGCTCCTCAACATTCTGCACTAGCACCTGTGCCCTGCTGATGTGAGTTCCTGACCCCATAAGTCGTGCCCCTCAGGTCTGGACCCTTGGTGTGGCCTCAGAGAGCTGTATTTAAGTTTTTGGGCTCTTCACAACCGCAAATGGGCCAGTTCGCGCCAAGACTTTGTGGTCCATTTGTGCCAAGACTTTGTGATCTGTACTGTATTGTATTGTATATATCATTTATAAAGCGCAACTAACACCCTACGGGTACCCTGGCGCTATGGTACGTAACACAAGCCATTATAAAACGAAGAAGGTAGAACCAATTAGACAGCACCCACAGACAGGAAATCAGTTTCTGGGCAACAGCCACGTTTTAATCCTTTTCCTAAACAGAGACAAGGTGTTGCATTGTCTAATTTCAAGTGGTAGTTCATTCCACAGCCTCGCAGCAGCAGTACTGAAGGCCCTCCCTCCCAATCTGGCCTTATTAAACCTTGAAACCTTCGCCAGACTGGCAGAAGAGGAGCGAAGGCTCCGTGTGGGAGTGTACCAGACCAGTTTCTTCTGTAGAGGCTTAGGACCAAATCCATGCAGAGCCCTAAACACTATGCATAAGGACTTGAAATATATTCTTTGCAACACTGGAAGCCAGGTTAGCTCAGCTAAGCACATTGATGCAGAAGAGTCCCGTGGCCTGGACAGAACTAATTTCGCCGCCATAGTTTGGACTCGTTGCAGTCGCTGAATCAGGTACTTTGGAGACTCCGACAGTAGGACGTTACAATAATCAAGTCTGCTTAAAATAACGCCTCGTACTATTAAGGCTCTGGCCGAATTTGGAAGCAGCGGGAGGATCTTTCTCAGTGCTCTGATAAGACCAAAACAGCTCCCCACTGTTTTATTCACTTGCGTCTCCAAAGACAGATTAGCGCTAAATGTGACTCCCAAATTTCGCGCCGTCTTGGTTGAAACCGGAGGAGTAGATGTTACAAGAGGCCAAAAGTTGTGAGGGAGAGGCAAAGGAACCTTCCCAACTGCACAGTGTAAAATTTCGGTCTTATCCGAGTTAAATTGTAGAAAATTATTCCGTAGCCACTGCGCAGTGTCATGCATACAAGCATGGAAATCCTCCAAAGCATTAGACTGGGTTCCATCCAGGGATAATATTATCTGGGTGTCATCGGCATAGTTAACCAGCTTCACATTATGAGCCCGAATTATGTTAATCAATGGGCTCAAATAAATGTTGAACAAAATTGGGCTGATGGCAGACCCTTGAGGAACACCATGCCAGATATTAGAAAAGGCTGATTGAAACGGAGGAAGAGCCACTGCCTGACACCTGCCGGATAAATAAGATCGAAACCAATCCAGGGCAGTGCCCACTATTCCTACCTCCGCTAGTCGGGTCAGCAAGATGCCATGGTTAACCGCGTCAAAAGCGGCAGACAGGTCGAGCAGAATAAGTATCGCCGATTGACCCCTGTCTGCCAATAATCGAAGATCGTTCATCATGGTCACCAGAGCAGTCTCTGTTCCATGTTCCAGGCGGAATGCAAATTGTACATCCGCCAACTTGTTATTAAGTTCCAGGAACTGTGACAGAGATTTGCTGACCAATCGTTCGAGGATCTTCACTGGGTAAGGTAGGAGAGAGATGGGCCGGTAACTTCCCGGGCAGGTTGGGTCAAGAGTGGCCTTCTTCAGGAGTGGCGTAACCACGGCCTGTTTCCAGCCAGATGGTACAACCCCACTGGATAACGAATGATTACATATCTGCCGGAGCCTGGAAAAAAGTTCTGAGGCAAATTCCTTCCAGATTTTATGTGGAAGGGGAGCCAGAGGAGACACCCCAGGCAATCCCACAAAATTCCTCCTCCGATGGAGGCTCAAAGTGATCCAGGAGACTCGGATTGGCAGTCCCTTCACCAGTCTGTTTTCCTGCACAAGATACCCTTTCTACCCCACTAGTCGACACTACCACTCCAGTAGTCATAACTTCTTCCCCTACTGGGATATTTGTTTTAAGACCATTAATGATAGTACTAATTTTGGCTTCGAAGAAGATCGCTAAACTATCACAAAGATCTTGAGTTGGCTGAATCTTATTTTGTGAGCACTTCGGATTGGTGATGTCGTCAACTATTTTGAAAATACATCTAGACTTATTTTGCGAGTTCAGAATGATCTCTGCAAAATATTCCGCTTTGGTGGAGAATATTTCTTTTTATAGATAGAGATGGCCGTTTTCCATACAATCTTATCCTCATCTGCATAAAACTTTCTCCATTTTCGTTCTGCCTGTTTACACTTCATTTTCAGGGTCTTCAATTTTTCATTAAACCACCTGGCAGAAGGTCTACCAGTTTTCTTTCAGTTTTTCAAAGGGGCAATTTGATTGACTGTTGTAATGATCTGATTACAAAAATCTGCATAGTTCTCCTCCACTGACCTAGATACATCAAAATCCCCTAAGTTAGCAAAATTTGTTGAACGCGTTGCCTTTTCCAATAGCCCCTTCCAATTCCTACTCAAGAAGCTCATAGCTTCCCTGGCAGCTGGGGCTCCTCTACTGGGGATAAACGTCGAAAATTTAACCAATTTAACTGCAACTTCATACTAGAGCATCGACTGCTCGCAGGGAACGCCAATGTGAAACTCCAGCAAAGCCCATCTGCGACATCTGCCCTGCACTTCTCCCTACTTTGGCAGCCTCCTGCAATGCACTCCCTGCTCCTCGCGGCCTCCTCCACCGCGAACGGGACTCTTGGCACTGATTTGAGAAGGTAAACTTCAGCTGGCCTAATCTGCTAACTGTAGCTGATCTGCACTCTAATGCGGTCGCCCTGAAAGTGTGACTGTGGCTTGGTCCAGCACGACCAGATATCCATAGTTGGCGCCTTATGCTTTTGGGTGCAATTTTTACTAAAATCTTTAAAAATTAATAACTCTGGCTCTACTGATTGGATGTTTGTCGTTTTGGTGTCATATCATTTATTATAATTTACTCTATTGTTTCTAAATTGTTTTGGGATTTTTCTGATGTTGTGTTTTTAGTTTATTAATGTTTGTGTGCTGCATAAATACTTTACAAATTGCCTCTAAGTTAAGCCTGACTGCTTTTTTTTCCAAGCTACCTAGGGTTCAGCACAGGTTAATTTAGTCACTTTTTGTGGTTCACCCTTCAAGGGATTGTGACTGTTGTTTGACCAGGGCTCACACCCCAGTCAATCAACAACCCACTTTCTCACAATACTGATGTGATATCTTATTACCACATTATCTCTCTGCACTGAGTGATACCTCTCCTGTCTCATACTGAATTGTTTTCCCAAGAAAAACAGCTTACATCTTTGTCACTATAGTCACCAATCCAGATGTAAGGTGTAACACCTCAAAGATCCTATTTCCCATGGCATATCCAAAGCTGTCCACACAATCATCAATTCCTTATGGACTAATCCAGAAAACTGAATCAGTATCACATCCTGCATTCTTAGACTGGGCTCAATTAGAACTGACCTACTTTGCACTGTGCACTATGCCTTTAGTTTCAAAGAAGACAAAACATGATTATATGCAAAAACGTGCTTTTTCTTACACTATACACAGAAGCACTACTCTATTCTCTTAAGTACCTTTGATACTTCCTGCACATTATGTACTTCCAAGACCCCTCTTTGCTTCTGTGGCTGCATTCTATAGGGGCCCTGAACCTCTGGCTGGTAGTCGTAAGAGACTAAGAAGTGCAAAGTAAAGAGGCTGCCCTGTGATCAGAAGAAATTGTGCAGCTGATTGGGTAGGTGTAGAAAAGTAGGATCTGTTTTTATGGTTACCCCCACTTTTTTGCCTGGTGCTAAGCTGTTATTGACTAGTCTGACTGGAATCCTGCTAATGAGGACCCCAGTCTATCTGCTTTCTCCCTTAAATTGTTATGTTCAGTACTTAGGTACATCCCAGATTGGATACTGGGGTACCCTTATCAGTCCCTAGTATATGGAACTAAGGTACCCAGGGCATAGGAAACCCCAGAGGTCCCCCATGGGCCGATGCATGCATTATGCCATGGGAGAGCACTCAAACTGCGAGTACAGGCCTGCCATTGCAGCCTGTGTAAGCTGGTGCTAGCAGCACTTACTAAAGATATAGGTTTCCTATATCTAAGGTCACTGCACTTAAAACCTAAAAGTCACCCCTACAGCAGGCCTTTGCAATCCTGAAGGCAGGGTGCTTGGTTCTAAGTGTTAGGGAGCCCCAGCATGAGCAGGACACCCCTACAGCCTACGGAGTCCATTCTCCCAGGGTGTAAGTGAAGCAGCCATATACCATATAGAGGGTACCGTGTAATTACGCGATGACCATCTCAAAATTGGCTGCAACGAATCCTATCATGTTTGGTATCAAACATGTTGGAATCATACCCCCACACCGTAAACGGTGTGTAATCATACCCCCACACCGTAAACGGTGTGGCAGTTATGATTCCAAGCACTGGAAGAGCCCTCCATTAGACTCTCGGGGGCAGATTTACAAGCCCCTTGCGCCACTTTTGCGTCACTTTTCCCATGTTAAAAATGACGCAAAAGTGGCGCAAGGGCCTTGTAAATAAGCCCCTCAGTGTTCCCAGTGCGAGTCTTCTAGACCCGGACAGAACAAAATGGTTGCTGCCGACAAGACACACGATTCTGCCCTCCTGCTGCTGAGCCAAGCTCGAGCAGGTGAAGGCAGAACAATAGGCATCCTGTCACAGGGAGGTGTGACCACCTCCCAGACAGGATTTAGGGTATTGGTACCGCATGTGTGTGCTTGCCAGCGCCACTGAGTCTGCATGAAGGGCACATATGGTGCCTCCTTGCATAGTCCAGTTCAAACCAGCTCTGGGAGCAGTTGGCTCCCGCTCTGGTGCGAAACTGAACAAAGGACATGGGAGTAACCTCCCCCCTGTCCAGACCCTCCCCTGGGAGGGTCCCCTGTATCGTCCCAACCCTTTCTTTAGGGAACTTAAGGGCTTACCTGTGGATGGGTCCCTAGATTCGTCGTGGGACAAGATTCAAATCAGACACCACTTCTATTTCTACCGTCTGGGCACTCTGGACTTCGCTGGACTCCATTTCGTCTCTCTTCTAGTCTGCTGCATCGTCTGTGCCTGTGCACCATACAGGAACCTTCCAAGGCCTTTGGGCATCCAAGACACCTGAAGGAATCTCCCTTGAAGTGAAGGAGTCAATTCCCTGCATTTGCAGGCACTGCAACTAAGCTGACTGGTCTGCTGATCCTGAGCTCCTACAGACTCCGAAAGGTTCTGCAACACAGGTGGTGGTTTGCCACAGCTTCCGAGGCCTTCCCTGCCCTTTCACCAAGTTTGAGGCCAGTATCACTCGTGGGGGCTGCAATAAATGAACCCCTGTGCACCGCATCAACTTGCAGTTGCAAAGGCTTGTTGGCTTCCTTCCACCAAGATCTTCAGGCTCCAAGGAGCCCCAACCTCAAGCATCTCCATTGGCCAAAGTCTTCATCCACATCGCATCCTTTGCGCCGTGGCCTTCATCTTTTGGAGAGCTGCTCGAGGTCCTCTTGCGACTCCAGTGCCTCCGGCCTGGGGGTCCTGTTGAGGGTCATATTTGTTTCTTTTGGGCCCCCCTGATTGCTTGGGCCTGCCCTGACTCCCCTGCTTGTGGTGAGTCTCCTGGACCTTGCTGGTCCCGACATTGCACCTTCTTTGACTTCTGCGTTGGTTGCATTTGCCAAGGCTTGTTGGTGCTCCCGCCGGACACCGACCACTCAGCACCCAACCTTCGATGTGGGACAGCTTGTGCATGGCTCCTTGTCTTCCTCAGTGTTGCCTGGTCCTCACAGCTGCAGAGTCAAGGTCATCGTCAACTCTCTTGCAACTCCCAACATTGGTGGGCATTCGTCTTCCAGATGTCCTGGTCACTCCTGAGTGACATAGATTCTGTCCCCCCTGCTTGCAGGTACCTCTCAACTAGAATTCACCTTCGGATTCCACTGGACACCTTCTCCTTCTTCAGCAGCGGCACTTTCCTGAAGTCCTCCATTGGGTTCAACGGCAGTTTGCGACACCACTTCACACCTATGCACCCAGCTTCCCTGGTGTAGGTAACATGGGTACTAGGGTATCCACGGGTGGGGTGGCTCTCCAACCTTCTGTATTCCATGGGGTTTCTTCAGGGTCCACTGGGAAGGGTCCTTAATCTTTAAAACCCCAACCGCAACTTACACGTTGATTTGTATGGAGCACACAGACATGTTGAATAGCACTCGTTACTTAGCATGCGTTTAGTACGCATGCCATTACAACGCGGTCGTTAGAACGATCGCGTTGTTAGTTCACATACCTTTACTACGCAATTCGGAACAACGAATTGAAGTAGAGCGCTGGATGTTGGAATAGTATAATTTACTATTCCAACTCCAGTCTATGCGGACACTAGGGAAGGTGTTGGATTTTAAATCCAACACCTTCTCCCCCCTAACGCAAGTCGTTGTTCCGACTTGCGTAGTAAAGGTATGTGAACTAACAACGCGGTCGTTGTAACGACCGCGTTGTAATGGCATGCGAAGTATCACATGCGAAGTAAACGCTGTATACCAGACATGTTCCCACACTGCACACGCTCTACTTAGTGTTTCTAGTCACTCACCTCGGTTGGTGTGCAGCGGTTGGGATTCAAGCCTGCATTGTTTTACCAGATAAATATTTGTGTTGATGAATTGAAAAAACATCACTAATGCTAGGCACATATGATACAAGCTTAGAATAGTAAGTTCTACTGAACTTAGGGTTGGGTAGCCAAGGGTCTAGCACACCCTTTCTCCAACCTCAGAGTTTAGTTCCCACTAGGTTAGGTAGGTGCAACACCCTACCACACATAGTATGTCTTCAAAAGGAGATGCCAGTGGCTCTGACTGCTGGATACAGTGAACTTTTGTTCCAAGAACTGAAAGCACTGTGTTCCTCTAGGAAGTTGAAGACATGGAAAGGTGCCAACACCCAACGCCTCCTGGAGGCTTTACTGTTAGATGACCTCCAGAAAACTTGTGGGTCAGATAAACAGGAAAAAGTGGGTGGGAAGGGGAAAGAAGATAGGTCAGGAGGGGAAACCCCCTATGACCTTGAATCTAACCCTGACCAGGAGGAGCCTAATGACTCATCTAGAAAACTCATATCTCCCAGAGGATACTGCAGGTGGCCCAGAAGGTGCCCCCTTTGTTCCTCCTGGGAGAGTGCAGAGTAGACCCAGGAGGTCTAGATCCTCCTCTAGAGAATCCAATGACTCAGGACATTCAGTAGGGACCTCCATATCTAGTAAGAGGGAAACCTCTTTGGATAGGGAATACCAACTTCTTGAACTTGAGAACTTTAGGCTCAGGCAAGAGCAGTTGGCCCTTGACAAAGAGTCCCTAGAAGTCCAGAGAGCTAGGAAGAAATTGGGACTAGAGTCCCATGGTGGCAGCAACTGTGTCCCTAGAGTTAGAGAAACTTCTTTTGACCATAGGAACCTGAACAAGATAGTCCCTCCCTACCATGTTGGGGATGACCTCCACAAATGGATAACTGCTTTTGAAAGGGCCTGTACAGTTCAGAGGGTCCCCCAAGAGCAGTGGGCAGCTATCTTGTGTCTCCCCTTTGCTGACAAAGGTAGAGATAAGCTCCTCACTGTTAGAGAAGAGAATGATGATAATTACTCAGTGTTGAAGAGTGCTCTCATTGATGGGTTTGGCTTAACCACTGAACAATACAGGATTAAGTTCAGAGACACCCAGAAAGCACAAACCCAGGACTGGGTAGAGTTTGTGGATAGTGCCATTAAGGCTTTGGAAGGCTGGCTACATGGAAGCAAAGTGCATGACTACCAAGGATTGTACAAATTGATTATGAAGGAGCAGATCATTAATAATTGTCAGCGCCAGCTTTTGCACCAGTACCTGGTGGACTCTGATTTGACCTCTCCCCATGAATTGGGAAAGAAGGCAGACAAATGGGTTCGCACCAGGGTGAAGCAGAAAAAACAGGGTATTGGTGGTGACCAGAAGAAGCAAGATTCTTCTAAAACTCAAGATAAGGGGGGGACAAGGGCAAATATAAGAGAGTCTTCGCAAGGGCCCAAAAAACCTGCATCGGGGGAGCGGGAGAGTCACAAACTTCCAAGAAAGGCAAGAAGAAACCTTGGTGTTATTTCTGTAAAGTAAAGACCCATTGGACAAAGGATGCTTATTGTCCTAAGGCCAAGGAAACATCTACTACCACTGCCCCTAAGGCAACTGCACCACCTAGCACAAGTGGTAGTACTACAACCAAGGGATTAGTAGGGTTAACCTTGGGTTCTGAGGTGGGTTCTGACTTGGTCAGAACTACAGCTCAGGCTGTTTTGGTCTGTGATGGTGGCATAGATCTTGCCACCTTACTGGTAAGTCCCACTAACTTGGGCAAGTACAGGCAACAGCCTTTAATAAATGGAAAAGAGACTATGGCCTACAGGGACACATGGGCCAGTGTCACAATAGTGACAGATAAACTTGTGTCTCCTGACCAGATCATACTTGGACAAGTGTAGCGAGTTACCAATGCTAACAATGTCAGGGCAGACCATTCCTTGGCAGTTGTGAATCTCAGCTGGGGAGGGGTAACTGGACCTAAGAATGTTGTGGTATCTTCACACCTACCTGTAGATTGTTGGGCAATGATTTGGAAACTTCAGCCTGGACTGAAGTAGAGTTCAGTACTCATGCAGAAATGTTGGGCAGCTTTGCCAGTGTGTTTGACAAGGTCTCAGGCCAAACAGCATACCACTGAACATGCCCTAGATCCTGGAACAATAGACCAGGTGCCTTCCAAGAGAAGAAGCAGGAAGGGTAAGGCTTTGCCCTCCTTACAGACTCAGAGTGAAGATCAGTCTCTTGAGGGAGATGATCTTAGCCTCTGTGAAGGTGCTGCCTCAGAGGAACGTGGGCCAGATCAGGCTGATTTCTTGGGGGCCCTTCCAGAGCAGATTTGAGTTTGGAGCAGCAAACCTGCCCCTCTCTTGAACCCCTCAGACAGCAAGCTGCTGCTGAGGCCTCAGGGAATATCAGTGGGTCCCATAGGATCTACTGAGATGAAGGACTTCTTTACTCAGAGGGTAGAGACCCCAAGCCTGGTGCCACCAGTAGGTTGGTCATACCCCAGAAGTTTAGAAGTTTCCTACTCACCCTTGCACATGATATTCCTCTGGCAGGACGTTTAGGGCAAAGCAAGACTTGGGACAGGCTTATCCCTCACTTTCTCTGGCCCCATATGTCTGAGGACACTAAGGAGTTTTGTTGCTCCTGTACCACTTGCCAAGCCAGTAGTAAGTCAGGTGGCATCACAAAGGCCCCCCTATTTCCACTTCCAGTGGTTGAGGTTCCCTTTGAGAGGGCTGGGATTGACATTTTTGGTCCCATGAACCCTCCAACAGCATCTGGGCATAGTTATATTCTAGTGGTGGTGGACCATGCTACTAGATACCCAGAAGCTATTCCCCTTAGGACCACCACAGCTCCTGTGGTGACAAGGGCCCTTTTGGGAATTTTTTCCAGAGTGGGCTTCCCTAAGGAGGTTCTAACTGACAGAGGGAACAACTCCACTTCATGTCAAGTTATATAACTGCAATGTGGAAAGAGTGTAGAGTGAATAACAAATTCACCACACTCTACCATCCTCAATACAATGGGCTTGTTGAAAGGTTCAACAAGACCCTAAAGGGTATGATCATGGGTCTCCCAGAAAAGCTTAGGCGAAAATGGGATTTCCTACTACCCTGCCTTCTCTTTGCCTATAGAGACGTTCCTCAGAAGGGGGCTGGCTCCAGCCCTTTTGAACTTCTTTTTGGACATCCAGTTAGGGGTCCCTTTGTCTGGTAAAGGAGGGATGGGATTTACCTCTCAAACCACCAGGACATAGTGGACTATGTACTTGGCCTGCGTTCTAGCATGGCTGAATACATGAAGAAGACAAGCAAAAACCTGGAGGCCAGCCAAGAACTTCAAAAAGCTTGGCATGACCAAAAGGCTGTCCTGACTGTTTACTAGCCAGGTCAGAAATTGTGGGTGTTGGAGCCTGTGGCCTCAGCAGCTCTCCAGGACAAATGAAGTGGACCCCACACTATACTTGAGCAAAAGGGTGAGGTCACCTACTTGGTGGACCTTGGCACTCCCAGAAGTTCCCATAGGGTACTTCATGTCAACAGGCTAAAACCTTTTGTTGACAAGGCTGACTTGGGCTTGCTCATGGCAACTGATGAGGGACAGGAGGAAGAGAGGGACCTGCTTCCTGATCTCCTCTCTCAGAACCCTGATGATGGATCAGTTGATGGAGTGGCCTTGGCAGGCAGCTTCACTGATCAACAGCAGATTGATTGCAGAAAGGTCCTCAATCAATTCAGGCATATGTTTTCTTTGACACCCAGTCAAACCACCTGGTGTACCCATGAAGTGGACACAGTTGAGAGTCTACCTGTGAATAATGAAATCTGCAGGCAGCCTGACCAAGTCAGAGATTGCATCTTGACAGAGGTCCAAAAGATGTTGGAGTTGGGAATAATTGAGCCCTCAGATAGCCCTTGAGCTAGCCCAGTAGTCCTAGTACCTAAACCTCACACCAAGGGTGGAAAAAGACACATGAGGTTTTGTGTAGACAACATGGGTCTCAAAGCAGTCACTTGGACTGATGCTCATCCAATTCCTAGGGATGATGAACTTATTGATACTTTGGCCTCAGCCAAGTTTCTGAGTACATTTGACATAACTGCTGGCTTCTGGCAAATGAGACTAGCTGAGGATGCAAAACCAAAAACTGCATTTTCAACCCCTAGTGGGCATGATCAATTTATTGTAATGCATTTTGGTTTGAAGAATGCACCTGCCACATTCCAGAGGTTGGTGAACAAAGTTCTAACAGGTCTGGAAGCCTATAGTGCAGCATATTTAGATGATATTGCTGTATTTAGCTCCACCTGGGAGGATCACCTGGTCCACCTCCAGAATGTTTTGAAGGCTCTGCAGAAAGCAGGCCTGACTATCAAGGCTACTAAGTGCAAGATAGGGCAGAGCAAGGTTGTGTACTTGGGTCACCTTGTTGGTGGAGGCCAGGTTCAACCACTACAGAGAATGGATTGCTCCCACTACCCAGACTCGGGTCAGAGCTTTCTTGGGCCTGACTGGGTATTACAGAAGATTTGTAAAGGGATATGGGTCCATAGTGACCCTGGGCGGTGAACTAGGCTCCGTTTGCGGAGTTTGCGGAGTTTTCTGCACTCCGCGTTACGCGGATCTCGCGGAGTGCAGAGAAAATCCGCTACGCATAGCGTAGTGGACATTTTTGCTCGCTCGTGTTCCTCAACGTCAAGTTGGCGACCGCGAGCGAGCAAAATCAACATCCCGGCGAGATTTTTCCTTGTTCGCGATCGGCAACATCAAGTTGGCGTGCGCGAGCGTGGAAAATAAACCTCCCATCGAGATTTCTCAACGCGGGGGGTCAGGTTTCTCATTGCGAGTGGTCACGTATGCATGCAATGAGAAACTGCCCGTTCGGCATTGAGAAAGCTGCCGCTCGAGTAAAAATCTACTTGAGCGGCAGAAAACGACCGCTTGCACTGTGCATGATGCCGCTTGCAATGATTGCACAGTGCGGACAAGCATCCGGCACTGTGCAATCACCGCGAACAGCATTTTCCTATCGCACTACGCTGCTCGCATAGCTCCACGTAGCGCAGCGGAGTTGTTTTACCACTTCACGTAGCGCAACTCCGCGAACTACGCCCAGGCTTAGTCCATAGTGACTCCCCTAAATAATCTGACATCAAAGAAAATGCCCAAGAAAGTTCAGTGGACAGTAAGCTGTCAAAAGGCATTTGATGACCTCAAGCAGGACATGTGCACTGCTCCCATTCTGCAGAGTCCTGATTACTCAAAAACTTTCATTGTGCAAACAGATGCATCTGAGTTAGGGGTAGGGGATGTGTTATCATAACTGAATGCAGAGGGCCAGGATCAACCAGTAGCTTTTATCAGCAGACGGTTGATCCCCCCCACCCCAGAGAGAAACGTTGGTCAGCGATTGAGAGGGAGGCCTTTGCTATGGTCTGGGCCCTGATGAAGTTGAGACCATACTAGTTTGGCACTCACTTCATTGTTCAGATAGACCATAAGCCCCTCTTATGGCTTAAACAGATGAATGGTGAAAACCCCAAACTTTTGAGGTGGTCCATTTCTCTACAGGGGATGGACTATACAGTGGAACATAGACCTGGGAGTAACCATGCCAATGCAGATGGACTCTCCAGATATTTCCACTTAGAAAATGAAGACTCAACTGGGCAAGGTTAGTCTCATCTCCTTAGGTTTGGGGGGAGTTGTGTAGGAAAGTAGGATCTGTTTATATGGTTACCCCCACTTTTTGGCTGGTGCTAAGCTGTTATTGACTAGTCTGACTGGGCTCCTGTTAATCAGGACCCCAGTCTATCTGCTTTCTCCCTTAAATTATGTTCATTACTTAGGTACATCCCAGATTGGATACTGGAGTACCCTTAACAGTCCCTAGTATATGGTACTAAGGTACCCAGGGCATAGGTACCCCAGAGGTCCCCCATGGGCTGAAGCATGAATTATGCCACCCATGGGAGACCATTCAAAATGGAACTACAGGCCTGCCATTGCAGCCTGTGTAAGCTGGTGCTAGTACCACTTACTAAAGATATAGGTTTCCTATATCTAAGGTCACTGCACTTAAAACCTATAAGTCACCCCTATAGCAGGCCTTTGCAATCCTGAAGGAAGGGTGCTTGGTTCTAAGTGTGAGGGTGCCCCTGCATGAGCAGGACACCCCTACAGCCTACAGAGTCCATTCCCCCGGGTTGTAAGTGAAGTAGCCATATACCATATATAGGGTCACTGCGTAATTACGCGATGACCATCTCAAAATTGCCTGCAACGAATCGTATCATGTTTGGTATCAAACATGTTGGAGGTATGATTCCAAGCACTGGAAGAGCCCTCCATTAGGCTCTCAGTGTTCCTGGTGCCAGTCTTCTAGACCCGGACAGCACAAAATGGTTGCTGCCGACCAGAGACATGATTATGCCCTCCTGCTGCTGAGCCAAGCTCGAGCAGGGGAAGGCAGAACAATAGGCATCCTGTCACAGGGAGATGTGACCACCTCCCAGACAGGATTTAGTGTATTGGGAGCGGGTGGGTGCGCTTGTCAGCTCCACTGAGTCTGCATGAGGGCACATTTGGTGCCTCCTTGCACAGTCCAGTTCTCCCTTAAATTGTTATGTTCAGTACTTAGGTACATCCCAGATTGGATACTGGGGTACCCTTATCAGTCCCTAGTATATGGTACTAAGGTACCCAGGGCATAGGAACCCCAGAGGTCCCCCATGGGCCAAAGCATGCATTATGCCACCCATGGGAGAGCACTCAAACTGTGAGTACAGGCCTGCCATTGCAGCCTGTGTAAGCTGGTGCTAGCACCACTTACTAAAGATGTAGGTTTCCTACATCTAAGGTCACTGCACTTAAAACCTAAAAGTCACCCCTATAGCAGGCCTTTCAAATCCTGAAGGCTGGGTGCTTGGTTCTAAGTGTTAGGGAGCCCCTGCATGAGCAGGACACCCCTACAGCCTACGGAGTCCATTCTTCCGGGGTGTAAGTGAAGCAGCCATATACCATATAGAGGGCACCGTGTAATTACGCGATGACCATCTCGAAATTGACTGCAACGAATCCTATCATGTTTGGTATCAAACATGTTGGAATCATACCCCCACACCGTAAACGGTGTGTAATCATACCCCCACACCGTAAACGGTGTGGCAGGTATGATTCCAAGCACTGAAAGAGCCCTCCATTAGGCTCTCAGTGTTCACGGTGCCCGTCTTCTAGACCCGGACAGCACAAAATGGTTGCTGCCGACCAATAGCGGCCCGTGGTGGGAGTGCTGCCAGGCGGTGATGTGGGGCGGGGGAGGGGCAGGATGGGGGGGTAGTAAAATACGGAATACGGCTGTATAGAGGTAAGTAGACATATAAATAAATAAATAAAACGAATTTCGTTGCGCGCGCTGCATCGCCAAATGCGATGCAGCGCACTGTGAAGCGACTGTGAAGCGTGGTGGCAGACTGAGGGGCCACTGTCCTTGCTCTAGGATTTTCCAGTGATTGTAGTGGATCCTAGGCGCAATAGGTGAGGCTTAGCTCCTCTCAGCGGTCCAGAGGGAGCGGGGAACGCAGGCAGGGGGGCCGTCTCTCGTATCTTCAGCTCGGTCTCAGTACACCGGGGCACCAGAAGCAACAACACTCAGCAGCGGCGGCCCCACATGGCAGTCAGGATGGCCATAATGGCTAGCCCTCTCAGCGCCTCCCACGCTCCAAGGCAAAACACAGCATCGCCCTGCTCACCTTCAACGGTCATCTCCCACGTCACAGCCTCAATGGGTAGGGGGCAGCGATGTTGCACTCAATTATTGGATTTGGTTCCTCTAGTCCCTTCCGTCCTTCTCAATATTTTAGAGGCGGGGTCAAGGCCGAGTCCAACTCTGTAGTGTGTATGAAGCAAGGGGCCCCAGAGCATCCTTGACTTCAGCCCGCCACGAAACTCCGAGGCCGGGTCCGGCGGAGCGCCCGCTCCTCCCCGCTCTCCTCAGCAGGTAGATCACTTGCCCCCAGTGGGCTCACACGTGGGCTCACACGTGGGCTCCCACGTCCGCAGATTAGGCCCGGCGCAGCTCCCTCTGCCTTGCCACCAGATGCTCGATTGAGCCCCGGCAGTCCAGGGTCTGCGTCACGGACTCCCGAGGCAGCAAACTGCAAAGGCCGCCCAAGGCCAGCCCGTCTAGGGCCTCAGGATCCCAGCGAGCTCAGTCAGAGATCGTGGCATATGTAGACCATGGCGGCTCCGGCACTCAGCAGCCCCAGCCTGGCGGCGTCCAGTGGACAAGATGGTGTCCCATTTCTCCGGAGGCCTCAGCGCGCTGCTCGTCTTGGTTCTCAGAGGGGCAATCTGTGAGCACCTCGCCTGGCTCGGCAGGTGCGCAAATCTTTCAAGCGTGGGGGCGCCCTCTTTTTAGCAATATTGGAGGCCAGTGGGCGTAGGATAAATGTTGGATTATGCGCTTAGCCGGCAGAGCCTCTCTAACGAGCGGCCATTTCGTTGCGCGGCCAAGTTTCGCCCCCTGGGAAGGCTCCTTAATCTTTAAAATTCCAACCGCGACTTATACGTTGATTTGTATGGAGCACGCGGTCGTGTTCCCACACTGCACACGCTCTCTGTAGGGTTCACAGTCACTCTCCTCGGGTGGTTCCATGGGTCCCTAGCACTTCTACATCCTCTTGACATCGTCCTAACTAGTCGTGGTGGTTCTTATACCACTTTCTTAGTATATGGTTTGGTCCCCCCCTGGGGTCCACTGTGTATTCTGTGCTATTTACTTGATTTCTTTGTTAAGAATTGTGTGCATTGTGCATATCACCGGGTAGGAGATATTTGTATGTGTTAGAGAGTATTATATAATAAATACATATTTTTATAAATACCTTGTGTGGTTCTTTTTCACTTAATCTATACATATAAGATTGCATTATGGTAAAACAAGCTGCTTTACACTCCTTCTGGACTAAGCCTGAAGGTTGCTCTCCACAGCTACCACTTAGAGAGCTTTCTATGGTTGCCTAAGACCTCTCAAATTACCATAAGGGTTGTCTGGACTGGTGCAGGGTGCTCACTTACATAAGTGGGCATCATATACCAGGCCAGCTTCTCACAGTAGGGTTTTGAGGGAGGAGATGTGAGTTCAGGACACAGGGCCTGTAATGTCAAATTGCTGTTGTTACTCACTGCCCCCGTCTTCCAGTTTACATTAAGCTCATGTCATCTTACCTGTCATAAAATCTTTGGAATGTCACACTGCTACTCTGTTGCTGAATACATTATTGGAGATGGAACTACCTGGATTCTGGATTAAGGGGCTGCCTTGAGAGGCAAACATAATGCAAATTTAAATAAGATACTAGTCCCGTTATAATTCTCTTCAAATTGCTTGGGTCAGTGCACCAATATGGGTACTGATTCACAAAGATAAGCTTACACCTTTGTGTATGTTTACATTTGTTTTGTAATTCACAAAACTGTATTTTAATACTAAGTTTATGAGTGTGTAGACTCCGCAGTCGGGCGGAGAACTACATACATGAAAAGATGGGCATGTCATATGTTTTTAGGTGCGGAGTTCTCTGCCACGACTGCTGAGTCTCTGGGTTTTCACCTTTATTAGTGACCTCCCGCCTTAGAGCAGAAAAATTCCTTCATTCTTAACCAGATGTCTTCGAGTAAAACTACATTCTCCTCTGTGAGCCATTTTGTCAAACCCACTCATATATATCTCCAATTTCTCACAGAATAATAGATATCAGTTCCGCAAACCTATTTTCTTCATAACCGAATCATCCATTAAATTTCTTCTTGACTAGCAAGACTTTAGGATCAAGATTCCGTAGCATTCCCAACAGGGTCCTATAGGACCACTGCAACCAGGTTTTCTCACAAGTAACCTGTGGTTCAGTCTCACTCCAGGTTTTCCAGCTGACATTCTGCAGAAAATCATCCAGTTTCTGAAATCCATTCACTCCCCACTTAGCCACTATTGGACGATCCATAGCGATCATACCCTACATTTCGAGTTGGCTTAATTGAGTGTCTGAACTAATATAGGGAATACCAAAAACCTTACAGAACTGTTCTCCTTTGAAGGAGCCCTTGCAATGTCTTGTATCATACTTTTTGGGGGCATTTAGTAAGTCTTGAAAGGTCTTTGATTTGGTTTTCTTCCAGCATCCTATCCATATATTTGTTATGAAGATGGTCCTATATGAAGTGCAAGCCCTATTAAACCTGAACATATAGGGGCAGATTTACAAGCCCCTTGTGCCGCCAGTTTATCACGTTGCGTGACGCACCGGCAGCGCAACCTGCTGCCTGATATTTACAAGCACAGGTGAAGCCACCCTGCATGGCTTTACCTGTGCTTGTAAACATCGCCCCTTTTCACGCAACACTTTGCGTGTTAGGGGCGTGACATAGGTGTTGCTGTGGGTGTTCCCACGCAACACCCATGTCCACTGATGCATTTCCAGATTTACGAGACAAACATAAATCTGGAAATGCATCAGAATGCTACGCTACCCTAGGGGTGGCGTAGCAAGGTGCAACCAGGAGAAATGTTTTCATTTCTCCCCCTTTGTTTCCTCTTTCAATGCTTGTTGCATTCTGTAGCACGCATTGGAAGAGGAAATCACCACAATCTCCCCACGACGCAGGCTTCCTTGAAACATGGCGCAAGGGTGACTGCGCATGGCAGCAGTATGTGCGCCAGCGCAGGGGGAAGCACAGAGATGTGACATATTATTGTAAATATGTCGCATCCCTGAGCTTCAAAAGTAACGCAGCGCAGCAAAATGACTTGTGGCAACGAACCGCGTTAGTTTCTTGTAAATCTGCCCCAAAATGTGTGCAAAATAATTTATCTTAAGACAAGGAAGGGCTAACTCACCTTCCTCCGTACTCCTGTATAAAGTGCTAAATGCTATTCTTGGGCTGGGTTTATTCCATAAAAATGAAGAGGTCATCGAATTTATAAAAAATTGAATGTTGAGATCACATGGGGCAGCCGCAATTAGAAAATTGAATAAAGGGAGAACCACCATTTGTTTTAAAGCACCCCACCCAAAAAAGTGTTAGAGAGAGTGCACCAATTTAGTTAGTAAACCTTTGACTTTAGTTAAAGTTTAGTAAAGGTCTGTAGTTCAAATCATACAATTAACTCACATCTTCAATAAAAAGTAATACCAAATACCATTCAGGCTGAGCCTGCACGTAACCTCTAAGTTTTACAAAAACACATAGGCTGCGCAGTAATTCAACATAATGTCAGTTTTGGAATTATTCACCTTATACCCTACAAGCATTTAGAAGACCGAGAGAATACCAAATACACTTTCCTGAACCTCTTCCATCGGAGCGAGCAAAACCATAACATAATTTGCCATCAGAGGTATTAGTGCTTGAACTATACTATCGTTTTGGATTGCTAAAGCCAAAGGCTTAATGAAAAAATTGAAAAGAACCTTCGAGAGCAACAACCCTGCTTTGATCCACATTGAACCCTAACGGTACCTATTTCTGCAGAATTTAAAATAAATTTAGCCTCTGCATCCGAATACATCTTATTAGCTGAGAACATATCAAAGCCTCTATCAAATAGTTAAGGCCTTATTACGATGGTGGTCGGACAAGCGTCCAACCACCATTGCCAGCGGGATTAGGACAGCCGGACAAGTGGCCGGCAGTCCCACCCGCCATATTATGATACGACCGCCTAAGCGGTCGGAAACATGCCTTTTTCTATTGCGGCTTGTGCTGCGACCCGGAAAACGGCTGCAGCGCAAGTCACAGTAGAAAAAGGGATGTTTCTAAACATCCATGTACCATGGATCAGGCAGCATGTGGTGACTGGCACACGGGTCATGGATGTTTGGGGTGCCACATTCCAGTGGCCCAAGGGGGGTGGGGGCTCTACTTGGGGCCCCCAGAGTCCCTTTCTGTCTGCCTTTACATGGCGGTGGGACCACCATGTAAAAGCTGAGGGAAAGGGACATCGTAATCCGTATGGCGGTGTCTGCACAGGCACCTCCTTCATTGAAAGAATTACTGTCCATCCGCTGCCCCTATGAGCTCCTTGAGCCTGTCGGAGGCGGCAGTCTCCCCCCCCGCCCTCTGCACTCCGACCGCCGGTATTGTATTCCGGCAGTCGGACCACTGCTCTAGATGTTAGGCGGACCACCACCAATGGCCTGTCGGTGGTGGTCCGCCTGACATTGTAATGAGGGCCTTAATGTTAGTGCCTAGCTGCCGCCCGGAAATAAAATCATTTTGATACCAATGGATTAGATGGGGAGCCAATTTATTAATTCTATTCGCAACTAGCTTCATTATAATTTTATAATCTGAGTTTAAAAGTGTAATCAGACAATAGGAATTTGGATCTGCAGGGTCATTACCTTTTTAAAAAACAGACTCTGTTCTCCATCTTAAAGAACAGAGGAGGTAATCCCGCTGTATAGATAAAATTTGCAATCTCCAATAAATACAGAATGAAAACGTCACAATAAGCAGGAACGGCTCCTCCGGTATGGTGGAGGAGCATTGCCCACCGCTTTCAAACAGTGCAGAAGCAAAAACATAAAATGATAATAACTTTCAGTTATTATCATTTTATGATTGGCTGCTTTGCAGGTGGGTGGGAGGGCTGCTCTGCGAGCAGGGCAGTGGAGGAGTGGTTTGCCCACTCCTAAAAGTGCACAGTCACTGTTTGGCTGGCCCCCTCGGGTGCCCAAACCAGTCATGCGCACTTTCCCACTTCTCCATGCAGGCTGCATTACAGCCTGTTTGGAGAATAGAGCCACCCCTACAGCCCTTGGCTGAGCGCCGTGTCATGGCGCTCAGACCAATCACAATGCTACAATTGCAGCATTGTGATTGGCTTAGGGGAGGGAGCCTGGCTGCCTGCTTCCTGTTCCTGAAATCGGAAGCAGGAGAGCAGGAGCAGCGACGCAGGACCAGGCGGCGGCAAGGTAAGTGATTTTTTTTATTATTTCATTTTTTCCCCTCCCTCCCGCAATCACAACCCCCTGCGTGACCCCCTCCTCCCCCGCGAACTCCCCCGCTCCCCTGCCCCTACCCGCGAGTCATGCCAGCCGCTGCTGACAATTAGGGGCCGATTCCGATCTGGGTCGGAAAACTCTCCGACCGAGCCGGATCCGGAGAGATTTCCGACCGAGCCGGACTCCTGCAGTCCGACCGAGCGAGTACGATGCGGCCGCATGCTGCCGGACTCGATTCGGTCGGACTCCCATTGAAGTCAATGGGAGCCAGTCGTACGACGCGTGCATGGGCTCCCATTGACTCAATGGGTGCGTCGCGAACAAGTGCGCCCCCTACAGTGGGTGCGCGTCGGTGCCATCCGCACCGTACATGCCTGTGTTGGGGAGACCCATAGGTCTCCCCCTGTGTCCGAGTCGTAAGGCTGCGGGTGAAGGGGGGTCTGACGCGGACCCCCGAAGTCCGACTCCGGGAGCTTTTGCGAGCTCGACGCTCCGACTCGATCCTGCTGTCCGAATCGAGCATCGTACTAGCTCGGTCGTGAAACGTCTCCATTGCGCGCCACGGTTTGCTTGCGACCGAGTCGTACGGAGCGGTTCGGAGCCGGAAACGATTCGGACGGTGAATTCGCGCTTGTTCGCATCGTACTTCGCCGTCCGGACCAGTGTACGAATCGGACGGAAAATCAGCCTCCGAATCGGATCCGCCAAAGCCGAACCCGATTCGGTGCCCTTTCGACCGAGATCGGAATCGGCCCCTAAGTCTAATTAAATTCATCTATATTAACTTTAGGGGACATATTATGAATATTGTCAAAATATTCTAAAAAAATAGCATTAATCTCTTCCTCATATGTGCACTATCTGCCTCTTATAGGACACAGCATTAACTGAATTGCACGTAGCCTGTTCCTGTGCCTGCCAGGCCATAAACATTTCCGCAAAATAGCTTTCTTAATAAATCTTTCGTACATATGTAGAATATTGTATGTAATTCTTTGCACAATAACGTTCCCGGAGTGCTGCTTTTGCCTCTCCAAATGCCTCCCTATTTCTCTCTGTGGTGTTCACCAAAAGCTTTTTTGTACTAATGGTTCACGTCATTTTCCAATCTGATCGCTTCTTCCTTTAAAGTTTTGAATCGGGCTATATCCCTAGAATTAACATAGGCTCGCAAGGACGCTTTCATGGCATCTCAAACCAGATCTATTGAAGCAGAGTTCTCGTTTAGTTCAAAGAAACTCTCAATCTTCTTACACGATCCAATCGAGTTCTCATCTTCTAAATGACACGTATTGAATGCGCATCTCCGATTTCTAGCACCAAGGAGCAGGGTGCTAGAATTCGGAGATGCGCATTCAATACAGTTGAGATTTCTAATTCCACAGCAGAATGATCGGAAAAAATGTTCGGTCACATATTTGATTGCTTAAACCCCACTGTGGAAGAAACCAAAAAATAATCAATACGGGCAGATGTTTTATGTCTAGCTGAGAAGCAGGTAAATTCTTTTTTGACTGGATTGGCTACCCTCCAGAGATTGATCAGCCCAAAATGTTCAAATATTACCCAAGAGTTTTTGCAAGTTTAGGCTTTGGCTGGACCTTTTTACAGGACGAAGCATCCAGACCTGATAGTTGGAGGAAGTTAAAGAAAACAAGCATTGGCATAGCCAATAGGTCTCACCTTTGGGACCTTATACGTATTTAGTCAGTTATTGACAAAATGAAGAAAACTTTGTCCTTGAAAATCAGAGGTTATAAGCGCCAATTACCAGAAAAAGTGGACAGTGAACAAGGAAATAGAAGAAAAGCGGTAAGGAGAAGAAGATTGATGAGTAAGGTAAGGGGTGGGGAAGATAATTAAAGTAGGCAGCGCTAGAGATGCTTGGTTTCTGCGGCAGTAGATGTACCAGGCTACAAGCAGCTGTAGAGGAGCTTGGGAATAGAGAGGGACACTGGGGGAGGGGTACCATGATTTTTGAGTGGGTCGATGTACCTGGGTAAATGGTGGGGTATAGGTATAGATGGTTTAGAAGACAGTAGAGGTATGAGGGTACAAGTAGAGGTTCTAGGGTTAAATGTAGGGACAGAGGCGGTAGGGCAAAGGCATAGAGAGGTAGAAGCGAAGAAGCAGGGGAAGTGCACTAGTGGATAGACAGGGACGCAGGTAGTAGGGTATAAGTAGTGGGGTAGGTGGTAGTGTATTGAGAGTGGTAGTAGAGTAGGGGTAGAGGTACTATGGTGTAAGGCAGCACTAGAGGTAAAAGAGTATAGGCAGGAGTAGAGGCAGTAGGTCATAAGCTGTAGCACAGGCACAGGTACTGGTATTGGTAAAGGTTTTAAGCTATCGGCAGGAACAGTAGTGATACAGTAGATTTAGAGGTGGTGGGTTTAAGCAGCAGGAGAGGGAGTTGGGTAATGGGTGCAGCGGCTGTACTAGGGAAGAAGTAGGGGTAGACATACTAGGGTATAAACTGGGGGAGAGGTCCTGAGGTATAAGCAGTGGTAGAGAGGACTGGAGCAAAGAAAAAACATATTTGAGGCTTAAGGGTCTTTCGGGCAGGAGGAGATATAAAAGCGAATTGGTGGAGATAACAAGTTGAAAGAATAGGGCCCTGGGGTATTGCCGTAAAACGGGAACGAATAATGTACGTAATTCGAGGGGGAAAAAAAAGAGAATAGGGATTTTTTTCGACCTGATGAGATGTCAGAAGATAGCAAGAGCCTAGATTTTGTTTTTTACCTGGGGCAGCAGCCACAATGGCCCATTAGCAGGAACCCGCAGAGCTCCATGGCGAGCTCTCCCCACTCTGCTGCTGCGTATCACCCGGTATCGGGATAGAGAGAGCTCCAGGGCACGGCTGCCACCGGTCGAATTCTAGCCCATGTCAGCATAAATTATGCGGCGTCCCTGCCCCAGGCACTCACCGCAGACCTCCATGGTGAGCGCAGCTCTCCCCGATCTGTGGCCACGCATCACCCTGTATCGGGCGAAGAGAGAGCTCCAGGGCGCGGCTCCCACCAGGCGAAGTCAAGCTCGTCAGCATAATAAACAATGCAGCCTCCCTACTCCTGGCACTCCCGGGTGAAACAAGTTGTGGGATACGAACTAATTTCCTATGACCGCCTGTTTATACTTGTGCTGCATCAACGCCAGAAATGCGACGGCTGTTTAACAGCGTCCACAACCGACAGCTGCATAAATGTTACTGAATTAAATATAGGTGGGCAAGCGTGCACAAGGCGCGGCCACCATGTTTAAAGACACAATGACCAAAACTTCCCAGAATGTTGTTACAGTAAATAAATAGAGGTGGGTGAGCAGTGCAGATCAAAACAAAGGAGAACAGCAGAAACAAGCATTTGCAATGCATTAGGACTCACATTTACGAGAGACCTATTGCATTGCAAACGGGAGTGCAGGCGGGCGGGTGGCAGGAGGGCCCTGAAGGCATGAACAATGGGAGTGCGGGCGGGTGGGGGGTGGGAAGGCCATGGGAAGAAAATAGTGCTAACAATCTAAATACCACATACCATGCAACACTCCAAGTAAAGGAGCCAGTAGCCATGGAAGGATACAAATGACAACATGGCCGTCATAAGGAGGGACTAACAAGCCTATAAACCAATCAGAAGGCAGCATTTAGAAAGGACAAAGACACAAGCCAATGAAAAAGATGGACGGGGGAGTGGGCGGAGCTTCCACTCCATAGTCCATTACTGCATGCCTCGCAGAGCGAGCAGCGCATGCGCACTGCCGCTATACGCTCGACCTACTCAGTCCTCCGTTGACTGCTGCTAATGATAAAAACAATTTATTAAAAAGGGTAGGGTCATCCTCAACTAGTGCATACAAGTTAACCAGTGTTACTGTTGGAAGCCGGAGTCCCAGTCCCGCACCACTGTCACCAAATGCGAGACCCGGGACTCCTCACTCAACGTTAGGCCAAGTAAGGACACCGTTTGAGATAGCCCTGCTCACCCCCTTAGTAGCTTGGCACGAGCAGCCAGGCCTATCTCCAAGGCACGAGTGTACAGTATGTGCAACCACACTCACAGCAACCCACTGGTGACACCACAAATGGACTCCACACGAGTTTGATAAAACGAGTATAAACTTTATATAAAAAGATATACGATCAGACCACACGATACAAAAGCCAACATATATTAAGGGTAATATTCGTTCCGGCTGGTTGGTAGGTTCAAATCCCAACCACCGCTTTCAAAATGCTATGCTGGTCGCAATGCTAGAATCACACACGTTGCAATGGACAAACAATAGTGCGCTGCGTAACAATACAATCCTGTGCTGGGCAAAGGAGAAATAATTCAATGCGTAATGATACACCACGGTACCTTGCAATGGGAGAAATAATGCAATGCGTACCGCTACAATCATGCACTGAGCAATGAAGGAATAATGCAATGCGCACCGCTACAATCACGTACTTTGCAATTAGGGAATAATGCAATGCGTAGCTACAATCATGTACTTTGCAATGAAGAAATAATGCAATGCGGGCCGCTACAATCCTGTACTTTGCAATGGAGAAATAATGCAATGGGTTGCGCTACAATTGTGTACTTCGTTATGCAGAAATAATGTCAGGCATCATAAGACAGTCCAGCAGTTCATTAGCAGCAATATTGGCAATGTGTATTATGACAGTCAGCCTCTTCGATAACAGTTGCCCCCCACACGTATCAACGATGACATAAAGTACAGCTTCTCACTCTGGCCCCAGTACTACCACTCCTTTGGTCAGTACGGGCCCCAATCTGAGCCGAAGCAAGGGCTCACGTCGCCAGAAGGACTGAGAGGCCGAGAGAGTGTCCCTCCGAGTCCGCACCCCACTCAGGCAGTGATCCACGTTACCTGGGGGCGCGACCCCACTCTCCTCTCCTCCTGCAGCGAACTGGGCCTTCCGTGCAGAACTTTCTCAATGGGCCTCAGCGGCTCGGCCTGGCAGCTCAGCTCCTCCGGGGCTGCCGGTCCGGGCCGCGACTGTTAGGAAGGTCTCAGGCGGCTGCAGGGCACACGTACCCCACGCCTCTGAGATTACGTTACTCCGGGTGCACGTTCACCAGGCACTCCTTCCTGCGGTCTCAGTTGGCACCAAGACACACACACTGCGCTGCAGAGATTCACTTTCTTCCGGTGCACACGATGATCAGTCGATCACCTCCACAGTCCCAGGTTGCACCAAAGCACGCACACTGCTTCACTGAGACTTACTCCAACTCCGGTGCCCCGATATCCAGGCACTCTTCACCAACGCCTTCAGCCGCACCCCGACAAGCTCACCGTGTCCGAGCCTCATTTCTCCTCCGGTGCACTCGATGACCAGGCGCTCTTCACCAGTGCCTCCGGTGCACCCCGACACGCACCCTGCGCGTCCGAGACTCACTCCACTTCCGATGCACACGTTGACCAGGCGCTCCTCACCAACGCCTCCTGTGCACCACGACACGCACCCTGAGCGTCCGAGACTCCCTTCACCTCTGATGCACCTGCTGACCAGGCGCTCTTCACCAGCGCCTGTGGTGCACCACGTCACGCACCCTGCTTGTCCGAGACTCACTTCACCTCCGATGCACACGCTGACCAGGCGCTCTTCACCAACGCCTGTGGTGCACCACGACACGCACCCAGCGCGTCCAAGACTCACTTCACCTTCGATGTACACGTTGACCAGGCGCTCTTTACCAACGCCTCCTGTGCACCATGACACGCACCCAGCGCATCCGAGTCTCACTTCTCCTCCGTGTGTCCAAGATCACAGGGCACATCTTCCAAGGGTCTCAAGCTGCCACAACACGCACCCACCGCATCGCTTGAAACTTCTCCGGAAATTTTTATGTTCCTGTCTTTCCAAACAGGGAGCCAGCTCACCTCGGGCCCTTGGGGTAACAAGACACAGCACAAAGCACAGTCTTCTTCAAGCAGGGGGACCCAGCGCACAAAGCACAGTCCCAACAGCCTCTTCCTTGGCTAAAACAGCAAACTGCAGACCAGCCCCAGATCACGAAGCAAGGGTCGGTCCTTCCCAGCAGTCTCTTCAGTTGTTCCTTCCTTAGCAGAGGTTCCTCTTGACCACGAAATGGGTCCAAGCCTTTTCAGTCTCAATCCATTTCTATTCCAACGTTCAGGGGTCTCAGCTCTCATAGTTATACCCCTAAATGTCTTTGAAGTTCATTGTGCTCAGGGGTCCCTGACCCCTGCCTAAATCAGTTCTGGGTGTCTCCCTCCCAGTGTCACCTTTCTCCCTTTGATACTGGGGGTCTGGATCCTTAATCACTCAGCCGGAGATGGGTCAATTGTTTTATAGCCGCAACCCAGGCCTCTTCACCTCCCGGGGCTTCTCCTCTGCCTACTCTCCAGATGCAGGTCAGCCTGGTGCCATCTCAACCCCTCCCTGGGTCAAGACCTCCCCCAGCTCCTCTCCCTCTCCAGATCCAGACAGTCAATCCACATTCAGCAGAGACACACAGAAATGCTTAAAGCACAACACTCAGCCACTTTCTAAAAGAGTGGTTTCTGAACACAGTGACAAAACCACTTTTATAGAAAGATGTGTTATGACACTGTGAGTTCATACATACTAAACTTCACCTCTCCATTTTAAACTTATGGGAAACTAGGCTAACAAACACAATACCCAGCCTCCCCCATTATGTCCTATTGGCAGGATGGCCTTTCACCAGTGAAAAACGAAATGGAGTGTTTTTCACTGTCAGGACATAACACACACCTCCGTATATGTCCTGCCTTTCACTTACACTGCACCCTGCCCAGGGGTTACCCGGGACCTACCACAGGGGTGCCCACTGTAAACGCAAAAGGGAAAGTAAGGCCTGACATGTGGCGGCACTTGTCAGGACAACATGCAAACTTAGCAAACTGCGCGCAGGCCCTACACTGCAGGCCTGAGTTCCCTTCTCCGCGCACCTTTGCATTACTAGCCCTGGCACACACAGTGCACATCACTAGGACTTTACTAGTAAGGCAAACATACCAATCATGGCCAACCAATTACCATTACACTTTACACAGGGAACACTTGTACTTTGACACTGATCAGCAGTGGCAAAGTACCTAAAGCATCTAAATTGGCAACTCTATGTCAGGAAAACGGTCTAGGGGAAAGCAAAATGTTTAGGGAACTTTAGCCAAAAGGCCAAGTCCTACACAACCCCTCCCAGCCAAAAGCCAGGGTAGATCAATCATTACCTTGATGGACTTCCCGGCTTCGGGCGATAGAACCAGGATGCAGGCCCTCTACCACAGGGACACCCTCCTGTTCCACGCCTTCCTGACCCCAGGGGGTATTCTTGATCACTACTCCCTGAGCCAACAATGCTGTTCCATGCATCCCCCCTGGCCAGGGGGACCCCTCCAGGGGTGCTGTTCCCATGCCAACCCCACCCTGGAGTGATACCCTGGGAAGGCCCATCGGTCAGGATACTACCTCCAGTCATCCTGCCCTCCTGGTTAAAAGTGGGTTTACCCTGGTCACTTCTAGGGGACCCAGCCCCACTGGCTGGACACTGTCCCACGGGTGTTCCCACTGGGGAACACAACCCTCTTTTATCCTTCCATTTATTTTTCTGGGCCTGCCACTTAGGAATGGCACCCACAAACTTCAGGACAGCAGGAGCTCTGGCTACAGACTCCCCACGCCCTCCTGACGCTAGGTGTCCTTCCTCACACTTCTGGCAAGTAGGCACTAGGCCTCCACCCGGGGGCTCTCCTACGGCCCCCCCAGTTTCCTGGGTGGTGCTGCTGATCCCTGGGCGTGCTGCTTACTCTTCCTCCCCCTCTTTTGAGACAAGGGGCTAGCCAGCAACCCCTCCTCACTACTCTGGGATCTCCTTGCGCCACTTGGCCCTTCTTCCCTCTCTGGGGCCTTTTCAGGCCCCTGGACCCATGACCAGGGGTCCAGTTCTCGTGCAGGCTCCCGGGAATCAAGGAGTCCACACCTTAACCCGGGGTGGCGCAATCCTGGAAAATAATTTCTGAGCCTAGGCTCCCCTGGGGCCAAATTGGACAACCCCTCCAAATCATTTACCATGCTAACCACTACCCAATCTTCCAGTGCACACTTGTACTCATCCACACTTGGCACTGGCTGTGCGCTGCCACCATTCAAACTGGACTCTGCTTGTTTACCCTCAATGTCCAGTTCCCTCATGCTTAACTCATGAGCAAAGAGAACCCGTTTCTCTTCCAATGTGAGAGCGTTCCTGCTCTCCTCTGCTTGAGTTTTAACACCTCCAACTCATGCAGTCTGACCCTTTGGTTTTCCTCCAACTCCTTTGGTGAAAACCTCCTCCCTGAATGGCTACTACCAGCCCCTGCAGCTGGTCCCTCCACTGGCAAATCCTGTGGACCAAATCCATTCCCTGGGTCATCCTCATCCACCTCAACATCACCCGTCTCCTGAGTCTCTTTGGCCTCCCACCAGGCCCTCAAGGCCACTTGCAGCTCCTCCTTCTTGGCGCTACCCTTCATGGGACATCCCTAAGCTCTGCAGAATTTCCTCAACTGATCAACCTTGTAGGTAAACAATGCCTCAATGTTAAACTCTAATTCTGCAGCCGCAGCCTCACCAGCTATCTGGCTCCCCTCCTGAGACATGATGTGTGGTTTAAAGGTTACTCAACAATAGAACCAACAATTCAAAACAATATGTTGTGTCGTGGTCTGCGATCAATTTATGATGCACACCAATTACTGTGAGTGGTTTTGCACAGACGCGTTTCAATTACGTTAGGATCGTATCCCACCGCTCTGCCGCCAAATGTTGGAAGCCGGAGTCCCAGTCCCGCACCACTGTCACCAAATGCGAGACCTGGGACTCCTCACTCAACGTTAGGCCAAGTAAGGACACCGTTTGAGATAGCCCTGCTCACCCCCTTAGTAGCTTGGCACGAGCAGCCAGGCCTATCTCCAAGGCACGAGTGTACAGGATGTGCAACCACACTCACAGCAACCCACTGGTGACACCACAAATGGACTCCACACAAGTTTGATAAAACGAGTATAAACTTTATATAAAAAGATATACGATCAGTCCACACGATACAAAAGCCAACATATAATAAAGGGTAATATTCGTTCCGGCTGGTTGGTAGGTTCAATTCCCAACCACCGCTTTCAAAATGCTATGCTGGTCGCAATGCTAGAATCACACACGTTGCAATGGACAAACAGTGCGTTGCGTAACGATACAATCCTGTGCTGGGCAAAGGAGAAATAATACAATGCGTAACAATACACCCCGGTACCTTGCAATGGGAGAAATAATGCAATGCGTACCGCTACAATCATGTACTGCGCAATGAAGGAATAATGCAATGCGTCACACCCCAATCACGTACTTTGCAATGAAGAAATAATGCAATGTGCACCGCTACAATCATGTACTTTGCAATTAGGGAATAATGCAATGCGTAGCTACAATCATGTACTTTGCAATGAAGAAATAATGCAATGCGGGCCGCTACAATCCTGTACTTTGCAATGGAGAAATAATGCAATGCGTATTGCTACAATCGTGTACTTCGTTATGCAGAAATAATGTCAGGCGTCATAAGACAGTCCGGCAGTTCGTTAGCAGCAATATTGGCAATGTGTATTACGACAGTCAGCCTCTTCGATAACAGTTGCCCCCCACACGTATCAACAATGACAAAGTACAGCTTCTCACTCTGGCCCCAGTACTGCCACTCCTTTGGTCAGTACGGGCCCCAATCTGAACCGAAGCAAGGGCTCACGTCGCCAGAAGGACTGAGAGGCCGAGAGAGTGTCCCTCCGAGCCCGCACCCCGCCCAGGCAGTGATCCACGTTACCTGGGGGCGCAACCCCACTCTCCTCTCCTCCTTCAGCGAACTGGGCCTTCCGTGCAGAACTTTCTCAATGGGCCTCAGCGGCTCGGCCTGGCAGCTCAGCTCCTCCGGGGCTGCCGGTCCAGGCCACGACTGTTAGGAAGGTCTCAGGCGGCCGCAGGGCACACGTACCCCACGCCTCTGAGATTACGTTACTCTGGGTGCACGTTCACCACAGCACCCTCCAGGTCTCCTCTGGCACGAAGCCACACACACAACGCTGATGGGACTTCACGTCGACTCCGAGTGCACGTTCACCAGGCACTCCTTCCTGCGGTCTCAGTTGGCACCAAGACACGCACACCGCGCTGCAGAGACTCACTTTCTTCCGGTGCACACGATAATCAGCCGATCACCTCCACAGTCCGAGGTTGCACCAAAGCACGCACACTGCTTCACTGAGACTTACTCCAACTCCGGTGCCCCGATATCCAGGCGCTCTTCACCAATGCCTTCGGCCGCACCCCGACACGCTCACCGTGTCCGAGCCTCACTTCTCCTCCGGTGCACTCGATGACCAGACGCTCTTCACCAGCGGCTCCAGTGCACCCCGACATGCACCCTGCGCATCCGAGACTCACTCCACTTCCGATGCATACGTTGACCAGGCGCTCCTCACCAGCACTTGCGGTGCACCACAACACGCACCCTGCGCGTCCGAGTCTCACGTCACCTCCGATGCACACGCTGACCAGTCGCTCTTCACCAACGCCTGCAGTGCACCACAACACGCACCCAGCGCGTCCGAGACTCTCTTCACCTTCGATGCACACGTTGACCAGGCGCTCTTCATCAACGCCTCCTGTGCACCACGACACGCACCCAGCGCGTCCGAGTCTCACTTCTCCTTTGTGTGTCCTAGATCACAGGGCACACCTTCCGAGGGTCTCAAGCTGCCACAACACGCGCCCACCGCGTCGCTTGAAACTTCTCCGGAAACTTTTATGTTCCTGTGTTTCCAAACAGGGAGCCAGCTCACCTCGGGCCCTTGGGGTAACAAGACACAGCACAAAGCACAGTCTTCTTCAAGCAGGGGGACCCAGCGCACAAAGCACAGTCCCAACAGCCTCTTCCTGGGTTAAAAAAGCAAACTGCAGACCAGCCCCAGATCACGAAGCAAGGGTCGGTCCTTCCCAGCAGTCTCTTCAGTTGTTCCTTCCTTAGCAGAGGTTCCTCTTGACCATGAAATGGGTCCAAGCCTTTTCAGTCTCAATCCATTTCTATTCCAACGTTCAGGGGTCTCAGCTCTCATAGTTATACCCCTAAATGTCTTTGAAGTTCGTTGTGCTCAGGGGTCCCTGACCCTTGCCTAAATCAGTTCTGGGTGTCTCCCTCCCAGTGTCACCTTTCTCCCTTTGATACTGGGGGTCTGGATCCTTAATCACTCAGCCGGAGACGGGTCAATTGTTTTATAGCCGCAACCCAGGCCTCTTCACCTCCCGGGGCTTCTCCTCCTCCTACTCTCCAGATGCAGGTCAGCCTGGTGCCATCTCAACCCCTCCCTGGGCCAAGACCTCCCCCAACTCCTCTCCCCTCTCAGATCCAGACAGTCAATTCACATTCAGTAGAGACACACAGAAATGCTTAAAGCACAAAACTCAGCCACTTTCTAAAAGAGTGGTTTCTGAACACACAGTGACAAAACCACTTTCATAGTAAGATGTGTTATGACACTGTGAGTTCATACATACTAAACTTCACCTCTCCATTTTAAACTTATGGGAAACTAGGCTAACAAACACAATACCCAGCCTCCCCCATTCTGTCCTACGGGCAGGATGGCCTTTCACCAGTGAAAAACGAAATGGAGTGTTTTTCACTGTCAGGACATAACACACACCTCAGTATATGTTCTCCCTTTTACTTACATTGCACGCTGCCCAGGGGTTACCCGGGACCTACCACAGGGGTGCCCACTATGTACGCAAAAGGGAAAGTAAGGCCTGACAAGTGGTTGCACTTGTCAGGACAACATGCTAACTTAGCAAACTGCGCGCAGGCCCTACACTGAAGGCCTGAGTTCCCTTCTCCGCGCACCTTTGCATTACTAGCCCTGGCACACACAGTGCACATCACTAGGGACTTTACTAGTAAGGCAAATATACCAATCATGGCCAACCAATTACCATTACACTTTACACAGGATACACTTGTACTTTGACACTGATCAACAGTGGCAAAGTACCCAAAGCATCTAAATTGGCAACTCTATGTCAGGAAAACGGTCTAGGGGGAAAGCAAAAGGTTTAGGGAACTTTAGCCAAAAAGGCCAAGTCCTACAGTTACCAGCAGCAAATTAATCGTGCTATCTACCCAGCACCACTGCTCTTCTGTATCTGACTGCCATTTATGGACCTGTACTTTAGCGTCCGGTTTATATAACTTGCCACCCCTGTATGTGCTGCACCCACCAAGGAAAAACATTTAAAGCCAGCCAACGATCTAAACATATCGAACTTGGCCAACATATTAAGAGGGATATGAGTTTCTTGCAACAAAAAAGCAAAACACTGTAGGTTCATGGCTTTTTATCTAAGATTCGACCGCTTGTTTTTTCCTGCCGTTATTTAACCCCTTGAGCGCAGTGTTAATTCTCCCTCTGTGCGGGAGAATTAGCGAGTGGGCGGGATTCGGACGGCCCCCGGCCATCGTTAGCACACGCCCACCGTGACGCGTGACGGCCGGGGGCCGTCGTGAGCACCGAAGGGGTTAACTTATTAACATTAAATGAAAACAGTTTCACAAGACCACCCCCCACTGCACCGACCAGTCAAACTTTTGTATCCACAAGCTATCTCCCTGAAGCCAAAACTCTGAATCCTTGTACATATGTTCCCTTCTATTATGCCGAGAGAAATCTGAAATACTTTGAGCTATAGGATTGACCTGCCATATACCCGAAAGTGCTGAGTGCAAAATACAAAGTGCAAAGAAAAAAATTAAGAGCATCAAAGTCCAATTCATGATGTGCATAAAGTGCAAAAGCTGCATCCAAAAAACTCCCCTTAATATGCATTTCTTATTAAAGTGCATTTCATATATCAGCACCAAAAACTCAAATTGGCATCTTTCCAAACCTGCCCCGGAAAATACAGAGCCACGTCTACAACTCCCCAAATACAAATACCTCCTTTGATGAAACCGTGGCACTGAACCTCCTTTTTAGGTCGAGCCTAGCGCGCATGCGCTGCTCTAGGAAAACGACCTCTTGGAATCACTCTGGACTTTAAACACGCTCGTGCGTGTGGTTTTTTTTGTGGCTTTTTTTCTATTGGGCTTTGCGTGCGAAGACAGCACGCAATTGGGCAAAGGCGGGTGCTTGTCCCACCTTTCCCAGGAAATGTATCTGCCCATGGCCTACGGCTTGCTGTTACGAGCAGCGGCGCGCAAGCTGCCATCTGTTTTGGGTCAGGTTTCACGCTTCCCTGGGAACGCGCGAGCTTCTAAACTATTTCAGGATGTCTGTCTGCAGTCTTATTCCGCAGCGCCGAACTGTTTACAACATGTAGCCAGGGTACGGGTTTAGCTTGGTGGTGAATTTCACGTTTGATTGTCATCTTATTCCTCTCATGATTGCTCCATTTGGATGCCTGCCAAGTGTTAATGTTGGTGTTCGATTCCACATCATTTCTGTTTGTTCATATAGCGCCGCGGTACTATGGCTACCCAAGGATAAGGAGCGGTATTGCCGGTCTAGGTATTTTGCATTTTCCTCACTGTTCTTGACATTTCTTCTCTTCCCTGGCCTCTTCTGCTGTCCACTCTCGCCAGCTTTATGCCCCTGAACGCTGGTGTATGAGGACTCGCGTATGACCTTTCATTTATGCCCTATATGACATTATCAATATTTTTAAATGGTTACTGTGAGACGGGAATTGCAGGAAGCACCAGCCCTTTTGATTTTGATCTTTTGCGGTTGTTACTTTTGGAGGTTTATGCACCCGTCCCGTTTTCTGAATTTACAAACCGGTTCGTAAATAGAAGGCAGAGCCCCTTGCGAGTTTGACCAGGCATGCTTCGTTCATAGGGAGGCGTTTCAACTTGTTGGTCTGATTTTTCAACAATGCTGTACAATAAACACAAGAATACAATGGGAGGACTAATGGGTTTGCAGCAGGAAGACCGGAACTGTCCCGGATCACTTGACCCCCGCCAGAATAAAGCCTGATCCATCAGTGCAATCTCGTGCGCCCACCACCTACCCACCCTACAGGTATCAATCAGAACGGAATTAAGGGCGAGCTAGCTTCTTACAATGGCGTGTGACATTTCGAAATATCTAGGACTAAAACTCCACAATGCACTTCGCCTGACTAGGTACAGACAGCCTTAATAAAAGCTTTCGTTTAGCCCACCTGTAAAAAAAAAACCAGTATCTATTTTCTTAATGTCAACATTACTTTGCATTTTTAAACCGAGAAGGTGAAGGCCTCGGGCAATGCTAATTTACTGTTCTAACTCCAGGCATTATTACCCGAGACCCCGGGCGGTCATTGTGGTTCCCTCCATGGCACTCGGTGTGACATTGTGAACAGTGGATTGTCTGCTTATTAGAGGACTGTGGCCAGCCACAGTCGTAGTATAGAGCTCAAATGTACTTAATTCAGAAGAAAAAAACCCTCCCAAAGAGCATCCAATTACCCTAAAATAGTACACCCGAGACCACGAGCAGCCCGAAGCAGCCGACGGGAAACTGCCTAGAGGCAATCAGTCGGTATGAGGCTGTATAACTGTTTTGTTGCGAGAAACATAGGAAGTCAATGAATCTACACTACAGAGTCTTAAATAAGAATCGTCGTCCCACATCTGAGTCGGAGGAGGCGCACGCGCAAGCAAGTCGAGTTTGGTTAGAGTGGAACGTGTTTAACATAACTATCACAACCACCAGTTCTGTAGAATACATAAACTGAATTCACTTGGCACTTTAATCATAGGGTTTATGTAGTAAACTTATACTCCTCGCAATATGGCCGTCTTTGGTCATTAGACCTTTCTCTATGTTCACACCTCTTAAGCCTCCCAGTATACCTATGTGCATTCTACTTTGTACTTGAAGGTTCCACACTTGTCAGTTGAGGGTCTGGTCAGCTGGCGAGGTGTAACGCTCTGCTGTGCTATCTTAATAAACCTATCTTGTAACTTACTAAGAAGTGTCCTGCTTCTCTCTACAACATTTTGGCGACGATTTGGCTGACCAGACCAAGGAGGAAGCACAGCGCAGTCCGAGCAGCACCTCGCACCAAGAACCCAAGACCGCGTGCCACCCAACTGCACCAAGAATCAAGGAAAAAAGAAACTGGTAACCTGAGTAACGCGAGAAAACTTGAAAAAAAAACGAAACAAAAATAAGCAGAAACCTGTCACAAGTACCCCAATTTCTGTCAACCATGCGTTAAGACGATCTGCCTACGGTTGAAGGCGCAGCCAAGAACTCTCTTCAGCAAGTGGAATTGACACGACGGTGAAAGGAAAGTGACAGGTCAGAAAAGCGGTTCGCAAAAAGCGGTTCGCAAGGGTGGAAAGTGAAGAGATAATTGAAACGGAGTTAATTTAGAGCAAGCGTATGTCTGTACTGTTGAAAGACATCACATTGGAGTAATTGGGATGCGCAGTGGAGGCAAGCTGTGAGAGCAATCGTTCAGATCGTGTGACAGGCGTGGAATGTGCGGTGAACAATTTCAGAAGCAGCCGAGAGTGAGGGAACTCTGGATTGGTGAGACGGGTGAAGAGAGAAGTTAAGCGTGTCTAGAAACTCCGCCTTACCGTCGTGGGGCAGAGAGATCCTTCCCCTGTGGTGTAATCCTTGCTCTGATGACGTGGCAGAATTTCCGCTCGTACTAGCGGCAGTGCGTTCTTGGAGGCACGTCGTGAGCGTTTGTGTTGCCTTGGTTACCAGCGCGGCCCGAGAAGAGCGTTCAGCGCGTTATGTTGTGCGCGTCTCTTCCTGTTTTCATGGTTACACGAATCTGGTGAAGGCCCATGTCAGTTTCATGAGACCCCGCATGTCGGACGCCCACACGAGTACACTGATCACCTGTTAATCCTGTTAGCAGACAAATGGACATTCCGAAAATACTCCTCCGAGGCATTTATCAGGCGATAATCACTTTGTACTCCGATGTGTATTAAATGTTGGAAAGGGAGTAGCGGCACATTAAGCATAGTGCACATAGACATCACTGCCCAGGAACGGAGACCCAACAAGTCATCTCCACTAGAGAATTTGCTTCCATATTCCTAAAGGCAAGAGACACCATGAAGCTGGTAAAACATTAAGGTGAAATCAAAGCACAAGCCATACCGATGCGATGCGCGGTGCGATTGTAAGCTGAAACACTGTTATTAAGCATTGCCGGTACCCGCCAGTTTATATTCATGCTGCACGCAGAAATGCCCTTCCAATTCCGATCATATGCAAAGATGTTGTTCATTCCAAGAATAAATCAAATAGCTTTGTGAGACACGTCGTTGCAACTTGGACATATAATCATAATAAATTGGATGTTGTGTGCACTTGTAAGTGTATTTAAAGTCTGTAACGGTGCAAAACTCTTGACAACAGGGCCACCTTGTGGACTTTGGAAGTATGCAATGTGTGGCTCCTTTTCATAAATCAAGAATAGGATGGTCACAATATGGATCTGTTTTGCATGCCAGAACAAAACTAAAGCATTTGGGGTGAAAATGAGAAGGTAGAATTGGGAAAGTCAAGAACCAGAAGCAGGTCAGTTGACCTAGAACAACAGGTGCCAAGCCAGAGTAAATCAAGAACCAGGAAAGCCTAGAACCGGGGCTTAGAGCCTTAAACTGGAGCATAGAGCCCATAACCTATTGGAAAAGAGAAGGCACCTGGCACGTTTTCTTGTCAAGTTAGAGGTCCCTGTTGATCTTCTTCAAGATGAAGTGGTGGCTGACACAAACAAGCAATTCATGGTAGGCTGCAAAACGTGCACAAGAAGCGTGAACAACTGAAGGCCTCTGATGGTCTTTTGCAGAAATAAGTAGGGACATCAGTACCATGGATGAGGAGAAGGTCCAGCTGATAAAGAGAGTGGAGCGTCTTAAGAAGAAAGTGCTGAGTGTACAAAATCATCAGCAGATGCTTGAGATAGCCAGACAGCTGCGCCTTGAGAAGGAGGAAGAAGAGCCTCAGAAACAAGAGTAGAAGAATCAGTTGTGTCATGCAGAACAGCAGTTGTAGAGCACAACATCAGCTAAGAGACATACTTTATGCAGTAGATGATGCGAGCCGAGAAGTCTGATGAAAAAGGTGGAAGAAGAGATAATACTTAATCCTCACATGCCTGCTGAGAAACTTCCCAGAGAGTTGGAGGGCAAAAAGCAAGTCTTGCATTTCCTACAAAAAGTTGTAACTGAACCAGCAACAGACCAACCTGTGCTCAACGAACTTGAAGCAAAGATCCATGTAATTAATGCAAACATCATTCACCCAAGTGACAGTGACCCCAGAAGGAAGAAGCAAAGACTGAAGAACTGCAAGTGCTGGTTAATGTGGAGAAGGAAATACTCCACAAAGCAAATGAGGCCCTGTATTTCGATGGTCTGAGGTTCTAAAGGGCGATACGTTCAAACTGTATGTGAGTAAACTCCGTGGGAAGACTACAGTGTTTAAAAAAAAAAAAAAAAAAAAAAAGCCAAGAGCTGGCAGAGCTTAAAGCAGAGCATCGTGATCTCCAGAGAACAGAGGATATCCTGAAACAGTGACTAGAGCCTGTGCAGCTGCAGCTGCTGGCAATTGTACAGGAGTGAGGCTTATCTGGATATAGCGACGCGCAATAAGATCAAGTGAGGGTATTGACATTGAGAAGCGAAATGGATGAAGTGAGAGGCCAAACCCGAGACGACATGTCTGACATGGTAAAAAAAAAAAAAAGCTGAATGCAATGATAGATGAAAAGAAGTCAGCCTTAGCTCCTGTTATAAAAGAACTGAGACCTTTACGACAGAAGTGTCTGGAACTAACCCAAGAGTATGTTGAGAAGAAGGATCAGTTTCACAGCTGTGCAAAAATGTTCACTGAATCCGGGTGTAAATCTCGCTATTGGATATGAACAATTTAAATGTCTCCAGTACAATAGTGTCTCAGCTACTCTTCGTTTTTTTTTTAACGCAATAAAGTGACTTTTCTTGAGAAGGACACATCATTCTAGCAGCAGTCTCTTCAACACAATATGAAAATCGCAAGGAAACCAGGGCAGAAACGGGACATGGAGCCCACGATGGGGTCAAAGAGCCCATAACTAGAGTCAGAGAACCGAGATTAAGAGCCTGAACTCATAACTAGAGTCAGAGAACCGTGGCACAGAGCCCGGTAGTGGACAAAGAGTGGACAAAGGTCCCAGAACCAGTAGAGGACAAAGGTCCCAGAACCAGAAAATGGAGGGGACAAACGTCCCAGAACTGGCAATGGACAATGGCTCCATTGTCAACGGGTACAAGAGGGGACCAGTACAAGAGGGGACAAGGGTTGTCCCAGAACAAGGAGTGGACAATGCTCGTCCAAGAGGGGACAAAGGTCGCCCCAGAACAAGGAGTGGACAAGGGTCGTCCAAGAGGGGACAAGGGTTGTCCCAGAACAAGGAGTGGACAATGGTTGTCCAAGAGGGGACAAAAGTTGTCCCTGAACGAGGAGTGGACTAAGGTCGTCCAAGAGGGGACAAAGTTCCCAGCACCACGACAGAGGATTGTGACACAAAGGTTCCAAGAACCAGGACAAAGGTCCCAGTGGGTCCAGAACCGGGAAGAAGGTCCCGAAACTAGGACGGGATCTCAGAGCCTGCAGGACCTAGACAAAGAGTCCATAACCAGAAAAATGGAAAAAATAAATAAAATAAAGGGCCCAGAACTACAGCAAGAAGCCCAACCGAAGAAAGAGAATCAAACACAGCTTCATCTATTTCTTCGTGAACATTGAATTCAGAAATCTTTAAGCGAGAGCATGGAAGCATCTGTTGAACACTTGAACCAGGACCGGGAGAGGACTAAGGTCCCAGGACCGGCAGAACCAGGACCGGGAGAGGACAAAGCATGTCCCAGGACCGGCAGAATCAGGAACCGGGAGAGGACAAAGGAAGCCCCAGGACCGGCAGAACTAGAAGGGGACAAAGGATGTCCCAGAATCAGTACCGGGAGAGGACAAAGGACGTCCCAGGACCGGAAGGGGACAAAGGCCCCAGAATCAGTACCGGGAGTGGACAAAGGAGATCCCAGGACCGGGTGGGGGACACGACCGAGATTTGTGACAGAGTGGTTCCCTGAACCAGGACAAAAGTTCCAGTACCACGACACAAAATCCTGAGGACCGGGTGGGGACACTACCGAGATTCGTGACAGAGTGGTTCCCTGACCCAGGACAAAAGTTCCAGTACCACGACAGAAAATCGTGACACTGGTTCTCAGAACAGGGACGAATGTTCCGCGACTAGAACCGGGCCTCATAGCCCACAGTACTGAGACAGATGGTCCACAGAAAAGTATAAGAAGAAAAACAAAAGAAACTTAGAGGCCCGAACCACATCAAGAGGCCCACAACCAGAGAAAGAGAACCAGAATTGAGACACCTGGTCCAGAACCTCAACTTGGACTGTAAGAGTACTGGCTTCAACTTTTTCTTCGGGAACATCCTTCCAGAACTTTTTGAGCGTTGGAGGCAATTATTGAATTGTTCAATCTTCAACCATGAGCGGGAAGCCACGTCGGACAAGGACCGGTTTTTGCTGGTCAACGACGGATTGCAGAGAGTAGTCTGTCTCTTCCTGTTTTGTCAATCGAAGGGGAGTAGGTGGTCATGTTGATCCTGTTTCTTTCTTCACCCTTGACCCGAAACGAAATGCTTCTTCGCCTTCATCATCTGGAAGTCCATGAGGTCGCTGACCTCCTATTTGTCTTGATGTTAATTGTTGCTGTCTTCCATGCTTTATCCTTTCCTTTTATGTTTTGTGCGTTCATTTGCTTTTCCATGTAAAGGAGGAAGATGTGTAGTAAACTTATACTCCTCGCAATATGGCCGTCTTGGGTCATTAGACCTTTCTCTATGTTCACACCTCTTAAGCCTCCCAGTATACCTATGTGCATTCTACTTTGTACTTGAAGGTTCCACACTTGTCAGTTGAGGGTCTGGTCAGCTGGCGAGGTGTAACGCTCTGCTGTGCTATCTTAATAAACCTATCTTGTAACTTACTAAGAAGTGTCCTGCTTCTCTCTACAACATTTTACTAGTGACCAACTCTTTGTCATTCGTTTAATCACCCTCACACGGATGAACGGCTGAGACGGTCAGTTTCGGACCCGACTAGACAGATCTCAACAGCAGCAGATGCACAAATCTAATCGGGTGGGTTCCTGGCAGCGGTACCTGTGACGTACACGTACAGCCATTGTGAGCTGCCAGTGGGGGATAATGTACTGCATTGCTAAACACTTATAAGGTCCCAAAGGCAAGACCTATTGGCTATGCCAATGCTTGTTCTTTATGCGCCCCAACCCCTCATAACTCCCACCTAGTTTCCTTCTCCTTCCCCCTTGACTATAGCAGGAGTTCCGCCCTTTCTCCCACCTTAAGAAATCCCCCCGAGCCTGTACGCACAACACCTTGACAGGGTGTTGTTTCCTCCCAGGTCCACACACACCTCCTATTACCCCCAACCAGGTGATCTAAATAACATAAATATAAACTGAAACTGGGAAACAGGAGTCATCAATCAATCCCTTATAGCATTCAGCAACCCCCTGTTTTATCTCAGCAGGAAATGACTGTGTTTCTGCTATCTGAGCAAAAACAGGAAAGCATCCTTTAACTTGACCTTTAAGCTTAGCCATTTGGATCACAGATGACTGGGCGCCAGCAGACTTTAAATTCTCCAAAAACAAATTTGAGAGCAACCCTTCAGACACAAAGGGAACTGGGTTAAAATAACCATTAACAAAATGTTGTTCCCTGTGTTTCTTGTTTTTTTATTTACTGCCTCTACCTCAAGCTATTCACACACTAAAATATCTCCTCCTTGTTGTTCTGTATTGTATTGTTATATTATTCAAAATTAAATGTATGTTTTTACTTTGGAGACTTACTGTTGGATGTAGTACCTGAACACGATTGTCTATTATTACATATGTAGCAGTGAATAAAATTGAAATGTGGTCCCTTGCCTATAAAGAAATGTTAAATACGTGTTAAAGTTTAATTGATGTGTAGATAAAGGATCACTACACATATGGGAGATAATCTATTACAGCACTGCCTGTGGTCTCGTCTATAAGATTTTATGAACTATTTATGAACAGTTTTTTTTTTTGTAAAACATTTTTAACAAAATAATTTTTTCAATAAAGGAGGGAGATATTTTTACGAAAAAAAAGCTTATAGTTTGGATGTATTGTATGTAAGTGTGTGAATAGCATGAGGTAGAGGCAGTAAAAAACAAGAAACACAGGGAGCAACATTTTGTTAATGACTTTAAATTCTCTCCACCGCCCGGCTGTGTCAATCGTCATATTGGAAAAAGTGAATTGATTATGCGCTGAGAAAGTCTTTCCCTTAATGGCTTTGTCCAGCAACTTCTCTTTAACCCTATCATCAGCAAAATTAACCAAAATAGTGTGAGGGTACTTAGCGTTATGTTGAATCTGCGAGGGCACCCTGTGAGCCCGCATTATGGACAAATCCAGCGGAGATTCAGGAAAAACATAAGATCGAATCAATGAGTGCACAAGTGTGACCATACCCTTACTGTCCTTGTCCCACAGACACCCTTATAATTCTCAGATTTCGTCATCTCGAATGATTTTCCAAATATTCCTGCTTTTCATTGCAGAGACCTGATCTCTTTCTCCAGCCTCAAATTCATCATCTAGAGTCTAGACGATTTCTAGCTTATCCTCGAAGCGTGAAATCCACCGCTCCAGTTCCCCACAACAATCCCTAAACTGGGTTATTTGACCCTCTATTTTTCCCAGGTGCTGCTTAATCTCATTTGCAAAATCGAATTGCTGTTGCCTTAAACCTTTAATTTTGCTCAAGAGCTCTTTAAGCAAAAGTAACTCAGATTTGAGGCATTTGACTCCTCCAGATACCGTGCTTTGACATATTTGAAGGCCAGCCCCCCTTCTCGCTCCAACTTATTATTGTTGGCAGGGTTTGTACTCCCCCCTCTCTGGGGGTCGGGCCAGACAATGAACGGTATCTGCTGAATTAGCGATTGTTTCTGCAATAGCCTCAAACATCGAGCTTGACCGGATCAAACGTTGCGCCTGTTTTTTAAATCCCTCAACCTTAGTAAAGAGTCACGATTATTATCAGTGACAGTCATTCTTTAGGGCAGTACGAGGGTATACAGGCCAATCCCTCACTGATCCTGGCAACCCATCAGTACCATCCAGCTCCTGATTAGCGAGAATATTACCAGTCCCCCCCCCCCCCCAATTCTTCATTAACAACATCAACTGTAGTCACGCTGGGCACAGAACTGCCGTTTTCAACAATTTTACAGCCAATACCAGAAGCATCCTTTTCTGAGTTCTGTGACAGTTGTGGAGCTGGCACCGGGATGGACACCATGGAGTGAATAGCTAATGGAGGTAGTGTAACCTCCAGACTCCCCCTTGAGTGGCACTGTTGTGATGTGAAAGAACTTGAGCCTGATTTAGATATAGCCATCAGCTGCTCCTGTTTCCCATTCTTCATGCTTCTTAGTTTAGACCCCTTAGGCGGCATAACCAAGTTCAGACCTCTCCGAGGTAAAGTCTGGCTGACTGCAATCCCATAGATCAACCCAATACAACTGCCCCACCCCCTTCCCCCAGGCCTCAAGTGTGCTTAACTTAAATACATTTACAAATACCCGTTAACTATCCTTCTTTTTAAATATTTCCTGGGGCTCCCAGGTTGTCCCTTAAAATTCCAGGCTGTTTTTTGATGGGGTTGGGGGAGGGGGGAGGGCACCAAAATGCTGACTTGGGGAGAGGGGGTGATGCGACCTCTGACAGCGTCAAACTCTCACTTCTTCCCCCCGTAAATCGTCCATAAATCAGTATATCAGCCCCAGTTTAAAGCGACAAGTCTTGCTGGAGTATTATTTCATATAGTGTGCTGCACCACTGCATTTTCCTTCCCGTTGGGGAAGGATGGCTGGGGGAGGGGGGAGGGAGGCTGCCTCAGCTTGCCATCCTAAAGTTCACAGTCCTCTGCCGCTCAGTGCTGCCCACTGAGCACCAACACTCCGTGCGCGTCTCTCATCTCTCCTTTGGCCAGATCGCTACTCGCCATGCTGCCAAACGCTGGTGAGGGAGAAGCCTCACCAGCGTGAACCTGGAAGTGATGCAACACTACTCAAAGGTGCAGCATCCACCTCCTGACAGTCAAGCATTGCCATACTACTAATAATAGAACCTTTTTGATTCTGTGTCAGGACGGGCATCCTCAGATTATGCAAGTTCAAAGCTGATCAAAAACCACAGAATAGGAGTTACTTACAGGTTTAAAGTAGAATCCTTGAATGTAGAGTCTGAACACCAGTCTGGCATATGCGTAATGTCTTGAAGCCGAGCTTCCAAGTTAAACGCTTTATGCGCAAAGGCTTCTCTCACTAAATGAGCACCAAGATTGACACATCAATATCCTGCTTCCACTAGAATCCAGCTGACCAACATGGGGCATGATTCAGGCACAAAAAGTTGAATAACAGAAATCAAATCTAATCACAGGGATGGGAGCTAAGATCTTCAGTGGCACATTCTTAAGTGTGCAAGCAGTTAACTATAAGTTTTGCTTCTCCTTGAAAGGTCAGGTAGGAAACCTGTCTGAAAGCAGACTTTGTTATTTTAGAAATGACAAAAGTCACTCCATCTGGAGCAAAATACCTACCTGGTAAATTCAGTGCAAATTCATCTGATTCTCTCTGCAGCATGAAGTCAATCAAAGAAATACAGTCAATTTTCCTGAATGCTGTTTGTGAGCAGGAACCACAGAACTATTGCTACGTCTGATAGAGAGGAATATATTGGATGGAGTGGCATAAAAAAATCTGACAGCCCACAATAATTTTGATACTAGAGGATGTTCCCCTACAGGGTGATATGCTACTGGAAAATACCCATCCAAAGTTGATTTCCATTGAAATGGGATCCAGCTCTTGTTCCATGTACTAGTGTGACCATCTGCTTGAAATGGAACAGTATCTTCGATAACATGAGTCTGACCATGCTCTGTCAATGAAGTCAAGAGCTTGTTCTGGGAGTCCTGGCACTTGCTAGCATCTCTGTAAAGTTTCAATCCGACTAACTGCACGTTGTGATGGAGAACCATGAGAAGTTGATAGCCTTTAGGGTTCAGAAGATTGGATGAATGGAAAACATGGAATAATTATCAGGGTCTAAAAAGGCAGTTCTAGAAGGACTGGAAACCAACCCAGCTAGATCTACTCTCTGATTCCTGATTTGGAAGGTCATGCTCTGTATTGTAGCAAGGGTGAGAAAGGAATAATAATTCAAACCTGTACATTCCTTGAGAGAAGCATCCGTTGCCAAGACTAGCAAGTCTAGCCTCCAACTGTAAAGCAATGGCAGTTAAAAAGTCAGTAGGGATGCAAAAAGGTCCGCTTTGCACTGACACCACATCTCCACTATTCTAGTATATAATGGTGAGTGAAGGTTCCACTTGCTAGAATTTCGGAAGTGATGTAAATTCCAATCTACCACCTTGTTCTCCTTGCCCAGAAGGTGAATCGCTACAACAAATATGTTGTGGACAAGGCAAAAATGTAATGGTAAAAGTCTTGAGCAACTTCTTCCATCATCTGAGATCAATCTGACATCCTGACCGTCCACCCCCTAGGTGATTGATATAATGAACCACTGATATGTTGTCCATTTTGAGGAGGATACAACAGCGAGCATGATGGGGAGTGAAGGAACGGTTTGCAAAAGATCTGGCTACAAGCTCAAGACAATTGGTAGGCAGTCCAGTTTTTCCTGGGGCCAACTGCCTCCCTTGGCTATCTCTGTGCATCTTGCTCTCCAGCCGTATGTCTCTCCTGTTCCACGCCTCTGTGTGAGCTAACCATCACTGCAACTCTTGATGTACTTCCACCAACAGTAGAACTTGATCTGCATATGAGAGATCCTTCTGAAAGTGGGAAATATTTAAGCGCTGGAGGACTCTGTAATACAATCGGCCAGAAAGATTGCTTGTATGGAAGCTGCTAATAAGTGCACTATTCTAGCCATCAATTAGAGGGTCACATTGTCGTCTAGTATTATTTGCAGATCTCCATTTTGATGTTCTTGATCTTCTGAACTGGAAGGGGCAGGTAGGGTGAAATTGAGCCAACAACACAACCCAGATACGTCATCTGGTTGGAAGGAATCCAATCCGACTTGGATTGATTTATGATGAAGCTGAGGTTTTGAAGCAGGGAAATTGTCAACATTAGTTGGTCTATGAAGTCGAACCATATAGTCACTTTCTCAGAAGGTCTCTGAGGAGATGGATTTCCTCCATTTTGAAATGGCTATATAAGATACAAAAGTTTAAATCCTTGAGGCTACATCACCAGATGGAAGCCTCTGTAATTTTTATCTACTAGAAACGTGTTGCTGATGAAGCCTTTAGAGTGGGAAGAACATCTGTTGACAGCTGTCTTATGAAGGAGAGAAGCAATTTCTAGGTCCAAACGGCTTGCTTTTGCTGGTGCAACTGAATTTGCCTGAGGACAGGCTAATGAGGGGTAGTGTAAAACTCTAAATCACAACCCTAGATCATCTTTAATACCCAAGCATCTTGAGTGAGCTAAGCGCAATTGTGAAAAATCGTATTGTGCTTACCAAGTTTAGACGAAAAAATCTGGTAGCTCACCTGAGAAGGAGTTATTTTAAGATCTGCAATGGAAGGTTCCTCAGTCATAACGGTCCCTGGAACACCTTACCTTTGAGGGAAAGAAGGGATCTCCTCTTTGGGGATCATTTCAATAGTTCCTCCCCTCAAAGTTTCCACTGAAGGTGTTACTGCCAGCCCGAGTGAAAAGGTCAGGCTGTAACACCTTAAGCACAGCCTAAGTTTTGTCTAGAGAGGTACAACTATTAACAAATTTCACTAACTCTTTTACAAAAGGATCACCAAACAGTAGCCCCTCTCCTGTTTGTCCAGCCTTGTTTGTCGCAACCTTAGTGAAATAAGATCAACCATCAGATTTCTGAAGAAATGCCACAATTTACATTGCCCTTTGGGTCCATCCTGCCAAGACGTCTGGTTCTAGGTGTATTGGGGTCCCTTGTTCTTTAGCCAAGATCGCTAGGTCCAAAAGTTCAGAAAGAGATCTAAAAAGTTCTAACAACCTATCCTGACATGCTTTCCAAGACAGATCATTACCTTTCTTAGGGTTCTTAATATAATTTCCTAGGAAAGTGATACATTTAGGAGCAATATGTGGTATGAGCAACTTGTAAAGGGATAGGTGGGAACATTCCACACAGTCAGAAGCGCATTTCCCCTGGGAAGGGTGCTGGGACAGAATATCGAGTTGGAATGTCGACTTACACAAATATCGAGTTGGAAATGTCGTGATTCAGAAATATCGACAGCAAGAATATCGTGGTCAAGAATATCAAATTTAAGGTAAGAAATATTGTTTTAAAAAATATAGAAGTCATTAATATTGTTTGCAAAAATATAGTTGTTTAAAATATCGATTTTTTTAGTTAGTGTTATGTATTTTAGTTTATATTTTAAATGTATGTGATGTATTTTTTGTATATGTATTGTTCGTTTTTAATATATGTCTTAAATTTTTAGTAGTTATGAATTTTATTTTAATTACATTTTGCATTTTTAGTTCCGTAGCGGGTTGTGGGTTTATAGGGGAATAGGGTGGGAAGTAATTTAATTATAATAAATGAATGATTATTTTTTATTTATTTATTTAGATTTTATAGTGTTAATTGTGGGAAGTAATTTATTAGTAATTAATTTGTAATTGGTTAATTAATAATTAATTGATTAATTATGGTAATTGTGTAATTTGTTTAGGTGCGGATTGTGGGGTCTATAGGGGTAAAGGGTGGGAAGTAATTTATTTTTGATTAATTACTAATTAGTTGTTAATTTATATTAATTAATTGATTGAACCGTAATTATGGAAATTGTGTAGTTAAATTTAGGTGCTGGTTGGAGGGTTTAATGGGGTAAAGGGTGGGAAGTAATGTATGTTTAATTAATTAATAATTAGTTGTTAATTTATATTAACTAATTAATTGATTAATTATGGTAATTGTGTGATTGTTTTTAGGTGTGGGTTGTTGGGTTTATGGGGTAAAGGATGGGAAGTAATTTATTTGTAATTAATTAATAATTAGTTCTTAATTAATATTAATTCATTGATTGGAAATTAATTATGGAAATTGTGTAATTAATTTTAGGTGCGGGTTGTGGGGTTTATAGGGGTAAAGGGTGGGAAGTAATTTATGTTTAATTAATAATTAGTTAATTAATATTAATAAATTGATATTTAATTAGGGTATTTGTTTATATTTGTGTGTGGGTTTTACTGTTATAGGGGTACAGTGTGGGGAGTAAATTAATGTTACTTGCTTTATAATTAGTTGTTAAATACTATTAGTTTTTTAATTGAAAATAAGTTTTAATTTTAGCTGTAGGTTGTGAGGCTTATAGGGGTAAAGTGTGGGAAGTTAAATAATTTTTATGAGTTTTAATTGGTTTTTTAAATGAATAATATTTTTTTAATTGGTAATTATATTAATTAAGGAAGTACATTTTTTTAAATTTAGATGTGGGTTGTGAATTGTGTGGTGTTATAGGGTAGGAAATAAAAAAAGTAAATTAATGTAGTAATTAATGTTTGTTTCTAAATAATTTCTAATTAAAAATATTTATTTGTTAGGAAATTATTTTTTATTTTATTTAATATAATATTTGTAGGTATTTGTCATATGTTTTTAACATAGTATGTTTTTAATTTATTTTTAAATATTAAATATATTTGTATTTTAATTTGTAACATAATTATATATTTTTTAATGTATTTTGATTTTTAAATATTTTTGTTGTTAATATTTTGTTTGTTTTTAATTTTGCACTGACTGGAGTGAGAATATTAATTGTTACTCCTCCGCAATCCAACACTTTCCCTACTGTTGCACTCACTGGAGTGGGAATAGTAATTTTTACCCCTCCGCTATCCAACACTTTCCCTACTGTTTCACTCACTGTAGTGGGAAATTTAAGTTTGAATATTTTTAAATAGTTTAATGTTTTAATTTATAATAGAATGGGTTTTTTAAATTTGATTTTGTTATATATATATATTTGTACATTTTTATATAATTTTAAAATTATAAAATAAATTAAAATTAATAGTTTATTTGTTTTAAAGTAAATATATATGAATTATTATGTATGTTTATCTTTTCTAATTAAGTTTATTTATTATATTTTTAACATTTATATTAAATCTACTTTATTTTTTATAAATTTTATTATTTAACATATTTAATATTATTTTATTTCATATATATAAAATTCGATATTTTGTACAATTATATTTTCACATCAATATTTTTTTCTGATATTTTTGTACTTACCTGTTTAAGTATAGGGAGTCGATATTTTTGCATTCTATATTTTTTACATCAATATTTTGTTAGTGAACCCCAAGTCTTCCTGTTACCAAAGCTTAGCCAATAGGTGCGAAGGCCTATCCATGTCTTCATCAGACAAATCAGTGTCTAAATCCTTACCAAAATCACAGTGGACGCAGGTGTCTCCCTCAACAATAGACCATGTCCTGCTGTGGAGGTGCATTAGTAAGCTTGTTTGAATCTTTCTAATGCATCCACCTTTACCTCTGATCTTTTACCTCGGGGAACAGAGCCCCGAAAAATGTTTTAGGATCGGTGCCTCTTTAAAGTCATCCACATGGGCTTTCCTCCCATGTGACCGCATTAGTGATGAGCTCACCAATTGAAATTTTTTGTTTACCAATATGTTGCCTTTAAAAAACTCGATCTGTAAAAGTTGCAAACGGAGAAGTGTAACTTTAAAATACTGATCAAAATCTGGCCTTTCTGCTGAATTCATTTGATCTTGATGCTTGCTTTAAAGGGTTACGACATAAAATTGACCTGGGCGTTTTTACTGAAATGGAAGGTCGCAGTGGAGCCTTGTGTTAATTTATTCGCCCCCTTCAACTAAATCCAATATCAGCTCTTTGACTTTAGCATTTAATTTCTGATGGGAGTAGTGTTTGCTGCAACTGCTACTAAAGTTGTACTGATTTACAATGACCTCTGAAGGCACGCAATTGTGCCAGTGGTCAAAGTGGGCGGGATCGGCAGGGCACGGCGTGTCCCTATTTCTTTAAATCAATAGATTCCATTCCCCTACTTTTTTATTTTAAACGCGCATCCCAGGACGGTAAAAATAGCCAAGGCCTACAGATAAGGCTCGGCGTTTGTGGCCGTTCGGGGGACGGGTGAGGCGGAAAAGGACTCGGTCTCATCCTTCTTGCCCAGAGAAGACAAGGACAGTGTCCACTTCTGCTCTACCGCTGGCAGCTGCTTCCCTGTCTCTTTCTTCCTCTTATTCCCACTCTTTCTGTCTAGCTCCTCCTCACTTACTGAAATGGTTCTCACCCTCTCTTTCCTTCTTTCGTTTATTTGTTCCCTTGTGAAATGAATCCAAAAAAGGAAAAAAACTTTAGCTGTAAATGTCGTATTTTACTGACATTTTTCTACTCAAAGAGCAACCTCACGAATAAAAGGTTAAAAATATGAAAAATAAATAACTAAATAAATAAAGCAAGACAGAGTGGTCGCAAAGTGACCAGATAGATTTTATTCACACCCAAACACATCATCATCACTTTACAGAGTTCGTCAGTGAAGCGCTACTTTTGTTTTCTTGTCTTTCTTTGAACAGCATTGTTTTCCCCGGATGGGGAAGTGCACCAATCCTGGAGGTACTGCAATGCCTGATTGATGGGTGGATTGGAAAACAAAATGTGTACTGCAGCTCTGTGTTCACGGATGTGGTCTTTTTAAACCATACTGCTTACGTTTTGTAAGGATATAGGCAATGGACATTGAAATGGATCCCTTCCGGGCCCTGTAGTCATGTCCTTAACTTTTCAGGCAAAAACACTTACTGATTTCTGAATAGTGAGTGTAAAAGCATTAAAGTACCCCCATGTTGTTCCTGCTTACATTTCACATGCTCTACTTAATCTTGCATTCCCTATGAGTGTTTACTTTTTTCAGGATGTTGTTACTTGTATTTAGGCAGCATATTGCTCATGTCTAGTGAGTAATTTGAATTGAGGCGCATCCAGGTGTTTATAGTGGCATTCTGAGTTTGTGTTTCTCCAGACCAATCACTATTAAACTAAACTGCCTACTAATATGGTTATGTGACTCCTACACCTTGTAGTCCTTTGTCTAATGTAACATTTCGTATCCAGTGATTTACACACATATAAATGATTGTCTCTGTGTAGTATGTGTGATTTAAAGTGCCCTGACACCCTACACTGGTATGAGTGGTACTGTAAATCAAATTAAATGCATCTGAGAGAGTGTGGTTATGGAGACTTGAGGGGCACTGTTAAAGGGTGGTAGTGAGGGAATCCATGGCAGAGGTGGTCATTGGGGGCCACCAACAAACATTGTTGCACAGTGCGCCACCAGCACTAAAGCCGGCCCTGCCCTTGAGGCCAGTCCGCATCACCCATTGGTACCTCCATTGGTCTTGTTTCAGCAGTGGTAGCTGCAACTCACCAGGAATCGGCAACACAGGATTTGCATGCACACCAAACTAAGGGGGTCATTATGATGGTGGGCGGATCGCCACAGCCCGGCCGGCGGTGGCTATCCGCCCGCCATCACAACATGATTTACCCCCGCCATATTATCATGGCGGGGGTACCGCGGCGGACGGAAAGTCCGTCGGCCGCTTTTCCGCCGGTCGGCAATCGTTACGATTGCCGGCCGAGCGGAGCTGGGGCATAACATGGTGGCAGTGCCTTCCAGGCACCGCCAATCATAATATGTTGACAGGTTGATGAGGCCTTTCCATGGCGGCGATGCCGCCATGGAAAGGCTGGCGGGAATTGCTTTGGGGGCCGCACTTCATTGCCATGCACAAGGTGGCAGGCACCGGTCACGTTGTGCACGGCAATGCACAGCATGCCTCTTTGGCATTGGGGCGGGTGCTGCTTACAGCAGCACCCGCCGCAATGTTGAAGATGCGGAATGCGACCGCCAGGGTGGCGGTCACATCCTAATTGGCGGTGCGGGACCGCTAGTGGCCGGTCCCAGCACCGCTAGGGTGGTGGGCGGACTGAAGTCCGCCCGCCATCCTAATAAGCCCCTAAGTTCGCGAACTTCATAGTCTCGCTGCTTCATGCACAAGCACTTTTAACATGTGCTGCGTGCTTTGGGCCACTGGAATTATGCAGCAAAGAAGGACAAAATTATGCTGCAGTGTTGACTAAATTATGCAGCAAAAAAAGACTGCAGCGTAATGCAGTATATATTCTGATACTTTATTATTTTGACATCTTTATAGTACCAGTGTAGCATACAAATGCAGCAGTGAGAAAGGTGATCCGTCAACCTTTGCAAAGGGCCGTCCACTTCACAGCAACACAAGTCACATTTTTTCTAACTTTTGATCCGTTTGAGCAACACACAATTTATTAGTTAAAATTGTCAGATTATGCAGCAGATGTAGTATTATGTGGCAAATATGGCAGAGCCATAATTATATACAAAAAGCATTTGCAAATTAGGTTATTTTGCCATTCATGTTTGAACTGCTCTTGTGGAAAAAGGGAGGAGAAGTGCTGATGACAGAAACTCCATGGCTCGGAGACAAATGGCTTGTGCTGCCACTTTTAAGCATATTTGGGACATTCTGTGATGAGAAACATATCCCACTTTGTGAATGTATTTTAATGTCAATAACTCATATTAATCATATTAAACCTTTATTATGTGTATCCATTGATTGAATTAAATAACATAATAAGCTGTAACTGGTCAGTGAAATGCCAAACAAATACCAAAAATTGGGATGTTTTGCGCAATCTGGCCACACTTCTGACTCCGCCCACTGTTCCAATCCTCGGGTTATTCCTGCCCTCTGATTCTCCGCCCACAGTTCCCCTACTTTTTTCCCCCCACTTCGACCACTGAATTGTCCCCATTTTAAACAGTAACACACAATGGCATGTTCATACAAGCTTCAAAAACCTTTTACACAGGTGCGATTTATATGCCGAGAAAGTGTAAACTGAACACACAAATGTCCAATCTTGAATGGAATCAGCAGTATTCCCAAATTGGTAGATGTCACTTTCAACTTCATAAAATCAGCATGCTTGCACATTTATCCCCAGTCATGCGCCAGTGTTACTAAGGAAGTATTGCATGTGATGTGTGTGGATGTTCACAAACGTACAACACTTTAGCTATTTACATGGACATCACTGCTTGGTTTTACTCGCGAGAAAGTGTCACACTTTTGGTAGTAGAATGTCATTCACAAGTACACTGAAAGCATGAAAATGTCACACATAACCAAATCTGAAAATGTAGCTGCTATGGCGGTGGGTGGGATGAAGGGAAGAGCTCATCTTGTCGGAGAACATCACTCCGAGGAAGAGGCTGATCTAATGCCTTGGGAACGTCGAGCCGAGGGCAGGGGCCAGGAATGAGAGCGGTGAGCTGAATACAATGATCCATGATTGAAGGAAATGGCATCTCGAGGAGTATCGGGGGTAAAGAGGCAAGAGGCATGCCCATCAAGAGCAGAGCTGGGGACAAGCAGATAAGCATATCGGTGTCACATACCGTCCAGTGTCAATAAAACACCATGCAATTACAAATAGCAATATAAAGACAAGGAAGACCATTAATATAGCAGGAAAAGGCAATCCTTAATTTGGCTGTAGCAGCATCAAAAAGGAGGTGGTTCTTTAAGGGTTTGTCACGTTTATTGTAGAGCTCGAACTTGATAAGCTGCATACTGGGGGGGTTGTGGGAGCTGATAACATTCCAAGTAAATACATTCTTATCCATCATGGCTACCATGGACTGTACCAATTCAAACATGTTGGCATTTCAGTTACCACTTGCCACACACAACAGCACAACAATGCAGACGGAATAATGGTTCATTGTCTCTGCAAGATTTAGGGCTGTGTGTGAAGTAAGCACCATCTGGTTAGAAAGCCTCAGCGCACTCTCAGAGTTGAAAAACCTGCAGAATTAGTCAGAAAACCTGGGGGTGACTATACAAAAAGAGACATTTCCTTACATTTACCTTTCATAGATTTCTGCATCTGTCTTGCCTTTCCAGTTAGCTAGTTTGGTCAGTCTGCTTTTCTGTATTGTGCCTTATTTTCCCCATTCCGTTTTTGTTAGAAACCAGCACTGCCTTTCCTGAGCCATGTTAATGAATTCTGTTTCTCTTGCCCCATCCCCTTTATCGTCTCTTGTGTTTTGTTAAAATCATTTTCATTGCTACTAAAGAATGCAAGGTAGTTCAGGATAGGTTATAGTTAGGGCAGTGTTTCTATAGGAAGAACATTTTTTGTTTTGCTAATAATGTTGACACTGTCTGACAAATCTTGACAAAACAAAAGGTGGAATGGTGCACCCAAACACAAATTGATTAGCGAGTCTTTGAGTCCATTAGAAAAGTTCTTGCTTTATTAAATCCAATATTCAAAGTTGTATAATCCAAAGGTTTAAAAACGTCCAGCCAACGCGTTTCATTCAAGCTTTCTTGAACTTCATCAGGGCTGTAAATAATATACACAAAGACTCAGAATAAGTGCAACACAAATACAATTATATACATATGGTATACAAAAAACGCATATATGAGAACACTAGGACACGAACTTAAACAATAATTAGAACACAATAAAACAAAACCAAACAGAACAAAACTACACATAACACCATAATGTATCACTAACGGGTACTTATTAGCCATATTGGTGCAAAAAGGAGATAAATGAATTTAACCAGGCCATGAACATCTTAGGTATTGGAGGGTCTACAGAGAAAAGTATCGCCAGTGCTACGAGTAACCAGAATTTAGTATTTCATCAGTTGGCAAGCTGGTAGTTAGTTGGGGGATTAATTCTTCTCTCTTTTCTAGGTTACATGTAACCAGGCATATTGCTGAAATATATTCAAGCTATTTTCACAAGGCAAAGACAGATTTATTTCATAATTATTTAAAAAGACATAAATCAGAAGGTAACCTAAATTGGTACATTGATTTCAAGCATGTAATATTTCTTCACATTTATGCAGAATTCATCATGTGTGTATCCATAATATATCACACGTTGTGTATATCATATCAAAATTTTCATTATGTCACTCCATGTCATCAAGGTGGGCAAAATCCCAAAGCTAAGATATTTGTTTTGTAATGTAAATTGGTACATAGATTTCAAGCATATTATATTTCTTCACATTTATGCTGAATTTATCATGTGTGTACCCATAATATCACACACGTTGTATATATCATATCTAAATATTCATTATGTCACTCAATGTCATCAAGTGGGGCAAAATCCCAAGGCTGAGATGATTGTTTTGTAATGTAAACATAGGTAATAGCTACACCATTCTCTAAATAATCACTGTATGATTACCATGATATTTATATGACAAGCATACCTTATATTCATATGTCGTTAAATATCAGTTTAAATTTGTGTTTGATCCATCACTTTTCCTTATATTTTTTACCTGACGTTGTAATGGTCTGCCATATCAGTTACCAAATCAGTATCGGGATAATTGTTCCCCTAATCCAATACCTAAAAGGAGAGTTACAGACATTGTAACCCAAAGTATCAACAAATTGCAGTAGTTGCATAGGTTATACCATGAGTGTCTATCCCGTGGCATCAGAGAGTCAATGTGCCAAGTCTTATCTTTGGTTCGTCCAACCTGCATGAAACTTTACAAAAAAAGTTCATTAACCTTGGCTCCTTCATGAAAAATTCTGTCTGATCCGTCAAGCAGAAGCCAAGAAAAATCTGATAACGAAAAAAAGCTTCCAGAATTACATCAAATTTGAGAAAAAGTTAGAACTTTACTCAGAATGTGTGCTTTTGTGATTTGGTGTACATCCGTTCAGCCGTTTCCGATAAATCAGTGTTTAAAGACATGGTTGGGTTAATGAGTCATATATTATGTTAGATCATAAGCAGTGCATGATAACAGTGCAAGTTATAGTTAGTGCACAATACTATAACTGTTGTATTTTAGTGTTTTTTTTTTTGTATTGTCGGCTTGTCTCTCATTCCAACACTTAACTATAACTTCATTTTAACTGCTGTGATTTCCGTTGGGGTCAGGTTCATGAGTGATATAATATGTGAGTTCAAAAGAAATGCATGATGGGGTGCATGTTATAATGAGTGCACTAAAGTATAACTGGGGGCCTCACTGGGTAGTTATAGTTAGGATTGTGTTTCCATAACAAATGCTTTTATTGTGTTGCTAATACCTTTGACACCATTTGAAGATTCTTAATAAACCTTTCCAAAAATGTGCTACTTTTTGTTTAATTTGGGCATGAAAAGTTTCACGGTGATCAATCAAGCAGGGGATGAAAAAAGGAGGGGTTCCAAGACAAGTTTTCACCACTTATTTTTCAATAGGAACTTTAGACACAGCTACAGCCCAAACAGCTGTACAGATTAAACCAAATTTGGCAGAAAGCTAGATCTCGGTCCAGAAAAAGTGCTTTTTGTGATTTGGTGAATGTCCTTTCAGTAGTTTTTGAGTAATTAATGCTCAAAAACGTTGTTTATACCACACCGCGGTGGATCTGTGAGCCAACAGGGCTCATGTTAAACAAAATCACTATATGGCACTGCACAAACGCAAGTGCTAATAGCACAGCTGAGCACCAAAGTTGGAAATTGGGTTACTGGTTAAGGGGGTGATACCCTACTCAAGCAGCAACCACAATCTGCCAAAAAGCACAAAGCACCAACTGTGGTTATCTGCAGGGGCGGCTTCCCGTTAAGGTGGAGGAGCGTCACGCTACTAAAAAATTGCCTACAGAGATGCAAAAATAAAATGGAAATAAAGTTAGTTTATTACCATTTTATTTTTGAAAACCCTGTCCCGAGCTGAGCATCAGGATGGGGGGCGGCGGGGCTTTCTGATTTCTGCTGCTACCAGTCAGGCAGCAGCAGAAAGCAGTGATGGACAGGGCACTTTAAGTTTAAAGTGCGCATGTCTCTTCCGAAAGCTAGCCAGACATGCACATTTTAAACCTCTCCAGCCCTGCTGCCTAAGACAGCTGGATTAGAAACAGCATAGGGCTCCAGTGTTCTCGGGAGCGCTGAAGGAGGCCGATCACTCCAATCCTGGTGCTTCTTTCATGCTGCATGAGAGCAGCACCAGGATTGGTTACTGCAGTTTCTTGGGTCCTGCTGGAGCCTGCCTGTCTGGAGAAGACTGGAGCCAAGAGGACGTCATGCTAGGAAGGTTAGTGAAATTATTTTTTTTTTTAACTTATGTTTTACTTTTATTTTTGTCCACCCGGCCCACCACCCACCTTACATGCCAGCCGCCACTGGTTATCTAGTCACGCCGGACCAGGGCAAAGTCACAAGTTCAGGTCGACCGCGATGGAGCGAGCGGCGGCTACAGTGACCCAGGTAGGCCCACTGAACAAGTGTACCTTAAAAGCTGGTTGCGGAGTGATGCAAAGTCTTTACGTTGAGTTGCGCTGGCTGGTGTCAAGAAACCATTGGACTGGAGCTTGTGATGCGAGGTCCTGTGCCAAGATGCATCGCACAGCAAAGTCAGTAACCCTCAATATGAGTCTGTGATGCAAATTCCTGCGTCGTCGTTGAGGAAGCTGCTGGGGCTTGTGGAGCCACTAATGCACTGTGCGGTCCTGCGTCGGAGCTGCAAGGAACTGCAGGGTTCTGGGCCGATTGGTGGCTTCGAGATGCATCGCTCTGGATCAAGCTTGCGGAGTTGTCGAGGTGTTACTCAGTCCTGCGTGGCGCAGGGAATCCTGTTGTGTCCCTGTGGCTTGAGAACAGGAGGTCAGCTGACTGACTCCTGGAGATAATGGAGACCTCAGACACAGACATGCTGGTTTCAGCAGGGCTGCTCACAGCAGAAGAGTCCGGGTGCAGTAACAGCAGTACTTGAGCAGCAAAGCAGGTCAGCAGGGCAGACTCCACAGCTGGGCAGTCATTCTTTCTGGCAGAGTTAGCAGGTCCAGAAGTGATTGGAAGAGTTGGGGTTTGAGGTCCAATATTTATACCTGGTGCTCACTTTGAAGCAGAAGAAGCTTCTAGAGGTCTCCATGCCCCTGAGGTGTCAGGCATTTCCTTCCTCCCTGTCCTGACCTCAGCTTGTCTGGGCTCACAAAGGACCACTGTCAAACTCTCTGTGAGAGCTCTCAGGCAGGACCTTTGTGATGTGCAAGTATGGTAGGAGCAGCTCCTCCCTCATTAACTCAGAGTGGTCCATACTGCAAACACCCATCTTCCCTTTGTCTCCCTGTCTGGGAGCAATACACAAAGATCAACTGCCAGCTACCCCCAGTCATGTGATCCAATATCAGGCTGCAGGCACCAAATTCTTAGGACAAAAAAATGTCAGCTTCCTAAAAGTGGCATTTTCAGAATTGTGATTGCAATTTCAACTTTACCTTTAAAGAGTCCTTTTAATTACAATTCCATAGAAACCAAACTCAATATTCCTACCTGCTTCCAATTTGAAAGTTAACACTCATTAAATGTAATATGAAAACCCTATGTTATCCTGTTGGGGGAGGCAGACCTTGCAGTAATAAAAAAGAAATGCAAAGATTTTTTTACTACCAGGACATGTAAAACTTAAAAACTAATGTCCAACATTTTAAAAACACTGCACCATACCCTCAGTGCTGTTTAGGGCCTACCTTAAGGGTGACTTATATGTATTAACAAGTAAGGTTAGGGCCTGGCAAAAGGTTTATTTTTTAAATAGAAGCTGGTGCCTCGTCAGGTCCCCCAAGCCCAGGATGCACAGCCGGCATATGAATATTGACAGTCCAATAAAGTTTAAACAGTTTCTTTAATTTTTAGTCCAATTTATTCCATGAGTAAACCTTTTTAAACCATACGTTTTCATGTTCCCATATTTCCACTACAAGTTCATTGAGTGCCTGTCCAGGCTTTTCTCCAGAACACATGGGGGTTCACCCTTCTTATAATGCAACGTAGATGATATAAACCCAATGCATTTCAGGCAAACTGCCCTTCCTCAGGGGTAACTATGATAAAAAGAACCATATGAGAACCACTTATAACCAACTCGGGATCAAACATGCTCCTGTTACGAAATAAAGACCTAAAAATATATGCTCTAATCTCCACCAAATGCATCCAATGCATTAAAATAACAACTATACAAGCACATGCATATGTGAAAATAAGTAAACATGAATAATTTCATACCATCAACAAAATGTGCAAAAAAAAAAGTTCTGTAACCACAAAAGAAGCCTGTTATGAAAAAAACATAACTTAAAAACGTAGGTAGCTGAAAAACTAAATATTACCTGCACCAATAAGGCACGACAAATCTATCTGAACCGTGGGTGAATATTCTAATGAAACGCTGCAAATAAACAGGGTTCACTCCCAAATAACTGACACTAATTTCAACAACAAAAAATATATTGTACTAGAAATATGGGAACATGAAATGTATAGTTTAAAAAGGTTTACTCATGGAATAAACTGGATTAAAAATGGAAGAAACGAGGGCGTGGCCTAACTGAGCATGGCGCTGGACGCGTAGCCTCAGAGCTCTCACTGCCACTGTGCCCCATGAACCTTCTCTCGCTGCTTCTATGGTCCGACCTGGACTGCGGTGGCACTGGAGCCTCCACTAAGCTGGGCTGATTCGGCGGAGGTGCCGCTGAAACTTGCTAGCCTCCTGGACCCTCTGAACTGCACCCTCCTCCATGGCTGTGAGGCCCGCCACCACCATCTTGCCCCAGATGGCCCTGGACGGCCGTGCTGCTGGGGGGCTCCTGATCGGGCCTACTGGTGCTCTGTGGCCTCCCCTGCACTGACAGGGCAGCCGGGGGTGCTACCGGGGTCCCCTGAGTTCCCGGACCTATGGTGCTGCTCCCGGCTTCTGGGACCTTTGCCCCGTCGATGTCACCCTGTCCTGGGTGGTCCAGGGCGCCTCATCGACCGGAAGTGTCTGGCCTTCCCTGCGGAGACACCGAGGCCTTCTCTGCTCCACCGAGGACTGCAAGGGGTGCTGCTGTGGCTTCCTGTGCCCTTTGGCCTCCTGCTTCATTCTGCCTCGACCCCTGCCAGCATAGCTGACGTCTCCTTCTTCTGGTCGGCCCTGGGGTGTCTTGCTGTCGGAGGTGAGCTTCCACCCTGTGCCACTCCCCTCAAAGGCCCCCGCAGTCCTCTGCTGGTCCTGGACTGGCCATCTGATCTCTGGCCCCAGACTATCATGCCTCTGCTGCGTGGCCTGATCCTGCGGCCCCGGTTGGGGGTTGGCATGGAGACCCGCCTGAGACTACATGTGGGGGCCAACCACGGGGTACTGGGCCACTCTGCTCCCTGGCCTCCGACTGCAGAGTCAGCCCGAGCGTGGGATTGACCCCATAAGAGCCTGCCCTCCCTGCCTGCTTGCACATGCTGAACTGCTTGGCCCTGCTCCCGCACCCGCGGAGCCCTGACTGTGCTCTGCCGGCGCCCTCGCCGATCTTCGGCCGGACATGCCCAGTGACCGGGCATAATTCTCACTGACTGCTGTGGAGGCGGATTGCTCCGCCTCCTGATGGGATCTACCCCTGGGACCCACACCATCCACTCAACCTGCCGAGTGCTGAAGTTCCTCACCCTTCCTGCACCTGCGTCTGTCCTTCTCCGCTGCTTCCCTGGGGCCCGCTCCTCTCTTATCTGCGTAGACCCCCCCGCGCTGAACCCAGCTACTGCACCCGAACTCCGGCACCAAGCCATTGGCACCCACATAGTGCTGTCCTTAACGTCTACGCCTTCTTGTGGGCCCTTGCGCAGTGGACTTCCCTATCATGCCCAGAGAAAATGCTGCCAAAGACAGCTCGGTGGCTTCCCTCTGGGCCAAATCAGCTACAACAGACATGGGTACGAAAAGAGAATCAGTCCCGCAACCTCTTGTGGTGCCTCCCGCCCTTCCCATAACGCAGGACTATATGGAGAAATTCCTCTCTGACATACGCCAAGAGATAGGCTTCCTAAAGACGGTCTTCAAAAGCTGCCTCAACGAACTGCGCAAGGACATCGCGGTGGTGGGATGACCTTGAACGTACCATTCAAACAGGAGGACTTGGAAAATTGGGGGTGGCATAACACACTTCACATCAGAGGTGTCCCCCGCGGTGCGGAGGGGGAGGACATTATGACCTTCACTAAGGACCTCCTAATGGCCATTCGCGAGGTATCGGAGGATGCTCCCCTGCTCCTGGACAGAGCGCATCGGATCAGCGCTGCCCTGGGATGCCTGGATGCTCCCTCAGATATACTCACCAGGGTCCACTTCTTCCAAGACAAAGAAACTGTGCTTCGGGCGGCGAGGGGCAAGGCAGACCTGGTGTTCCGGGCCACACCATACACATTTTCCAAGACCTCTCCCCCCTAACCTCGAAGAAGAGATGGGACTTTAAGCCCAAAACCGAACATTTGCTCTCTCAAAATATCAAATACCAGTGGGCCCATCCCTTGCTCTTTACCTGGAATGATAAGCAACACATGGTCGACTCTCTCACAAGGCCAGGTTTCTCCTTGGCCTCCTGTGGTACCCCGAGGAGTGGGGTCCCACTCCTCTTCCTCCATATCCGGACCCATGGCAGCCCAAATGGCGCACAGTCAACGGGCAGGGTCGCTCCTGCCACTCTAAGCCCACCCAAGCCACGAAGACAGCGAAAGCAGACATCATTGCGCAGAAAATGAAGTCAGAATAGTCGTACTCTTCAGTGATGGGTGACCCACACACCCGCGCCTGGCTCCTCGCATGCCGCCGCATGCCCTGCTCTGTGGCTCTATGAACAACAGCCTGCCCAGCAGGGCCCAGGGTGCAAAGCCCGAACTGTTGTTGCTCATTGTTTGTTGTTTTTCACTAGCTCTCTTTCCTTTGCAGGATTGACTACTTGACTATACTGGAAATCTGAGTTGCCATAGGCCACGCCTCGCACATGACAAACTTTCCTCCATTAAGGGTTGCACCTCACCCATCTATTACCTCCTTCCTGGGCCCTTATGGAGCGGTTTGCATGGTTGCGCCCTGTTGGCCCCATTACCTCATCCCCACGCTCTAGCATACCCTTTCTGTCCCCTCGAGGTCTCTTTTCCACTGCATAACTCACGTTCTTCCTTGGGCACTATGGGGGGGGGCCATCTTTTTCAGCCTCTGGTCGACCTGCTGTTCCCTGCATGCCGACAAGCTCTCTGTCTCTTGGTCCCCTCCCATGACCTCCACACCTGACCTCAAACTGCTCTCCCTGAATGTACATGGGCTAAATTCCCAAAGCAAGCGGTGACAGGTATGGCGCTATCTCTAACAACACAACCCCAATATTATTTTCTTACCAGAGACCCACCTAATTCGTGCGGATTTTCACCGTATGGCCCACCCCAAATACCTGCACCAGCACTGGGCATACACCACTACTAAGACTCTTGGAGGCGCCATTTTAAGCAAACGGAGCACCTACACAAAAGTTCTTAAACTCACCAGGGATCCAGGCGGGAGGTATCTCACTCTTACGGTGGAGAGGACACCCTTACACTCCTTAACCTCTACACGCCCAACCAAGCACTAAACACCTTCCTACGCTGTACCCTATCGGATCAACTTGGCACCGCGATCGCCAATATAATTGTGGGGGGGGGGCGATTTTTAATCCAGAAACACACCCCATATCCAGGGCACTGGGGCGATGTCTGGGACACTCAAGAAAGAAATCCGAGACACAGGCCTAGTTGACGCCTGGTGCTACCTCCACCCAGACTCCAAGTACTTTTCTTTCTACTTGCACGTGCACTTGTCCTACTTCTGCATCGACCACCTATTTGTCTCCTCCTCCCTACTCTCCGCCCTTGCCCCAGTGCAGATATCTCACATTTCCATCTCGGATCACGCTCACATTGAGCTTACTTGGACACCTCGTGTGGCCCAACCTCATGCACCCCGGCGATGGCGTCTTTCCCCCCAACTTCTAGGAGATCCAGTTGACATGGCAGCGGTGCAAGACATCATCACAGAGTACTTCACGACCAACACACTGCCTGATACTCCCCCTCACATCCTATGGGATGGCTTCAAGGCCACCATACGTGGGGTACTAACCTCCATCTGTATGGCTAGGACTCGAGAAGCACGCCTAATTGAAGCCAAGCTCACAGCAGACATTACTGCCCTTGAGCGCACCGACAAACAGCATGCCACGTTATGAGCCAAGCGCCAACTGGCCATTTTGAGGGGACCGTTCCGGGCCCTCTGGGTCAACAAGACTGAACGCTCACTCCTTGTCCTCAAGCAAAAGTATTACGAGGGTGGATATAAAGTAGGCTCCCTCCTATTGTGCAGGCTGCGTCACCAACGCACAAGTTCCCACATTGCTAAGCTTCAGAAATCTGACTCGGCTTGGGCGATTCGGGAAGCTGATAAGCAGGAAACCTTTCAGAACTACTACCGAACCCTTTATGCCTCAGGGGGAGAAGACCCTGCAAAGATAGCTACCTACCTCCAGAGCTTCCCTTGGCCACCTTTAGATCCTTCCCACATTCGCAAACTGGAGGAGCCATTTATGGCCACTGAACTCCGAAGAGTGCTCCAGGAGCTCCCCAAAGGGAAAACTCCTGGTCCCGATGGCCTCACTCCAACTTTTTATATGGCCTTCTTACCTCAGCTCCAAGCCCCCCTGCTCACCCTCTATACCTCCCTCACCCATTCCACAGGCCTCACGCCTACCATATCCAATTCCAAAATCATTCTGACCCCTAAACCAGGCAAGGACCCTGCCCTCTGCTCCTCCTACTGCCCAATTGCCCTCCTAAACACTGATGCGAAGCTCTATGCCAAGATTTTGGATAACCGCTTGGAAGATCTTCTTCCTGGGTTGATAGAGCCAGATCAGGTGGGTTTCATAACAGGGCCCTGACAATCTTTGCCGCCTGGCTCATCTGGTCGAAAAGGCGCAGCACCATTCCATCCAGATCTCCTCCTCTACTTCGATGCAAAAAAGGCCTTCGACCGGGTGAGCTGGACATTCTTGAGGGCGGTGCTGCAGAAAATAGGGTTAGGCCCCCTCATGATCAGCAAGATCATGGCCTCCTATATGGCACCTACCTCCTCCATTCGAATCAATGGCCTGACCACCAACTCCTTCCTGTTACTTCGAGGCACACAGCAGGTCTGCCCATTGTCTCCTCTACTCTTTGCCTTGGTGGTGGAACACCTGGCTATCCAACTGCGGCGCTTGGTGGACATCGGAGGCATCCCTTTTGCTGGTCAGGAACATAAGATCCTGCTATACACCGATGACGTCCTCCTGGCCTTAGCGGAGCAAGATATTTCCCTCCCAGCAGTTGCGAAGATCTTGCAAGCCTATGAGCGCATCTCTGGGTACAAGATCAACTTAGCGAAGTCGCAGGCGCTCAACCTCACCCTTCCACTGCAGCGCCTTTTGCATCTCCAGGCACTTTCTCCCTTTCAGTGGGCTTCGCACTCCATACAATACTTAGGTCTTACCATTACAAACTCCCTCTCCTCCTGGACAAAGGAAAATTGGCTGCGCTTTTGTAGGGCGAACCTTGAAGACCTCCATTGGTGGAAGCCGCTTCATATCACCTGGTTGGGTCGCCTTAATGTAGTGAAAATGAATATTCTTCCCAGGCTTCTCTACCAATTTCAGTCACTACCAATGCCCATCCCCACCGAAGACATCACCAGGTTGCAGGCCGACCTCATCTCCTTTACCTGGAGAGGGAAACACCCTGCATATCCGCAGCCCTCTTAATGCTCCCCCGCAATCGTGGGGATCTGGCATGCCCCAACCTCCTGGACTATTATTGGGCAGGTACACCTATGCTACATGTCCAAATGGGTGGTGACCGAGAGAGAAAAACATTGGGTACTTATGGACAGAGCGTTCGCCTGCAGGCCATTATGGGACCTTGCCTGGCTGCCCAAACACTCTCGGCCACATAGTGTCTGCACCACTACTCCGACGTGCACAGTGTTGGAGATCTGGGACAAACTGTCCATAAGACATGGACTGACCACATTCCCATCGTCAAACACTCTCATAGCACGTAATCTTGACTTCTCTCCCGGTCTCCCTTGGGAGTCCTTCCCAGAGTGGGTGTCAGGCAAATGATTTCTTCCAAGGCCGACCATCAAGCCTTTTGATCAATTCAGGAGGGATTTCCATCTGTCTGAAACTGCTCATCATTAATATTCCCAGTTTCGACACAGGGCCCTCGACCCCCCCTAACCTGGAGGCTGCTACACACCCCCCTCATGCTCTTTGAACAACTTGTTCGTAACTTTACGAGCTCCCGGGGATTGTTATCTAAGACGTATGCAGTCCTACAATAATTGCTTCTTCTCCCCTGCCATCCATATCAATGGAAATGGTCCCCAGATGACACTTCCACTATCACACAGAAACAGTGGGAGCAGCTCTGGCAAGAAATATCAAGCACACCCAGAAGCATTCCTCAAAAGGAAGCAGCCAACAAAGTTATGTTTCAGTGGAACTACTCCCCAACCCGTCTACATGCCATGTGACCTACAGTCCCTGCCTCGTGCTGGCGCTGTGGGGCCCCACGAGGTGACTTCCATCACATATGGTGGGCATGTCCTGCCCTGAAAATCTTCTGGAAGGAGATTTTGAGCCACATAAGAGCACTCTTGGATACGCAATACCAGACAACTATCACACAGTTATCCTAGCCATTCGCCCTACATCCCTGGCCGTGATGACCCACACGGACTGGTACCTGGTGCAACATATGACTGGCGCTGCCAAGCAGCTTATAGCACAGTCCTGGTGCTCCCCGCTGCACCCCCACCCCATTCTGGTTCACACAACTCTGGCACACCATTGCACTGGAGCAGATGACACACAAGCTCACATACACTGACAAGAAATTCCAGTGTCATTGGTTGCCCCCCATTCAATATCTATCTCACCTGGAATACTTATGTTTTCAACCCCCCAGATTAAGAGCACTCCACCTCTTCGATGACTAGGCACAGGGCGTCTCCTCCCTTCCTTACGGCTCTGACTGAGCAGGCTCAGCATACCACCACTTTGTAAGAACCCCCCCGGTATCATACATGATTGAGAGCCTCGAAGACCTCACTGGGGACCTCTAGCTCCCCCTCCTTACCCTCCTAGCTCCCTCCCTCCCTGTCACTTACCCCAGTTTTATCCCCCTTACCTTGAAGTGACGCCCCTTGCTTGGTGTCCACAGCGCTTGAATGACCACTACGCCCTGACATGGCTCCATTGTGGGCCGGACCTTGCCTCTCCTAGGCTACTCCTGTGCATCTCCACCTTTTACATAGGTATGTCAGTGTTGTATGCATGCGCTGTTGCAGTAATGTGTTTGCTTATTGAACGTCTTTTCTTTTTGCTACAACACTTACATTGTACTGTTGTTACCCCCTTTGGTGTAAAACTGAAACAGAACTTGAGTAAAAAAAAAAATGAAGAAACTGTTAAAATGTATTGGACTGTCAATTTTCATTTGCTGGCTGTACATCCTGGGCTTGGGGAACCTGATGAGGCTCCAGCTTCTATTCGAATTTAACGTGCATGGAAGTAGCGTGCTCCAGGGGTGAACACCTTAGACACTGCCTTTTAAGCAACACAGAACTTTATTGAAGACTATTGAAATTTGGTGTGCATGCTACCATTTTTTACATATAAAAGGTTTATTTGTCTAGGTCGAAATGGCAGCTTAAAGCTACACACACAGGCTGCAATGGCAGACCTGAGACAAGTTTAAAGGGCTACTTAAGTGGGTGACACAATCAGTGCTACCAGTCCACTAGTAGCCTTTAAGTTACAGGCCCGTGTACATGTAGTACCACTTTACTAGGGACCTACAAGAAAATTAAATAGGCCAATTGGGTGTTAGCCAATTCTACCATGTTTTATGAAGAGAGGTTAGCAGTGGTAAAGTGTGCAAAATCCTAAAACCCAACAAAAACAGGTTCAGAAAACAAGAGGATGAAGGCAAAAAGTATGGGGATAACCCTGCAGAAAGGGCCAAGTCCCACACCAACCATCAGAGAGAATGAAGGCAGTCCCTTGTTACTACTTGGTGAAGTACACCGAGCCGTAGGAGATAAAGCCCCACTGCAAGAGAGTATCGGAATGGAACCAAGAGGTCACCATAGATGCCAAGCGAGAAACTCAAAGGAGCAAGTGCCAGTGACACTTCCAAGCCAAGGATTCCATCTGATACCCAACCTGGCCCCTTACTAAGTAGAGACTATGGGCCCGATTCACAAAGGTAAACTGAGACAAAAGTCTAACTTTACGACTTTTGGTATTCACAAAGGGCCTTTATGAGCAGTAAAGTTAGACTTTTGTTTCAGTTTCGGTCTCAGTTAAACTTAAATCCAAAACTTAAGTTTAACTGAGACAACAGTCTAACTTTACTACTCGTAAATGCCCTTTGTGAATACCGAAAGTCATAAAGTTAGACTTTCATCTGAGTTTACCTATGTGAATCGGGCCCAACGTGTGTGTTTCATGCAAGAAGATAAAGGGGCACCGAAAAACAGTGAGGACACATCCAAAGTGGGGAGGGATGTAAGGAGCCACCCAGTCTCTACGTCAGGGACCACTTAACACACACACACCTGGATTGCTGGGAGTGGTCGAAAGGATAAATAAAAGGGATTGTAGCCTCAGGGCTCACTCTCAGATGCAATGCATTGTATCCAGTGTGTCTGTTGCTAGCTCTAAGGGTGCAAGACCATGCAACTTTACAGGGGGAGGCATGAATCCTGCTCAGCAGAGAGTCAATCACTTTTGCCGGGCGCAGCTTCTCCTCACTGGTATTTATTAATCTTTCACGCAGCACAACTCAGCAAGGCATGATAGGGAAAGGGCAAGAATGCACCGTATTTAACATTATACAGCACATTCCTGTCCTTTCCTAGCGCTGGTGCACTGTTGGCTGCCTAGAGCCAATGCAGGCACTCTTGGGTCATGTTGTAAGGGTGCTTGCGTTGTAGGCAGAATTGTTTTTGTGCAGGAAGGGACACCTTCTTGCTCAAAAACAATACTGGGATGCATTTTCCTCTTTCTACGTGTGCTGCACAATGTAGAAAGAGGAAAGAATGAGGAGAAATAAAGATATTTCTCCTTGTTGCGCCTCACCTGGGGAGGCATAGAATTTTGACGTATTCCCAGGTCTACCACTAATGACAAATCTGGGAATGCACCAAAATCCATGGGTGGATGTGTGGGAACACACACGCTCCACCCATAGAATGCCTCCCTGACACAGAGTAACACAAGACAGCTTTTTACGCTGCCTTATATTACTCTAGATTTATCAAGCCATGCAGGGCCATGTAAGGTGGCCTTGCGTAGCTTGATAAATCTCACCTGCGCATAGGTGACGCAAAACATTGATAAATATGCTCTTCAGTTTTTTAAGCACCTATCCTACTTTCAAAGTGTCTCTGTCTGATACTGTAATAAATTATAAAGCAGGCTGCATACATCAATAAGTTTCTTGCCAGCATCGATCAGATTCTTCCTGTGTTGGACTGGGCAAGGTACAGTGGTTCAGGCATGTTTATAAGTTTTAGTTATTTCCTGACCACACCATCATGACCCAGACCTGAAACTTCCTGACTGAGCTGTGTAATTATGATGTGCTCCAGAGATGCTCATTGGGAGCCCCTGCTCATCATTGAGTCTAAGACCCTGGCAATCAGGCCAGGCAGCTGACTGAGAAAGACCCACTGGGCCAAATGTCAGAGCTGTCTCAGTCAGATATGTCTTAGTCAGCACAGCTGAGAGTTAGCCTCTATATTTAAGCTTAAGCAGAGCACTAGCACTTGGAAGATAATGTGACCTAATTACAGGCCAGTGCACAACCTTTAAACGATGTAGGAATGAAAAGAAAATTGGTAGATGGGAGGAATTGCTAAAAAGTGGTATGTGAGTGCACAGTATGCCCTCCTCTTCAGTTTGCGTATTTAAGATGATTGAAGTTTATTTAATAAAACCACCATGCTCCACTCCAAACCATGCTCTCTTGCTGGGCCATATGAGGCGGGGGCTCAACATTGCCTTGTTAGATTCAGTGACATAAAAACTGATGGGGTCACACTCCAGAAGATTGTGAGGGGCTCCCAAGACTGCCATATCTCATAAATAATCATAGGCCTAGAGTTGAAAGACTGGGTCCGTGGAAGGATGGGGTGCCACCCTGTGCTGCAGGGCCTGTTATATCCCTGGCTAGACCTTCATTGCTAGTCACCTCCCACAAGAAGTGAACTATATAAAACAGCCACTGTGAAAGCCCTTATGAAACAAATACTTCTACACACGACACAATATAGTGCCAGTTCAGCTTGTTGCTGATAAATATTTGTACTATTTTCTTAAATGAGAAACTGCTCAACAGCAGAACTCCCAGAAACATGAAGAGAAGTAGTGATAATTCGCTGGGGCGAAACCTGACTTCTGGTTAGTTTCTGTTATGTGTATTTATAAAGTGGACTATTACTCACGAGGGAATGCTGTCACTGAACAGGTGTGTGTGCCTAGCCCTGCCTATGGTAGGTTGGTTAATTGAAAAGCCAGGTCTTCAGTTTCTTACTGAATTCCAGAAGAGAGGAGAAGGCTATGATGTTGAGTGACAGGTCACTCCAGGCTTTAGGATCAATGTAAAAGAATGCCTGTCCTCCTGATCAAGTTCTATGTATGCATAGGTTGTGTGCAAGCGGGAGTCCTGCGGAGCGGAGGTGTCTGTGTGGTTGGTGGAAAGAGATGTGACAATTTTGGTAGGTGGGGCCTAAGTTGTGTAGTGCCATGAGTGTGTGTGTATGAGGGGTTTGAAATGAGTTGCTTGGTGTTCTCATAGTCCAATGTGCTGGTGACTAGGGCATGCGTGACAATTTGTCTAAAATTCCTTGGGAGCCATTTGAAGATCTTCCTCAGCATCTTCGTGCCTGGAACCAGGATGCAGTGACAGTATTGACTTGTGCAGTCATATCCAGTTTGCTGTTGATGATTATTCCGAGTTTCCCGGCATGGGTTTTGGATGTGGGTGTGGGTCCGAGTTCATCTGGCCACCAGTTGCAGTACAATTGTGAGGTGTCCTTTATGAATATCACTACTACTGTGTAGTCGGTGTTGAACGTGAAACAGTTGGTTTTCATCCAGTTAGCAACTCCAGTCATGCAGGTGGTGAACTTGTTTCTTATTTTGGGGGTCTTGTTCAAGTGGGTGAGCATGAATTGAGTGCCGTCGGTGTAGCAGAGAATGTTGAAGTTGTGTGCATGGATGATGCTGGCCGGAGGGATCATGTATGCTTTGATGAAGGTAGGGCTGAGCAATGAATCTTGAGGCACTCCGCAGATGAGTTTTCAGGCTTCCGAGGAGTAAGGTGCAGGCTGACAGCTTGTGTTCTATTCGTTAAGAAGGAGCAGATCCAGCGGAGAGTGGGTCGTCTCTCAAGGATCATGTGGATGTTGCCTGTGGCAGCTATGAATGCTGTTTCAGTACTGTGGTAGGTCCAGAATCCGGACTGCATGGCTTCGAGGAGCTGGTGGTTGCTGATGTGGCTTGTGAGGAGTTGGTTAAATAGTTATTTTAAGACCTTTGCTGGGTATGGTAGGAAGGAGATGAGTTTGTGGTTGGAAAGCGTGGCTGGTTCAGCGAATGGCTACTTGAGCAGGGGCATTGTGGTGGCATGTTTCCAGGCTCCCTCTGCAGTTTCCCATGGAAAAAAATAATGGGTGTCCCATGTGGGGTCAAGACACCCACAAAAACAAAATAAATGCCCAAAGTGAATAATAAATAAGGGGTCAAAGCCACTCATTTATTATTTACTGCTCCTTCAATGAGCACCCTATAATGCCTTGTGAGGGCTTTTTACAGATTTTTTTGTTTTTGGTGATGTCTCTTGAAGGGGTAAGGGGCACCACCAAACACTACTTTTTAATGTTGAGGGCGGCTGCATGGAGTTCTGCAGCCCCCCGCAACATTAGAAATAAAAACAGTAACTCTCCTGGGTCATTGAATCCATGACCCCAGGAGACCTTAGCTTATGTTTTTTAAAGCACACTCCAGTCTGGAGCCTTTGTTTTACAGTGGGGAATGCAGTGCTCTATAGGGGCTGGTTCTATGGCTCCATTTTATGTGGCCTGAAAATATATAAAACAAAAGCAAGGGTCTCTTATAGTTGTTTTTGTTATTACATATTTTGGGCTAAAAATGTTTAAAGAAAGACTTAGAGATGTGCTCATTTTGTTTCAAATAAAACCTTTTTTTCTGACATTGATTTTAGTAATAAAACTTTATTAAAATATTTTTAGTAACCAATTTTAATAAACATTGCATGATGTGAATTATTGGCATATACATTTCATTAAAATTGTTGGTGATGTTTGGAGAAAGATGATAGATCTGCTTTATATATATTCATAGGCTCACCTCTTGATAAAGCCAATAGGCACAATTTTTATTTTTTGGTGTTGCAGAAGGCAATTCATGGTGTAGGGTTGGCTGCTCTGAGGCATTTTTTGTTTCCATAGTAACTTTGATGCCAGTTGACTGATCTGCACAAAGCACTCCAAAATTGAAGTACATTCACTTTAGGGACATCCTTGGGGGCCAACTACCCCTCCTGTTATGTCCAGTAAGTTCCACACAGTGGGATTGCTAAGAGGTCTCTGGAGGCCACGCCCCCTTTCTCCTCCACTCTGCAAATGCTGCTGCTGGTGCACTACTGGTTGGGGGATGAAATCTACTTTACTCCTGAGGGACCTTGGGGGCCAAGAAACCCTCCTGGTACCTCCTGTAAGTCCTACACAGTGGAATACCTGAGAGCTGTTTGAGACCCTGTCCCCTTTCTCCAGCACTCTGCAAACATGACTACTACTTTAAAAAAACATAGAAATTCACTGAAAAAAACAAAGGTTACAGGGACGTTATAGTTAGGAATTAGCATCCAAAGGTTACAGCGATGTTACAGTTAGGCTGACATTTCACTCAAACAAAACCGGCTGAGCTAACGATAGCTCGCACCACCGCAATGCACTGCTTATGACCTCACGTTACATCACTCATGACATGGTCAGTGACATCACTCATGACATCACTGATGACATCTCAAATGACATCACTGATGACGTCATCCACAGAATCTCTGACGCACCCACTCACACCCCCATATAACCTTTCATACACCCACTCCAACTTCCACACTACCATTCTCAAAACCAGTGATACACCCACACCAGTACTCACACACCCACTAAATGATTCATAGGTCTACACACACATCCACTCAGTCACCCATGCAGCTACTCATACACCAACTCACTCACTAATACAGCCACTGATATATCCACACATACATCCATACAGCCACTTACACACTGTCAGTCACTCATAGACCACTCACACACCTACTCACTCACCTATGGAGTCAATCACAGCCATTTACTTACCTATACAGTTATACACACACTCACTCATATTCATACAGATACTAACACATACGCACTCACCCATACAGCCACTATCATAATCCCTCACTCACACATACAGTCACGCATATACTCCAACACACACCTACACTCCCTTTTGCATATCCAGTTACTCACCCATATACCACTGACACATCCATTCACTCATAGACACAGCCATAGACACACTCGGTCACTTATATAGCCCCTCGCTTATGTACTCACTAATCCATACAGTCATTGACTCACCCACTCACTCATCCATGCAGGAAGTCACACACCCTCTCATCCACCCACACAGACACTCATACACCCATATCGGTACTCAGACAACCAATCAATCAGCCATACTGCCACTCATGTACCCACTCACCAACCCATACAGCCACTTAGACACCATCTGACAGACTGATACAGACATTCTCAAAACCTAGTCACTGGTAACAGTGCCACGACATGAGAGGGGAGGCAACAGGACCTTGAAATTGAGACACCTGGAATCCAAACTGATCATCAGATTTAAAACCAAGATCCCGCAGGGACTAAATGGGGACGAAGAGATGTACATTCATCTCTAAGATGCAACCAAAATCAATAACTTGAGAAGCCCCATAGAGACAGTGAAATCTGTATTAATTATCAAAATCTGAATCGAAGACCTATTTTGGACATGATTGTGATGTTTTGCTATCAAATCGATTATTAATGTGAAAAATATGATGATTGCAGAAGTACCAGTAGTAACTTTATTGATGTGAAGGGGCGCTCGTTGAGAAATACCTAAGAGTGAAACATTGATGCAAAAACAGACTGCTGTGGTATATGGGCACTCAGCCCACTAGAGCAGTATGGGACACTTAGTCATGAATTGTGCATGAAATTTATATATAAATATATTATAAAAAGCACTGAACTCCTAAATTCCCTCGAGGCAGAGAACTACAGGGAATAATCATTTGCTAATCAGATAGTTGTCAAGAAACACTACCTGTAATATCGACATACTAATATTGTACTTGCAAAATCTGACAGGATGTCAGCAGCAAATGAATGGCTAAGGAGTATACATGTATTAATATCATTTACAGTCTGTGATATTGTTGAAGTAATCAATTAGGTCTTGCACTGAAGCGCTCTGATCATTTTGAGATTTAAGATAAATAAAGGAATATCTGTTTTAAAATTGGGTACTACGAATCCCACAATGCCTCATTATGGGTGGAGTGGCGATTCAGTATAAATAGTAAAAAGAAAAACAGGACTATGTTTACTACCGTGATCAAGACCGTGATGGTCGAAACGCGTAGGAGGAGAGTGATGGAATGAATAAAAAGTTGAACAACCCAAGGAGAGTGCCACGTATTTTTTCAATTGATGAGGAATATATATATATATATATATATTACCTACTGGCGCGGCGGTCACCAGTAGGTAGTTATAGTTAGGACCTTGTTTCTATTCAAAAAGCGTTTTTTCTTTTGCCAATATCTTTGGTGGTGTTTGACGAATCTTCGTGAAATTTTAAAAAACTAATTGGGCCCTCCGGTCAGCTCCTGTCTTGAAAGTTTCAGGGTGATTCGTCAAGCGGGGGCTGAGAAAAAAGGGGGTGTCCCAAAACGCATTTTCTCCATGTTAATTTCCATAGGAAACTTTTGTCGCGGCTACAGCCCAAACTGCTGAACGGAATTACACCAGATTTGGCAGAAAGGTAGCTCTTGGTCCAGGCTGCACTCTTTGCTTTAAATGGTGTAAATCCATTCAGTAGTTCCTGAGAAATTCATATATAAAAAAATATTAGTATCTGGTGACTGCAGTGGATCCGCGAACCCTCCCGATCACGAGCGTGACTCTGATTGGCTGCCAACACTTCAAACCACGAAGTGTTGGCAGCCATCTTGTGGCTCGGCTCAACCGAGTCACAAGAAAAACAGTAAAAAAACAAGAAAAGGGGGCAGGGTAGAAACACCCTGACCCCCTAGGCCTTCTCAGGGGGTCCCAAAAAAGTATTTTGTTTAAAAAAATTCAGCGAATCCCACCCAAAAAAAAAAATGAAGCGCGGTCTCCTGCGCTTTGTTTAATTAAACCCCGCATTGATGAAATGTGATGTGGGGGCCCTGCGGAGCCCCCGCTCCCCCGTGGACCACCACATCTCCAGGGCAATACTCATTTAAATGCAGGGGGCACATGGCCCCCCCTGCAGCCCCGGGGACCGCCACCTCCCTGGGGCTTTATTTTATTTAAAAAATGCATGGGGGGCTCCTGCCCCCTGATGCAGCCCGGGGGACTGCCACCTCCCCGGGGCGATAATTATTAAATGCAGGGGGCATGCAGCCACCCCCCAGCCCCAGGGACTGCTACCTCCCAGGGCTCCCTTTATCACATTCAGGGAGGCTATGCGCCCCCCCAGCCCTGGGGACTACCACCTCCCCGGGGCAATATACAATAAAAGCAGGAGAGTCACGCGGCCCCTCCCGCAGCCCCAGGGACCACCACCTCCCCGGGACTGAATTTAAAATTATAGTGTGGAGGGACTCGACCCCCCTCATACTATCCTGGAGACCACCACCTCCCAGGGGCACTACTTATGTAAATTCGGGGGTCCGTTGTGGACCCCCGGCCCCGGGGACTACCACCTCCCCAGGGCTTTAAATTTGAAGGAGGGGGACCTATGGCCCCCCCTCATGGAGCCCTCTCTGGCCCTGGGAACTGCCACCCCCCAGGGCCGGCTCCAGCAATGTCCCTGAATGCCCACCCCTTGGACATTGTAGTTTGCTATGGCAGGGCGGGAGCACTGCTCCCGCCCTGCCATATCAAACATCTGCTTCGCTTAATGGAAGCAAGAGCAGAAAAACTGCTCTTGCTTCCATGAAGCGAAGCAGATTTGCTTTTGGGCAAAGGGAGCTGCATGTCAGCAGCTCCCTTTGCCCAAAAGCAATGCTGGCTCCCGTAGGAGGCGGGGAGCTGGCAGGGACTGTGGGGGCATTAGGGCTCCCCCCGTGGTCCCCAACTTGAGGACATGCCCCGGGAGATGGGGTCCCCGGGGCCAAAAATGTCCCAGGAGGGGGGCCACTCGGCCACCCTCCCTTTTAAATACAAAAAAATAAAAAATTAGCCAAGCCCCAGGGGATTGGGTCCCCGGGGCCAAAAATGGCCCCGGAAAGGGGAGGCAAGTGGCCCCTCTCCCTTTTCATTTTTTTTATCAAAAATGTCCGGGTCCCAGGGGATGGGGTCCCTGGGTCCGACATCGGTTAATGGAACTGGGGGGGCATTAATTTTTTTATTTTTCTCGTGATAGGAGTCGCGACCCCATCGCGCCTCTCAGCGCAGCCCCCCCAGTGTAATGTCGCTGTGGATTCGCTGATCTAGCTCAAATAAATAATTTTATAGTATTTAATTTAGAAGGTAGTGTTGCATTTGTGAACTTTTTTATAGAGTTAGTTAGATTGAAGTTAATAATCACATAAAATTTGATAGAGTAGTAATGATACAAAAAAAAAATTTAAAAGTTAAACTTGAAAAGTGTATTGTGTTGTAGAACATTGAATTTGTGCTTTTGTTTTGTGGATTCGCGATGGGTTCGCAAATCAACAAAATATTTAAAAAGAGTATGTATGTTAAAAAAAAATAAGATTCACTGTTGGGTTATAGGGTGGCTCTAAAAAGAGCCCTTGTTTTCATTATGACTTTGTTGGAGCTACATGTAAGTGCGGATGCACAGCTTAAGGTTGTTGAAAAATACTCTGTTCCCTTCATCTGTGAAGTGAACTCCATCACTTCTGTAGATGTCATCCATATCAAAACATACATTGTTGTTATAGAAGGAGCCCATCCTATGGTCGGTGAGGTAAGCAGAACTAGCTTTCTCAATCTGTGGACAGAATTGATTTGACCACTTCCATTTCTGTCTTTGGCATATATTAGTCTATACAAAGACAGTTTGAGGCAAAAGCAACATCAATTGTCCAAAGGTATCCTTCATTAGGATATCCAGACCTACCCCAGTCAATGTGCCTAGGTCATTGCCACCACAGTGCACAATCATGAGGTTAGGGAGTTGGAGATGCAAAAAGGTTTTAACCAATGGCATCAATTGGTGCCACTTTAATCCTCTCTGTGCAATCCATTTAATATCCTCATTTTGCAAACCTAGGTCTTTGTCAATACCTCTGCGTTCAGCATACTTTTTGCACCAGAAAACATAGCTGTGCCCTACAATCCATACTGTAAGCATCTTGAAGGGATGTCTGGAAGGAATGAAAAGATGTCTGTAGCTGAGGTAGTCAGTTGGTAGAATGAGAGGTATCTAAAATGGTTGAGAAGATGCTGTTTTTGAAAAAGCCGATAAGTGATTGGCTGTTCATCAACATTGTGCACTCAAAAATAGGATGCATGTTACTTTCCTGAAGAAGCATGTTTCTTATAGGTTATTAAAAAATGTTTGAAAGGTACAGTAGATAGGATAAGGAAATATTTTGCAAAAATCAACCACACCAGATATTTGCATTTGTAAGCTACTTTGCTGAACTTGAAAATATGGTGAACTTGTGACCTGCCAGTACAGTTGAATGTTGCAGAAACTGTTACTATGGCAACTGGGATTAAGCAGAATGGGGGAAGGGTTGAAACTTAACTGTGGATTTAAAATGTGAAATGGTATTTTATATATAAGTGATATGTTACTAACTTAAGTTTTCTAAGTCAGTAGTATGTGGAGAAGTAGTGTGTTGTTAAAAAGAATACTAGTATTATTAGAAATAGGTTTTTGAACTCCCATAAGGGTTCGCAGTTCCATCACAACGCTACACTGTGGCACCGCGGTGGAGTCGCGACTCCAGAAAATTACAGAACCAGTTTGAGCACTTTTAGAAGATAGTTAAAAAGGGTTAATATGTCTAACCAATAGAAATGTGTTTCACAATTTGAAATAATGTAGGAAGCAATGTGATGTGTTACTTACATTTATTTGTGTGCAGAAAGAGAGGGAAAGTTTGCCATTACTGGTTTTACGTTGTTGAGAGTGGTGCATTACATTTATTGTGTGCAAAAGAAAATCTTTTATGAGTTTCTCATGTTTCATATTCTGCAATACCATTTGAAAGGTGAGTTACAAATTTGTAAGGTGTGTTACGTATTATGTATTAGTGCTTTACTGCTTGTAGTGACATTTTTAGATTTGAAAAGCTTTATTTTCAAAGTTTTGAAATTATTTGAGAAGTGTGGTGTTTGAAATATGTTACGAAATGTACAGATGTGTATTGTAGTTTGTTTTATTGTACTTAAATGATTGAAATAGTTTGTGCATACTAATATGTGTACATTGGTAGATTGATTAGAGACTATGGTAGTTTGTATGAGTTTGTGGAAAGGTACAGTTGAAATACGCCGCATAATTTTAGGTGTCTCTTAGAAATGGGAAGTGCAGTCTGTGATGATTTAAGGTCTGTATCGTCTTGTGACTGAGGTATGTCTCTACTTGCTCATGTAATCTCCTACGTGTTATGCATCTGAAGATGCTAGACATATAAAACACAGGTATGCATTTATTTGTATGTTTCTTTTATATATGATGCCACGAGCAAAAGGTACAGATACTTGCATGCATGCTTTGAGGAATATGGTGAGACTTACAACAGAGACATGCGAAGGGTTACTGCTTTATATTTGGCTAGGCCCAACACCTTGAGTAGTCGCAGAATAGTGAAGCTGAAGCACAAAAGTGAGGTTTAAGACATGTTGGCAGAGGGATTAGTGATTAGGCTACTTTGTATGAGTCTGTGGAAAGGTACACTTGAAATACGCCGCATAATTTTAGGTGTCTGCTTGAAATGGGAAGTGCAGTCTGTGATGATTTAAGGTCTGCATGGTCTTGTGACTGTGGTATGTCTCTACTGGCACATGTATTCTCATACGTGTTATGCATCTGAAGATGCTAGACGTATAAAACACAGGTATACATCTATTTGTATGTTTCTTTTACATATGATGCCACTAGGAAAAGGTACAGATACTTGCATGCATGCTTTGAGGAATATGGTGAGACTTACAACAGAGACATGCGAAGGGTTACTGCTTTATATTTGGCTAGGCCCAACACCTTAAGTAGTCGCAGAATAGTGAAGCTGAAGCACAAAAGTGAGGTTTAAGACATGTTGGCAGAGGGATTAGTGATTAGGCTACTTTGTATGAATCTGTGGAAAGGTACACTTGAAATACGCCGCATAATTTTAGGTGTCTGCTTGAAATGGGAAGTGCAGTCTGTGAAGATTTAAGGTCTGCATGGTCTTGTGACTGTGGTATGTCTCTACTGGCACATGTACTCTCATACGTGTTATGCATCTGAAGATGCTAGACATATAAAACACAGGTATACGTCTATTTGTATGTTTCTTTTACATATGATGCCACTAGGAAAAGGTGCAGACACATGCATGCATGGTTTCAGGAATATGGTGAGACTTACTACAGAGACATGCGAAGGTTGCCGCTTTATATTTGGCTGGCCCAACACCCTGAGTAGTAGTAGAATGGTGAAGCTGGAGCACAAAAGTGAGGTTTAAGACATGTTGGTAGAGGGATTAGTGATTAGGCTACTTTGTATGAGTCTGTGGAAAGGTACACTTGAAATACGCCGCATAATTGTAGGTGTCTGCTTGAAATGGGAAGTGCAGTCTGTGAAGTTTTAAGGTCTGGATGGTCTTGTGACTGAGGTATGTCTCTACTTGCACATGTATTCTCATACGTGTTATGCATCTGAAGAGGCTGGACATATAAAACACAGGTATACGTCTATTTGTATTTTTCTTTTACATATGATGCCACTAGGAAAAGGTGCAGACGCATGCATGCTTTCAGGAATATGGTGAGACTTACAACATAGACATGCGACGGGTTGCTGCTTTATATTTGGCTAGGCCCAACACTCTGAGTAGTAGTAGAATGGTGAAGCTGCAGCACAAAAGTGAGGCTTAAGACATGTTGGTAGAGGGATTAGTGATTAGGATACTTTGTTTGAGTCTCTGGAAATGTAACTTGAAATACGCCGCATAATTTTAGGTGTCTGCTTGAAATGGGAAGTGCAGTCTGTGAAGTTTTAAGGTCTGCATGGTCTTGTGACTGAGGTATGTCTCTACTTGCACATGTATTCTCAAACGTCTTATGCATTTGAAGATGCTAGGCATATAAAATACAGGTATACGTCTATTTGTATGTTTCTTTTATATATGAAGGTGCAGACACATGCATGCATGCTTTCAGGAACATGGTGAGACTTACAACAGAGACATGCGAAGGGTTGCTGCTTTATATTTGGCTAGGCCCAACACCCTAAGTAGTTGCAGAATGGTGAAGCTGCAGCTCAAAAGTGAGGTTTAAGACATGTTGGTAGAGGTATTAGTGATTAGGCTACTTTGTATGAGTCTGTGGAAAGGTATACTTGAAGTACGGCACATAAATCTAGGTGTCTGTTTGGAACGAGAAGTGCAGTCTGTCAAGTTTTAAGGTCTGCATGGTCTTGTGACTGAGGTATGTCTCTGCTTGCACATGTATTCTATACGTGTTATGCATCTGAAGATGCTAGACGTATAAAACACAGGTATACATGTATTTGTATGTTTCTTTTATATATGATACCACTAGCAAAAGGTACAGACACATGCATGCATGCTTTTAGGAATATGGTGAGACTTACAGCAGAGACATGCGAAGGGTTGCTGCTTTATATTTGGCTAGGCCCAACACCCTGATTAGTAGTAGAATGGTGAAGCTGCAGCACAAAAGTGAGTTTTTTAAGAGATGTTGATAGAGGGATTAGTGATTAGGCTACTTTGTATGAATTCGGGGAAAGGTACTCTTAAAGTACGGCACATAATTTTAAGTGTCTGCTTGAACTGGGAAGTGCACTCTGTGTGGTTTTAAGGTCTGCATGTTCTTGTGACTGAGGTATGTCTCTACTTGCACATGTATTCTCATACGTGTTATGCATCTGAAGATGCTAGATGTATAAAACACGGGTATATGTCTATTTCTATTTTTCTTTTATATATGATACCACTAGCAAAAGTTAGACACATGCATGCATGCTTTTAGGAATATGGTGAGACTTACAACAGAGACATGCGAAGGGTTGCTGCTTTATATTTGGCTAAGCCCAACACCCTGAGTAGTAGTAGAATGGTGAAGCTGCAGCACAAAAGTGAGGTTTAAGAGATGTTGGCAGAGGGATGAGTGATTAGGCTACTGTATATGAGTCTGTGGAAAGGCACATTTGAAATACGCCGCATAATTTTACGTGTCTGCTTGAAATGGGAAGTGCAGTCTGTCAAGTTTTAAGGTCTGCATGGTCTTGTGACTGAGGTATGTCTCTACTTGCACATGTATTCTCATACGTGTTATGCATCTGAAGATACTAGACGTATAAAACATAGGTATACTTGTATTTGTATGTTTCTTTTATATATGATACCACTACCAAAAGGTACAGACACATGCATGCATTCAGGAATATGGTGAGACGTACAACAGAGACAATCGAAGGGTTGCTGCTTTATATTTGGCTAAGCCCAACACCCTGAGTAGTAGTAGAATGGTGAAGCTGCAGCACAAAAGTGAGGTTTAAGAGATGTTGATAGAGGGATTAGTGATTAGGCTACTTTGTATGAGTCTGTGGAAAGGTACACTTGAAATACGCCACATAATTTTAGGTGTCTGCTTGAAATGGGAAGTGCAGTCTGTGAAGTTTTAAGGTCTGGATGGTCTTGTGACTGAGGTATGTCTCTAAGTGCACATGTATTCTCATACGTGTTGTGCATCTGAAGATGCTAGATGTGTGTAACACAGGTATAGAAAAATGTGTATGTTTCTATTATGTGTGATGCCAGCAGCAAAAGGTAGAGATGCATGTATGCATATTTTTAGGAACATGGTGAGACTTACAATAGTAATATTGCAAAAATTGCTGTTTTGCATTTCTGAACTTTTCTTGCTTGTTTCTGCACTTTTTTTGACTGTTTAGGAACCACTGTTGCTTCTTTCTACATTTATGTTGCATCTTTCTGCACCCGTCTTATCTCTGTTGCTTTTTTTCTGAAATCTCTACCTTCAGTACCTTTTTTTATTTGTTATAAAGAGAATAGCAATGTAATTGTAATTAATTGCTTACTAGTTATTATGAATATTGACATGTAATTAATTTAAAATACTTAATTGATGTAAGAAACTATTGAAACTATTCCTTCTTTTTTGGAAAATTATTTTGTTTGGATTACAAATTGAAGATGGCAAGAAAACATGAAAAGTTAAGACAAAGAAAACACAAGTATTTAAACCAAAGTAAAAAGAGTGGACAACAAAAAGACCAAAATGTTACTCATGATAAAGTTTGTTCTGGTAAGAGTACTAAACAATTTCTTAAAACAGTTGCAGAGAGATTAAAGAAAGACAATAGTAATGAAAGGAAAAATAAAGTTTTTACAACAAAGCACAAGGAAACGAAGAATTGTAATGGAAAAAAAACCCATTTATTTTTGGAAAAACAACACATGTCACAAAAAGACAAACAATTTAAAGAGATACCAGTGCGAATGTTTCGAAGTAGAGTAATTCAAAATTTATTAAAAGATTGTAAAAAGTATAAAAGAAGATCTGCAGCGTATAAGAAGAAGCAACACATTGAAAGTGTAGTAGATACTGCTTTTGAATTGAAACAGAAATTATTTATATTCGTATTGAAGAGAATGAAAACATTGAATAAAACAATGCTGTTTATGAAGGAGAAAAGCAAAAGAAAAAGACTGGTTAATAGAAGTAACTTTTGTAAAACTTTTACTGGTGAATGGAAGCACACTTCTAGTACTGAGCCTTTCTTTAATGAAGAAAGCTATTTTCAACAGAACATATTAGTTCATGTAGTTGATACTAGTGGTCGATGCTATGAGATGAAAGATGATTGTCCCATTCCAAATGAAAAAATGGTTGTTAGGAGTGTGGAAGAAGTAATAGCTGAAGAAGTTCAAGGGAAGCATACACAAGCTCCTGTATATAAGTGTGATTGTAGCAGTATTTGCAGTATTCAACAGGAATCTATTGACATAGTGCGAATTGTTTTACGAGTATATGCAAAAAAAAGTCAGAAACAGAAGATTAAGATGTTATAAGGACTAGATCCATATAAAATAAGAAAATATACTAACTTGCAGGGTCATTCTCTGGCTTGTCTTTCAAGAAAAGTGTGTAAAAGTACTTTTCATCATTTAAGAATGTTAGCAGTACACCACTCAGAAATGCCGAAGTTAGTAAGGAGACTCTACTATGTAAAAAGTCCTGCATTATGTTTAAGTGAAATGAACACAGTTCTTCTGCACGGTTCACTATCAGATGTAAAAAAAGTTTGTGATGATATATAGTTTCGTTTCTTTGGTTCACAAGAGGAGTGTAGAGGAAGTGAGAGCTTGATAAGTGTAGGTGTTGAAGAACAGGTGATAGATATTAGTACTGACAAGTTTGCAGATGAAATTATAAAGTTTAAAACCGTTTCATCAGAAAAACCAAACTATGTTTGTATTTGTTGTCGACGTACTCACTATAGAAGTCAAACTAGGAATGTTGATCTATATTTAAAAAGTGAAAAGGAAAACAATGATAAGTGGGAGCAATTTGGTGCTTATTTGTTGGTGGAAGGTCGTTTTGAGTTGGCTACTGATCAACGTATTTGTAAATATTGTTACAACAAATTAGAAGAGAACAAAATGCCAACTAGAGCTGTACATAACAAGTTAGAGTTGGTAGCTATTCCTCTGGAACTGGCAGATTTAAATACATATGAGGCCATTCTTATTCAATCTGTGCACCCGTTTCAGGCTATAGTTCGTATGGAGCCTAAAACAGGTAAGCTGCCTACAACAGATTTAGAAAGAGGTCTGAAAGGAAGAGTTGTGTACTTACCTTTAGATTATGAGAAAAATATTGAAACTGTTGGTATAGAGAGGGAGGAAAGTGAGCCTGTAGTTATTCTAGTTCATGGTGTACCAACAAAGAGTCGAAAAATATGGCAAGAGTTTGTTGATGTTAACAAACTTCAGAAGGCTACATTGTATCTGGTGCAGAATAATATTTATTATAAGAATGTAAGCGTTGATGAACAGGAAATATGTTTCGAAGATGAAACAGAAATTTCAAGTGGCCAAATATAAAAAGTGGACAAGTCTAGGAGTGAAGAGATTTATGAACATTACAGTATACATCCTCTACATTCAAAAGAAGTGATAGGAAACAATATTGAATTATTTCAAATGAAGAAAGCGAAGGCAACTCCCATGAGCGTATGGGAAAAAAGTTTAGAAGCACGTTGTTTTCCAAAGCTGTTCCCCACTGGAGAAGGTGGACGATATGATGAACGAGCAGTACAGATTCCAGCTTCAGAATATCGTTCGACAAGATTGTACTCAGAAGATCCAAGATTTCAACAGTGTATTCGATATATATTTCATCTTCTCTTTGAAAGTGATTGTCTGCACTTTCATATGCAGTGAACCATATATTAAAAACAGGAGTTCATCTTCCACATGTTTCTGCAAAGGAATTCATGGATAAAGTTCAACAAAGAGATGAACAGTTAGAATCTCAGTTAATAAATTTGATGGCATGTCAACGTGGTACCAATGAATATTGGTATTGTTGTCATGGAGAACTTAAATGTATATTAAGAAACTTAGGTATCCCTACATGGTTTGTGGCACTTAGCTGTGCTGAATATGCATGGGACAATTTACTTGAATTTGTACTAGAAGCAAATTCAAATGTAAAAAATATTGAATTGAAGACACCTGGAGAACTATGTTCCTTGGATCCTGTAAATATGTGCGGATATTTTAATCATAGGTTTCAAGCTATGATGTCTTTTATCTGCAATAAAAATAATCCACCTCTTGGAGAAGTTACTGATTTCTTTTGGAGAAAGGAGTAGCAAGCCAGAGGTGCTCCTCATATACACATGCTACTATGGATCAAGAATGCACCAAAATTTGGAACTGATACTGATGAAAATGTTTTGTCTTTCATTGAAGAGTATGTTACCTGTGCTACTCCAAGGGAAGGAGGAAAAAATACTTTGAGACAGAAAGTTTTACGGTTTCAAAGTCATCGATGTGGCAAATACTGTCGACGAAAATACAAGTCTAAGGGAAAATTTTATACAAACTGTCGTTTTGGATTTCCACGTCCAATAATTTCAAAAGGAAGAGTAAATAGTTTTGTCAGCAGTAAGACATACAATAACTCGGAAATCTCCAAAGAATACATACAACTTAAAAAGAACTGAAGATTCAAAGTATATTAATGACTACAATCCAGTGATTTTGACAATGTGGAATGCAAACATGGATATTCAATATGTTGCAGATAATTCAATTGCTGTTGCTCGCTATGTTACATCATATATAACTAAATCTGAAAAGACAGAGATGAAAGAAATGTGGGAAGAAATTTCACAGGAACAGAGTCTTAGCAAGACATTGTACAGCTTTAGCTTGAAAATGCTTTCCCACAGAGAGATTGGATCCTATGAATGTTCGGATCGGTTGAGCTCTGCCAGTTTATATTCAAAGTCAAGAGGAATCATTTGGAGAAGTTTAGGTCTTGCCTGCACACGAAATAGAGTATTGAAAACATTACAAGAAATCGAATATTTAGCACTGAATGAATCTGAAAGTACAGATATTGTTAAAACTAATATGTTGGATACATACTATCCCAAAAGGAGTATATATCTGGAAAACATATGTCTCTATGAAATACTTCAACCATATAGCTTTAAAAGAAACATTACAGAAAATATAAATGAAGAAAAATATGCAGGAATTGGTTGTGATGGATGTTTCGTAAAACATGCCAAAGAAAATCTTATTAACCACCGAAAAATCTGTTGTGAAAGTCCAGATAAGAGGGAATTTTTCTATTTAGCACTTCTGCAACTGTTCAAGCCTTAGCGTAGTGAAGCGGAATTACTTGGAGATTTTGACTGCTATGAAGATTCTTTTAATGCATGTAAAGATAGCATTTAATGCACAATCTTCCCAACTTATCTACAAATGTTAAATGATGAGATTGAACAAGAAACTACTATTGCAGCTGAAATAGCTAGAGACAGTTCTCAAGATAAGTTCTGGTCCACTAAGTCAAGATCGAGTAGGACAACCAATTATTGAAAATGAAGTAGCAATAGCCATGAATGAAGTAGAAACTGCAATGCAACAAGCACAACAGGATATTATTCAGTCGCCGATTGGATGAAGAGCAGCCGACTAAAGCTGAACACGGACAAGACGGAGGTCCTCATCCTCGGCTCCAACCCTTCAGCCTGGGATGACTCCTGGTGGCCAACGACACTGGGGGCAGCCCCGACACCCACCGACCACGCACGCAACCTGGGAGTCATCCTCGACTCAACGCTCTCCATGGCCAAGCAAGTCAACGCAGTCTCCTCCTCCTGCTTCAACACCCTCCGCATGCTCCGCAAGATCTACAGGTGGATCCCGACAGATACAAGAAGAACAGTCACCCAGGCCCTCGTCAGTAGCAGACTCGACTATGGGAACGCCCTCTACGCGGGAGCCCCGGCCAAGCTCATCAAGCGACTGCAGCGCATTCAAAACGCCTCTGCACGCCTGATCCTCGACATACCACGCCACAGCCACATCACCCCCCCACCTGAGGAACCTGCACTGGCTCCCCGTCAACAGGAGAATCTCTTTCAAACTCCTCATCCACGCACACAAGGCACTCCACAAGACCGGCCCAGCCTACCTCAACAGACGACTCCTCTTCTACGTCCCCAACCGCCAGCTCCGCTCCGCCGACCTCTCCCTCGCCACCGTCACTCGCATTCGAAGAACAACCACCGGCGGCAGATCCTTCTCCCACCTCGCCGCCAAGACCTGGAACACCCTTCCACTCAGCCTACGACAGACCCAAGACCTGCTGACCTTCAGGAGGCTACTCAAGACCTGGCTGTTCGACCAGTAGCGGCACCCTCCCCCCCTTTTTTCCCCAGCGCCTTGAGACCCTCGCGGGTAAGTAGTGCGCTCTACAAATTCTGTGATTGATTGATTGATTGATTGATTGGAAAAGTAAACATTGAACAAAAAGAAATATATCTACAAGTGACAGAACAGATACAACATGGTTTGCAACATGAAAAAAAGAATGCCAATGCTCATCGTTTAAGCCTCTTCTAATGTTCATCAGTGGTCAAGCTGGAACAGGAAAAGGTTTCTTAATTAAAGTTTTGACCAGTTATTTATACAAAACTACAGGATCACATTTATCTTGTGTTGTAACAACTCCAACTGGATTAGCAACACACAACATTAAAGGGATTACTTTACATCGAATACTCATGCTACCAGTTGAACATGAAAATAAATTGGAATATCATAAGCTATCTGGAGAAGCTTGTTATGAAGTCTCAAGAGTACTGAAGAAAATGAAACTTCAAATCATTGATGAGGTGAGCATGGTCTCAAACTTAATGCTTGCCTTTGTACACTTGAGAATGCAACAGATTTTAAAAACAGATTACGATGTTTTGTTTGGAGGAAAACATGTAATTGTATTCGATGATCTACTACAACTTACTCCTGTAAAAGGGCAACCTGTTTTTAAAACACTTGTGCATAATGATACTAGAAAATGTTTGGGAAGTATTGGAAATGTGAACATTTGGTCTCATTTTGAATATAAAGAACTAATTAAGAATATGCGACAAGCAAGTGATGAACATTATGGAAATATTCTTCAAGATATAAGAATTGGTGTCTTGACAAAAGATGGTAAACAAGCTTTAGAAAGACAGCTACTGAGGAACTTGTTTAGAACTGGAAACACAGCGGCTGAAATAATGTATAATAAGCTTGGAGAAAAGAAGTCTATAGTTTGCCTAATGCCTACACTGCAAAAGTGTTCTACATTTAATCAAGAACTTTTAAAACTGAAAAAACAACAAATAGTGGAAATTTAAGCTATTGATAAAATTGAACATCAAGGAGTGACTATTCTCACAGAGAAACTATAGTCAAAATTGGATTCTTTGGAAAAGTCTGTATCTAAGACTGCAGGCTTAGAAAAGACTTTACATGTATGTATAAACTGTCGGGTAATTTTACGGCGTAATTTGAATGTAGAAGAAGGTTTAGTAAATGGAGCAATGGAAAAGTTGTTGATTTTGTAATTTTTCAGAACAAAGATGGAATAGAATTTTTGAAGATAAAATTTGATCAGATTAAAGAGGTAAGACAGATTGGACGTTGTGTTGTACGTTTTTTGCTTGTAAAAGACTTGTACGTTCGTAGAAAACAGTTTCCTTTGTCTTTAGCATATGCAGTAACTATAAATAAATCTCAAGGTTTAAGTATAGACAGTGCTTTTGTAAATATTGGAAGTACTGTGTTCAAAGAGGGAATGGCATACGTTGCATTGTCTCGAGTAAGAACATTATCTGGTTTGTATTTGATTGATTTTGATGAGAAAAAGGTTAGCGCAGATGCAAATTGTGTAAAAGTACAATAGTTTAAGAAGAATGTATACTCATTTAGGTGAATATCCCATATATGAAAAATGTATAGTGTGTCCAAAATGGAAATATGTCAAGCATTCAATTGAGGTTCAAAAAAAGAAAACCATTGAAGAGAATCGTGAAGGTGTAAAGAAAATGAAAATGGAAACTGTTGATGAGATTGTAGGATACCAGTGGGAAAACAGTTCAGCTATCAACAGCTATGCTAATGTGATTTTGAATGTTGTGTTTTATCTAGAAGAGCTTCATTGTGAAATCATGGGAAATCATAAAAAAAGATTTTGTTCTTTATTACGTGATGTATTTAAACAATTGGTAACTGACAGAAGTAAAATCCATAATGCTTCTGGTGTTCGACATCTTTTGGATATATGGAGCATGGTCTCTTAATGTTCAACAAGATGCTCATGAATTTCTAATGTTTATGCTTGGAGTATTAGAACATGAAGGAATACAGATTGAATACTTATTTGGAGTAAGTTACAGATGGGATCTTAAATGTGAAGAGTTTTCATTTACTTCCAGCACTGAAATAGGCACAGAACAATTCATATATTTGACGATACCAGAACGCAAATCAGTACCTTTTAACAAATTAGTAAAAACAGCCAATCATGATATGAAATGTTCGCATTGTAAATCAGAGATGTTGTCTACATGACATATAGAAAGATCTGGAAAATATCTAATTTTAATGTTTCAACGTTGTAGAGCAAACGAAAGAAAATTGGAGACCAAAATAAAAAAATTGTTGCAAATCAAATATCTATTTCATGAAGAACTTTTATAGCAGTGGCTATTATTTTCCATGATGGACCTACTACAACATCTGGACACTATACTGTGTATTTGAAGTGTAATAAAGGATGGACACATTGCAATGATGCCCACTTGGAATTTAAACCGAAATTACCTTATGAATTACCAAATTCATATTTGTTATTTTTGAAGCCAAAGTTTTGAATCCATTATTCGGCCTATTGGGAAGATGTGAACACGAATTAACAAATTTATATTGGATTTTTACCAAGAAAAAGTTTTGAATACATTATTCGGCCTATTGGGAAGATGTGAACAGAAAGTGGATAGGATTGAAACAATCAGTATTTATAGTTAGTGTTTAGGTTATTATTTGTGCAAATTGATATTGGATTTGGAAAATTGTCTTTAAAAGCAATAGTTTATATTTTTGTTGTCTATATTGTAGCAGATATAATTGAGAGTATACATTTTAGAAATTGTACTTCAGAGTAACAAAAAACGTAATGTATAAGTTGGACGTAATTTAGAAACTGTAGATAGGTAAACATATAGGTACACATATTGGAAATAATGCTTTGCGGTAATTTGGGATTTTTCACAATCTTATTGATTGTTTTTTTCCCCATTGTTGTATGATGATACTACGTTGAAATCACTGTGTATGGTGAAGTTCCGTAGAATCTGAGAACAGCAAAAAAGAGAAACTGAAAATGTTATGTAACTCTAAAATTATGTTGTGTTCTTAAAAGTGTAATATTTTAATTTCTGTAATACATTACATTATGTGACAATTTTTTTCTTCTTCTTTACTGTAGGTAATGGTGAAGTTTGAAAATGTTTTATTTCAGTTTACGACAATACTATTCTAAAATAGTTCAACAGAGTTATGTATCTAAATTACTAAAAAGGTAAGAACACATAACTTAATAGGCATGTTAACATTCATTTATGTATTATTTATTTCTAATAAAAATAATGTTGAATCTTTACACTATTTAAAAACTTTCAGATATCATCAGACAGGTACTATCCCTGCACTCATGCAATCAGCAAGGCACTACACATGCACTCATCCAATCATTCAGATACTACTCTTGCACTCATGCAATCACCCAGGCACGTCTGTTGCACTCATTCATTCCCTCAAACACTACCTATGCACTCATCCATACACTCAGATACTACCCATGCACTGCTCCAATCATCTAGGCACTACCTCTGTACTCCTGCAATCAGGCAGACACTACCCATGCACTCATGCTATCATTTAGACACTACTGTTGCACTCATCCACTCTATTAAACACTACCCATGGACTCATCCATGCACTCAGGCACTATCTATACACTTATCCAATCTCCGAGGCACTACCCCTACACTCATCCAATGAGTCAGGCACTATCCATACACTCATACAATCACTTAGACACTACTGTTGCACTCATCCATTCCCTCAAACACTACCTATGCACTCATCCATGCACTCAGGATCTACCCATGCACTGATGCATGCACCCAGGCATTACCCATGCAGTCATGCAATCATTCAAACACTACTGCTGCTCTCATCTATTCCCTCAAACACTACCCATGCACTCATCCATATACTCGGGTACTACCTATGCACTGCTCCAATCACCCAGGCACTACCCCTGCACTCATGCAATCAGCCAGGCACTACTGATGCAATCCTCCAATTCCTCAGGCAGTTCTTTTGCACTCATGTATTCCCTCAAACACTACCCATGTACTTATCCATGCACTCAGGCTCTACGCAAACACTGTTCCATGCACCCAGGCACTACTCATGCTCTGATGCAATCACTTAGATAAAACTGTTGCACTCATCCATTCCCTCAAACAGTACCCATGCATTCATCCATGCACTCAGGCTGTACCCATGGACTGCTCCATGCACCCATGCACTCATGCAATCACTCAGGCACTACTGCTGCACTCATGCATTCCCTCAAACACTACCTATGAACTAATCGATACACTCAAGCACTACCCATTCACTGCTCCAATCACCCAGGCTCCATATAATCATCCAAACACTAGTCATGTACTCCTCCAATCATTCAGGCACTTGTATTGCACTCATTCATTCCCTCAAACACTATGCATGCACTCATCCATGTACTCAGGCACTACCCCTGCAGTCATGCAATCACTCAGGCACTACCTATGCACTCCTCTAATCACCCAGTCACTACCTTTGCACTCATGCAATCAGTCAGGCACTACTCATGCACTCCTTCAATCACTCAGGCACTTGTATTGCACTCATGCATTCCCTCAAACACTATGCATGTACTCAGGCACTACCCCTGCACTCATGCAATCACTCAGGCACTACCTATGCACTCCTCTAATCATCCAGTCACTACCCTTGCACTCATGCAATTACTCAGATACTACCTATATACGCCTTGAATCACCCAGGCACTACTCATGCACTCATGCAATTAGCCAAAACTACTCATGCACTCCTTCAATCACTTAGACACTTGTATTGTACTCATCCAGTCCCTCAAATACTACCCATGCACCCATCCATGCCCTCAAGCACTACCCCTGCACACATGCAATCACTCAGGCACTCACTACCCATGCATTCCTTCAATTACCCAGGCACTACCCATGCACTCGGGCACTACCCAAGCATTCCTCCAATCATCGAGGCACTACTCTTGCACTCATGCAATCACCCAGGCACTTCTGTTGCACTCATTAATTCTCTCAAACACTACCTATGCACTCATCCACTCACTCAGGCTCTACCCATGGACTGCTGCATGCACCCAGGCACTACCCATGAACACATGCAATCACTCAGGCACTACTGTTGCACTCATCCATTCTCTCAAACACTACTCATGTAATCACTCAGGCACTACCCATGCACTCTTCCAATCACCCAGGCACTACCCATGCAGTCTTCCATGCACTCAGGCTCTACCCATGCACTCATCCAATCACTCAGGCACTACTCATGCACTCCTCCAATCACCCAGACACTATCCATGCACTCCTCTATGCATTCAGGGTCTACCCATGCACTCATTCAATCACTCAGGCACTACTACTGCAATCATACATTCTCTCAAACACTACCCATGCAGTCCTGCAACCACCCAAGCAATAACTGTGCACTCATGCAATCAGCGAGGCACTACTCATGCACTCCTCCAATCATTCAGGCATTTCTATTGCACTCATCCATTCCCTCAAACAGTATTCATGAAGTCATCCATGCACTCAGGCAGTACCCATGAACTCATGCAATCACCCAGGCACTATCCAAGTACTCCTGCAATCACTCAGGCACTATCCCTGCACTCATGCAATCAATCAGGCAATTTTTCTATTTTTAACCAGTTTATGTGGTTCCGTAAGAACCATTTTTTTTCTAAACAATTTTCTAATTTTTCTTTTTTTGGGTGTTTTTGACTTTCTTTCAGACAAAACAAAATTCAACAGTCCAATATGACTATTTGAAAAAAACAGAGGAAAAGGAAGATTTGGAAGCATATTTTTTAAAAAAAGTAACACTTGTGTGTTTTTATTGCATTGAGAATAACATCAATGCATTGCTCCCCAACACACAGTTTTGCGTCACATTTTTTGCAATTAACGGAAGCATCCACTAGATCCGGGAAATTGTGTGGCCGAGGTGAAGGTGGAACTCCTGCACTTGATGTTGATGGTGCATTTGCGTCAACCTGGGCAGCTTGTTCATTTTTCTCCGGCACCATAAGTTCTTTTGCCAAATAAACCGGATGAATTGTCTCGAGGTGCTTTTTCATCGAGGATGTTCCGCACGAGTATTTTTTTTCTGATCCTCGAGAAAGTACTCTTTTGCACAATTTGCAAGTGACTTTTCTTGCGTTCACCTTTTTTTCGCCCTCTGGCACTGTAAAAAAAGCCCAAACTACACTCTCCTTTCTTTTTTTTACAGGCTCCTCCACATCGTCAAGCTCTTCCAGGAGATCTTCCTCAGGATGACTGGATGCCATAATGAAGAAAAACAGTCAGACAACACCCAAAAAAAAGCAATTCCAACAGCCTACAATAAACAGGTCTTGACAGGAAGACACACCCAAAATAAGAGAAATAAAATAGGTGTTAGATCCTCCCTCTAACAGAATGAAAAGGTTTTAAACCAATCAAAAGCTTTCTTTCCAGGTCACATGGAGTCGCGTAAGGTGCGCGCACCCGTCGCGTACACGTCGCGTACTCGTAAAATTTCGTGTACATAATTGTAAAGTATAAATTGGTGTTTATAAAATAATTTGAAAAGTATATCAGTGAAAGTGTTTAAGCAAAACTGATATTTAAAGTTTGTACAGTGATATTTCACACTTTTAAAATTACGCCAGAGTCACGACCCCTGTGTGACCCCGGAAATACGTGCCGGCAAGGTTCGCGCATCCTACGCGCATACGTCACACACTCGTAAATTCTCATACAGTTAATTCTAAAGTATAAATTCCTGCTTATAGATTGTTTTCTAAAGTATATTAGTATAAGTCTTTAAGCAAAACTGATATTTTAAATTTCTACAGTGATATTTCACACTTTTGAAATTACGCCGGAGTCACGACCCCTGCGCGATCCCGTAAATACGTGTCAGCGAGGTTCGTGCACCCTGAATCCACGCACCCATCGTGTAGGTTCGCGTAAGGTGCGCGACTCCTTTTTAAAAAGAAAAATGTTATCATAACAATACAATAAAACAACTTTCACAGTATTAAAAGCATTATTTCAAGTAAATATAAATTTTAATAGTTCACATAAATAACAGAATACATTTTTAGTAGTCTATGATTTACATATTTTAAAAGAGTGATTATAATTATTAAAGAAGATTTTAGAAAAACTATCAATTTTAAAAAGAAAAGTTCAAAAAAATACTTCCAAACATTTTTAACTGTCACTGACCAGGTCATGAGTGATGTAATATGGGACGTCATCAGCAGTACATTGAGGGAGCGCGAGTTATAGTTAGCTCAGCTAACTATAAGGGCCGAATTTCTCTGTTTTGTACGAGTGAAATGTCAACCTAACTATAACGTCCCTGAAACCTGTGGTTTTTTCAGTATATATATATATGTATCTATATATATATATATATATATATATACAGCATACTTCACCATGCTTTCCCTTGTCCAGAAAGTGAAGCACGGACCCAAGTAAGGCAGTTAAAAAGATTTATTGAGCTCACGACACAACCACCGCAGCCATGACGCGTTTCGACACTCCCTGGTGTCTTGATCAATCTTGTGGATTTTGCTGGTGGTATTTCCCAGAATACGTTGTCCAGGGTTTTTGGTATGGATACCTTGCTCTCCAGAATCAATCTGCATGTTTTTTTTCCAAATAGACATGCTGGTTTTCTGTCAACTAAATTACATTTTTACAAAATTGCACAATTTCCAAACGTCACGGAATGTGTGGGTGGCACACACATCCTTATAATTCCTCCCCGTGCAACTGAGTTCCTCTATAGAAACAGAAAGTATTAGCACTCCCTTTAACATTCAAGCGGTGTGCAATTCAGAATGTATTATAATGGACGTTATTACCCATGATCCTGGGAGCATTCGTGACTCTTTTATCCTTTGGACTAGTGCACTCTACAGTGGACTAGCCCAAGGAGACATGAGAGATGGTTATTTGCTAGATGACTGGACTTAATGTATTTAACATATTACTTAAGATACACACTGTACTTAAGACTTAGCATTTTTTTTCTCACAGGGCACAGTGCTTATCCTTGGCTCTTGACTCCTTATTTGCAGCCTAGGTCTTCAAGGGAAATGAATTACAATGGTGCCCACAGACAAACCAGGGATGTGTCTGAAAGAGCCTTTGGGATTTTGAATGGCAGATTTTGATGCCTTCACAGAGGTGGGGTTGCTTTGGAATATACACCAAGATTGTGGGGACAAATTTATCATTGTGTTGTGTTGCCCTTTTGTCACGCAAGATAACGCAAGGGCAACACAACACTAAAGTCAGATTTACCAAGCAATGCAATGCCACCTTGCGTGGCCCTGGGCTGCTTGGCAAATCTGGAGTAACGCGAGGCAGCACAAGTTGCTGCCTTGTGTTACTTTACCCTGGGAAGGTGTTCCATGGGTGGACCGTGGGTGTTCCGATGCATTCACCCATGGTTTTTGGTGCATTCCCAAATTTAACATGCGTGGTAGACCTGGGAATGAGTCAAAATGTTATGCCTTCCCAGGAGAGGCATAACAAGGAGAAATATGTTTATTTCTCCTTGTTTTTATCCTCTTTTTACATGTGCTGCATTCTGCAGAACACGCAGAATGAGAAAGAAAACCACAGAGGATTGTTTTTGTGCAGAAAGATATCCCTTCCTGCACAAAAAGAATCTTGTCTACAACGCAGGCACCCTTGCACCACAGCGCAAGGGTGCTTGCATTGGTGCAAGGCAGCACATTGTATACCAGCACAAGGAGAGGACAGCAATGCACCATATAATGTTAAATATGGGCCATTCCTGTCCTCTCCCTTTCACGCAGAGCAGCAAAGTATATTGCTGTGTTGCATTGCATGAAACTTTGATAAATCAGGGCCTGCATGCAAAATAGTAGCTATGTGTGCAATTTTGCATAACAGAGCAATATAGAGGTAGATTACCACAAGAAATACCTGATGATGAAGCTGATGGTGATGAGGCGTTCCCCTCCCAACCAACACAGATTGATGCAATTCAGTTCCTGTTCAGCTGAAGGAAGAAACCGGAGAATGGAGATCACAAATGCTTATTTTAATGACATGTATTACTTGAAAAACGAACATAAGTAAAGTTGTATACAAGAGAGCCTGAAGTGCACCACATTTACAATAATCACAAGGTTTACGAAATGTTTCCATAAAGGTCAGGAATTAGTAAGAAATCTTCTCTTTATTGTTGCTTCATATGTACACAGCAAAACCAGCCAACGCGTTTCGTCCGTATACAAATGGACTTCTACAGGGCACATAAAAAGTGGAAAATTATAGCTCAGCTAACTATAACGGCTGAATTTCTCTGGTTTTATATGAGTAAAATGCAAGCCTAACTATAACGTCCCTGAAACCTATGGCTTTTTCAGTGAATATCTGAGGTTTTTTAAATGCTAATCCCTAACAATAACGTCCCCGAAACCTCTATTTAGGGGGGAGGCAGCTTCTTGTGCACATGTCGCGTGCTATGCCCTGAGCACGCTTGGGGGACCCGTCTCATTTGTGGCCGGAACTACAAGGGCACTGCTTCACAGCATTGTTTGGACTTCAAGGGATTGAAGAGCTCTGGCCCCCGCATTCAGGAACAGTGGATACATCGCTGTAGTTACAGTCCGTGACTTCACGGGTAGATCTACTCATTGTAGCAGGATCTTCGATCCCACGTGGACCTGAGTATATGTGGTGAGATGTCAAAGGGGGCCCGGGAGAGAACTTTGTGAGGCGAGGACACTTGTGATTTTAATCTGCACCTACACACGCTTTTCACTGATCACCAGCACTCACTTTGGGTTACAACGAGCTGACAGCACAAATGCTTACCTGCAAGCCGAAATGGTGCTTTCTGGGAGCCGTAGTCCGTCAAGGGTGACTGCGATGAGACGTTCATGCTATTGGTCAACTCAGCTGGGCTTCCACCAATGGGAGTCAAATGGATTATTTGAAAGGCGGCAGGTGACAGTTTCTGGTGTTTGGCAATCGAAGAAGGCATTCCAGCCGAAATGCATCTTGCCTCCCACTCTGCAATAAAGGTGTTCTCCTTGGCTCCCCGTTGTGTCCCTCCAGTTCTTTCCCTCCAGGGGGGAGGCAGCTTCTTGTGCACATGTCGCGTGCTATGCCCTGAGCACGCTTGGGGGACCCATCTCGTATGTGGCCGGAACTACAAGGGCACTGCTTCACAGCATTGTTTGGACTTCAAGGGATTGAAGAGCTCTGGCCCCCGCATTCAGGAACAGTGGATACATCGCTGTAGTTACAGTCCGTGACTTCACAGGTAGATCTACTCATTGTAGCAGGATCTTCGATCCAACGTGGACCTGAGTATATGTGGTGAGACGTCAAAGGGGGCCCAGGAGAGAACTTTGTGCGGCGAGGACACTTGTGATTTTAATCTGCACCTACACACGCTTTTCACTGATCACCAGCACTCACTTTGGGTTACAACGAGCTGACAGCACAAATGCTTACCTGCAAGCCAAAATGGTGCTTTCTGGGAGCCGTAGTCCATCAAGGGTGACTGCGATGAGGCGTTCATGCTATTGGTCAACTCAGCTGGGCTTCCACCAATGGGAGTCAAATGGATTATTTGAAAGGCGGCAGGTGACAGATTCTGGTGTTTGGCAATTGAAGAAGGCATTCCAGCCGAAACGCGTCTTGCCTCCCACTCTGCAATAAAGGTGTTCTCCTTGGCTCCCCGTTGTGTCCCTCCAGTTCTTTCCCTCCAGGGGGAGGCAGCTTCTTGTGCATGCAGGATGCAGCACACATAGAAAAAGAAAGAAACGAGGAGAAATAGAGATATTTCTCCTCGTTACAACTCATTTGGAAAGGTGTAAGATTTAGGCGCATTCCCAGGTTTACAAGTTCTGGTAATCCTGGGAATGCATCAAAAACCATGAGTTGGGTGGGAACACCCATGGAACGCCTTCCTAGGGCAGAGCAACGCAACACATTGAGTTGCGCTGCATTGCGCTACTCCAGATTTATGGAGCCACTCAGACCCAAGCAAAGTGGATTTGAGCGGCTTTAAAAAAATCTGTCTTAAGGTTTGCATCACTCTTGCACTGCGTCGCGTTGCGTGGTGGAAGAGTGATGCAAACGGCTTTATAAATAGGCCCCTTTGTGTCCAGGTTTAGTAAGCACAGGGCGTGATAAGAGGAACAAACGTATTGAGATTTTCCTGGTCTAGGCAATACTTTAATCATTGCTTTGCAGTGAGTAGGAGGAAGTGTACCTGATAGTTTAACTTCCCCGTAGACTTCCAGTAATCTAGGGGCCAACAACAGAGCGCATTCTTTATAAAAATCAGTCCTTAGACCATCCAGGATATGGGTCTTTCCTTCAGATAGACTTTTTATTGCCTCTACTACTTCTTCAACAGTGAAAAGCCCATTAAGTGCCTCCCAGTCAAGTGTCCCAAGCCATGTAAGGCAGCTTACGCAAGGAAAATGTCAGGGGGGGATGGGTTTTCAGGAGTGTCTGCTGTGTATAATGTGGCATAGTAGTCAGAAAAAGTGGAAAAGATATCCTCTGACATAGTGCATCGAGTTCCGTCCACTCTGTGCACACTAAATATATCTTTACACTCATCACTGTTCTTCAGAAGGCATGCCAGAATACGTACGGGGCTGTCCCTCTCGCCTGCTGCTTTACTATAGCAAATGTACCTAAATATGTGCCTTCCCTTCCTGCTCCGTCCTTGTATTCACGTTAAGAGGCTTGGACTTGGGGGGAGTAAACATGGACCAAAAGTGTAGGGTAGATGTCCTTCAGCCCATTGAATTTTCGTTCTAAGGTGTTAGGTGTAGTACAAATGAAGCGGAAATGCTGGATTGTTTAGAAAACAGTACCTTCGGATAAAGGCTTTGAAAGCTTCCCAGAGAGTAGCCTGACTATCAATTGAACCCTCTTGTGTGCGAAATAGTCAAGTATCCCTTAGCGGGTTTCATCTCGAAATATTCTATCTGTCAGGACATGTGATGAGAAGATCCATGGCTTGTAGGAGCCTGAGGTATGTAGTGTGGTGAGAGTGAGTAAGACAGATAATGGTCTCAGAGTGTCCAAGGGAGAATTTGAATCTCATAGCAGGCAGTTCTGGTATCATCGGACCTTGACCAGATATCAATGCATGAAAGGGAATCGAGAACTGAAGAGTAATATGAATATTTCCATTCAGTTGGGTGCTCATGGCGCCAAAACGTCAACCAATCCATGCCGTTACATTAATTCCAGAATGGCTTGAGCAGACCCCAAGAAAGAGCTATTGCTCTGGAAGATCTATCTAGAGCAACGTATGATGTTGCATTAAGGTCACCCTCCCATACGATAGGGCCCTGTTATGTTTAATATCTGTGATTCTCATAAAGGGCAGTTGCGGCCCGTGGTAGGAGTGCCGGTCGGGCGTTGAAGTGGAGCGGGGGAGGGGCAGGGTGGGGGGTAGTAAACTACGGATCAAGGCCGAATACAGGTAAGTGAACATTTAAATAAATAAAACGAATTTCGTTGCGCCCACTGCATCGCATTTGGCGATGTAGCGCTCACAACGAAATTCGTTTTATTTATTTAAATGTTCACTTACCTGTATTCGGCCTTAATCCGTAGTTTACTACCCCCCACCCTGCCCCTCCCCCACCCCACGTCACCGCCCGACCGGCACTCCTACCACGGGCCGTGCCTGATAAAGGGCCCTTGTCCTAGGACATAGAAGAACAGGAGCTATATGCTTAGTGATCAACAACACCTGGGCAGTCTTGAGGGGTTTGGCACTTATGCTCTGTATCTTCCCTCTCTGCTCTCCTACAACACCAACATCTTCACTTGGCATAAATGAGACGACAGACTAGACCATGCAATGCTGAAGTCAATGAATAAGCACCTTTTCTTGGTTTCCTTCACTTCTTTAGTCCACACTCTGAACTCAGCCTTTCGATACTTGTACCTTTTCTAATGCTTAAATGGTGGGGGAATATCACATGTTAGTATAGTGCTAAACTGAGATGATACAGAGTGTTTATCTCAAATTTGAGACTTTGGAGAGTGTTTAACCCCGTGGGGCTGGATAAAAAGGCTATTGCCAAAGCGACCATGACCAAAAGCAAAAGGCAATTATTTGCTAACACAAACAAAAGAGGCTGACTCCCAGGGTATGGACCTATTATTACATATGCATACAAGTCAACACTTATGACTTAGATGGAAGGCTCACAACTGTTCATCTAAAAATTGTTATTTTGGCTTTGACATGTCCAAACATGCTCTACTTCAAGGCAGGTTAAAGGGTATGTTAAACTATTATTTTCATCAGCCTAGTTTTTTCCAAGTGTTGGCCAGTATGCCTATATTCCCAGACCACTTTCATAGAGCCAATGTGCCCCCTACACTGCTTCATTTACACTCTCCTATAATGCTAAAGCAGGCATCCCAGCTGCCCCTCTTGCACACTCTCTATACCTTTCTGTTCCTTTTCCTCAGATATCCCTCTCACTCAGCCCATCCTCTGGCCTCATGCCGCCAATCTCCACTTACTTCTGCACCTCCCAGTAGGGGTGCGAGCATGAAGATGAGGGACCCTCTAACCTCTCAGACTTTCATCATACCACTGTGGAAACCCTGCTTCTGCGGCCTGCTGAGCATGTGGTGTGTGGATCACAGAGTATGAGCATGGAACAAAGTGCATAACACTTGCAGTAAAGTGCACTGGTCACCGCCTGCTCCTGTGTGCATATTCACTGGTAGCAGAAACACGTGTCAGAGTACTGGGAGGATGCTGTGGAAAATAAAGAGATTAAGGAGTTTATGCTAAATTTACTTCTAAGTAATGTTTTTATTTCCTTTCTTCATGCCAGTCCTTAAGGCCCACCATGAATTCCAGTGAGGCTAAGTTCTCTGTTACTAATACTGTTATCATTAGAGTTGCTATTGTGATTATGAATGTGCACTGTCTCGGGTGTGCTAGGGTTGCGGAGTGGACCTCTTACGCGTCCCGACCAGGGCAGGAGAGGTGACCATGGTAAGGATGGCTCCTCCTTCGTGAGGAGTTCACAGCTCAATGAAATGAGGGCCGGAACAAGCCATGGAGAAAAGAAGTAAGGAAATTACCAGTAAGCAACACAAGCTGTCTCCAAGTAAGTAAGAAGCTTCCTAATGAGCTGAGAGAAGGATCATGGAGATGGGCTTGAATTATTGTCAAAGACAATAGGGCTGATTTAGGATTTGATGGATGTGGGGCGTCAGCCAAAAATGGCAGATGTCCATTTGTCCAAACTCTCGGTTCATCTGCTCCACTGAGAGTCAAGTGAAGTGTCAGGTTTCTGATGGCAAAGCCTCAACTAGCTCTGCTTGTGGACATCTTTGACCGATGACCAGTCCACCCAATGACATTCGCTCAATGTACATCTGAACGCCTGCCCTATTTAGGGTGGTTGCTCCTACATACATTTTTCCACTTTGGGACTGACTGGGAACAGGAAACGAAAGGAATATATAGGCTTGGAGGAAACTCTCAGTGCATTAGGGCCATTATCCTTTTATTCTTCAGTAATTACCTCTTGCTTTGGGAGTTTCATATTGAAAAACACAAACATTTGCAAGGTGACTGCATTAAATATGGAGCCTGGTGAGCAAAGTGTGAGTGTCCTCAGCAGAGCCACTGAGGCACCGAGTCTTCAAGCCTGTCTGGAGAGGATCTTTAAATATGGCGTGGCCTTCCCCCCCAGTGGAGCAGAGGCCATGCCGCAGGGGACCTAGAGTGCCAGTAGATCACCTGCCAGACTCTAAATCAGCCCAATTTATCCAATTTGGTGTTACTTGCAGAGGAACCATCTTATGTTTCTTTGTCTTACTAATAGTTTTGTGAAATATTTCTTAAGTATTTACTGAAGAGCAAATTCTCGGTGCGGACGTGAGTCACACACAACACAATTTCCTTCCCCTTTATGAGTAGCTGAAAAATCTTCTGTCTTGTCATTGTGCCAAGTACACACAAGGATGTTGTGAAAGTTTCCAGGTCGGGTAGGACAGCAGTTTTAGATCGGTTAGAGTTGTGAAGTTGACAGATTCTAGTCAGTTCCTCATCGCTGGATGAGAGGAGCTTCAGCGGATGCCGAGGTCTGACTGTGATGCTGCGCAAGATGTCGTCTGCGTTCACCTCCTGCCTCTTCTTTAGCTGTAAGTATCATCCAGCTCATCCCTTTTTTTTGCATTTACCCAGACTCTAATTATCATATCAGCAGATAAGGATATTCATCCCAACCAGCCTGCTCAATTCTTAACCTGGCATTGGCAGATTCCTGGGGTCCATGATCAGGGCCGGGATTAGGGTGGTGCGACTGGTGCAGCCGCACCCGACGCTGACTTTGGGGGGCGCTGTGCTTACAAATAACTTACGGGTTTACAAGCACCTGCTGCAGAGTGTCCTGCGTGTCAAGTAGATTTCAGGCAACAATAAAAATGTCAAGATAACTCTAGTGATTAATGAACCTGCTGGAGAGAGATCAGAGTTTTGTCTAGTGGCAGTTTGGCTCATTATAAAGTAATGGATAAAGAACGTATACTATGCAGATCACAGAACTGTATTTTATGCGGGTAGCTCAGTGGGCTACTGCTTTTGTCACAGAGATCCTTTTGTTACTTGCAGTACATAAGTTACAATCCAAATATAGGAGAGTGACCTATGAACTGTCATCAAAGAGCTGCGCGCAAACTGCATAGTACAGGTTAGGAAGTTATGTTTTCCCCCCTGTCTTTCATTATCTATTAATAATGTTGCTGAAAGATTTAGTTCGGGTAGAAATGCATTCTTATTAGTAAAGCCAATCCCAACCAGCAATTTAAAGTAAATAAAAAATATGTGGGAGAGGGACTATGAAGAAATGAGGAGCACTGGTGGAGGGTGGTAGTGAGGGAATCCGTGGTGAAGGAGGTAAATGGGGGGGTAGGAGGGTGGAGAGCGCATAAAAAAATTGTTGCACTGGGCATCATTAGTGCTAAAGCTGGCCCTGTCCACGATGCCTACTATGGGGTTCAACGACTGTTAGAAAATTATTTAAGATTAGGGGATTAGTAAATTATAAATACAATAAAAGCAAACTTGAAAATTGAAAAAAGTTAAACGCTTTATAAATGAGGTTGATTTTAAAATTGGATGTTATAAATTAAATTGGCATCCTTGGATGGATTAAAGCAAGCACAAGGAGATGATGGACGGAGAGCTGAAACTTTTCAGACACTCACCCCCCAGTCACAGATCTGGGTTGAATCCATCATCGTTCTTTAGCTCACTTCGCCACCCCAGTTCAGACACAGCTATATGCAAATCAGTCTCGGCCCTGTGCCTCATGGGAACAGTCCAGCCCTAACTGCCAAGCCATGTCTTCCCCAGACCAGAAACAAGCATCCTGGGTCTGAACTGAGGTGGCGAAGTGAGCTAAAGAATGATGATGGATTCAACACAGATCTGTGACTGGGGGTGAGTGTCTGAAAAGTTTCAGTGCTCCGTCCATCATCTCCTTGTGTTTGCTTTGCATCCTTGGATGGATTCCCAGAGCTGCACATGTGCAATAAACACAATCTAGTATGGAGGATTGGTGACCTCACTGAATGAATTAATGGTGTACTGACAAAAAGAGAACATGCATTAAGAGCAAAAATGACAGTGTTATGCTAGATTCTAGCATATTGCTTCATCTTTTTGAGATAAAACCAAATTTTGAAAAGCACTAGACTGTCATTAAAATTAAAACTTCGATTTTTGTATATTTTCTTCTTTGCAAATTAAATAACATATCTCATTTTAGGTGCATCCCTTTTATGTATACTTGTTTATGTATCCTTATGTATTGTTTTGTAGATCAGAGTGATGTTGCTTTGGCCGTGGTGGGGGTTCAGAAGAGTCAAACGGTTAAGAACCTCTATTTTAACGAGTTGTAAGCAAAGGCGACATGTTTCCTTCCATAGAGGTGGTCACACATTTCAAAGTATTTCATTAGGAATTTGGATTTATCCTTGTGTCAAGCAACTATCAGGAGTACAGAATTTGTTGAAGAAAGGGCCCAATGTATTGCACGCATGGCAGGTACTAGAGGTTTGTTGCAAATGGTAGGCCTGGGCATTATTTCAATCACGCCTGGGTAATCGGAGTTATTTTGATAATTCCGTGTTACTCACTGACTCAGAATTACCAATAATTATGTGATTACACCTGCTTGCATAATAATAAGTACATTTACTAGTGTTAACGCTAATTATTTGTGCTCCAATACATTTAGCGGTATTTCTTAGTGCAAAATGCATCCATTTTGGACACGAGGAGGCAGTTATGTGTTAAAAAATAGCACTAAACACAGAATTAATCTCATGGAATTCTCAGGTAATTCCGTATAATCATACTACACTGAATTGCACGCATTATGCCCACCCCAATAAAATACCCAAGTACACAAGAGCACCCTCCGCCTCACCACCTCCAGCGAAACCTTCCCCTCCGTCGAACACCTGCACTTCCAGATCTGGACCAGCCCCAGCACCACACTCCAAGGAACTCTCATCTACAGACCCCCCCGGCCACCCTTTGCCACCACCATCACCGACTTCATCGCCCCCCCACGCCATCGCATCAATGAACTACATACTCATTGGAGACCTCAACTTCCACCTCGACAACCCCAGCGACCCCAACTCCATCATCCTCCGTGACAACCTTGCCAACATCGCACTCAACCAACTCGTCACCATACCAACACACAGAGCAGGACACACCCTCGATCCCATCTTCGCGGCAGGTAACAGCGTTCACTTCAGCCACACAACGCAACCTCAATGGACCGACCACCACTGCGTTCACTTCACTGTCGACAAACCCAAGACACCTAAACCAGCCCCCCGCCCACCACGAAGGAACTGGAGCAAGGTCACCGCCGAGCAACTGAACGCCACCCTCACCCGAGACAACCACACGTGGCCCTCCGACGCAAACACCGCAGCCAGAGAAGTCCACACTTGGATCTCTAACTGTGCAGACGAGCTCGCACCGCTACGCAACCCCGGCAAACAGCGCCCCAGGAAAGCTGCCTGGTTCACCACCGATATCGAAGAAGCCAGATGCAACTGCAGACGCCTGGAGAAGAACTGGAGGAACACCAAGACAACCGACAACTACTCCACCTACAAGAACGCCATGATGGACTACCACAACCAAATCAGAACAACCAAAAGGAGCTTCATCCACAACAAAATCCTCGCCAACTCCACCAACTCCAAGGAACTCTTCACTGTTATTCAGGAGTTCACCAACCCACGCAGCGAGGCCACAGACATCGCCCCATCCCAAGACCTCTGCGACAAGCTTGGAACCTACTTCCACCTCAAGATCAGAACACTCTACGACAACTTCGTCGACCTCCCACGAGACGCCACAACCCCCCCCATGGAGACACCTGCCAGCCCACCATCTCCGACTGGACACCAATCACGACCGAGGACACTGCCACGACCATGAAAGGCATCCACTCAGGGGCCCCCACCGACCCCTGCCCCCGCACATCTACCACAGACCGCGGACACCATCGCACCCAAACTGCAACGCACCATCAACACCACCTTCACAACAGGCACCTTCCAAGATGACTGGAAGCACGCAGAAGTCAGGCCCCTGCTCAAGAAGCCCACGGCCGACCCCTCTGACCTCAAGAACTACCGACCCATCTCGCTCCTCCCCTTTGCAGCCAAGGTGGCAGAGAAAGCAGTCAACAGGGAACTGACACGATTCATCAAAGAGAACGCCGTCCTCGACCCCTCCCAATACGGATTCCGAAGCAACCACAGCACCGAGACTGCCCTACTAGCCGCCACAGACGACATCCGCACCCTCCTGGACCAAGGCCACTCCGCAGCTCTCATCCTCCTCGACCTGTCTGCAGCCTTCGACACCGTCTCTCACCGCACACTAGCTGCCAGACTACACGACGCTGGCATACAAGGAACAGCCCTGGACTGGATCCGATAGTTCCTCACCGGAAGAAGCCAAAGGATCAGACTGCCGCCCTTCCTCTCCGCCCCCACGGAAATCACCTGCGGAGTCCCACAGGGGTCATCTCTGAGCCCGACCCTCTTTAACATCTACATGGCCCCCCTCGCGGCCATCGTCCAGCAACACGGCCTCAACATCGTATCCTACGCCGACGACACCCAGCTCATCCTCTCCCTCACCAGAGACCCCGCCACCGGCAAGCTCAACTTCCAAAGAGGAATGGAAGACCTCGCAGTCTGGATGACCAACAGCTGCCTAAAACTCAACGCCGTAAGACAGAAGTCCTCATCCTCGGATCCACCCCCTCAGCATGGGACAACACCTGGTGGCCCACCGCCCTCGGAAGCCCACCTACCCCCTCAGACCACGCCAAAAACCTCGGCATCGTACTCGATTCATCACTCACCATGAACCGACAGGTTAACGCCGTCACCTCCAGCTGCTTCAACACCCTCCGCATCCTTCGCAAGAGTTTCAAATGGATCCCCCCTGAGTCTAAGAAGACAGTCACCCACGCACTCATCACCAGCAGACTGGACTACGGAAACGCTCTCTACGCCGGCATCAACAAGTCCCTACTCCGTAAACTCCAGACAATACAGAACACCGCGGCCAGACTCGTCCTCGGCATCTCCCGGCACGAACACATCAGCTAACACCTGCGTAAACTCCACTGGCTCCCGGTGGAGAAAAGAGTCACCTTCAAAGTCCTCACTCACGCCTACAAATGCCTACACAACAACGGACCCAAATACCTCAACGACAGAATAAACTTCCAACGTACCCAAAAGAAACCTCCGATCTGCTAACCTCGCACTGGCCGAAACCCCGCGCATCCACAGATCTGGAGCAGGTGGAAGATACTTCTCTCATATCACAGCCAAAACCTAGAATGAGCTACCGGCAGACATCAGATGCGCCCCCTCCCTGAACACCTTCAGGAAGACCCTCAAGACCTGGCTCTTCAGCTAAAACGGATCTGCATCACCCCTCTCCCCCAGCGCCTTGAGACCCTCACGGGTGAGTAGCGCGCTTATAATTCCCTGATTGATTGATAACGCAAGACACTGTCAGGCACACACTAAAGGTAAAAGTAAATCAGGAATTTATTTAATACATAAATTGCATCTTCAATTAGGGCTATTAGCAATAAGACACTTTGTAAGGTACCTTCAGACTTCACAACTTTTTACATGGACACATATCTCTTGAGTCACCCCTGTGCCCATTGAAATACCTGTCAAAGTTCAACAATTTCTCTTTGTATATGTTAAAAGAAGTCATAACCAATAAGAATGTCCTTTCCCCAACTTATTGTTATATCCTCCAGAAGCGGAGGAAAAACAAAAGAAAAAACAAAGAGTGGGTGGGGGGTGCCTAAGTGTGTGATGGTAATACTCTCAGATAAAATTTATAGAGAGGATTTACTATATAGCCAACCCGTTGTAACGGGTGGGAAGGGAAAGAGACCCTTTTCTTTTAATAGCCCTCACTCACTCTAGTAGTGACATGCTTCATCATCGGGCTCACCCCAACTCCTAAAGGTCGGGGTGGGCTCAACCATCTTCCAGGGAGCACTTAAAGATACAGTGTAGGGGGGCGTACCATTAAAGATAAAATTCCTCACCCACTCCTTAAGAATTCTTTAATTGTGGAGTGGGAGGGAAGGTTAAAAATATATATACATACGGGTATCACGATGTGATGGTCCTATGACCCTAGAATCAGCACCAACATGTTTCAGCCCTTCTTAGCTGGCCAAAATGAGTCCGGGGCTTTCGTCAGGGTGGGACGTAAAGAGGTTACTTCTCCTAGAGACGTGAGTTCATACACGCTACTTGCCTAGTGCACTTCTAAGTGTTAAAAATTGGAACAAGCCTAATACTTGCCACCGGTTTTGAATGAGGAATTACCCCATCAACTCAGGGCTAATGATTCCCAAAGGAGGGAGGCCTTGTAGTCACACATTCGTCAAAGGTCCTGCCCTGCTGAAACCTACTCGTTCTCGAGCTCCCCGGCTTTTCCTTTGGATATGTTAAAAGAAGCCCAATAGCGAATCATACACCATTCATCCCAGTTTCAACCAATATCACCAAAAAATACTGATTCATTGAATAATTCAGTATGTATTTTTATTCTTAAAAAAACGTTTAAAATTATTATATATGAGAAATATACATTCGGTATGACAAATATGTGCAAATCAAGTTATTCTATATGCAAATTCAAAAAGACCACACCAGAATTATTCTAAAATCACATAAATCTTTACAAAAACTGACAATGAAAATTCATGTTGTAAAAAACAGGGGAGAATACCATAGACATTAATTTTTTGTCATTTAAACGCACTAATCGAGCAACAAAATCATTGTTCAAACCAATATATTAAAAAAGTCTCTTGTTCAACCAAAGACAACTCGATTTAGTGCTTTAATAACTCTGCATCCACGTGTTTCGGTGGGTTTGAATGATCCAACCACCTTCTTCAGGAAAAGACTTGATGTCTCCCACAACTTCAAATCTATTGTAAAAACATTTTATAAAAGGCAAAACAAAAACCAATATACAAATTAGTAAAATCTTAACATCTCTGATGCACATAGCAAATATACATTGTGTTTCTAAAACAAATTACGGATATGCATAAAAAGATATTGCTTCGTACATCCATGTTTAAATCTATACATATAGAGACAACGGTGTGAGTTTGCACTTACATTGACTCATAATTTTCTGTCAATACATTGTTTGTGATACAAATAAAACTGTTACAGAAAAAGAAATTGGTGATATTGGAGAAAAACAAACTTACAACAACACATGCACTTTTCATAATACACAACATACATAATAGGCTTCTGAATAAAACTTAATCTGTAATCTTACTAATCTTTTTAATACCCCTTCTACTGATTGTAGATATGGAGAGTGACCCACCAGCAATAGAGGTATGGTATTTATTCAGAAGTGGCTTCTTTTGAGCTGGCTCCTCAGATTCAAATGCCACCCGTGAGTTCCTTCTGCATTTCCATCAACATAAAGAATTCATTATAAGGCTGGGGGAGAGCAAGATATATAAATGTATTTCCACTGACTATATAAAATAATATTCTCATCCCTTGCTCCCGCACTATGCTAATGGGAGTCTAATTACCTTAAAATAGTCCTATTCCTGTTTCGTGTTTTGTGTTTTGTGCGGGATTAAAAAATCTCCACTACTCCTTCCTTCCAGCTTGCGGTTACATGGATCGACTTCTCAAGGTCCCAAATGGTACCTGTGGATGCCGAAGAACAATATTCTTGGACCCATAATACATAGATAAATGCTCAAAGTGATTTCTATAATCAAGCCAAGGTTGTTAATCTTCACTGTGACTACCACCCCATTAACTCCAATCTATGGTACTGGCCAAAAACAAGGGCCAAACGCACTGCCACATGCCCTATTTTGCCGCATTTCTAACAGAAATCAATTAAATAAATGCTGGACTCTTACGAAGTGAAGGGATGGTAGGAAGATATGGTAGCAGAAACCAAATTCCAGCCGTATTCTATATTAGCGTATAACAATGTTAATAAGGCTATATCCTGCACGGACCTGCCATTGCACAAAATCCTTACTAACGGCAGTATCTGACTCACAGGGACAAGGGCTGCCTCCAGTCCTCAAAGGGTCACCTTCCGTTTATCGTCCAAAAACAGACGTAAAAAATACTAAGTATTTATACGTCCATGCGTTTAATCATGGAAATGGAAATAGTCTCAGCGCTTTCGCACGAACTGGCACCGCCATCTTGGAGTTGGCTTCCGTATAGTAGATCTACACTGTTTAGATTGTTAGTTGCACTCTTGTAGACCAACATGTCTTTACTATCCGAGGGATTTATCGTGTCCCACGAGTCTAATATAATAAAATACACTAAAATAAAGTAAAGTATAAAACCCAGTTCTAACTGCGTCCAATGCCGAAAGCGGCATCTCTGACTCCCAACCTCAGAATAAACAGTGTGTTTAAAATATCCACCATATTAGAATGTCAATAACAATTCACAAACTCAGGGAAACCCAAACAGCTTTGTTATGTCCGGGGACCCCCTGGAGTGAAATTTCCCGTTTTTCCTGACTCTTTAGTTGTATCAACACTCATATTACTTTACAATCAAAGTAGTTAGTTGTAGGGACTGTTGTCTCTCTACATGTATTTTATTTTATTGAATATGGCAGAATGTACACTTTCTAGGTAAAAGACACCTCCTTCCAAATGCCCATCTTATGGAGGGGTTACATCTATTCCTAAATGATCTATACATATACATTAGCTTACTAATTTTTCCCACTCTTCCCTCACATTGTTTCCATTTCTTATGGTGTTAAGTATAGAAATGTACCATTGGAAATGAGAAACTAGGGGGGCAGAGAATTAAGAGTCAGATTACAGGAGCACAAGTCCGCCATTAGAACAATGAAATGCCGCGTCCCCCAGTTTCTCATTTCCAAGAGTATGGCCACAAAGAATTGCAATTTGAGTGGTTCATCTTGGAGAAAGTTATGATTGACAAAAGAGGAGGGAACCTGTAGGAAAAAGGGAAAGCCAGGGAGCAATGATACATATCTATACTTAACACGATAAGAAAAAGCTGAAGTGAAGGAAACATGGCGGCCGGCTGAGACGCCGGTCGGGAGCTCAGCGGGGGAGTGCCGTTCAGCTAGTGTAATTCTCCACTCACCGCTGCCTGCTTTCGCTCCGGGTCCGCTCGAATCCTACTGCGGGTCCCGGTGTGGACGCTGTCTGCCTTTTCTGCCTGTGTTGCTGCCTCCGTTGTTGCCGTGAGGTGGATGGTGGCTCCGGGTTCCCCCCCTTGGCTCGCAGTGGTAGGAGCGCTGCGCGCATACCGCATGGCCCGGCTGATGCTGCGGCCTCGAGGGAAGGAAACAAACAGAGGGGGCAGAGACAGCACAAGTTGCATGCTCTCGGAGAAGGAGCTGCCGGCTCTGGATAGACGCGAGCAGACTGAGGCAGACATAGGTGAGCAGAAAATTTCCCCTGTCAGAAGACAGAGCCATGAAGAGGAATGGTGTATTACAGCGCTGATGGAATTTATCAGCCTAAAACCAGAGTCAGAGCCACAGAGGGAGAGCCAAGAAGGACTCAAGCAACTCAATTTAAAAAATATAAGGAGAACACAGGCTCATTCTGCCAAGCGATACACGCTAAGATCGGATATTTGCTCTCTGTGGGTGGTGGAGGAGGGTGGAGATGTTGGAAAAATTCCCGCCCAGCCCCCAGTGAAAATACAGGTTAAACGGAAAAAAACTAGGATAAACACTGGGCCTAATAAAGACTCACCTCTAAAAAGGCCTATAACTAATCTGGCGAGCGCAGTAACTTTAAAAGGTAAACAAATTGCCCTGGTCCCAAAGCCACAGAAAATTACCCCTTCACTAAGATCATATTTTAAGGTCAGGACTGACGCAAGAAGTGCTGCGGATAGCACATATAGTATGTAAGGTAAAAAATCCACCCCAGAGTTGGAAGGTACGGAGAACAGGGTAAAAATGATTGAAGCGAAAAATATATCTGTGAGAGTTTCTGATACCCCCCTAATCCACCCTGCAGTTACGACAAAAAATAGATTTTCGGCTCTGAGTCTGGAGGAATTATCGCCGGAGGTTGGAGGAGAAGGAGGAGACATCACGGAACACTATATGGTGGCTGTTGGGCCATCAAACCCGGTGGGAGCAGGCATGAGCACCAGGGCAAGTAGCTAGAACAGGAAGGACGTGGTGCAGGAAATGTTGAGCCGCCTATCCCATGAAATTAAAGAATGTTTCGACACTTCCGAGGCAAATCAAAAGGAAATTTAGGAAACTGGTTCGAACTTGGAGGGAAAGATAGAAGGCCTTACCCTGCAGACGCAAGAGTTGGAGCGCGGGGTACAAGATCTACAGGTTAAAGCTCAAATGAATACACAAGAGGTGGAACGGCTGAAGCAAAGAGAGAGGGTTCTGTCGGACAGACTTGAAAGGTTGGAAAACAATGCCAGAAGAAACAATATCAGAATTCTAGGTGTGGCTGAGGGGTTGGAAGGTTCAGATATTAAAACATATGCGATAAGTATGCTGAAAAGCTCCTTCCCGCAGGAGGTTGCTCCGCTGAATCTAGATATAGAATTCCAACGAATACATAGGGACCCCTTTAAGCTGCATCCTGGTCGGAAAAATCCCGAAAGATCCTGGTGAACTTTTTATCGTACACTGTGAAAGAATTTGTTTTGGGGCTAGCTCTCAAAGAAAAGTCACTGCAAGCGATGGGTGCCTCCTATAGAGTCAGGTTGGATATTTCAAAGGAAACAGCGGATAGACAGTGAGAACTGGGGAGTAGAATGGATGAGTTAAAAATCTGGGAGCATCTATACAAATGGGATTCCCGGCTTTATTCAAAGTGATGTGGCACAACAAGATGCATACATTTGGATAAATTTATTGAGGAAGTAGAACTGGGGAATCCTATCAACAGATAGATGACAAGCGGCGGTGAGGGGCAGTGTGAAAGCAACGCAGGAAATAAGCTCTCCCTCAATAGAGCTCAGTAGGCAGTAGTGATGCCGACATTTTTTTGGGGGGAGGGTCACTAGTGGTGGGGAGCATGGGGAAAATTATTTAAAAAATGTATTGTCCTCTAGTCAAGGAATGAGAGCCAGTCAGAAATCACCCAAAGAAGGTCTGCCCAAAGGGGTACCGAAGAGGAAGAGGAAGGAGCATGAATAAGAGAGAATTGGTGATTTTAAGCTGGAACGTGAATGGGTTGAGGGTAAAAAGAAGGCAGAGAGTAATAATGCAATATTTAAAAGATCAGGACGCCCAAATAATTATGCTTCAGGAGACGCATCTCTTGAGACAAGAATGTATGGAACTCTTCGCAAAACAAAGATGGTTGGGGAACTGGGTATCCACAGATCAAATGCACTGTACTAAAGGGGTGGCAATATTATTAAAAGCAAAATCAGGGATAGAACTACTTGGGCACAGAACAGATGAGGGTGGGCGTTGGATAATAGCTGAAATTAAAATAACTCCCTCAACATATTCACTAGTAAGGTATTACGGTCCAAATATAGATGATGTAGCCCCTCTGACTCAGCTCTTCTCTAACCTTGTAGATGTTCAATCCCCTATTATTCTCGGTGGAGATTTTAATGTCTTATTGAATAATAATCTTGACAGATCATCAGTTAGGACCCCGATCACTTTTCCCAAGATGAGGGCATATCTATTGGATATGGTTGAGAATTTCAACATATGTGATGTTTTTCGTAGGGTGGAGGGAAACCATAGGGATTACACCTTCCACAGTAAGAAAAATAGGCACTTCTCTAGAATAGACTACCTCTTCATGGACAGGAAAGAAGTGGAGCGGGTAACGGGGATAGACCACCTGCCTATACACTTATCAGACCACGCAGCACTGCTTTTGAAAATCGAGAGGAGAGATACCCACATCATTGGTAGGTGAACGATTAATAGGAGGATAATACTGCAGACTGAGATAATGGAGCAGGCCCGCTGTAACACTAAGGAATTTTTCTCTTGGAATCTGGAGTCAGCACCCCTGCATTTGGTATAGGATGCATATAAAGCATGGTTAAGGGGAATTAATAAAAGTTTAACAGTAAATTGGGTCAGAGAAGAGAAAAAATACCTCAATAGTTTAGAGGAGGAGATAGGCAAAGTAGAGAGTCTATTAAAATATAATAAAGGCCAGGAAGGAGAAAGAAAAGAATGGGAAGATGAGTTGGAAGACATACGCATGAGGTTTAGAGCCAAAATGGAAGAGAAAGTGCCTCAGCAATGGGAGGTGAGCAGAGAAAGAGATATTATACAAGGGGAATGTGTGGGAAGCTTTTGGCTTGGAAATCTAGGCTAGACAGGAACCAAAACTTTATTGGGAAGATTTTAGAGGGGAAGTCAGGGCTGATATTAGAGGAGAGCGATAAAATTGGAGCCGCATTTACTAACTTTTTTCAGGAGCTATACGCAGAAGATCTAGAGGTTACAGAGCAAGAAATACAAGACTGGCTCCTAAAAAAAGCAGCTACCCAAAATAACAGAAACCCAAGCACTATATCTGGGACGAGAAATCAACGGCAGTGAGATCCAGGATAGTCTGAAAAAGCAAAAGAAAGGAAAAGCCGCTGGCCCAGACGGGATTCCCAGTGAATTGTACTCTGCATTGCGGGAGGAGATCATCCCTATTTGGGTTAAGCTATTTAACTCTATTCTGATAGCTGGTGGGCCAATCCCCTTGTCATGGAATGAGGCCGTAATCTCTCTAATTTTGAAGCCAGGCAAGAACCCGGTATACTGCCAATCCTTCTGCCCAATATCTTTACTCAACAGTGACTTAAGATCTTTACTGGTATCCTTGTGGCCCGTCTGAATAAGGTACTGGGACAGCTGATCCTTCAAGGAGAGGATGTAGCCTTGCGGCTAGAGCTGTCGACCTCGAAGCTGGGGAACCGGGTTCGAGTCTCGGCAACGACACTCAACATCCTGTGATTCTGGGCAAATCACTTAATCTCCCCGTGCCTACAAAAATGAATGTGTCCTCATGTAACGAAACTGGTGCTCATGTAAAGCGCTCTGATACCTGATGTCTCGGGTCTAGTTCGCGCTATATAAAACTCTAAAAAAAAATAAAAAAAATAAAGAGGGTTTTCTTCCTGGGAGGCATATAAATTAGGGGTGGGCGTAGGGGGCTATGCGGAGTGCCACGGAGATGGAACCAATCTCCGCACACATTCCGCGTAGCTCTGCTACGCGCCACCCACCTCCCGCCCGCACTATTAAAACATTATAAATAAGAATTTAAAACACCTAACCTTATCGGCGGCGTCCCCGGGCTTCCCTCCTTCTCCATCGCGTCTTCTTCTGGAAAACTGCGCATGCACGGACGCCCGCGCATGCGCATTCCTCGCGAGAAATGCGCATGCGCGGGTGCCCGCGCATGCGCAGTTTTGAAGAAGAAGTCGCAATGGAGAAGGAGGGATGCCCGGGGACGCCGCCGATAAGGTAAGGTGTTTTAAATTCTTATTTATAATGTTTTAATAGTGGGGGCGGGAGGCCAACTCCGCTCCGCCCCGAGTGTGCGGAGATTTGCCTGTTCCGCCTACTTTGCGGAACAGGCAAAATTCCGCACATTCCGTGGGCGGAACGGAGTTGTCCGCCCACCCCAAATATGAATGAGCTTAATTATACACTGAAAGGCACTATAGACCTAGCCATCACGCACAATGCTCCCCTCCCGATCATCACGTTGGATGCAGCAAAAGCATTAGACCGCATTAATTGGAGGTATTTAAAGACAATACTAGAACATTATGGTCTAAGTAAGAATCTGATAGACACAATATTTAAAATCTACAGGGCTCCAACATCGAAGATCTTGGTGAATGATAGTCTGTCTCCTTCAGTACAAATTGAGAGAGGGACAAGGCAAGGCTGCCCGCTGTCTCCCTTGTTATTTGATCTCTACATAGAGCCTTTTGCTCAAAGTTTGAGGTTAAATGAAGAGATTAAACCTTTTAAAATGGGGACTTACACAAGGAAGATTTCGCTATATGCGGACGACCTTATGGTTTATACCTCAGATGTAGTATCTACCCTCCCTCGCCTTATAGCGGAAGTGAGAGAATTTGGCAAACTATCAGGATATGCGGCAAACGAGAAAAAGACAGAGATAATGATCTGGGATCAAGATAGTGGAGAAATAAACTATGTTGAGGAATTGAGATACCTGGGGATTAAAATAACAAAAGACCTTGGGAAGATAATGAATGTAAATCTTGAAAGAGTAGGAAAAGAGATAGATGGGTTATTAAAAAGATGGCAGAACCTTCCACTTATGATATATGGCCGGATTAACCTGGTGAAAATGTCCATCATGCCAAAACTTACTTTTCTTTTTGACAATATACCGTTACACTTTGAAAAAAAAACACTCCTGAAATTGCAAGGGAAGATAACATCCTTTATCTGGGCTAGTAGAGGAATACGCCTCTCATGGAAAAAGTTGAGACGGAAAGTGGGATTTGGGGGTTTGGGCTTCCCAGACCTACAGCTTTATTGTTTGGCGTTTCAACTAAAAAAAAACCAGAATGCTTCTTCAAAGACCCAATGAGTCCCTAATAGGTGTCATGTTTAAAACATGTTGGTGGGCTTACCCGAGGAAGATTTCTCTTATAAATATGGAGCTCCAAATTTTTTCAAAAAAGTCAGACTGAAATGTCTACAGACTGCGGCAAGGAATTGGTACGAGATTAGGTCGACCTTGGGCGTACCTTATTACAGCAGGATGTCCCCTATATGGGACTCCCCCAGAACCCAGGAATGTCTATCTGATAGCTTAGCAAGACCGTTGAACCAGCAAGATGTTAGACAATGGGGTCAGCTGGTAGATGATGGACAAAAGTTAACATGGAGCTTCTGGGATAACAAGACGAATGGGGCAATCTCGAGATTTAAAATCTACCAGATTAATGCCTGGCTAAAGGGCCAAGATAGGCTGGATGTTGATTCAGAACAAATGGAGTTGGATCTTCAGAACACAGCGGCAAGAAAAAAAGAGGTGGCACTTTGGTATCAATACCTATTAGCAGCTGAATTGGCCGAGATGAAAACACCATACAGCGCTTGGGACGGATGCTTGCTGGAAGCGGAATTGGCAGATATATGGCAAGTATCTTGTGCTACACTTTATCTGGTGGTTAAACCTGCTGCTTTAAGGAAAAATCATTCTTTTACTGTGCATAGAATCTACTGAACCCCAAAAAAGCTGGAAAAGATAAAGGGAAGCACCAATATAAAGTGTAAACAGTGTGGCAGCGGAGACACTGATGACGTGCATATGTTTGCCACTTGCCTAAACCTGGAAAACTTTTGGTCAGCAGTGGGTAAGACTATCACGCATTCCGTGGGTGTCAATATTGAGGTAAGCCCCGATTTAATTATGTTTGGGGCTTCCCTGCTGATTAAAGACATGCATGATCTGCAGGTAAAAGGCCACTATTTGACCTTCTACCTAATACTATTAGCAAGGAGAGAAATCTGCAAACTCTGGACTCAGATAGAGGCTCCTTCGTGGCAGGGATGGAAGAGATCTGTTCTATTCTTTAAGGAAATGGATAGAAGTAGGGTTGGGTTCTGGGACATGTTAAAGATTTGAAGACCTTTCTGTCCAATGATGAATGAATGAAAGCATTTATAAAGCGCAACTATTGCCGAGGCGTCTTGGCGCTGAACTGCAATGGGAGTGGTGACTGGTACGTGGCAGGCAGAGATTAGACGGATATCGTGGGAAACAGTCAGGTTTTGATCATCCTCCTAAACATAGATCTGTCATGTTGTAGCCTGATAGCGATCGGCATTGTGTTCCAGAATTTGGCTGCCTGGTATGAGGGTTCTTCCCCCCCATCTGGCTCTATGGATTTTAGGGACCAGGACTAGTCCTTTATTAGCCGACCTCAGTTCGCGTGACGGGACATGCCAGCGAAAAAGTGGCTGAAGGCTCAGAGATCCTCCTCCATGCAGTGCCTTATACACGAAGCAGATAGCCTTGAATTCAATGCGCTTCTGGACCGGGAGCCAATGGAGCTCCCTAAGACTGTTGGAGATGGGGTGGTATTTGGGAATGTTGAGAAGCAGCCGAGCAGCAGCATTTTGCAAGGCTTGAAGTTTCAGTATTTGGCCTTTGTCAATGCCAAGAAATAGTACATTGCAATAATCGATTATGGAGAGGATCAGTGCTACTACCACCGTTTTGCGAAGGCCTAGAGGAATGAAAGGTAAGACCCTACGCAACATCTTTATGAGGAAAAAGCATTAAGAGGTCAGGGAGTTACACTGGCCAGCAAAATTTAGTTGATTATCGAACAAAATACCTAGGTTTCTTGTCTTCCTGGTGGCTACAGGGCAGCACCCGGCATTCGCTGGCCACCATGAAGGATCCCAAATGGGAGGGCCTTTTCCAAATTCCACCACCTCAGTTTTTTCGGTGTTCAGCTTGAGGGAGTTGGAATGCATCCATTCGATGATGTGTTTCATACAATTATGGAACCTATTCGCCACAGTTTCGATCTTCGTGGATATGGATATCACTATCTGTGTGTCATCGGCGTATGAGATCAAAACGAAACCATGCGCTTTGATCAATCTAGCCAGAGGAGACACATAGATATTAAACAGGGTCGGTGATAGGGCTGACCCCTGTGGGACACCACCTGGAAGGAAGAAGGCTTCTGAAATCAGATCCCCCCAACAGAGCCTCTGTTCTCTGTCAGTGAGAAATGAGGTGAGTAGGGCCAGGGCCATCCCCCCACACCTAGACTCTCCAGCCTGTGTATTAATACCTGATGGTTGACCGTATCAAACACAGCCGAGAGATCCAGTAAGATGAGGATGGCTCTCCCCCCACTATTAACTTGTTTGCAGATCTCCTCCGTGGCCAAGGTCAGGGCTGACTCCGTGGAGTGACATGCTCTGAACCCGTGTTGGGCGGGTCAAGAAGATTGTTGGTTTCAAGGTAGGTGGTTAGCTGCAGATTAATGGATCTTTCTAGGATTTTTGCAGCCAACGGTAAGCACGAAATAGGCCGGTAGTTCTTAGCTTCAGAGGGATCTAAAGACGGTTTCTTCAATATGGGTTGTATGGATGCTTTCTTCCATGTGGAGGGGAAAGAGCCAGATAGGCATACATTATTTATAAGGGGGGTCAGGTATGTGCTTGCCCTGTCTACAACCATCTGGAGAATATGCGGGGGGCAGGGATCTGCCGGGGAGCCAGATTTTATTGTTTTTAGCAGTTTGCATACAGTCTCCTGTGTCAATGGCAAGAAAGCTGGTAATTGGCAATGAGGGGGCTCATCCACAATGGGGCCCTCTATTTTCGTTCTGCTATCTGTATTGGAAGTATTTACTGCCAGCTCCTTATAGATGGTTTGGACCTTGTCCTGAAAGAAGTTGGCTAGCCTCTTACAGAATGCTGGATCAGGAGTAAATTGATTGGTTCGCTGCAGTTTGGAGAGTGTGGTGATGGTTTTAAATAATTCTCTAGAAGAGCTTTTAGCAGCCTCGATTTTAGTGGTAAAATAGTTCTTTTTAGCAAGCATAATAGCTTTTTTATATTCAACTAAAGCAAATTTATAGCTCAGTTTATCTTGCTCAGCGTAATCCACTCTCCAGGTGCTCTCTAGGCGCCTACATTTAGATTTGATGGTTTTAAGTTCAATGCTGTACCAAGGTGCTGACGGTTGAGCCCTTCGTTGTTTGGTGGTTATTTCTGGGGCCAGACAATCTACCGTAGACCTAATCCAGCCGTCAAAATCTTCTGCCGCCTTATTATTATCTGAGGATAACACCCTCTCAATTCAGCAAACTTGGAGGGCAGTGTAAACTTCGATATATCCCAGTAAATTTGATTGATTTATAACCAATTTTGGGCACTTATGAAGGGCATATCGATTGGTGCCAATCGGTGGTGACATGAGGACAAAAAAAGACAAGCATTGGCATAGCCAATAGGTCTCGCCTTTGGGACTTATGTGTTTAGCCAGAACATTTGGCTATGTTGTAGAGCATTGTGGCTGCTGTGCATCATGTTGAAAAGTTATAATAAAAAGTGTTAAGCATTTTTGTTACCTTTATACAAACCAAGACGACATTACATACAACTGAACAACCTGATTAAAAAAAGATTTTAACATAAAAAATGTCTTCTAGTTTTTTTGTACTTGCACTGCTGGCAACTTTTTCCTGCCTGTTCTCATGCTTGTTTGTTATAATTTTTTTTGTTATGGGGGAGCGGGACATAAATAAAGGGGGAGTGGAGGTTGGAAAACAGTAATTTAATTAGAACACGAGCAGTGGACGGACACTAGGGGAGAATCAACAGATGCCAGATTCCGAGGGCAGACTGATGTGATGCTTAGGTGATGTTTAGGTAATGCTTAGGTGGTACGCTGATGCAAAATGGTGGTGGTGAGTGATGTTTGATGCTCAGGTGGTGCCACTATATGGTGTGGATTGGAGGTACGTTGTGGATTGTTGAGTTGTGGAGTTGAAATATGTTGTTTGGTGTGTAATTATGTGGTGTGTATTGGAAATGTGTGGAGTTGAATTGTGTGGCCTGGAACTGTGGTGTTGAGTGAAATTATGCTTAGTGAAATTGTGTCATGGTGTGGAGTGCATTTATGTTGATTGGTGGTACGTGGCATAGAGTGCATTTATGTGGAGTGTATTTATGTTGCATTGAGTAGAGTGCAATTATGTGGCGTGTAATTATGTGGCACTGAGTGGTATTATGTGGAGTGTATTTATGTTGCATTGAGTAGAGTGTAATTATGTGGCATGTAGTTATGTGGTACTGAGTGGTATGTGGAGTGTATTTATGTTGCATTGAGAAGAGTGTAATTATGTGGCGTGTAACTATGTCGCACTGAGTGGTATTTTGTGGAGTGTATTTATGTTGCATTGAGTAGAGTGTAATTATGTGGCACAGTGGTATTATGTGGAGTGTATTTATGTTGCATTGAATAGAGTGTAATTATGTGGCGTGTAATTATGTGGCACAGTGTTAATATGTGGAATGTATTTATGTTGCATTGAATAGAGTGTAATTATGTGACGTGTAATTATGTGGTACTGAGTGGTATCATGTGGAGTGTATTTATGTTGCATTGAGTAGAGTGTAATTATGTGGTGTGTAATTATGTGGCACTGAGTGGTATTATGTGGAGTGTATTTATGTTGCATTGAATAGAGTGTAATTGTGAATTGTGATTATGTGGTACTGAGTGGTATTATGTGGAGTGTATTTTTGTTGCATTGAGTAGAGTGTAATTATGTGGTGTGTAATTATGTGGTACTGAGTGGTATTAAGTGGAGTGTATTTATGTTGCATTGAGTAGAGTGTAATTATGTGGTGTGTAATTATGTGGCACTGAGTGGTATTATGTGGAGTGTATTTATGTTGCATTGAATAGAGTGTAATTGTGAATTGTGATTATGTGGTACTGAGTGGTATTATGTGGAGTGTATTTTTGTTGCATTGAGTAGAGTGTAATTATGTGGTGTGTAATTATGTGGTACTGAGTGGTATTAAGTGGAGTGTATTTATTTTGCATTGAGTAGAGTGTAATTATGTGGTGTGTTATTATGTGGCACTGAGTGGTATTATGTGAAGTGTGTTTATGTTGCATTGAGTAGAGTGTAATTATGTGGCGTGTAATTATGTGGCACTGAGTGGTATTATGTGGAGTGTATGTTGCATTGAGTAGAGTGTAATTATGTGGCGTGTAATTATGTGGCACTGAGTGGTATTTTTTGGAGTGTATGTTGCATTGAGTGCAGTGTAATTATGTAGTATATAATTATGTGGCACTGAGTGGTATTATGTGGAGTGTATTTATATTGCATTGAGTAGAGTGTAATTATGTGGCGTGTAATTATGTGGCACAGTGGTATTATGTGGAGTGTATTTATGTTGCATTGAATAGTGTAATTGTGAATTGTGATTATGTGGTACTGAGTGGTATTATGTGGAGTGTATTTATGTTGCATTGAGTAGAGTGTAATTACGTGGTGTGTAATTCTGTGGTACTGAGTGGTATTATGTGGAGTGTATTTATATTGCATTGAGTCGAGTGTAATTATGTGGCGAGTTATTACGTGGCACTGAGTGGTATAATGAGTAGAGTGTAATTGTGGCGTGCAAGTATGTGGCACAGTGTTATTATGTGGAGTGTATTTATGTTTCATTGAATAGAGTGTCATTATGTGACTTGTAATTATGTGGTACTGAGTGGTATTATGTGGAGTGTATTTATGTTGCATTGAGTAGTGTGTAATTATGTGGTGTATAATTATGTGGCACTGAGTGGTATTATGTGGAGTGTATTTATGTTGCATTGAATAGAGTGTAATTGTGACGTGTGATTATGTGGTACTGAGTGGTATTATGTGGAGTGTATTTATGTTGCATTGAGTAGAGTGTAATTATGTGGTGTGTTATTATGTGGCACTGAGTGATATTATGTGGAGTGTATTTTTGTTACATTGAGTGGAGTGTAATTATGTGGCATGTAATTATGTGGCACTGAGTGGTATTATGTGGAGTGCATGTCACATTGAGTGCAGTATAATTATGTGGCATATAATTATGTGGCCCTGAGTGGTATTATGTGGAGTGTATTTATGTTGCATTGAGTAGAGTGTAATTATGTGGCTTGTAATTATGTGGTACTGAGTGGTATGTGGAGTGTATTTATGTTGCATTGAGTAGAGTGTAATTATGTGGCATGTAACTATGTCACACTGAGTGGTAGTATGTGGAGTGAATTTATGTTGCATTGAGTAGAGCGAAATTATGTGGCATGCAATTATGTGGCACAGAGTGGTATTATTTGGAGTGTATGTTGCATTGAGTGCAGTGTAATTATGCAGCATATAATTATGTGGCACTGAGTGGTATTATGTGGAGTGTATTTATGTTGCATTGAGTAGAGTGTAATTATGTGGTGTGCAATTATGTGGCACAGTGTTATTAAGTGGAGCGGGCTTCGTTATTCTGAAGCTACTTTACTGAGGAAAAGCTTTAACTTTAAAGTGTGCTGCGTGCTTCAGGAAATGGATATTGGCATATATATCCGCTACCTAATCGGCATATGCTGTGGTTTACTCGCGCATTGAATAAAAACATTTCAGCATTTCATTGTATTTGATACTGTAACATGGTTTTGCTACATTGTTGCACACACGCTGTGAGAATCCAGAATTGATCAATTACACTCGTCGCTTAAAGTCTCTGTTAAATACACGTATTGTTGCGGGGATTCTGCACATATACAGAACTATGCGCAGGAAAACAGGACCTCGGCGTATAGTGGTGTACCAACCATACCCCTTAGTACCCAAAATCCCAATCCGACTAGCTATAGTGTCACATTCGTTCTCCGTACTACAGCGAAGCTACCAATGATTAGACATCCCAGAACACGGACTCTTTCAGGAATCGCGGGAGCAAGAACACTCTTTCATTATACACTCATACTTATCCACAATGTGCGTATTAAGAGACACCGTATAGTTTAAAATGTTTATTTCAACTAACGTGCTCTAAGACACAGTACACGTGCCAGTACTAGCAGCATAATGCATAAAGTTAAAACAGTAAGCATGGTTACAATTCCATAGAATACAAACGGGGACAGCATTTTATAAAGACAGTGGATATAGGACTAAAAGGCCTTGCCACCCTCACCGTGCTAGGAACTAGTTTATTATAAAAATAGAAGACCTCTGGGCTTTGTCCGGGGGACCCCCATACCTCAAGATCTAGATGCAAGGTTTACATCATCAGACAAGAACAGCTCTTCTCCCTGGAAAGGTTTTTCTCCAACTGCCACAAACAGGGAGATCACAATATTAAAAGCACTTGAATTTCTCCCTGTGCAGCTGTATTCCATGTTATGTCTAAGTGCGAGGGGCTGACCAGAACAGCAATAACAAGGGACGTTGTTTTTTGACCTTGTACATTGTGTGCAGACGAACCCCACAGAGGACATGAGAAAAGGTGAAAGGCAAAAAGGCAGACAGTTCTAATGCTGAATGGGCACAAGCAGAGTCTGGAAAAACAAAGTCACAGAGTAACGTGTGCAAAGAAGGCATCATGACAGCTAGGCCTAAGCTAACTTAGCAATGTCGACAATGAGGCCACAATCCACACTACACCCTCCCCTGGTCAGTCCATAGGGCAGGACATAGGACGAAAACAGAATTTGAATAGATGGAGCAGAATGAAAACGTCTATTTGTGGGAAATGCCCCTTTAAAGGCTAGGGAATGGGATAAAAATGTTTGGGATAAAAAAAATTCTAGAGAGGGGCAGAAAATAGGGCACTCAAAGAGAAAAAAAATCCAGCAATGCAGTTCGTTGAAAGTCAATGTCCTCAATCCATCAGAGTGTATGCGCAGAAAACTGCAACACCTTCCAGAAAGACATCATTGTCATCGCTTGAAAAAAGAGACGCCATCCAGTTCAGCAAATCAAAACTGCATTCATGTTCCTCACAATAGGGAGCAGTGATCAGCATTGCGGGACAACTTGCGTGATACTCAATATAACTTCGTTGTAGGAGATGCTGAGCAGCCGCCCAGATATCCCATTGTGCCAAGACTCCAAGTGCAGCCGCACGCGCCATTAATCCAGCCCTGGAACATTCCCGTTCATGAGCCACTAAGGGGCCCATCAACTGGTCGAAATCCGGGTCTGAACAAGATGTATTGGAGAGGCAAATATCCAAGGACCAAGAGAACGGACACCGTAAACATGACATCACAGGTTGCACGCAAGTGAAATACGCAAAGCGATAAGAAAGTCCATAAGACACGCTGAGAGTCGCCAGTGGCAGGATGCCGAAGTCGTCAATCATTCATTCACGGAGCATCCGCAGCCGCGCTGGGTCATATAGACCCCCAGAAAGTGCAGCCATTGCGCAACAGGCAAAATATAAGCAATATCCCAGCAACTAATGCGAAAATCAATGGGAAGCCTCCAAAGACGCTGGAAAAAATTGAATGAATAAAAGCCGGAATTACACCAAATATAGTCTGAAAGGAGGTCAAAAGGCCGGAGCCCACAACTTTAAAAAAGTGCACAAGACCTTCGGTATTAGATGCATTAAATATACGGTGTATCAGTTCACCGAAATGTTGGGGGAGGTTAGTGTTCAAAAGGGCCTGTATCTCACTGTGGGTGCTCGCCACCTGGAGGACAAAGGTCTCTCTCGCGGAAGTGAGCATAACCTCCTGGTTCAATAAAAGCGCTTTTATTCTGCTCAATTTATTGAAATCCGCCTTCAAAGTAGGTATGTAAGGCCAAACGGAACTATCTAGCATCCCACGCGGGGGTGGAAAAAGCACATTTTTGCAGCACACAACACGGTGTTAAACTGTTACAATGTAGGGGATGCCTGCCTGCATCCCACAGCAGTCCTGATTATTTAAAAGCAGATAGCTACCATTTGCAAGCACAGTGAAAGTAGGTGATATAACAGGAGCTGGAACGCCTTTTAAAACACAAGCAATATTCGGGGCAGAAACATTACAAGCCCCGTGCAATTTAATGTCTTTGCAAATGAGGGAATGACCCACAGTAGAATCACAAGACTCCCCTGTGAGAAATATCTCCTTGTCATCCCTAAGGCACCTGTATGTGAAAGGTAGGAACCAAAGTTCTTGTAAAAAGGCACTGCCTAAAGGCTGAAAACGGCCGACAGGATAATGTTTCATGCATGAACTGAATTCAAATAAAGAAAAAGGCAAAGTAATAACCCCGTGAACCAGCCACACTGCAGAGTCAGTCTCCGCCACAGAGAATGGCAACAGCTCTATCTTTTCGATATGTAGGACTAGGACAGTGTATGTTGCATCTTTCATGGACATGAATTGCTGTTTCTCAGTCAAATTAAACGGTAAGAACAAGGCAGATGTATTTAAAAAATGCCATGGAACCTTCCCCATTTTCCGTGTTTGCAAAGTCCATGCAAACTGCATCACTGAACGCAATTGATTCTGACCATGATATAACACAGATACATCATCTTGTACAATATCAACAACAGATGAAACAATATTCTCCAATGTGTAAATGCGGGAAGACAGGGTGTTAATACTATTGTCGACAACAGCAAGCACTTTTTCTAGATTTGCTTGATCTATTTCCCGTAAACGGGAAGCAGCGTCTATTTGTGAAAGCTTCCAGATTTCATTGTAGGTCGCATAAACAAATCTTTTAGGTCTTGGACCGCGAGGCCCTAGAACAAAGTCGGACAGATCAATGTTGCCTGATAGGAGGGATAAATGTTGTTTTACGGAATCTAATGTAGAGTGCTGCAACCACTGTTTACATAATTTACCAACAGAATATGTAGTAACTGTACGCGAGTCAGAAAACCTTGGGTCTGGCCTATCCTGTTTGTAACCAGGAGTAGAGTTATAAGAACGCAGTTGGCAGGCGTTAGATGCTATGGGCCACGCCAACCAGGCTGACTGATCAATAGCAGAGAAATTAAAGGAATTATTTTGGAACAAAGCTTGCAAACTTTCAAGGGAGATATTTAAATGCAAGCTCCTATTTGGCCAGGAAGACAACACCGGAATGGAAGGTGCATTCAATTGTTTGGAAGTAGCCAAACCCAAACAAGTTGTTTGATATATAGTACTATTAAAAAATAATATTAGGGAGGGGATAAGGCAAGCACAGTGTAAAGCTTCTGTACCGCGTACCTGCCAAGATTTAGTGCCCCAAATAGATTTCAAGTCAATGGTGTCTTTCCAGTGCTCATAGCCACCTACAGCTAATGCGTCTAGAAAGGAACTGGAATACAGCAATTTGGTGTGGGTCAACATAACTTTTTGATTCGAAGAAACGTTCAATTTAAAATAATGGGACCCTGGGTTTGATCTATCAAAGTCTGTAAAGTAAGTAAATTTATTTTTAAGTGTTTGGGAGCTACCTTGCAGAGGGGTTGGGCAATGTTCCCACTGGGTATGATTGAAACTACCTCGAAGTGTACTGGGTTTATGCAGAAAATGGTTACCGTAATGCTGGTAACAATATAAATCGGCATAATTAGCAGAATTCAAGTACAAATCTTCAGCATTAAATGCAGCATAATATTTTAAATCCGAAAATAACGATTCAATGGCATGCACATCCCAATCATCTGAATGAATATTCCTTTGTACCACATCACCCATGGAAACACGAAGCACACTTGGTACATTAATAATCTCTGTAGGTCCATGGATTTGGAAATTCACTGCATCCCACACGATGCCATCTGCAACTGGAAAGGCGGAAATGTTCACAAATGTGTGATCACGCTTCATGATGTGTGAAGAAGAATGCGGAGCCAAAGTTCCAGCAACAGAGTTCACCACAGAGCGTTCTGGCAAGTAGTGACCATTGAGGAGCAAGAAAAAAACTGTCACAAAGCCAATGGACATGAATAGAAAAATCAGGAATAGCACCAACCAGATGTATGTCCACGGAGGGACCAAAAAATTGTCTCTGAACCAGGATACAAAAATACTGAATTTGGTCTGGATAAGTGACGAGGTGGAAGATGAATCAAAAGAAAAACGTGTTGGGCTCAGTGGTGTTGTAGGTAAATGAGCCACTGACTCGCTTGCGGGGTAAGTATACTCGGTTTCCTCGTTGCAGGAAGAAGCCTGGAGGTTGAGCAGGCGATCTGGCAAATCGACCAACTCAATGGTAACATCAGCGCCTGTGGAGACTGGAGGGCCACGAACAGGATTTCTTGAAATTGCTGGACATGATGCAGTAGGTGTCACACTATTCAGAATCGGCCAGATGGTGTAGCTTGACATTGTCCACTGAGATGTATCTGTTGTCTTTGCAACCAGGAAGCGGTGGTAAGATGACTGTACGAGTACCCTTCAAGCCAAGAACTGGAACCGGTGCACGATTAGAGGGGCCAAATTCTTTTTTGTTCACCTTCTCTCGGACCAGATCTCCGATCCTTGGAAGCCAGCCGGCAACCGGAATCTGCAACGCAGCGTCTGTGGCTGAAGGTAAATGTTTGTTTGCAAGTCTGTCACGGGTCTCTTGTAAGTCCTGCAACATAGTAGAATGATTATCTACGTCAAAGATTGCGGCAGTTGCCGCCATGTCTAGACCATCAAGGTCTGGCACAAACATCTGTATGCCAAAGTGCATTTTGTAGGGGGTCTGCCCACCCAGAGATCTTCTAGGGAGATTATTAAGTGCACGTTGCACGCCATACAAGTGGGTCAGCCAGTTCCTGCCAGTACCTAAGACTCTAGCTGTCAAGGAGTGCTTTAAGTCACGGTTCATTCGCTCCACAATCGAGTTGCCCTCAGGCCTACATGGAGACGAAAATTGCACCAGCACCCCCAATGACCTCATCGCGTCCTTGTACGCCTTAGAGGTGAACGCTGGACCTTGGTCGGAATGGAAGGTGCCACAGGCAAAAATTCCCACAAAGACACGCAAATCCCTGATGACATTTCGAGCATCAGCACTGCGTTGTGGCCACACCCAGATGAAACGTGTGCACGAATCAACTGCAACTAAGATATATTTATGTGCAGTGTCAGAAGAAAATGGACCGCAGTGATCAAGGTATACACAACCAAAAGGTTTATTAGAAATGCAGAGCTGTGTTTGTGGCCGATGTGTAACCGTAGAGGGCTTAATCTGTTGACAAATGTCACAAGAAAGGACATAAGTACGGGTTTGTTTATATAAACCACGCCACCAGTAACGCTACTGCAAGATTGAAACAGTCGCAGACACTCCAGCATGGGCCGAAGCCAAGCCTTCGTGTGCGGCTGTTATCAACGAATTTCTGCGGTCCGCGTTGGGAATCAGCCGATCACCAACGTCTGGAATTCTCACATAAGGAACCTGGTTGGGACTTAAGTGATAAGAGTACTTGGAAGGGAAATCCTGGGGGTAATAAGCACCTTCCTTTGTTGCAGCAATAGCTGCCAAAATCTCATTATCTATTTTTATCATGGATCTTGTAACGGCTGCTACTGAGCACGTGGCTACTGCTGATTTGGCAGCTTCATCTGCCAAACTGTTACCGACTGCGTGTGCGCCCACACGCTGGTGGCCAAGAGTGTGAATCACCTGTGTGAGAGGCAGACGTTGTTTAAGATCCGCCACTTGAACCCAAAGCATTTATACTTAATTGCGCTGCCCTTAGAATCTCTATAGTCGTTTTGAGACCAAAAGAATAAGTTGTCATTAAAAGCCTGGACACAGTAGTAAGAATCGCATACAATAAGCGTAGTCACATCTGGATCCGCAAACTTAAGTGCTAGCACCAAAGCGCGTAGCTCGGCTAATTGTGCGGTACTGTCTCCCAGTGCCTGCGTGTGCACAACACTCGATTTGAACTCCCCATTCACCATGTGACCTGCCATAATAGCACATGCTGCTGAGTACGCATGCTTAGAACCCATGGCCGGTTGTGCTGAACCATCGGTGTAAATGATACACTTGTACTCTTCAAGCGGCAGCAAAGAAAGAGGAGGAGGATGAACAAATTCATACTGTAAGAACTCCTGTGTCGGAAGGGAGGAATCAAAGATGAAAGTGACATCCGGAGATGTCAAAGAAGTAGCCCATTATATCCAATGGGGGTGCAAAGCCTTAGAGTTTGGAACACTTGCCTTTGTCACTGCCTCAAGGGCAGGATAGGGGGTGACAACCAAGATGCGTTTTCCTGTGCCAGTGCGCGTTCCTTAAGAATCGCCATTTGCACTGCAGTCAAAACTTTCTCCACAGTTGAAAAGCGCAACTCGGCAGAAGTGTAAAGATGTGACTTGTAGGCAATAGGTACTGTCACCTTCGTTAAACGTCAAGTAAGTGAAACCCACTGCACCTGGCACTATTCTGATCACCAGGTTCGTGTGGTTATCACGCGTCAACAAGAACTTAGATTCAAGTAGATCAGACTGCAAAGATTGCAGTATAAGCGAATGTTCCGGAAGCCAGCATGACTTCGAAAAGGTAGGTTGTATCAGAGCATAGAGAGGCTTGATACGCTGGGCATATTCGGGAATGTAAGTGCGCCGAAGTTCAAAAATCCCAGCAAAGACTGAAGTTTTTTCAGAGTAGTTGGAGGGCGCAAAAGTGCGCACTTCTCCAGGAAGTGTGGAGCTAAGCCCCTACCTTCATTGTTGAGCTCGTAGCCCAAAAACAACGCAGTATATTCCACGATGTGTGATTTGGCAAAATTGAATTTGTATCCTAAAACCGCGAACTGGAGAATAATGCGGTCTACTCGGGTAAGATGCGGCCATAGTTCGTCTGTCAGATAAATGTCATCGACGTACGAATACGCATCTGGGTCTATGCTGTCCAACAAAGAGACAACACGGGCAGCGAAGACCCCCGGGCTGTTCTTGTAGCCCATTGGCAAACACCGGAATTTGAATTGTTTTCCAACGGAGGTGAACGCGGTCCATTGACTGCAGTCCGGGGATAGATTGTGAGTATAAAAACCATTGGAAAGGTCAAGTGTCGTTTTATATTTTTTATGAACTAGACTGTCTACGAGCGCAGAACTATGGGTATTCTGCACCGCAAAGGTCCGGCAATGGGAGTTCAAATGCCGGTAGTCCAATACCAAGCGGTACGACCCATCGGGTTTAGAAACCGCGAAAAGGGGATTATTCATTGGTGACACGCATGTCTCAATTACTCCTTGATATTATAACTGTGTTAGACTGTCGGAAACGGGACCCTTAGCTTCCCGCCGGAGGGGATATTGGGCTTGAGGCTGTGGCAGAGACCGCAATGGTATATCATGGGAGGGTGAATCCTCATCCCAGCCCACGTGATTACGGTACAGTGCCGGGGCCTGGGCCACAGCCCATTCAGCTGCGAGAGCGTCCGCTTTGTCCTTGGGGACATGACGAGAAAAGCTCGGAAGGATTACCTCCTCCCCTCTATGAGCAGCAAGTACGAATGGGGGCGGCCAATCTGCCTCCGCCAACAAAATGTCATAAGAAGAGGTCAGATTTTCCCAAAAAATCCCTTTAATAACACGTTCAATGTCACCTTCAATTTGAAGGACAATATTAAATAGTCTGTCAGGGGGTGCTACCCGGGTGTCAGCTGTCTCGACAGTAATGAAAGTATCAGTTGCTGTCGCCTCCACATGAGGACGTAGTGCCTCCCGCACTATGGTAACTTCCGCGGCGCTGTCTAGCAGTGTCACTGCCCACGTCCAATTCAGGAGTCTCGTTCTCACCGTCTGTGGCATATCTCACTGTTAAAGCGGCAACTTTTTTCTTCTGAAACTGCGGGCGAGGACGGGGAAATTCTTCTTGTTTCCCTCTGCCAGGTTGTCGAGGTTGGTCTCGTCCCTGTGGGGCGTCACGACCCCTGCCTCTTTCCTGGCAATCTCCTCCACCAGCCTGTGAGGTCGATGGTGCCTGCGAAGAACGAGGAGAACGCTGGTCAGGAGCCTGAAATCTATCAGGAGATTTAATTCTCGCTCGGTCGCACAAATCATAAGTGCGTTCAGAAGACACGGAAACCGGTGACGCTGCACGCGACCCTGGTTTTGATTGTTGCTTTCCCTGTTTCTTTAACTTCCAGGTCTTTTTAGAAAAGAACGGTTTCTCGTCTTTATCAGACTGAGATTTTTGTTGTGGTTGTGTGTGAGCTTGCGTTTTAGCAACAGGCTTAACCCCCAAACTATTGCGGCCAATGGTTTTATAAGCCTGTGCAATAATTTTTGGTAATTCGCGAGGCCTGTCTGGCTCAGGGACCAAAGCCAAAGCATTAGCGACTTGAAAATTGACTGCATCACCCTTGACGTTAGCAAGGATTAGATCAGCCACTACATCCAACACTCCCACCAGTCTCATCCCCAGTTCCACAGCCGCTTCAGGGCCATGCTCATCCTGCACTCGCTTAATCACGGTAGGGAGGACTGTCATGGATGGAGTTCCGAAACACTTTGCATACACTGCTGCGAATACCTTCCCCCAGTTGTTGCATTCTGTCAACTCGGGTATTAAGTCTTTTGGCAAACTAATAGTCAGAATCCTGTGTTTTTCCACAGGAGAGGTATTCGGAAACACCGCCTCCAGCTGGTCAAATTTTTCTGCAAGCCAATAAGGCAAATAATCCTTATTCTGTGGGCGCTTGCCCATCACCGAATTAACCATGACGGGACTTATGGTCACTCCGCCATGTCCAGCTGGATGCGCCGCAACTCCAGGAGGGGCCATCTGGACATTGCCTGTAACATATTGTACTAAAGCTCTGTGCACACGGATTAAAGACGCATGCAACAAGCGCAGTCCATCGATCGGAACCGCTAAATGTCGTGGATGAGGGGTATCCCCGGCCAAAACAGGCCAAGTGGCCCCATCTATCGATAAGGGGCCTAAACGAATTGGAGTGACCAGATGTGGGAGGGCTCCATTAAACCAAACAGTGTTGCCACGCCGTGAGCGGTATTTCAAGAGCCTGATAAGGCCGATAAACATTAGGAAGGGCGGTGGCTGCGTAAGTGTGGAACAAATTGTCAGCTCCTTCCACCGCCGGAAAAGTGACCCATGAGTAAAACACCTCAAAATGGTAAGCCGGATCGGCTTGGACCACAAAGATGAGGGCCACCCCCGCGTTAGGCACTCCATACGCTGTCAAATGAGCTCGGAGCGCAGCGCGGCTATGTGCCGGGATATTTATATCCACAGCCATGAAGACCAAGAACGAAAAACAACCTAGTGTTTGGCAGCGCAATATAGGGTTAACTTTAAAGAGAACACCTTTTAATAACTTCAAGCTTGAAAGAACCTATAAAAACATCAATATAGGAGGTTACACCCTGACGTATGTTTCCGGAAACATAATTGAAGGGAATTGTGGACAAGTACAAGTACTACTCAAGCGTCTCGCAGATAAGAAGCCCACCACGTTGGTGGCGCCATGTTGCGGGGATTCTGCACATATACAGAACTATGCGCAGGAAAACAGGACCTCGGTGTATAGTGGTGTACCAACCATACCCCTTAGTACCCAAAATCCCAATCCGACTAGCTATAGTGTCACATTCGTTCTCTGTACTACAGCGAAGCTACCAATGATTAGACATCCCAGAACACGGACTCTTTCAGGAATTTCGGGAGCAAGAACACTCTTTCATTATACACTCATACTTGTCCACAACGTGCGTATTAAGAGACACCGTATAGTTTAAAATGTTTATTTCAACTAACGTGCTCTAAGACACAGTACACGTGCCAGTACTAGCAGCATAATGCATAAAGTTAAAACAGTAAGCATGGTTACAATTCCATAGAATACAAACAGGGACAGCATTTTATAAAGACAGTGGATATAGGACTAAAAGGCCTTGCCACCCTCCCCGTGCTAGGAACTAGTTTATTATAAAAATAGAAGACCTCTGGGCTTTGTCCGGGGGACCCCCATACCTCAAGATCTAGATGCAAGGTTTACATCATCAGACAAGCACAGCTCTTCTCCCTGGAAAGGTTTTTCTCCAACTGCCACAAACAGGGAGATCACAATATTAAAAGCACATGAATTTCTCCCTGTGCAGCTGTATTCCATGTTATGTCTAAGTGCGAGGGGCTGACCAGAACAGCAATAACAAGAGACGTTGTTTTTCGACCTTGTACATTGTGTGCAGACGAACCCCACAGAGGACATGAGAAAAGGTGAAAGGCAAAAAGGCAGACAGTTCTAATGCTGAATGGGCACAAGCAGAGTCTGAAAAAACAAAGTCACAGAGTAACGTGTGCAAAGAAGGCATCATGGCAGCTAGGCCTAAGCTAACTTAGCAATGTCGACAATGAGGCCACAATCCACACTACAGTATCTTGACTTGGGTTTGTTAGCGCATTAAAAAGGAAACTTCAGAGCGTTTCATAACGTTTTGCAGAGCTTGTTTCTATTACTAAACTAGCCCGTGAGTGGTGTGCGCGTGCGCGCGCGCTATAAGGGGAAAAAAAGCAAAAGTGTAGTGTGTAACAAGGCGAGACCTAACAAGCGCGGTGCGCGCACTGCAAGGAATGCGAGGTATGCAGCTGGCTCCCGGCCGCGCTGCTGCTCGCTCCCGAGCTCCCTAGGCCAGGGGAGAGAGAAAGCGGGACATGCACCCGCCTTTAGCCAATTGCGTGCTGTCTTTCTTAGAAAGACGCACGCAAAGGCCAATAGCGTGGGAGCCAAAAAAAAACACACACGCACGAGCGTGTGGTCCCAGTTGGAAGCCCTTACAAAAAGCCTCGCAGAGCAACGCATGCGCGCTGGCTCAGGCGAGACCTAAAAAAAGGGAATACCATAAGAAATGGACTCAATGTGAGGGAAGAGTGGGAAAATTTAGTAAGCTAATGTATAGATCATTTAGGAATAGATGTAACCCCTTCATAAGATGGGCATTTGGAAGGAAGTGTCTTTTACCTAGAATGAGTACATTCCGCCATATTCAATAAAATAAAATACATGTAGAGAGACAACAGTCCCTACAACTAACTACTTTGATTGTAATGTAACCGCAAGCCGGAAGGAAGGAGTAGTGGAGATTTTTTAATCCCGCACAAAACACGAAACAGGAACATGACTATTTAAAGGTAATTAGACTCCCATTAACATGGTACGGGAGCAAGGGATGAGAATATTATTTTATATAGTCAGTGGTAATACATTTATATATTTTGCGCTCCTCCAGCCTTATAATGAATTCTTTATGTTGATGGAAATGCTGAAGAAACTCACGGGTGGCATTTGAATCTGAGGAGCCAGCCCAAAAGGAGCCACTTCTGAATAGATACCATACCTCTATTGCTGGTCGGTCACTCTTCATGTCTACAATCAGCAGAAGGGGGATTAGAAAGATTAGTAAAATTACAGATTAAGTTTTATTCAGAAGCCTATTATGTATGTTGTGTATTATGAGAAGTGCATGTGTTGTTGTAAGTTCGTTTTTCTCCAATATCACCAAGTTTCTTTTTCTGTAACAGTTTTATTTGTATCACAAACAATGTATTGACAGTAAATTATGAGTCAACATAAGTGCAAACTCCCACACCGTTGTCTCTATATGTATAAATTTAAACATAGATGTACGAAGCAATATCTTTTTTATGCATATCCGTAATTTGTTTTAGAAACACTGAATGTATATTTGCTATGTTCTTCAGAGATGTTAAGATTTTGCTAATTTGTATATTGGTTTTTGTTTTGCCTTTTATAAAATGTTTTTACAATAGATTTGAAGTTGTGGGAGACATCAAGTCTTTTCCTGAAGAAGGTGGTTGGATCATTCAAACCCACCGAAACACATCGATGCAGAGTTATTAAAGCACTAAATCGACTTGTCTTTGGTTGAACAAGAGACTTTTTTAATATATTGGTTTGAACAATGATTTTGTTGCTAGATTAGTGCGTTTAAATGACAAAATATTAATGTCTATGGTATTCTCCCTGTTTTTTTACAACATGAATTTTCATTGTCAGTTTTTGTAAAGATTTATGTGATTTTAGAATAATTCTGGTGTGGTCATTTTGAATTTGCATATAGAATAACTTGATTTGCACATATTTATTGTCATACTGAATGTATATTTCTCATATATGATAATTTTAAACGTTTTTTTAAGAATAACAATACATACTGAATTATTCAATTAATCAGTATTTTTTGTGATATTGGTTGAATCTGGGATGAATGGTGTATGATTCGCTATTGGGCTTCTTTTAACATATCCACAGGAAAATTGTTGAACTTTGACTGGTTGTCAATTTGGTGCCTTGTCCCTTTGATTAAGGGGGGCCCCTCTCTTGTTATTTTGGAGCCTATTGAAATACCTGCCAGCCAATGGTGAAACATACATTATATAAGGAATAAAGTATCCCCTGCTGCACATTATAAGAATACTGCAAGTCACTGAGGAGTTCCATAACCATATAGAGGAACGAGGCAGAAGGTTCTTAAGCAGCCTCCGGAGACCTCATTACCACAGTAGTAATAGTATGACACATATAAATGTGGATTACAGACTGTGTGGAACCACTGCATTGATCAATTTGAACCCTAGAATTGCTGATACCACAGGTACATTAATTCCGAGGAGCAAGATTACCCCAGGATTACACATTTTGGCTGAGGAATTGTTAATAAATACAGGAATAAGAACTTTCACTCCTATTCTTATAGGTTTTATAAATTCCTATTTTCCCCATTACTTGTGAAACTAGCAATGTGAAACAAATCAGGAATGCGCTATTCACAAACAACTTGGAACCTCGATTCAGCCATATAGTTTTATAGGTTTATGGTCAAATTACTGTAAATTTCATAATTCAGCCTTAGATGTCATTTTCACCTACTCTTGGTCACAGACACATCTTTCACATTTATAGAAACAAATGATGTTAGAACTCTCTAGGAGTGAAAACAAACAGTAGGTTAAGGTGATTAGCACATGTAAAACATTTACCTTTCATGGCATTGATTAAATGGTATGTGGTGTTTGCATTTTCAAACAAGCATTTGCAATGCAATAGGTCTTGCATCTGTGAGAGTTTGAGATATTGGCATTGTAATTTACAATGCCTTTTATTTATGGGTATTTAAAACCTGCAAGCGGTGCATAAACACGCACTTTGTACTTATAGTCCTTGCTTACGAAATGCATGGCTGGAAGTAAAAGAGGCGCGGTTACTGTCAGCCTTGCTTCTTGTAAGCAACAACTATGAGTACAAAGTGCGTTTTTGCTCACCGCTTGTAGATTTTCAACACACATAAATAAAAGGTATTGTAATTTACAATGCCAATAGCTCAAACTCTCGCAAATGGGAGACCTATTGAATTGCAAATGCTTGTTCTTCTCTTGCTCCTCCCTTTCCTTATTCCCTTTCTTCACGATTATATACTTTATTACGTATGAAATGGTTTTTGAACATAGTCAAATTGTGTACTACGTAAAGGTAAATGAGACCAAAGATGTAAGTACAAAAATCTGAAAAGTTTGATATCAAGGTATACCGAAATGCGCAGTTTTGCTTTGAAGGAAAAACAGGTGGTGAAACCAGATTTCACTTCCGAAGATACATGCGATCATAAAATTGCAATGTTGCTTATTCTGTGGGGTGGGCCTACCTTACCTCTCAAACGAAACATTTGATCCAGCGCTATCAATAAAATTTCTTCTCCTATATGCTTTGGACGTCCAGGTACAAATATCCCTCTTAAATACAACTATATCCATATGACGGTGGGGCCCATAACACCGCATATACATTCACTCTCTCATATATTCCTGGATTTCATCCGTCCTTGCCTAAGAGAAAACAGTTAATGATTCGCTGGAAGGAGACGGGATACCTTTTTAAAACGACATAATACTTCTCAAGCTTTTAAGGTATTCCGCTCATTGGTCGATGGACCAACTAGTAGGAATCAGTTGATGGTGATTAAGACCAGCTCAATCACTATAAACCTTTAAACATTTACATTTATCATTGAGCTAAAGAACCACTGACTCATTGTTTTAAAGATAATAAAGTTTATATAAATTTTAGAAGCATGAATAAGTTTCAGATTTATTATTCAGGTTATTACATTTAGCATCATTATAAGAATAAATTGAAATTGCAATGCATACCTATTAGATGGAAAAATAAAGTTTGTCACAGCAAGAACGCCCAAAAACTATCTATCTGTCCTGGAAAACAGGCCTTCTCGTTCCTTTCCCCTTTAGTATCTTAAGAATAAAGGTCTAATAGTATTAAATGGAAAAATCTATTAAGAGCAAAAAGGTTCTCCAATAGCAGCGTCCCATGCTTAATCAAAAATATAAAATAGCAGCAGCAGCATCAGTTCATCAGCCATCAGCAGCAGCAACCCCCTCCCCTCCAAGAGTAGGTCTTCTTATACCCTAATACTAGCTTACTAAGAGAAAATGTTACATCTTTATGGGCGAGATTCTCTCTAATTGGTCCATTCGGGTCAGTATACATCTCATTATGAATATCCTTGTTCCAACCAGTTTTGTGGAAAGTTCATACTTCTGTCGTTTCTCACGGGTTCATGACATTACCCATCCGCTCTTAGGTTTCAAACTGTATCCTTTTCTGATACTTTTAAGTTGAACAGTTCATTGTTCATTCACTTATTCACTGCGACTTCTCACGCTTTTCGCTGTTCTTCTTTGGCACACTTTTATATGAGAAGGTCATCGCAGCCTTGACCACGCTTCCATCCTAGGCTTTGGAACGATCACATGATCCCTCTTGTTCACGGCCTTTCTCTCTTTCGTGACCCCTCTTGCGCCTGCGTACTCTAGCTCATGGTGGCCATTTTATATCGCGGCTCAACAGGCCTAAGCGCACTATTATAAAGATAAACAGAACATAATTACGAATAAAGAATATAAACCCTTTCGTTTCCCTCCCATCATTCTACGTACCCCAATTAGGTATTACCTAGCAAAAGCGACATATAAAGCCATCCCTTACTTACTAACGCTTCTCTTTGCCACTACACAGTTTATTTTCAAGCACAAATCATGCATTTATTATTCTAATTAGTACGCAAATACTAGACTTATGTTATCCACGTTAACAATTGTAAGTAAATTAGTTTGCACATATATAGCGTGTTACCTTTAACCCTTTACATGTAACATACATGGTTGGTTATTTACTAAGACGAACTTGTGTGTTAATTATTTAACGTAAATATTAGGAGGTTAAAATTTTTTCGTTTACCCTGCTCCATCAACTCCCCCCTTTGGTGATTTTTAATATCACCACAAAAACCCATGTTACACAATTCTATCAGACAGCATATTTCTTTGTCCGTTTGTTTTTGTTAGTTTACACAACTGTATCCCTTTCAACTTGTCTCTTTGTTTTCTTATACATGTTCTCTTTTATTTCTTCCAGCTCTATTTCACCCATTTCTCTTTCTCTTTCTTTGTGTCTTGTTTTCTTTTTCTATTTTATTCTATCTTTTTCTTCTCTTTATACATGTAATGATTAGTTTCAGTACTAAAACTATTATGATTATCATGGTTGCTACTATTATGACTTTCCCTATTATTAATCCACTCATTCTAGTAAACCAATTTATTACTGAAGAAAAACTTTTACCAAGTTTCCCAAACGCATTTTCAACCTCCAGTGGAACAAGTTCTTTGTGCAAATTTGTAATATTCTTTATATACTTTTGTATATTTTCACTTTTATCTGGAATGTAAGTGCAACAATGTTGGACTTTCAGCATTCCACAGACTCCACCCTCTTTTGCCAAAAGAATGTCAAGGGCAAGTCGATTTTGCATCACCATAGCTCTCATGGCAACCATTTCGGTATTTACCATCAAGAACCCTCCTGCAGTATCTGTAGATAAACGATCTACTACTGTGGATAATTTCCGAATTTTAAATGCATTCAAAGATATTCCCACTGCTGGTATCAATGCTCCAAAAATATCACCTACTATTTCTGAAAAACTTTCCCTTTTTCTACGTGTAAATGTCTTTATCATTTCGTGTGTTCCCTTTTCTGCTCTATCCACATGAAAAATCTTTGGAAAGACCAGGCCTAAGTAACATGATCCATACCAATGGTCCGGCAACCTGTAATAAGCTCTGTTACCGCAAATATAATAGATCCCAGGAAATATTGGATCTTTTCCCCCTTTGAATCCCCATCCGCCTAAAATTTTATAATTGTCATGGCAATCACTGGAACCCACGAAATAATTGTCATATCTTGTTCTATTTCTTCTAATGTACAACCTTCCCTGTTGGGGCCAATCCAGAGTCATAGCTGCATTCGTCTTTTTCTTGTCATGATTTTCTTCCTCAAACGCCCAAAGAGGTGTTTTTGTTTCTTCTATCACTTTTCTCTGAAATTTCTCTCTTCTATCCTCGACCATTTCTAAAAATACCTTTTCTTCATTCCTTAACTCACAGGTAAGGTTGTTTTTAACTATATCATCTAATGTTAGAATTTTATCTTCTATGAAAAATTCACCAAATGTTCTTGCCTCTTTCACTTTGTTTAGTTCAGAAACTACAGGAATCTTTGCAAAAATCTTATCTATATTAGTGTAATAGTATTCTAATCTTCCTGTCTTGTAAAGTAGACTTGCTAAAACACTACATGTTATTCCATACGTCAAAGGAAGGTGATGATAGGTCACACCCTCTGCAACAGACACAGGCAATTGCATACAAACATAACAATCTCTTACATCCATTGTTTCTAAATACTCATACAATAATTTAGTAAAAACATTTTTTGAAAAATCTGTTATTGATTTGTCTTTATGTAATTCTGCACTACTTTTTAATATAGCTGTTTCTTGCATGTTAGCTCCTTTTTCTTTCTCTGTGTTATTAGACGTTTCTTCTACAGCTAAGCTAATTGGAATGGTGATTGCTAAAATCACCCATACTGTCATTAATAATCCTGTACAAAAGAAGCACATCTTACACCACCTGCTTAAGAACTCACATCTACATTTTCTATCTTTAGTATCTTCCATTTTGTTCTATAACCTATTTATATTATGTACAGGAAAAATGTGTCACCACACCTCAGAAATGACCTCTTAGCCACTCTGCACTCTCACTTTGTCTTTGTTTGGTACTTTCTTTTAATTCTTTTCAGAACTCTTTCTTTGTCAAATCCAGTGTTTCGTCAACTCCGGTAGAAATTCGTTCAAATTTCTTCAAGTTTGTTGCACTTCACCTTCACCCATTAGGTTGCAGCTTTGTTCTGGGTTTTCGTGAGTGATCTCTTCTTCTTTGATATCAGTCAATGCAATGTATAGCCATTCAGGTGATTTATACTTCAGATTTACTTTCTTTACTCTTTTTGTTTTCTGCAAGTGTTTTCCACCTTGTTTTTCTTGTTCTTTTTGACTTGTTATTTCATTTACTTGGTCTGCTCTTTTTCCATCTAGCCTTATGATCTTGTATCTCAATCTTCTAACTTCGTTGGGCCAATTGTCTCCTTTTCTTGGCCTTTTTGGTTCACTTTCTTTTTCCTCTCTTTCTGTTCTCCAAGTTCTTTCTTGACTCTAGTTTTTGGTTTCTTTCTTCTCCACTTTCTTCTGACTCTGTTTCAGTCCTTTCTTTATTGTCTCTTATCTTAAATTTTATAATTTCACTTCCTTCATCTATTTGTGGTTTCTCTCTTGTTTTCCTTCGATCACCTACTTCTGTCCCTCCTCGAGGTTCTTCCGAATTTGTGTCAATCTCTCTATCTGCTTCTAAATTTCCCTATTCTTTTGTTCGTCGATCTGTCCCTATTGCTCCTCGGGGATCTTCCGATTTTTCTATCTTTTTATTTGAAACTCTCCCTTCTTCGTCTATTAATATTATCTCTGAAGGATTTTCACCACAACTTGTACTTGGTTGCTCACTGTTACTGTCTTTTTGCTCAGTTTCTTCTTTTATACTATCAAATTTCCAATTTCCTTTCAGATTTTCCTCACAATCCGAATGTTCTGTATCAGATGCGGAACTGGTGTCTGATATTTCCACATGTCGACTCACATGTCGATCTTCAGATTCTGGAACTTCTACTATTTCCTCCACTCCTCCTGTCGCTGCACTTGTAGTTGGGTCTTCCAGATGTCGACTTACAGGTCGATCTTCAGGTTCTGGAGCCCTGTTCGTCTCTTCCTCTGCGTCAGATGCTGAACTGGTATCCAATACTTCCAGATGCCGACTCACATGTCGATCTTCAGGTTCTGGAACTCTGACGGTGTGACTGGCATGCACCCAGTGTTTCACTCCTGCACATTTGACTGCAGTTGTTGTCACCAGGATCAGTTGTCGTGGTTGGTCCCAGCGAGGAACCAAACAGTTTCTTCTTCGGTGGACTTTTATGCGGACCCAATCTCCTGGATTCAAATCGTGGGCCGGTTTTCTTTCAAGAGTGGTCGCATCCGGTCCAACCTGATGAAACACAGAACGTACCACATCAGCCAATCCTTTGCAATAATCCAGCACCAGATCATCAGTTATAGTCAGTAGTTTGTTGACAGGTACATGTGCTTGTCTCATTGCTCGTCCCATAATTATCTCGTGGGGACTGAGTCCTGTTTTTCTTTCCAGTATACTTCTGATTGTCATTAAGACTAATGGCAAGGCATCTGGCCATTTGAGTCCTGTGGCTTGACACATTTTACCTAGCCTGTTCTTAATTGTTCCATTAACTTGCTCTACTATTCCAGAAGCCTCTGGTCTGTATGCACAATGCAGTTTCTGTTTAATACCAAGTGCTTCACAAATCAGTTGAATCAATTCGTTTTGAAAATGTGTTCCTCTATTGTTTCAATCGTTACTGGAAAACCATACCTTGGAATGAATTCTCGCAGCATAAGTTTTGCTACCGTGATTCCATCATTCCTTCTGGTCAGGTATGCTTCCACCCAACGGGAAAACAAACAGACGACTACAAGGACATACCTTAGTCTATTGCTCGGAGGCATTTCTATAAAATCCATTTGCATTCTCGTGAAAGGACCTCCCTCTTGTCCTATTGTTCCTAGACTCACTACTGTCTTTCCTCCTGGATTTAGCTGTTGACAAATAAGACATCTTTGACAAAGACTCTCAGCTATGGCTCTGAATTTTGGATTATACCATGTTTGTCTAAAAAGTCTGATCATTGAGTCTCTCCCAATATGGGCTTGTCCATGGTACATCCGTGCCATGTCAGAAATCATGCTATCAGTCATAACTGGTCTTTCATCCCTGTAAACCCAAACATCATTTTCCTCATGTTTTCTACATCCTGCTTTTATCCAGCTATCTTTTTCCTCATCATCTGCTGCTTCCTGTAATTGTCTCACCTCATCCCATGTCTCAACAGGGTTAGTAAAAAGCAAAGGACATGAAATATGCTCTCGTTCTCTGTTTCGATTCAATGAGACCACATTTTTGGCACAGTACTGTGCAATTTCATCAGCAAACTTATTGCCGACAGTTATGTAGTCTTCCCCATTTTTATGTGCATTGCACTTCACCACTGCAATCTGTTTAGGCAGCTGTATCGCCTCAAGCAACTTTTTCACAAAATCTCCATTTCTTATCGGCGTTCCTGCAGACGTCAAGAAACCTCTCTGAGACCAGATCTGCCCAAAATCATGAACCATTCCAAAGCCATATTGGCTATCCGTGACAACTGTGATTCGGACATTCTTTCCCAACTTGCATGCTTGAGTTAGAGCCATCAATTCCGCTACTTGGGCAGAACGTATCCCTTTCAAACAAGATGCTTCCATTACAGCAGCTACTGTGCAAACTGCATATGCTGCACTTAGAACTCCATCATCCGTTCTCAAACATGAGCCATCCACGAACAGAATATAATCTGATTCTTTTAAAGGCTCATCCCGTATGTCGGGTCTCGGTTTTGTACAATATTCGAGTACATTCAGACAATCATGATCAACTTCATCCATTTCAATCACACTCTCTTCATCCGGCAATGATGTTGAAGGATTCACATTCATGCATCTGTCAATGGTCACATTATCTGCACTCAAAATTACTTTTTCATACCTAGTCAGCCGACTATGTGTCATGTATTGGGTTTTGGTTCTTGTCAAAAGAATTTCCACAGAATGAGGGACATATACTCTCAGTGGATATCCCATCACTATGCCTTCACTCTGCTCCAGACTCACACAAGTAGCAGCAACTGCTTTCAAATATCCAGGCAACGCTTTCGCTACTGGGTCTAAAACAGCTGAAAAATATGCAATCGGTATTTTCATGTTTCCGTGTCTCTGCACCAGGACTGAAAACGCACACCCATCTCTTTCACTGCAATATAACTCAAAATCTTTTTCATAGTCAGGCATTCCCAATGCCGGAGCTTCACACAGTTTCCTTTTCAGTTCTCTGAATGCTTTCATTTCCTCATCATTCATTTCAAAAGGATCTTTAACATCCTTCTTTGTCAATCTCTGTAACGGTTTTGCAATTAGTGACAATCCACTTATCCATTGTCGACAATATCCAACCATTCCTAGGAACATTCTTACCTCTCTTTGTGTCATTGGAGCTCTCATTCCTTGAATTATTTTTATTCTTTCAGTCGTTACCTTTCGCACTCCTTTTTCAATCTTATGCCCTAGATATTGGACATCTTGTTGACAAAACTGCAATTTTGATGGGGACACCTTATGTCCTCTTTTTGCTAAATGATTCAGCAAAGCAATTGTATCATTAACACATGCTTCCTTCGTTTTTGATGCCACCAGTAGGTCATCAATATACTGAACCATCACTGACTTTTCTGGCATTTTTAAATCTTCCAATGATTTCTTTAAAATCTGATTAAAGATGGAGGCGCTTTCTGTGTACCACTGAGGAATTCGGCACCATGCCAAAATACGCTCTCCGAACCTGAACGCAAATAATGGCTGGCTATCTGGATGTAATGGAATAGAGAAAAATGCATGGCACAAATCAATAACTGTGTACCATTCTGCTTCGCGTGGAATCTGATAAAGAATTACAGCAGGGTTCGGTACTATTGGGCAACAAGGCACAACAATTTTGTTTACCTTTCTCAAATCCTGTACAATTCTATATGTTCCATTCGGCTTTTTCAGTCCCATTATCGGTGAATTACATGGACTGCTCATTATTTCTCTCCGAATCCCTTGTTCAATCATTTTATTTATTACTGGTGTTATTCCTTCAATTATTTCTGGTGTCAATTTATACTGTGGCGTATTTGGGTAACTCGTTCCCTCTTTTACAGAGATTTTAACAGGGTCTACTCCTTTCATTAACCCTATATCTTCTCCCGCAAAGTCCCACACTTCCTGTTTCACTGTTTCTTTCAGTTCAATTGGGATTTTCTCTACATCAAATATGGGAAACAAATCATTCACTTCTGGTTCTAAATTTACCATTGTCATTTTATACAATACATCTTCATCTGGGGTCTGAAATGCAATTCCATCTGGAGTACAATAGATGGTGCAGTTCATCTTGCAAAGTAGATCGCGTCCTAATAGGTTCACAGGACTGCAATCACACACCACAAATCAGTGCATTTCACTAAATGGACCAATCTTTACCTCCACTAATTTAGTAAGAGGCGCCTTAATTTGCTGATTCGAAACACCCACTACTTGGATATGTTCACCTGAGAGAGGAAGGTTTGGAATTTCCACTGACCTAACAGTAGAACGGGTAGCTCCAGTGTCCACAAGGAATGTTACATTTGCACCATTCACTTCTCCATCCACAAATGGACCTGCTTGATCTACCTCTAGAGTTGCGCCAAGCACGCACTCTTCCTCCTCTCCTAGGCACCGTCATAAACTTTCATCCGACTCATCACCATCCTGTCGTAACCAGTACTGAGATAAGGCAGCTGCGCGCGGCAATTGTGTTACCTGCTCTCCTCCGTAGAATCCTGTTTCTGCACTGTATTTCTGTTGATTAACACTCTTGGGAAGTGGTGGTTGTGGCACCTGACTTTGTTGGGTAACTACCTCACTCTGCACCTGTGGATTTAATGATTGATTTTCCGTATTAAGTTTTGGAGGAAATTTACACTCGTTTCTCCAATGCCCTAGCTTTCCGCAGTTGTGGCATAGCCACTTTTTCTTTGCCTCTTCTATGCTCATTTGACCTTTTCCTTTACCTATGTTTGGTCTAAATCTAGTCTGTCCTGCCTCATTAACTGGATTACTCAATTGAGCTTCTTGCTTCTCTGCAACTTTCACTTGTGCCCACATTGCTTTCTCTTTCAATTTACGCTGTCTACTCTCAATGTCATCACTGCAATATTTAGCATATCTCAAAACTTCGTCCACTGTGCTATTCTGCCAACAAATCATATGCTGTTTAATCATTTCACTTATCTCCGGTTTCAACCCATACACAAATCTATATACAAAATGACTCATATCCTTCTCATTTAACGTCTCATAGCCACTATACTGTTTAAAAACTAACAGTAGTCTCTCGTAGTATGCGTGTACTGATTCTTTACTTTCCTGTGTGGTTCTGTCTATTTTTACCCAATCCGTTTCTTTGGGTGGAATCTTAATTTTCAAAAAGGTAATTACTTGATCATATTTCCTCATCACTTCTGGTCCTGGCGCTCCTGTTTTAGCATCCCTTGGATATTCTACAGTTGGCCAATCAATAGTAATCTTACATTCTGTCCACAAATCAGCTGGTACTACTATATCAAACAATCCATCCAAATCTATCCACAACACCTTTGAAACTTTAACAAATCTCTCCACTTGTCTGTACCATTCTACTGGCTTCTCTCTCAATTTTGGGAAGTCATTTGTAAACGACAGTATATCCTGTCTAGACCATGGAACATGCACATAACTACCTCCTGGAGTTTCTCTCATCGGGTACTCCCTTACAATTGATTCCTTGTCTGTCACCGCAAAAGCCAAAGACGCTTTATCTGTTATTTTCTCATTCCTTTTAGTCCATCTGCTTCTCCATCTATCCACATCACCCCATTTTCTCAGCAAAACAATTAATTATTTTATTTGGGTCAATCGTCCTGATGTGTTCAAATTCTCTATATCTTTCTCGCAAAAATCTACTCTATATGGTTTCTGCAACGTTCTCACTTACAAATTCTACTCCTAGTTCATTCGCTGTTTCTTCTAATTTGTCATGTAAATTTCTAGCTCTCCATGTAATGCTCTTGCACAAGAACATAATCTCGTCATCCTGATAACTTTTCAGTTTTTCTGTGCCAATCGTCCCTAAGATCAATTCTTCCATGTCTATTTTTAACCTAATTACATCTAATGGTTTTGATTCTGTCTCTTTCGTTTTTAGAGTTTTCATCCATTCATTCAATTCATCTGGAGTCGGACCTACAGGCGTACTATTTAATTCTATCCAATTTTTACTTCTTTCTGGTGTCTCTGATGCAGACTCAGTTACCATAGGTATTCTCCTGAACTCATTCTCATTTATCGTCAAATTAGTAGGTGGGCTTGGTCTATACGTACTAACCAAATTTCTTGCACTTTCATTGTCAAATTCCATCCCTTCTTTCCTTCTTTGCAAGTGTGAATTCATAGGAATGACTAAATGCTCGTCAATTTTCTGATTCTCAAAAACTGGTATTACTGGACCTATCGTTACTGGTACAGTTACAGCTTCCATATTCATTGTTAATTCTCTTATCTTTTCAGTTAATTCTCTTGTGGTTTTTGCTAATTCGGTTGTATTGTCACTTTCTATCTTCTCATTTTGTGGAGTTTTCAATTGATCTTGTGACCTATTTATCTCATATCCTCGTTCGGGATTTTTATTCCTCCCAGTTTCTATTGGCGGTGCATTAGGTGTCACCACCGCAGAATTCTGTTGGTATGGAGGTGGGTTTCTGTTTAAAATATCTTCCAGAAATTCATCTTCCGTCTCACTACCACCATACCCATACTTTTCAGTAACCACATGTTTCTTTTTCTCTGTACACTTTCTCTTTGCTTCTTCCTCAACTGTAAAAGCTGGAAACAAACCTCCTGTCATATTAGCATATCTCCAACGCTTTATTCTGTCCTCATGATTCACTCCCCACAATCTTCCGGGCACAAAATCATGATTCTTTAATCCTCTGAATCTCTCTCATTCATACATCTCATCTTCCCATTCACTTAAAGCTTCAAACTGTGTCGGTCTAGGTTTAGGTTCAAGCATCGCCATCTTCTCCCTCAAATTCCGAAGTACAGTTACACTAAATGAACCATTCTCAGGAAAAGCCAATGTTCCATCATTCTTAGTATATTTAGTCCAATTTTCTAACCATATGCAGGTATGATATCCGTACTTCAACATCATATGCGAAGCTGGTGATTTCGGCGGAGGAATTACTTGTCCCTCTCTAGTCACTACCTTTTTGTCTTTCTTAAAAAGTTCTTAACTTTCGACATCCACGACGTTTTCTCTCTACCATACTCGTAATAAGCCATTATTCACAATCTCTTTTCCTTCTCAAAAGTCCGCAATTCAACACTGTTCTCTATGCGTTATTCGGACCTATCCCAGCGCGACTCACACCAACGCTCCAATCCTAAGCTTCTACGTCAATGGTTTATCCGACCAATCCTAGCGCGACCCACACCAACGCTCCAATCAGAGCGGCTTCTGTATAACAGCGCACTGTCCAATCCCAGCGCTGCTTTTGTCTACGTCAGTTCTGCTCCTGTTTCTGTATGACTAGCGCACTGTCCAATCCCAGCGCAGCTTTTGTCTACGTCAGTTCTGCTCCTGAGCCCTCCTTTACAAAATTTATCGGCAATTTACTTTTCAACAGTTCTTCGTTAGTTACAACATTAAAAACACATTTCCATTGTCTGATCTCGCTAAACAAAAGTGACAGTTTTATTCTAGCTCGCAAGAATACAGTTTTGTTCGAAAAGTGTAGCACTTCCCTCTACCTTACCCTTCTTTCAAGCAAGGGGTAAACCCGTTTCTCTGGGGATAAAACACATGTGGAGACTACACTGCTCCTGAGAATTAAGGCCAGAGTTTCACAAGAAAACCGGTTGCTATTTCACTCACACACCTTTTATACCGAAAATGTCCCTTTCATAACACAACCTGTGTTATCACCAATATGAACTCCGACAATGCACTATTCCATGTGACTTCTCTTGCCACACGTGTTCCACTTCCTACTTCCCGGAAGCGTTAAAACTTTGACTTACATATAACATAACGCGACTCAACATAAAGTGTTAGACATGAAATAATCAATAATCACCAAACTAATCTATAGTAACCATAACTCTGCTACCAAGAAATCTGATCCAGCGCTATCAATAAAATGTCTTCTCCTATATGCTTTGGACGTCCAGGTACAAATATCCCTCTTAAACACAACTATATCCATATGACGGTGAGGCCCATAACACCGCATATACATTCACTCTCTCATATATTCCCTGGATTTCATCCGTCCTTACCTAAGAGAAAACAGTTAATAATTCGCTGGAAGGAGACGGGATACCTTTTTAAAACGACATAATACTTCTCAAGCTTTTAAGGTATTCCGCTCATTGGTCGATGGACCAACTAGTAGGAATCAGTTGATGGTGATTAAGACCAGCTCAATCACTATAAACCTTTAAACATTTACATTTATCATTGAGCTAAAGAACCACTGACTCATTGTTTTAAAGATAATAAAGTTTATATACATTTTAGAAGCATGAATAAGTTTCAGATTTATTATTCAGGTTATTACATTTAGCATCATTATAAGAATAAATTGAAATTGCAATGCATACCTATTAGATGGAAAAATAAAGTTCGTTACAGCAAGAACTCCCAAAAACTATCTATCTGTCCTGGAAAACAGGCCTTCTCGTTCCTTTCCCCTTTAGTATCTTAAGAATAAAGGTCTAATAGTATTAAATGGAAAAATCTATTAAGAGCAAAAGGTTCTCCAATAGCAGCGTCCCATGCTCAATCAAAAATATAAAATAGCAGCATCAGTTCATCAGCCATCAGCAGCAGCAACCCCCTCCCCTCCAAGAGTAGGTCTTCTTCTACCCTAATACTAGCTTACTAAGAGAAAATGTTACATCTTTATGGGCGAGATTCTCTCTAATTGGTCCATTCGGGTCAGTATACATCTCATTATGAATATCCTTGTTCCAACCAGTTCTTTGTGGAAAGTTCATACTTCTGTCGTTTCTCACGGGTTCATGACATTACCCATCCGCTCTTAGGTTTCAAACTGTATCCTTTTCTGATACTTTTAAGTTGAACAGTTCATTGTTCATTCACTTATTCACTGCGACTTCTCACGCTTTTCGCTGTTCTTCTTTGGCACACTTTTATATGATAAGGTCATCGCAGCCTTGACCACTCTTCCATCCTAGGCTTTGGAACGATCACATGATCCCTCTTGTTCACGGCCTTTCTCTCTTTCGTGACCCCTCTCGTGCCTGCGTACTCTAGCTCATGGCGGACATTTTATATCGCGGCTCAACAGGCCTAAGCGCACTATTATAAAGATAAACAGAACATAGTTATGAATAAAGAATATAAACCCTTACGTTTCCCTCCCATCATTCTACGTACCCCAATTAGGTATTACCTAGCAAAAGCGACATATAAAGCCATCCCTTACTTACCAATGCTTCTCTTTGCCACTACACAGTTTATTTTCAAGCACAAATCATGCATTTATTATTCTAATTAGTACGCAAATACTAGACTTATGTTATCCACGTTAACAATTGTAAGTAAATTAGTTTGCACATATATAGCGTGTTACCTTTAACCCTTTACATGTAACATACATGGTTGGTTATTTACTAAGACGAACTTGTGTGTTAATTATTTAACGTAAATATTAGGAGGTTAAAAATGTTTCGTTTACCCTGCTCCATCACATTAATTCATGTGTGATAAAGACCTGCTATTAATATGTGAACCCTTTATGAGAGGAAAACAGTCCCCTTTACTCCCTCCTAATGGCGGATAGTTGATGAAGAAAACAATTGATAATTTTGACAAAAAAACGAACTCCTAATTCCTTGGAGTTACGTCTAAAAAAAAAATTCTGTCAAGTGAGAGAAAGCAATTTTTTTCAGGGCTCTATGTAGGTATCATAGGTATTATAGTGCACCGACGTGAGGGATGCCTGGAGGGCAGGAATGTGACAGGTAGTCAAATGTCATTGTGTACGTTTAAAAGGCTGTAATTTGAGAATATGAGGTGTTAATCGTCTCATTAAACCTCCCTTCTCTTAAAAATGGTGTGTCTTCAACTCTCTCGGGAGATGCTAACCTGTTTGAAATATTTGTGAAGCACTGCATGCCCACAGACTGAAAACAAGTTAATTGAGCAAGAAATTTTACGTTAAAAGTGTGTGAAAAAAAAGAAAAATACAGAGGGATAAAAACAATTCACGCAGGTTTGCTGGTGCAACTATGGGGGAGTCAGCAAATTTATACAAGTGAAGTAAGTGTTGGTACATAAAGAATATGAGCATCAATCAGTGGTCGAAGTGGGGGAAAAAAGTAGGGGAACTGTGGGTGGAGAATCAGAGTGAGGGAATAACCAGAGGATTGGGTCAGTGGGTGGAGTCAGAGGTGTGGCCAGAAAGAGCAAAACATCACAATTTGTAGTATTTGATTGGAATTTCACTGACCTGTTACAGCTTATTACGTTATTTAATTCAACTAATGGATACACATGTTTGTTTAAGGTTAATGTGAGTTATAGACATTAACATACATTCACAAAGTGGGATATGTTTCCAATCACAGAAAGTGCCAAATACTCTTAAGTGGAATCCCAAGCCATTTGTCTCAGAGCCATGCAGTTTCTGTCATTAGAGCTGCTCCTCCTTTTTTCCACAAGAGCAGTCAAAACATGAATGAAAAATATCCTAGTTCGAAAATGTTTTCCACATAATTATGGCTCTGCCATATTTGCTACATAATACATCATCTGCTGCTTAACCTGATGATTTAACTAATAATTTGTTTGTAGCTCAAATGGATCAAAAGTTACCAAAAAACGAGACGTGTGTCGCTGCAAAATAGACGGTCCTTTGCAAAGGTTGACTGGTCATCTTTCTCACTGCTGCATGTACACTGGTACTAATGAGGCAAATTCTTTGGAGAGACTGTTCGTATGTGTAAAAATGTCAAAATAATAAAGTATCAAAAATGATACCGTATTATGCTACAGCCTTTTTTTCTGTAAAATTTAGTCAACACTGCAGCATAATTTTCAATCAATCAATCAGGGGCTTTTAAGCGCGCTACTCACCCATGAGGGTCTCAAGGTGCTGGGGGTGAGGGAGGGTGCAGGTCCGGGTCAGTCGAAAAGCCTGTCCTTGAGGCTTTTCCTGAAGATGTGCAGGGTAGGGGAGCTTTTGATGTTGACTGGGCGCTCGTTCCAGACCTTGGATGCGACGTAGGAGAAGGCCCTTCTGCCTGCTCTGGTTCTGCAGATGCGCAGGGTCTCTGCTAGGGCAAGGTCGGCGGAGCGGAGGTTTCTTTTGGGTACGTGGAAAGAGATTCTTTCGTTGAGGTATTTGAGTCCGATGTTGTGAAGGCATTTGTAGGTGTGGGTGAGTGTCCTCGACAGGGAGCCAGTGGAGGTCTCGCAGGTGTCGGGTCATGTGCTTGTGTCGTGGGGTGCCGAGGATGAGTCTGGCTGCGGTGTTCTGGATGGTCTGGAGTTTGTGTAGCAGGGATTTGTTGATTACTGCGTAGAGGGTGTTTCTGTAGTCCAGTCTGCTAGTTATGAGTGCGTGGGTGACGGTCTTTCTGGCTTCAGGGGGGATCCACTTGAAGGTCTTGCAGAGGGAGTTGAAACAGGTGGAGGCGACGGCATTGATCTGTTGAGTCTTGGAGAGGGAGGAGTTTAGGATGATGCCGAGGTTCCGGGCGTGGTCCATCGGGGTGGGTGGGTTTCTGAGGGCGGAGGGCCACAAGGTGTTGTCCCAAGCAGTGGGGGAGGATCCAAGGATGAGGACCTCTGTCTTCTCCGAGTTGAGCTTTAGGCAGCTATTGCTCATCCAGGCTGCGACGTCTTTCATCCTTTCCTGGAAGCTGAGTCTGGTGTGTTCGGGGTTCTTCGTGAGGGAGAGGATGAGCTGGGTGTCGTCGGCGTAGGATACTATGCTGAGCCCATGCTGTCTGACGATGGTGGCGAGGGGGGCCATGTAGATGTTGAAGAGCGTGGGGCTGAGCGATGATCCTTGGAGTACTCCGCAGTTGATTTCTGTGGGTGGATAGGCCTTCAAGGTTAACCCAGACTTGCCACCGCTAGGGTCCACCTGCTGGTGCTAAGACACCAGGGCTTCTAAGGTCTAGCGGGCCTTCTAAGGTCTAGAATGGGAATGTACTCCCTCAGGAGAGTGGTCTGGTGTATAGGTCATGAAGGCTGAACCTGGTTCCCCAGTTCCAAATTTGGCAGCTCTGGCCATAGCGCCACATCCTCTATCCCACTTAACACCATACTGCCCTGCTGAGAGAAGCTTGCACTGTCTTCAGCTACAACCCAATTGTGCCCTGCTATAAACATCTGGATGTGATTCAATTAAAAGTTATTTACTAGACAAGAGTAATATGCTCCCTAAAACAAAAGTTACAACATCTTGGAAAAGCAAATACTCATGGGGAATGCAAGATTAAGTAAAGTTGTTAAGAAAGAGGGGTGGCTAGTGCGTAGGGGAGTGGCGCCCAAGGGAGAAAGTCCACACAATAATATGTTTAGTGGTGTGTCAATTGCAAGTAGCAGTGCTTACAGAGGTAGAGAGGGCAACCCTCCTCTCTGATAAGAGGTCAGAGACCGGCAAACAGTATATATGTAATCCCCCAGCACATGCATATAGATTCAATAAAAAATATATATAAGTGTGAATTGTTCTTTTCTTTGTCTTTTGTTCTTTATTGTTCTCCTGTTCAGGAATATTACTTCATACTCAAATGAACAGATTCCTTAGCCAACACGTGTTTCGTCGCACCATAGGGAGAGTTATCCCGTGACTTCCTCAGGGCTAAGAGAAGTGTAAAAAGCGAAATCGCTATAACGCATTATGTGGTAGTATAATCTAAATCGTCATCACATAGTTGTTTAGTTCGTAAAGATACCACACAAGTTAAATACATTCAAGTACATTCGTGCAGTGAAAACCATGCGCATAATTATCTATATGTGGTATCTAGTCAAAGTATATTTTGCAAAAATTCTGAATTTAATAATTGTGACAGATGTTTTACTCCAGTAATTCAATAAGATTTGTAAGCATTCATGATCAATTCTCATGTCCTACATATAATACATGTAACTGTTTAAGAAATACATTGCTTCATTTAGTTCACACTCAATCAGTAATAAAGTGCTGAAAACACTGTGTGCAACCTTAGTCAAAAATCAGATATAGGAGTAAAGTACTCTAAATTTACGATACCTAGATCCTCTTTCAGTCGTACCTAGGGAGGAGTAACGATAGTCTTGTGTCAAAGTTATATTGAAAAGAAAACATAGTCAACTAAACCAGAAAGGATCGGTTTGCATACTAAACCAACCTCTCTGTCGGTTGTAATTCCGTCCCAATCTTTCCCAGTGTTATTATTAAAATTTCAAGCATAAATCCTTAGGATCCTCAGACGGTTCCTCTGTCTTTCCAATAATGTGCAGTTTTGCGTATTATACGTGGTCCCAGTATACGGGGAAGTCACCACTCTTGTTCCCTAAAATATACAACATAGAGGGAGAGGAGATCCCATTAGTATTAAAGTGTCTATTTTATCCAGTATCCATTAGCCCATACGTTTGTTTATAGTCCCAAGTATAGCCCAGCACTTACCGGTACTTGAGTCAGTTTCAGTGTTGCCTTTAGCGAGTACGCCGACTAGTGAGTCAGGGCGCACTTCCGTTAGTAAATCCGCACACCATGAACGAGTAAGTGAAAGAGGACTATGTCATGCGGAAGCTGCATTCTTCCGTTTGGTGGCCGCCATATTTGAGTGTGTGACCTCGTACGAGAAATAATGCATTCAGTCTATTTATCTCCTGTCTTGTATTTAAAATCCATCTGTAACAGTATACTTGAAGTCACTCGGTATATATAGTGAATAACTAACTTGTGGGTAACTTGGTGCATATTACTGCTGAGGTAAGGTGGTATGCACCCAATATATTTACATATATATTCCCTCGGCTTCCCGGAATCCAGTAATTAAGTGGAATATTGAGTGTACCGCAACTTATTTAAGTCATTATTCATTCACATCCACAGTCAACATATCAAATGAACATTAGTGCCCTCACAGTTTGACATTAGGTTATTATCATTGTTAATGTACATGCCGGGTGATGTAAATCCAATAATTAAGTGGAATATTGAGTGTCGGCAACTTATTTAATTCAACAAAAAACAAGAGCAACCTACATGTCCCTGTCAACTGGGTATAGCTAATTAGCTTAAGCACAATTGTTCACAAGGAACTCATTTCAGTCAGGAAAATGTTTGTTTTCAACAAGTTTCAATTATCTTGCAATGATTTAAGCAATAAAAATTAATTTGTTTAATAACATAAATCTGGAGAGAAACAGCCCAACCAATTTACTTATTCAACATTCACTTCAGCCAAAGTAAATGCTTTTTAATTTGCAACAACATAAACAATTATCCAAAAATTAGCATTTAGCTGTGTATTGACAATTTTTACATATATATATTTATACGAGAGAGATTGTGATTAATTTGACCCCAGGGGAGTGACCATAACTAACAAGTGAGTAAAGTAAAGTGACAGTTTTAAAGCAATTGGTTATTGGAATTAAAGGATGTCTGTTGTTTTTTTTAATCAATCGTGTTCTACAGAATATTCTACTGTTCTGGACTATCCTCTGTATGTAGTCGACTACGTTTCGACCCTCTGTTAATAGCAGGGTCTCTTCAGGACGGAAATTCTGGGGACCAGGGCAAGGGATGTATGCTGTGGGTTCAAGTATGCATATCTTCCAATTATGAGGATCTTTTATTGTTCAGTCTAAGGTGGACATCCAAGACTGTTGTTTAGTAGAAGAATATCAGAATTCAATATTAAAGTAGTAAGAACTCGCGTCCATGGTAAGTGTAGGCAGGATGGGCGTGATCAATTCACCCTCTTGTAGAGGTAATGTTCATGGGCAGTATCCTAGTTAATGGCAAGTCCACATCCACATGGAGAAGAGTACCTCCTTAATCATGTGCCCACAAAGTACTGCATTTCATGATCTGTATTGAGCCCGGTTTCTACACTCCTCAGTCGTAAAATCCATGATGCTTCCCTTCTGCGTAGTGTTAATTCTCTATTGCCCCCCGGGGGTCTCTCAATGTTTGTTCAATACCATAAAATCTGAATGCTCTATATCTATCTTGAGAGGGACATTCAGCTATGTGTTTAGCTATAGGGTATCTGTTGTCCCCTAGTTTCACTGCCCTCATGTGTTCCCCAATTCTGTCTTTAAGGGATCCGATGGTGCTACCAACATATCTCTTCTCACATTTGCATTCAATGATGTATGCTACGAACTTTGTGTTACAGTTTATACTAGATGTGATTGTATATACCTTTTTGTTAGGGCCCTCAAATTGTTTCTTCCTGTCGTTTGCCCATTTACAAGTCGCCCTGTGGCCACATTTAAAAAACCCCAATGTGTGTGGTGTCAACCAGTTGTCTTTATTTTTAAGGATTGGATAGCTCAGACTTAATAGGATCCTGGGGCATTTGCCCTTACGATAAGTAATGTCCGGTCTTTTTTCGATTACGCCATCCAATGTTTTGTCTGCTTCAAGTATATGCCAATTTGTTTTTTAATCTGCACTAATGTGTTAGATTGTTTGGTATAATCTATCACCAGGCGGATTTTGTCACTTTGGTTACATTTCTTTTTTGTTTGCCTAGGGTATCTTGTCTACTCATTTGAGCAATTCTATGCTCAGCTCTTATGAGAGTGTTTCTGTCATATCCTCTCCTTTCAAATCTCATGATCATATCTTGGGTTCATTGTCTAAATTCTGGTTTGAAACTACAATTGCGTCTCGCTCGTATCAATTCACCATAAGGGTTGGTCCTAATCTGATGTTTTGGATGTGCACTTGTTGCATGTAGAGTAGCATTACAGGCTGTGGGTTTATGATACAGTATGCTGTGTATCTTATTGTCACAAATGTATAGTTCCACATCTACAAAAGTAATCTTACTCTAACTGTGTTCAAAGGTAAACTTGATGTCCAGTTTGTTGTTGTGAAGGTGTTCAAGGACTTTAAGGAGGGTGTTATCTTTTGTTTTGTTGAACCCAATGCTTTTAATTTGGCCTGACTTGCTCTGGATAGAGGGGGCTGTGATTTCCCTATTGCAGTTTGTCTTTTCTTTTTCTTTGTGCTTCTGGGGGCCACAGGGGGAGATACATCAGAAGTAGAAGAAGAGGTTTTAATCTTTGCGAATAGCTTTACTATTTCAGAGGAGTGCTCTGCCTCCACTTCTTCTAACAGAAGAGTTTTGCTCCTTAAACAGTAGCCTATTTTCTCCCTTGGTTGCCCTGTTTGAGCTGGTTCCAGTGCGGCGGGGGCAGGGGTAGGAGAGGGGGAGGCTATTGCTGCCTTATTTTCCGTGCTCCCTTCAGTGTTTGCCACCTTTACCCCTACTTCCTCCAGTTCTACAACCTGTAGTTGAGCCTGAGCTGTGTATTTGGTATCGAGGGCACTTCTGGTTAGTTTACTTGGTTTAGCACCCCGTCTCTCCCTTAGTATGTTACTAGGACCTCTCCCCCTTTCACTTACCCGAGGAGCTTGGTGCCTTCCACCTCACTCGCCTTCACCTCGAGCTGCATGTGCTGCCAATCCGTCTTCCTTGGTGTAGGGCAAACTCTGGGGGTCGTTTCGTCTTTTTGGTAAGATATGCAGTCCGGGCGACTTCCCCCTATATGATACTCTTGCCGCAGCTCTCCTGTAGGACCGACACGCCGTGGCCGCCTCGGCCCACACTGAAATCGCACAACAGCATGGCACCCCCTCCACCTCCACTTTCACCTGCTTCACTTTTCTGCGTCTATTTCCAGTTCACTGCTGCCTGCGTTGACCTGGAACAGGAGGTCACAGCTCCTGCTCTCTACGTGCTCCACCCCTTGTGCTCCGTTTGCCTCCGGCTTTCAGCCTCGATTACACAGGTACTTAGCTCTGTTCCATCCGTTCAATCTGTTTTTACTCAATTGTGCTTCTTTTTCTTTTACTTAATATCGCCGAGTGCTCGCATCATCTTCACATATCTGGATCCTATTTTTTCGCGCTAGTTAATCTGCCCGTTTTGCATGTATTTTCATAAGAGTGGGGAGCTCGCGACCGAGCTCTCTAGCCGGCCGCCATCTTCTCCCAACTCAAAAAATTCATACAATTTCTCAGTTGTTCCTGTCCATATCATTAGACAATCGTCTATAAATCTCCCCCAATACAGTATTGAGTCATTACAGCGAGTGCCATTGGAGCCCCAGATCCAAACCTCCTCAAACCACCCCATGAAGAGGTTAGTGTACAAAGGAGAGAATCTGGAACCCATGGCCACTCCCTGCAACTGTTTGTACCATTTATCCTTAAATAGGAATATTTCATATTTTGAACCTTTTATTTCTCTTCGTCCCGAGGCTGTACTTTGGAACAGAAAAATGTCAGAAAACAACGACATTTCCAGCAAAAGTGTTTTTCTTCTCTGTATCCAATTCACAGGGGAACGAATGAAGGAAAGGAGAGGAAAGAGAGGGTAAGAACTGTGTCTTAAAGTCACGGTTTTCAGAAAGTGAGGAGCGAGACAGAGAGGGAAGAAGAGAAAGAAAGAGAGAGGGGTGAGGCTGACAGAGGCAGAGCAGGAGAAGTAGACACTGTCCTTGTCTTGTCTGGCCAGGCAAGAAGGAAGAGACTGAGTCCTTTTCCTTCTCTGCCCTCCCCGCCTGCCAAGCCTTATCTATAGGGCGTGGCTATTTCTGTCACCCTGGGACTCATGTTTAAAAATAAAACAGCAGGAGAATGGTTTCCATTAAATTAAAGAAGTAGGCGCATACCATGCCCTGCCAATCCCGCCCACTTTGACCACTTGCGTCAATGCTTATGTTCATTCTATTTAAAGAATAATGTTGAAACAGATAGGTGGTATGGAGTTGGTTTCTGCACAATGAAAATAAATATGCCGCGAGCAATCTGTAGACACAAATACCAATTCTACTGGCATGTAGTATGTAACATACGACAATAAAACATTTTGTACAGTGAGCAGTGGAATAGATCCATTTGTCCCTTCCATGCCCTTCTCAGACACACACTTGTACTCCGGAACTGCAGGGGATTGAATGTCACTTGGAGGGTAAATAAAACTCACCAGATTACATCTCCTGCTCTGATCGCCTGGCTGCCGGATGTGTTTTACTGCAAACAGAATTGGCTTAACTCATTCTCTGCTGGGGCCAGCTCATGCTGCATAGTTTTAAAAGCACCTATTTAAATGCAGAGCCCGGGGTGGGAAGTGTTGTGGGATTAATAAAAGTGCAAGCTGCTGTGATGAGAGGGCGGAAAGGAATTGGGGTGTGGCACGCTGATCCTTTGTCTGAGGGAAAAAAATGATCCATCGAGGCGCACACAAATAATCTGCTGAATAGAGGCTCGGGTGCCATTCCGGTGGAAGCCACTTTTTGGTGCAGGGTTCATAGGGAGGTTAGCACTGCAATCCTAACACCATTGCTGCAGCTTGTCCCCATCCAGACTAGTTGGGACAGTTCTCAAGTCCCAGATGTCACAGATCATCAACCAACGCCTGTGGAGCTGGAAAAAGTTGCAGCTGCACAACGAGAGTAGCACGTCTGGTACCAGGTGCGGGAGGCGGAGGTAACTGCACTAGAATTTAGCAATTGTAAGAGATAGACATTTAGTGCAGCAGTTAGAAATGCAATGCACTCCTATGGAAGGAAAACAGTTATGCACCTTTACAGGTAAGTAACGACTTACAAACCCAGTCATGTGGGGTTTAAACCAACACTGGGCAAGGGTCAGATCAAGGTAGGTGCTGCACCACCAATGGTACTGGGGCGGCCGGGTGCAGAGGTCACTGGACCCAATGTTAGTCAATGGAGACTGGGGGCACCCACAAAGAGGTGCTGGTTGCAGGTAAGTTACCGTGGTTTCAGGGTGCAGGCCCTGGGGGTTAAAACAAGCACCCGGGGTGGCCACAAGACAGCACCAACCATACACCACCTGCTGCACAGGGGTGGCGGGGGCAGGGTGCAAATCAGCATTGGGCGCTCAATGCGGGTAAATGGGAATCTTGGTCACACAAAGAGGCTGCAGGCTCGGACTAGGAGGCTGGGCGAAGGTGACCATCAACTGGGCAGGTAGATTGATATGTCGATTGAGGCCTGGGCACTGTCAGCCGGCCTCCCCAAAGTAGAGGGGCTGAGAATACAGGGGTGCCTTTAGGTGTTCGATTTTCTTTACCGGAGCTGGGCGTGGTCCTTGGGACCCTCTGTGCTGAGGCTGCAGGCATCTTAGTGGAGTCCAGGAGAGGTCTGCCACCAATGGAGTTGAGGACAGGATCTCTGGGGAGACTTCACTGAGCAGATGAGACACTCAGACTTGGGCCATGGGTGTCAGATGCAGAGTGGGCGGGAGACGCCGATCCAGCTGGATCTGGAGTCCTTTTAGTTGGATTCTTCTGGACAGGGCAGCTGCTGTCCTCAGGAGATCTGGTATTTGTTGAAGAGTGACAGTCTTCCTCGTGTTTCTGGTAGTCGCAGGCCACAGGACAGGCGTCATCTTTTTTGCATGTTCTTTAAGCTAGAGACAGGCCGGTAGGGCTGGGGCCAAGTCAGTAGTCATCTTCAGGCTTTGCTGTACTGCGTCTTCTTCATCCTTTTTATTTGTAGATTGCAGGAATCTAAGGATCAAAGTTCAGGGGCGCCCCGAATCTTTTTATTTATGGGCTTTACAGGGACTAGCAGGTAGTAGCCAATGGGCTACTTACCTTTAGGTTGACTACACCTTTGTATGTCCCCTCCCTTTGGAGATGGGGCATCCCCTAACCTAATTGGCTAAAATCCTTCCATCCAACATGGAGGATTTTCTAAGGAGGGATCACTTTAGCTATGGACACCTTAGGCAGAGCTTTAAGTGGGATGAAAAAACTGGGGGGTCTCTCAAAGGGGCGTGGCCAATATAATTAAGGGTTTGGCTTAAAAACACCTAAGCTAAAAATCTGTGCTAAGCATAGTGTGCCCCCAGTCTGGTATTTTGCTGCTTCTGTCATTGCATCCAGATATCCATATGCAACAAGTACCATTACACATACAACAAGCCATGACTATTGGGTTTTCCAATGGTTGTTAGTTGCATAAGATAAAATTAGCAACAACTATGGCTTCATTGTATATAGTACTGAAAATACTTCCATTTTGAAATGATGAGACTGTGAAAGAACTTGTATCGAGTCTCTTAGAAGTTACCTCAAAGGCAATGCAGGGTGGCACTGCAGCAGAGTTAAGATTATTTTTTTCCCCACTGAGAGGGAGGGCAAAAATGGACAGCCCGATATGGACCCGTAACTGCACCTACTTTTTAGAACTGCCAGTGCTGGGCACTGGCAGGACCCGCCCACTTAAAGCCCTGACCTTAGGGGTGGTCCTGGCTGAGAGGTGACACACCACTTATGACTACTAATTTTCCCTCCGACCTTGCCGCCAAAGTGGGGCTTGGTCAGGGGGATGGGCATCTCCACTAGCTGGAGAGGCCCTGGCTAGCATATGAAAGGGCAGGAAGCCTTTGAGGCTCACCTCCCTGATTGCTGTTCCTGCTTGGGGGTATGTGAGAAGCACCTCCACCCCAGGCAGGCTTTGTTCCTGATACACAAGAGCACAAGGGCTCCCACCTCAAGGGGTCAGAAACAAGTCTGGGTGTGGAAGACTGGTGCAGGTCAGTCAGCTGGACACTAGAGAGTTGGTCGTTTTGTCAGGGGGCATCTGTAAGATGCACTCTGAGTGCCTTTTACAATAAATCCAACACTGCCATATGTGTGGGTTTATTGTGCTGAGAAGTTTGATACCAAACTTCTTAGCATTCAGTAAAGCCATCATGGAGCTGTGAAGTTCGTAATGACAAACTCCCAGCCCATGTACTCAATATGGCTTCACTCCACTTACAATATCTAAGAATGGACTTAGACACTGAAGGGGCATATTACTTATGCAGCTATGCCCTCAGCTGTGGTATAGTGCACCCTGCCTTAGGGCTGTGAGGCCTGCTAGAGGGGTGTCTTACCTATGCCACAGGCAGTGTTGGTGGACATAGCACACAGGGATGTGTGCCATGTCAACTTTCACATTTTATCTACACCAAAAGACAGTCTGCGATGGCAGTGTGTATGTGTTAGGTGATGGGCCTCTGAAAGTGGCACAGAACATGTTGCAGTCCTTAGAGACAGTCTCTGATCACAAGTCCCTTGGTACCAGTGGTACCTTTTACAAGGGACATATATGTGGGCCAGAGGTGTGCCAATTGTGGAAACAAAGGTACAGTTTTGGGAAAGAACAAGGGCACTGGTAAAGGGACCCTAGTCCACGTTCAGTTAAAGTGCATCCAATATCAGGCAAAAAGTGGGGGGCAGCCATCAAAAAGGGACACTTTCTTACATATTTTCTCAGGACTATTGTCTGTTAGCCTCAGCCCTAGTAATGCAGATCGCTTCGTTTAGTGTGCAAACTGCTCCACCCATTGATTTTGGACCACTGGATATGATGTAGAAGTGTTTTAATCAAAGGGACTTTGAATGTTCTGTGATTTCCAGCTCCTGAAACAGTGGGTGAAAGAAACTGGGTTACTGGTTGAGGGGGGTTTAAACCCTTCCAAAGCAGCAACCACTATTCTTCTCAGGGTGAAGTCACAGACAAACCCTAAATTAACCTGTGCTCAACCCTCGGGTAGCTTGGCACAGAGCAGTCAGGCTTCCCTCAGAAGCAATGTATAAAATATTTGTGCAGAAACTTCAAACAATAACTCAGTGAAAACAAACAACAAAAGGATCGCAAAACAAACCACAAAAGGATCGCACAACAGCATAGAAATTTTTTAAAAATAAAACAGGACCAAAATGACAAATTCAATCAGTTGAAATGGATATATGCCAGTTCAAAGATTTTAGTAAAAATAGTGTCTAAAAGCACAAAGTGCCAACAGTGGATATCTGGTCGCGCCAGACCGGGACAAAGTCACAAGTTCAGGCCGACAGTGATGGAGCAAGGGTTGGCTGCAGGGACGCACTTAGGCCCGCTAAACAAAGTACCTTAAATCCAGGTTACAGAAACATTGCAAGAGTCCACATTGAAGATGATTCACACAGCCCAAGCGATGAGTCAGTTCTGAGATGCAGCGAGGCTTTGGTGCAAATCCCTGTATCATTGTCGAGGATGCCCTCAATGAGACGTTGCAATGCGAAGTCCGCCGTTGAGGATGCTTCACGCAATCAGGATGGTGTGTCCATTCCGAGGAGCTGCGAGGCTGTGTTGTAGAGTCTGGAGTCAGTGTTGTGGCTGCAGTCGACATTGGGATGTGAGGTCGTGTGCTGGAGATGTATCGCACAGTGGCGATTCTGATGAGGCAACGGGCTGCAATGCAATGCACGTCTTTGTGACAGTTCTGATGCACACAGCAGCGGCGATGCGTCAGTACTGCTCGAGGTTGCGGGTAAAAAAGAAAAGACATGTCAACTCTCATCCCTGTGCAGTGGGATGCCCTTTGAAAAGGTTGACTGGTCATTCTTCAATTGTTTATTGTGTATTTGAGTGTTCAAATATCCACACAGTGTTCCATGCCTAAAAATGTCAAAATAATAAACACATACCGTCCCAAAATATGTTGCATTAAGCCTCATAATTTGCCTTTTCTTGCCGCATAATTGAGTCAACCCTGCTACATGATTTGGTCCTCTCTTGCAGCGTAATTCCAATGGCCCTAATCAAGGTATTTCCAATAACTGGACCACGACACTACTTGTGAAAGCAACTACCCAGCAGGGAAGCCTGTGTGCGGCTCCTCCCTGCGGGGTCCTCCTGGCACACGAGCAGGCAGGTGCCTCACACCGGCTTCCCTGCTGGGGAACTTGCGTTCATGCACTGTTAGGGATCAATCAGTGTAATAACTTTAATGCCATTATCACCATGGTAATTATATTGACCTGGCCCTGACAGTGCTGGACTGCTCAAATATTCCTCTATTCGCGCATTCCTCACTGTGCACATTGAGGGATATTTGTGCTTCAGGACACTGCCCTCCAACTCTTTTTAATCTGGGACAGGCAGATGCGAATATAGCAAAAATGAGCAGTATTGTACGAGGTTTTGCATTTACTCACCATGGATTTGAAAACAAATCGCTCACCACATCCTCTGCACAAAAAACAATCCAACATGAGAATGGCCTTCATCTAAGCAATTTATGAAGGAAGCTTTTGTATTTTTATTATCATTATTTTGTATCAATATTATATTTTACATTATTTTCAAGAGTCTATTGCCGCTAGGTCCTGTGTCGGACTGGCCTATAGGGCAATTAGGCAGTACCTGGTGTGTTGGTCTGACAGATCAGTGAAAGGGCCACTTGTTTTATAGCCAGATGGCCCATTTTTTGAAGATGATTTCGCCAACATTACCGCAGTTATTGCCTGTAGCAAACACATATGCATACACTATCGCATAACTTGCAAAATACCCATACAGCATGTCTTTATAAGGTCAAAACTGGACTGATTTGAAACCGTGGCCCACTTTTTTTTAGCTATATGGTTCGCTAATGGGGGAGGGGGCACTTTTTTTTAGTGCCCGGTCCTATATTGTGTCCCAGTCCAGCCTTAGTTAGGTCACACCTATAGAGGCTGGTATTTCTTTGGAGTGTTTTTTAGGTCATAAAAACAGTTCATCATTAGAGAGAATTGATATTTAAATATAAGCGAGTGGCAAAATATTATAGCATTCCACTTGGCAAATTAAATACACGTTAAAACAAACTGCTAAGGAAGTTAAAGGCATTATTTCTCAGTCACGATTAAACACTTTCTAGTGTTTAAAAACATATAGTGCTAACTTGGGTAATCTGGTAGCGGTTGTCCGGAACAAAGTCAAAGTTTGGGGCCGACCCTGATGGAGCCCTAGTCGGATACACTAAGTGGGAGGCCCCAGTCAAAAATTTACCTTCACACTTAGAAATGTTTCTCTCGACGGTGAGCAAGCACTTTCTCAGGTCAGATTCACAGCGTGTTTACTGGTTTGGTTAAGCGGGAGCTCCCTGGTCAACTCCTGGAAGTCTTGAGCTCTGGAGCTTTCAGTGGGATGAACCTGAAATCCAGGCCGGGTCGCGGTTGATGATAGTCGGCTTGACTCTCGACGTCGAGATGGTCCCCTTATGGAGCTTTTTCCAAAGGTTGTTCCAAACTTCTCCAAACTTCTGGAACTTCTTCCTGAAGTTCTTCTTGAGGGTTCAAAATGTCCAAAACACAAATCCAAGGGTCTAGGAGATCTGAGATGGTCCTTGCAAGTTTGGATCACAATTGCCACAATGTACCTGGCCAAATCCTTAAAAGTTCACTGGACGCACTCCAGGCTGGGGACTTCTTGAGGGAGATGGTACAGGGAAGCTCTGTTAACCTGTTGCTTTCAGGGGGTCCATTCCTTAATCCTTTTTGAAGCAAGGCAAAGTCCTCAGGGCTGTAGTTCCAAGTGTGCAACAGGAGCAGTCCTTCAGATTGCAGTCCTTTGGGATGCAGGCAAGGGTTCCAGCAGGACAGTCCTTCTTTCTGTAGTTTCAGGCAGCACATTCAAGTTGCTATGCAGCTCTCACATATTTATTCAAAGATCTGGGGTGACAAGCAGGGGGGCACCCCTGTCCAATGAGGTGCAGGGTGCTACCCAAACGCATGACAGCTTCCTCCAAAGTGTGGCACATTCTTTCCCCACAAAGCACTGCACTTTAAAATTCATGATGGAGATGTTCTCTCTTTTGGAGGAAGAACTGGCTAAATCAACCCACTGGAGTCATTCATTCCCATTAACACTCCCTTTCCAGCTCTCCTGCAAATTCTATTCATGGGGCTGCCATCTGGCTGGGGATATAGGAACAGGGGGTAGGCCTGGCATTCCTTACTGTCCTGCTCTCTCTTTGAAGCCTAGTTTGATTTACCCAGCCCCTGTCCTGGCCTATTCTTTGCAGCTGCAGGGCTCCCCCCCATCAGATAACCTCTCCTCTATGCAGCCGCTGATTACCTCATCAAAGCAGCTTGGCTAAGCCTGTTAAGGTGAACCAATCAGAAGAGTCTATATGAAGGCTGTATTTCGGCCCACAGAAAAGAAAGTGCTACAACTTCTTTTCTGTACTAGTTATGATAACTTCAACAGTGGCAAGTTATTGGATTTATAATTATCAATCTTTTAAGTCTCTGAATGACGCTTGTAGCTCCTTCCTAGCAACACTGGTAGTTAAATAAAATATTCAAATGTTAGCCTATGGTGCTAAAAATCTACAATGGGGAAAAACGAAAATGGCAGTTTCCCCTCACCAGGGCACATAAAATATCTTTTATAATGTCCCTGCTTACAATCACATGGCACCCTACCCATGGGGCACCTAGGGGAGACCTTAGGGTGACTGATATGTAAATATACAGTAGATTACCACTTGGGAAGTACCTTTAATTCCAAAGTCAAATTTATATATAATTTCCTTTTTAAAGACAGTCTGCAAAGCAGGGCTGCCTTTAAAAATGACAGCAGGCAACACAGTAGTGCACACACCAGAGCAGGAAATCTACTGGGCCCTTAAATTGCCCTGCCCTATTATATACTAGAGACTTAGAGGTCATTTGAATCCCCCTTGCCTTATGATATAAGAGGGACTTACAGGGTTCTGTCATTGCCAATTGTAATTATACCTAATTACCATATATCTTTTTCATCAGAGCACTGGCCCTGGGCCTGGTTAGCAGAGCTCAGAACACAATCAGAGTCAGTTACCACCAATATCAGTCAGACAACAATGGGGGTGATCAGGGCAACATGGATGACTTTTTCACAGAGAGGAGTAGCTTTTTCATGTTTTATATCTTTGGATTGGTAATGATAAATCCTTCCTGCTGGTGCAGTTCCATTTAACCATACTCTTTTAGAAATGCCACATTTTTAAAGTGGACATTTCTCTGCACTTATTGCTCTGTGTGCCTGACAGTCTGTCTCTAATACATGTCTGAGTTGAGCTGGGTGACATCTACATTTGTGCATTCCCTCTAGAAAGCCACAACACAGGTCACTCAATTGTATCTGCATTCTGATGGGTCTTCTTGGGCTGAGAGAGATGTGAGGGGCTCCCATTCCACTTGAATAGGTAGTGTACTGCACATGCACAAGGTAGACAGGACAGGACTGGGTTGAAAGGGATCCTTGTGCACTTCAGAGAACTCCTTTGAAATCACCCCCTACATCAAAGGCACTTTTGGATATAAGTACTGAGGTTCTGACCCCCTAAAATTAAACACTACATGGGACTGGTAACCAGACGCTGCTGGCTCTATATCTGCACATTGCCAGAAGGACTGCTGTGCTGCCAGGAGTGACTGCCACTTTGCTAACTGTTTTGCTGTGTTGGCCTGCTGGTCGCTAAGTGCTGTACTGCAGGAGGGACGGCTGCTCTGCGACCTGCTTTTGTGTGCTGGCTTGCTGCCTGCTACCTTTTTGTTGTGCTACAAGTGTTGTCCAAGAGCTTGTTGGCTTGCCCCCTTTTCCTTAAAGTATCAGGGTCACCAAAGACTTTTGCCATACCGGTGCTGCTGTGGGACTCTGAGTCCGGCAGCTAAATCCTCCTGAGACTCTGCGCTTCACTTCTGTAACGACAAGTGCTCGCCCTTGTGAGGCTGACGCTCCATGCCTCTCATGTCTGTGCCCTGTAAGCGGAGATGAGAGCGGCACCTCAGGCTAGGTGCCATGTGGATGAGTTGTATTCCCTTCAAATGTGTTGCCTAGGCAACACAGATTACAGCAACTACGTCATGCCCGCCCCAGCTTACTTGGGCTTTCCAGTGCCGGAGGCCCGCTTCCCTTGTTCTCAGCGCCTGTAGTAGGCACGGTTCACAGCAGACCTTGGAGGTCCCAGCAGCTTCCGTGCTCCCACTGACATGTGGCAGACTCTGCCTCAGTAGCGGGACCATGTTGTTCCAACTACTCTCTTGTTTGCGTCTGGTAGTGTAAACCAGTCAGCAATATCGTGGCTGCCCGAACCAACAGTTCTTTCGGCATTCCAGAGTTTGCTAATCTTGCTTTTCTGCCTACTTTAAATTAAATGCTTTGAACACCATTGTCCCTTCAACACTCAAGAACTATTGAATACCATGAGTCTTGGTATTCTTTAAATGTGCATATCTTGAGGAATATATATGATATTTTTATCATTTTGGTCTCATTTTGTTAATAATACAGACAACTAATTTTATAAATCTGTGTGGAGTCTTTTTGTGGTGTATTCATTGGGTGTGTGTGTGTGTTGCACAAATACTTTACACATGGCCTCTTTAGATAAGCCTGACTGCTCTGTGCCAAGCTACCAGAGGGAGAGCACAGGTTCTCTTTTAGTGTGTTCTTAGCTTACCCTGACTAGAGTGGTGGTTCCTGCCTGGCTTGGTTGCATACCTCAGCCAACCAGGAATTCCTTTTCTAACAGGGATTCATGGTGGTATCACTAATTTTAAGGGGATAGACTCTCCCATGAAGTATTCATTGTTTCAGAGGTAGATTAGGAAACAGAATCTTTCCATTGTCTACATCTGGGAAACACATTCTTGAAAGTAAATAGAGATCTGTCTGAACAATTGAAGATTTGAGCATTTCTAATTGTACTGCTAGACAAACAAGCTGAGAAGTGTAGCAATTGTACTGAAAGTGCTACATTTAAAGCAGTGACATGGGCCCAGAAGATGAATAGTTACTACACTCTTTTAATAGTGGATGGGAAGTGATGTTGACTCAGGTTTCTTAAAGGGAGATTAATCTGAACAAATTGGGAGACTGAGCAGGGTCAACATTACAGGACGTGGCCACAAACTCACCACAATTTTAAATCAATCTGTAGAAAGCATGGATGGTTAATATCTGGAGTTTCATGCACCCTGGGAAAAGGTGGCTAAAGAAAACTTGAGATTTTTTCACAGTTATTGCTGATGGGTCATGTTAATTGACAAATTTTTATGTTGAATAAAATACAAGGATTGGAGAAGAGTAATCTATAGAAAGGATGTCAGAGACATTTCCTGGCTAGTGGAAGCAGTTAAAATGAACATCACACCTAGTTTACTTCATGTATTTCAAGCACTCATCAATCAGGGTTTATAAAGTGCAGCTAATCACCCGAAGGGTATCCAAGCTGTTGAAGGTCCCAGAGGCTCATACGAACAGCCAGGTCTTGAGGGCCTTTCGGAATTCTGGCAGTGAGGTGATTCTCTGGAGCTGCGTGGGGAGGTTGGTCTAGGTCTTTGCTGTGATGTAGGAGAAGGAGAATCTTCCACGTCTGATTCAGTAGATGCTGGGAGTGTGGGCAAGTGAAAGGGAGGAGGAGTGTAATCTTCTCAACAGTTGGTGGAAGGTCAAGCGGTGGTTGATGTAGGAGGATCCTTGGTTGTGTAAGGCCTTATGTGCATGGGTCAGCAGCTTGAATTGGCATCTCTTCTGTACGGGGAGCCAGTGACGTTGTCTGAGGTGGGGTGAGATGTGGGTTCATCGGGGGCGGTCCAGGATGAGTCTTCCTGTAGCATACCATATGGTTTGAAGTCTCTGTAGGAGGTGTGCAGTGATTCCCACATAGAGATCATTGCCGTAGTCCAGTCGACTGGTGATGAGGGCCTGTGTCACGGTACGTCTCCTCTGTAAGGGTAACCACTTAAAGATCTTATTTAGCATACGCAGAGTGAGGAAGCAGGTGGAGGAGATGGCGTTGATCTGTGATTTCATGGTGAGCTTGTTGTCAATGATGATTCTGAGATTTCTGGTGTGGTTGGAGGCTGCGGGTCCTAGGTCTGATGACCACCAGGAGTCATTCCATGGGTTGCTGTTGTTGCTGAAAATCAGTACTTCAGTCTGGTTTGTGTTCAGCTTCAGGCAGTTGTTCTTTATCCAGTCGGTGACACTTATCATGCGTCTGTGGAAGTTGGTCCTGGTGGTGGTAGAGTCATCGGTGAGTGAGAGGATTTGTTGAGTGTTATCTGCTTAGGCTATTATGTTGAGACCGTGAGATCTGACGACGTTGGCATGCAGGGTCATATATGGGTTGAAGAGCGTGGGGCTGAGGAAACACCGCCGACAATATCCTTGAGTTCGGAGGTGAAAGGTGGTAGGCACACTATCTGTGTTCTTCCGAAGAAGGGGCTGATCCATATGAGCATGTCCTGTTGGATGCCGATGTAATGGAGTCTTTCTATAAGTGTGTGGTGGGATATGGTGTCAAAGGCTGATGAGAGGTTGAGGAGGCTCAGAGCTGCTGTTTCTCTGCAGGAGAGGAGGGTTTACATGTCGTGGGTGCTGCGATCAGGTGCTGTGATTCTGCGGAAGCCGGATTGGAAGGCGTTGAGTAGCTGGTTCTGCTCTAGGGGTGTTGTGAGTTGCTTGTTAACAATCTTTTCCAGTACGTTGGTTGGGACTGGGAACAAGGAGATTGGCCGGTAGTGTTTGAGCTTGCTGGAGTTGGTGGGTGGTTTTTTGAGAAGTGGTCTGACTTTGGCATGTTTCCAGGAGTCAAGAAAGGTTGCAGTGGTGATTGAGGTGTTGAGCAGGGTGGTGAGTTCCTGGCTGATCCTTTGGTTTCTGAGGTTGAAGATGTGGTGCAGGTATGGGTCTGTGGGAGCTCTCTTGTGGATGGATTTCATGATGGAGGTGGTGTCTTGGGTGGAGAGGAGGTTCTAGGTTATCATCTGTGGTGTGTGTTGGTTGCGGTGGAAGTGTATCTATCGAGGAAGGCTGAAGGTGTAGGTTGGGGTTCGAAGGTTCTTTGTATGGTTGCGATCTTGACATGAAAGAAATTGGTGAGGTTGTCGCACAGCTCTTTTGAAGGTGTGATATTGTTTTCTCTGTCATCCGGGTTGGAGAATTCCTTAACGATGCTGGTTCAGACTCCTGGTCCAAACAACGGAAAAAGATATGAAAACTCTTGAGATGACTGTTGACCACTTCATTTGGGCTGGCAAATGTGCGTGTCTGTCTTGGAGAGTCTTGAGAGTGCATAAGAGGGCATGGGCCTGGGTCTGACGAATATTATGGGCGCTGTGGTCATGGGATATGAAAGGTGTACTGGGCTACCCAATTCAAGCATATCTAATAATAGCTACACTTGGGATCAGGCCACCTGAGAATAAAGCCATGCGATTGACTGGAGAATAGCTACAAACATGATTCTTGCAGGCAAACAGCTATTGGCTCTCCACTAGAAAACAGCAAACATGCTGTTGATGCAGGACTGGGCCACTAAGCTGCGGTCTTTGCTGGTGATAGAAAAGCTGACTTGGGATTTGAACGATTTGAAGCAAATCAGCGCCCCCCTGGTGGACTATTCGTTGAGAGGTGGGTTGTTGCTATGATGCCCCCAATCTTAGTGCTTGTTCAGACTCACGCAATAAGTCTACTTGGCTGTGTTATGTTTAAAAATGTGCCAACTGTATGCTCTGGCTTTCATTATCAAGCGTAAGACAGTGGTCCCTATTGTTTGTTACTCTGAGTGCTGACATAAGTGATGGGGAGGGATGGATGGGTAGGGTTTGTTTGCCCAGGGTTGAAAACAGTTTTATAGATTGTCAATGACAAAAATCAATAAAGTACATTTGAAAGAAAGGCTGTCAGAGACCTCAGTGAAAACTAATAGGTTGGAGGTGTTGAATTAGTTGATAAAATTAAGGAAGAGAATGGGGAACTTAGGGCCTGATTTAGATCTCGGCATCCGGGTAACTTCGTTACAACGGTGATGGATATCCTGTCCACCGAAATATAAATCCCATTATATCCTATGGGATTTATATTTTGGCGGATGGGATATCCGTCACCGTTGTGATGGAGTAACACATCGGCCGAGATCAAAATCAGACCCTTAGTGTGGTACTGCTCAGGGATGCCAAGAAAACCATGCTCAAGGTGTGGCACTGCTCCGGGATTCCAATAGAACAATTAGGCTGATTGGACAACGACGCTTGAGAAGAGAGAGAAGTAAAAAAATGTTTCCTTCTTAATCTGTGTCATTACAGAAAAAAATAGACTGGTTTAAGCTCAGGTAAGCTTCAGACACAGAAATAATCGAAGAGAACTTTTGAAAATATGGGTTAGGGTATGTTTTGAGCCGACAGCTAGTGTGGAGGAAACGGAACTTCGTCCATCACTCACGTAATGCTAGGAGTTCTTGCTAAAAAAAACAAGAACCTGCAAAAGTTGACAGCTGCTAGATAGGTACCATCATTTTAATGGTAACTTTGGTCTTGTCAAATGAGAGGACCGAGTGAGGTTCACCTTCTTGAAGTTGAAAGTGCATTGCTAGGAAGGCAAGTGTCAGAAATTAAGATGCCAGGTGAGTGGGTGAGTACCCATCTCAAATAATAACCACAATCCTTGTTGGGTGAACCACCAAATTTTCTAAATAAACCTGAGCTCACCCCCTTGGTAGCTATGGCACAGAGTGGACAGGCTTAACTTAGAGGCAATGTGTAAAGTATTTATACAGTATTAAAAATGGTAATAAAGTTTAAATGCAAAACAATAAAAAATCTAGGTATAGTGAAATTGAATAAACAAAATGACACCAAAATGACATAAATCCAATTAGGGGAACCAGAGATATGATTTTTTTTAAAGTCCTGAGTAGAGATAGTGCCAAGAAGTGCAAAGTGCTAATAATAGTCCGTGATCGTGGTAGAACAGTACCTAGGCGCAATTTGATGCTGACTGCGATGGAGTGCCGGTCAGAAACACTAACCAGGCTCATCCTTTTACTTTCTGACTTTAGTCCTTTAAGTCCAAATCCACCACAGGAGTACACTTTTAAGCACCCCTACTCTCCATAGAACCTCAGGGGAGGCCCTTCGGGACTCACCAAGTGGCAGGCAGAGGCCAAATAGCAGGGGCCAGTTGAGGTCCACTTGCCACTGGTCATCTGAGCAGTTGCAAGAAAAGACCTCTTGTAGCCTGCTGTGTCCCTGTAGCTTTAACAGTAGGTCAGTCTTATGATCCTTGAAGTCCACTTCTTTGTCCTAGGTACAAGAGGGAGAGTAGGCCCAATGTTCTATGATCTTCTCCAGTCTATGAGAGGGTGTGGATCAGTCCTCTTCTGATTTTCCACTTGCCCAGGAGTGTTCTGACGTGGATGGCTGGAGATGCTAAATTTAGGGCTGACACCAGCTAGTGGGCTAGAATGACACCTGAGGATGCCCCAACCAATGCATTAAAGTTTTCCGGGGCTAACCCTACTCACTTTGGGCATTTTCAAGATAGTCAAAGTATTCAGCCACACTAAACTTAGGCTCTAAAGGCTGGGGCTATGGGGGTGTGTTCCATGCTAATTGTAGTGTCCTCCTATATCTAACACTAAAATCCAGTTGTAGGCAGCCCCTTTACTCACAACAAAATCAGGGACAGAATTCTGGTAGGACAAGGGTGAGCTTTCAGCTACCCAACACACAAATTGTTTACAAAGGCAAGCTTTCAGCAACCAGACACACAAATTGTTTTGCCATTCTGTTTCTATCCTTTAGAGTGTGCCTCCATATTTCCTAAGAAAAACCCCAGCAGACATGTCAAGTCGTTCTTGACACTCCAGCAGGATCTGACATTATGATGTCAAGAAGAAGCCCACTGTGATGGAAGCCGGTCTGGCGGGAGGTGGATAATAGAAGGGCACAGGCCTGTGTGTTAGCTACATCTGCTTCTGACAGGGTAGGTGTCTTTGAAGTTAATCAAGTCCTTGGGCCCAGTCCACAGGCTATTCTGTCAAGGGCACAAGAACACCTCCCCGTACCCACAGCCTTTTGTCCCTGTCTTGGGAGCAAGTTCACACTGTATTGACTCCTATCAAACTGCTAATTACTGCCTGGCAGAAGCTGGAGATCAAAATGCAGATTTTGTTTCCAGGGACTTCAGGCAGACAAAGGTAATTTTCTAAAAGTTATTTTTGCATATTATCTAGAAAAATCAGATTTCACCATTTAATTGGATTTGTAATATTTATTAATATAGTTGTTTCATTATTTTTCTAGCGAGTACCACACCAGAGATACAGTATTAATACTCAATATTGTATCCCAGTGCTTTCCTAAGGAACAGCCAACCCTTCTACAGTGAAAATAGCTTTGAGTTGTTAATCGCTGTAAGGAGATATTTAACATGAAACTTTACATGTTCTACTTTTAAATATCATGCACCTTGCCTTAATGGGTAGTGAAAATAACTTGGAGTTCAGCAAAAAGGCCCCCAAAAATTTGGTTGACCCTGCAGAAAGGGCAAGTTTCCAACAGCAAGGAGTCATTGCCTAAGGCTGGACAAAAGTGGTGAAATGATCAGCGAGATTTCACATTGGCACCACAGTTGGGCAATATACTGGTGTATAGCCAGTTACTCATTTGTCTTAGTTCCAGTATTTTCCATTTTCTTATAATTCGGTCACTCGTATTAATTATTAGTTGCTTGGGGTTGACCTTTATGGCCTTTTGTGGCACGTGACTCTTTAAAAACTGGTATAAACTGGGTCTGCTCACTGATTCAACATGTAGCAGACTGTCTTCTTTACTGCTGCCTCATGCGCAGGAGGTAGAGCGTCCAAGGCTCTAAACAGTGCCCTTGGCTTGTGTTACCAAGTAATTCTGGTGAAAAGGATACAATCCACAACAGATTTCTGTGAGTGCCTTAAGGACAATGGAGTGCAAAATAAGTTTAGTAAGTATAGAAGCATTAGCATGCCTGAAACTAAATTTATTGAGCGATATGGTAATCTTTTGTTCAACTATGCTTTCTGTTTTTGTACCAACAGCAAACCTATTAAATGTTTTTTAGCTGACATATAGCCAATGTTAAAACAAGGCATGACTAGTCAATCTGTATGTTTCTGGCAATTGATAATAATGATAAATTAATTGTGAGACAGAGGATTATTTTAAATACGTTTGTAAAGCATAAACAAATAAATGAGAGACAACAATATCAAACTCTTGCTTGATTTTTGAAAAACACAAGGTTGAGCAAAGTATAAGACGTCTGACATCCTATAACAACTGTGTGGTGTAAAGTACCTTTGATATTTTTCCTAGTAGTTTATTGGTACATTTTGTTCGCCTAATGTAATTTCGTACTGTGGTGTGGAAAGGATGGAGGTTGACTACTGAAACAAAGTTCACGCCTCAAATTACTAGTGTGTCTGTTATGTTCCGTATAGAGACCCTAATGTAGACCCGTTCATACATGCCCTAAAATGGACGTATTCGTATTTGCCCTAATATGGTCATATTCGTACTTGCCTTATTATGGTCAAAGCCGCATATGCCCTATTACGGTCATAACTGTACATGTCCTATTATAGTATGATTCCTTATATAGGCATGATCTTTCACCCACATTAGTCCCGCTAGTACACAACGAGCTCTGAGGGCTGAACGTTTTCTATTCTGTGGTTTTGAATAAAGCAGGGTTTTTCCAAAACACAGGCCCACACTGTACTCATTAATTATGCATGATTCTCTAGGAATACAGCACCTGCATAATATGTCTGTACAAAGTTCACCCCTGACGTCTTCCTCAAGACTGACCAGGCCCAATGCAAACCACACAAAGGGATGAGAGTCTCCAGGGTATAAATATACCACTTCTTGCCCCGGTAAGACAGAGGGAACCGAGACTTCCATGCTGACACACTGAGCAGAGACGCTGAGGCTCCTGCATGCAGTCGCTCCAGCTGACAGCGGTCTGACACAGCCCTTGCGGGGTGTCCAACTCGAGACCAGGACGAGGTCCCACACTCTCTCTATTCAGGTATGGGGGTTCGACTAAATCCTAGAAGGATTCTTGGCTCTTAGGCTTTTAGACCTACACACATATGCTAGGTACACTCAGGTACATCTAGTTAGGCATCGTAGGAGTACGCACACTTTGCATAATGCTTTTATATTCATGTATGTATTCATGATTATTGCAATATGGTAGAACTGTTCTATCCCTTTGCTTTTATCGTACTGCTAATAATATATCTCTGCTATTGTCTGCTGGTTTCTGCAGCACATATATTTTACACTAGAATAACAACTGTTCAATAAATACTTATTGAAACACCCGACTGTTTATTCTGTGTAACTCTCTGAGACAAACCGAATAAGTAAGCACGAGTGACTGAGCGAAAAGTAGTATATTGTTTCCACGATTCTGAGGAATTTGGGTTGTCATGGTCTAAGGTTGCCAGAAACTAATCTCGCCCCGATAAGAGGAGATTCTAGTGGCACTGTGAGCTAGCTAATCCAAAACAATCTAACATACGCGGTGAGGGTGCACAGAGTCAGTCTGCCACCAAGCCCACAGCTTATGTTATACAAACGCGCAGGTCCTGCATGGGTACTATAGGAACTACACGACACGGCGGCCAACGTTGGTTTGGTACTTATTTAACAGTAGAATCTGAGTAGTTCAGTCGTGCTATTCTCAGAGAACCTACTCACAAAACCCCAGAGACGTCTGGAGTGGGTGGGCACAAAATCCGCCGCAGCTGAGTAGTACGAGAATACTATTTATTGGCTGTTGGTTATTCAAGCTTGAAGGACATATAGTTCCTACAAATTGTGCATTTACACCTTATCTTAAAATTTCCTTAAACACCCTTCTTCCACTTAAAAATGGTTGAACAAGCAGAAGAAACAAGGAGAGTTGAAACAGACCTCTTCGGTTTAGGAGAAGAAGACCCTGAAGATGCAATACAAATTGCACCAAATTTCAGAAGGGCAGTCACCATAAAACTTCTAGAACATGGCTTAAGAGCCAGGGGTGGTAAAGTAATTTTCGTGATCGAGGCACACGTATCCAATAAAACAGAGGTGTTCTATTCATGGGTTACATTCCCAGCTGCGAATGCAGTTACAGATGTATTTCACTACTACCTAAAAGATGAAACACCAGAGGACTATACTCCTTTTGAGGAGTTAGAGATTCCGCTCACTTACCAGGAGCATAATTACTGGTTTAAAGGCGCCCTACCCCACGTACGAGGAAGAGCAAGATTAGGCCCGCTCGGAGGAGCAGGAGCCACATGGCCCATATTAGCGGCATACACACCGCATCCTGACATTAACACAATGCCACAGCCAGAATTACTCGTACAACACAAAGATTTAATTAAAATCTACAGAAACCTCACACAATTTGTGATGAGGACTTTAACAGTTCAGCCTGCACCAGTTGCAGCACAAGATACTCCAGTCCAGAGTACAGTTAATAAAATTACTCCACAAACATTACACGCGGTAATGGGCAAAATGCCAGCAAAATGCAAACAAATCCCATTCTGGATAGCTCAGAAATAACTCAGCTTGAGGCAGTATTCCCGAAAACTACCACCTGTGATAAACACAGAATTTTAACAATCTGCTTGCCCATGGGTCTCACACCACAAGTAGAGGACTGCACCTCTTGGGATTCAGTCTTTGCTGACATATATACCAGAACACATGGTATCCCGTCCTTAGCAGTAGTACCTGACGTATTGAGACAGATACAAAATGAGTACAGAGCAGAACCTGCCCTTAACTTAGGGATGAAGTTACTAAATAACTTTGACCAGGTATCAGCCATAATACTAGCTAACATTAAGGGGGGGGCAGCTTCAGTGGCAATCCGCCAACGCCTAAGTGAGTTCGGTCCAGAGGATCATCAACACGAACTACCCAAAATAATTGAAACTGCATATGCAGAACTAGGCAGAGACAGTTTGGGTGGGAAAGCATTAAAACCACAACTGGTGGGCAGTCCTGAAAAGGACACTACAAAGCAGACGCCTACTTCTTCTAAAAAGAAGTGGGAAAATAAAAAACAACAAAAGTCTAAAGACAACCGATCTCAATCCAGAGGTAGGTCTCCTCAACAGGAGCCCTCTGAAAGGAGGTATAACCTCAGGAATAGGGATACTATTAAAAAACCTGACAGGTATCAGGATACTGATACTCGTTCCTCTCGTTCCCTTCAGGGTTCATCAAAAAACTCCGAGAGGGAAGGACGGTCAAAGGAGCGTACGAAGTCCAGAGACACGCAACGCGCTGCGGACTACGCACCTAAAAAAGAAGATACACAAAAATCAAAACCTCAGTTCAAAAAGAAGAAGGTAGTAGGTCTCAAGATCAGACATGCCCAGAATTCTGAGGACACAGCTTCTGAACAGGGAATGGGCTCTGACGATGCTAGACAGCGTGGCAGAAGTAACGATAGCTCGCCAGAACCTGAAGGAATTTCTGGTGACAGCGGAGTTGAGTGAGTATATCACGGTGGAAACACCTGATACTCGGGTAAGTGTCCCACATAAGTTACATGAGATAACACTCCGGATGGAGGGGGACAAGCCCAGAAAAATTAAAGGTCTCTTTTGGAAAAATCTGTCATCTGGTTATGACATTCTATTAGCAGAACAAGACTGGCCGCCAGCATTCATCATGGAGTGCCCTAGGGGAGAAACTGTAATTTTTCCAGCATTTTCCGACCTCGTTCCCATTCACCTAAAACATGCATATGCGCAGGAGTGGGCGGTTGCCCTAGCTCCAGCATTGTATAAGAATCATGTTGGTTGGGATGAGGATTCAACCCACCACGTGATCCCTTTAAACGGTTCCCCAAATGCTCAAAGGCAATACCCTATAAAGCAGGAAGCTAAAAAACAAGTCAGGGAAATTCTAGACCAACTAGAATACCAGGGGGTGATAGAAAATTGCACTTCACCTATGAACAATCCTTTGTTTCCCGTAATGAAACCTGACAACACATATCGTTTAGTTTTGGATTACAGACATTTAAACACTTGCACAAAGACATTTGCAGTTCAAAATGCACACAGTGCCGCATTAATGAATAACATTGTGCGCAAAAAATACAAAACAACACTAGATATCTCAAATGGATTTTTCTGCCAAAATATAACGCCTGAAAGCAGGTATCTGACAGCATTCAGTGCGTTAGGGTCCCAGCAACAATTTTGTCGACTAGCCCAAGGGTACAAAAACAGCCCGGGGGTACTTTCAGCAAGAGTAACGGAGTTACTCCAAAATTTGGATGAAGAAGCATTGTCCTATGTGGATGATATTTATCTGACGGACGATGACTTACCAAGGCACTTGACCAGGGTGAGCACCATTATTATAGGATTTGCCTCTGAGGGCTACAAATTTAATTTAAAAAAATCAAAGATTGCCCACCTCAGTGTCCTGTTTTTAGGATACGAGCTGTCAAGTGAGGGAAAAAGCCTAGCAGCTAACTTTTTAGAGAAGTGTGCGCTGCTCCAACCTCCAAAATCATTAAAGAATTTACAATCAATTCTGGGATTCCTAAATTTTGGTCGAACATACATTTTGGATTATGCAGAAAAAGTAAAACCTTTCTACGACTTAATAAAACCTGATTTTTCAGTCAGACAATGAACACAGGAACATACAAACATCCTGCGTTCCCTACAGGAAGACATGATAGCTTCTAAACATTTACAGACACGCGTAAACGTACGCAACTTGGTGATCCGAGTAATAGCGGGTCAATGCAGGTACACTTATTTGACTTTTAATGAAGGCGAAACAGTACCGATCGCATACAAATCACACCTGTACACAAACGCAGAGATGCGTTTCACTTCAACAGAAAAAATCCTGACAGCAGTGCAGACCGCTGTAGCAAGAGAAAGAGCCCTGGCTCAGGGTAAACGCATAATTGTCGTAACCCCAGTACCAGCCTTAGAAGCTGTTACAAAAGCTAGCATTCCAAATGCGAAAGCCTTACATCCGAGATGGATACAATGGGCTAATTCTCTTACTGCAACGGATGTTCAATACAGATTTGATCCAAGTTTAAAAACACAAGCATTTCTGCAATACGAACAAGAATATCCTCTACCAAATGAAATTTTGCCTCTAGATCAGTATGAATACATTATTTACACTGACGGATCTGCTCAACCGGCCATAGGGAGTAAGCAAGCTTACAGCGCGGCTTGTGCGATTGTTAAAGGTCGCATGCATGATGGAAAGTTCCATCCGAGTTGCACTGAAACGCAATCTCTAGGAGACTGCACGGCTCAGTTGGCAGAGTTAAAAGCACTTATACTGGCACTGGTAAATACGGAACACGAATTCCCCACACTTATTGTGTGTGATTCCTTTTACTGTGTACAGTCGTACAATGAATATTTACATAATTGGGAACAAAACGGGTTAAAAGACGGAAAAGGTGGCACAATTAAGCATAAAATGCTATGGGAACAGGTAGTGGAGTTGAGAAACGAACTACCAAGGGCTCACGTGATACACTGAGTCATCAGCGTGATGGCGTTCACGTTGAAGGGAATTCATTGGCTGATGAAGCTGCCAAGGAGGCTGTTCGCACGGCTTCCGTAGCTGCAATCACTCATTCAAAAACGAGAATAGATGGCGAGATAATGGTAGCTGTCAATGCTTCACGCAAAGGCAGTACAGCAGTACCTAAAAAATTTCCACTCAAGTACTCCTACAAGTTAGATGCACAGAACATGCCATATGCTCAGATTCCTGGAGTGGGGGATAGAGTAATACCAAATATGGATCGTAGGCAAAGCTTAATAGTGGCAGCACACGAAGGGACAGGTTCTGTACATTCAGGACTTAGTGAGACTGTTTCTTTATTGAAGCAACGCTACTGGTGGCCTGTAATGAGGAGGCAGATAAGAGACTATGTCTGGAACTGCAACATCTGTAAGCAGATGCAAGGGTCCACCACAACACGTCCAGTACAGATACCATTATTAGACAGCATCAGGTTGTCTGTCCGTGTGCGTTCAGCTCAGGTGTCCTCAATGGTTGGCCTCAGCGCTCGGCTGACGCTCGAACTGTTATAAAAGATTTGCGTGTCTTTATCGGCACATACGCAGTTGGCACGTTACATTCTGACCATGGTCCGGCGTTTAGCTCTCAGGCTTACAAAGAGGCCATTGAAGTAATGGGCGTAGCATTGCGGTACTCCTCTCTGTATCATCCTGAGGGAAATTCCGTTGTGGAGAGGAAAAACTGGGACTTAAAGCAATCTTTAACAGCTAGGGTATTAGGCAAGGGCGGTAGATGGGTCGATCACCTTTATGGGGTACAGCGAGCGATCAATAACCAGCCAAGAAGCTCTCTAGGGGGTGTCACTCCTTAAGAGGTCCTATTTGGGACAAGAATGTGGGTACCTGATCTTGATTGTGAAGGCACAGTGGCGGATGAAAAACCATTTGATATCCATGATCGTTTGGCTGTTTTACAGGATCTAAACAAATCCAGAACACAACAAAGTAACGTGCTCCAGAAACAGACCGCCACTGAAGAAGTCAAGGCAGTAACGGCAAGACCTGTCTGGATCCCAAAAATCGGGGATCTGGTCAGAGAGAAGATTGCTGACAAGAAAGAATTTGGGCCATCCTACAGAAAGCCTGTACCGGTCCAAGGAATCCACGGCACAAGAACTGTACTTCTGCCACCTCTTGCCGGGAAAAAGGAGAAAAGAGTTGTCTCAATTGACTTAATCAAACCACACTATGTGGCCAATACTAAACAGTAGGCCACGTGGACTCCACAGTAGCAGACACCCTCCTCTCGCTACAATCCAAGAAGTTCAAACAGAAAGACTCATCACGTTTGAAGAGCCACCTGTACGGAATGAAGGACTAAGCAATAATGCTATGGAACTTGTTCCACTTCAACAAGAAATTCATCTTCAAAATGAAAATCAACTTAACAACGAAGTTGCATTAAGACCGACTACAGACATCTACGTCAACATGCCTCGTCAAGAGCAAAGTCCAATTTCAACAAATCCCGATGCAATTCCAACAATTGATCGAACTGCTTCTGGCTATTTCATGAACTTTGATACATTTTCACTGGATCCAAGCGAGCCGGAAACGACGCCAGCCAAAAAATCACACAAACAGAAACTCATTGACTTTTTGCACTTTTTTAGAAAGACTTACCTGGTGTCACCTTGGATAGAACTATGGTTTATCACTGGGATTTTATTTTTTATTTTCTGGCTAGGTTTAAATATAACTTTTAGTTTGCTTATTAATGGACGATACCTCCAGCAGAGCTCTACAGCCCAAAGAGTCAATTTGATTTTAAAACCACACCAGTCTTCACATCGTGAACCAAGAGACTTGTCTTCAGTGAACATCACAGCAGTTCCTATACCGGATGGTATAGTATGGGACAAGATTGATTATGATCTATTCGGTCCGACTGAACTTTTAAAGCTTAAACATGTATTTAAAATTTCTTTAAGTGATATCATTACCTCCAGTACATTTTCTGATGATTGGGACACTGAAACTGTAAACAATATGATGTCTGATTCAGAAAAAACTGCTGCATATCCGAACAACGAAATGTTAGAAGGTACTTCAGATTATGATACTTTGTACTGTTACCAACAATATGGTCATCATTTCTTACACAAATCTATAACACCTAGAAATGTATTTGAATACCACCAGTGGGAACACTGCCCAACACCTCCAAAAGGTAGTTCGCAAACTTTTGCACAAAAATTCACATACTTTTCAGGGTTTAATACATCTGACCCGAAGTCATTTTATTACAAAGTGGCAAAAACATCAGCACAGAAAATTATGTTGATTAACACCAAACAGATTTACTCTGCTTCCTTTATGGCCCAGTTGTCTGCACAGGGTTTCGACCTATGGAAGGACAGAATAGATAAAAAATCGATCTGGGGTTCTAGGGACTGGCAAGTCCACGGAGTAGAAGCACTTTTTAGAGCATGCATCATTCCGCAGCAGATGGTATTTCTGAATGAAACTGTGCAACAGACATCCTGTCTTGGACTAGCCAAGAACAAGGAACTGAACTCACCCGGGTTTCCTACACCATCACAGATGGGTGGGGGGCAGAATTCAATTACACAAGGGGTAGGATTAGATGACATTATCCAGTACAACAGATCAGATCCTGATTGGACGAAATGGCTGATTTGGCCCATTGACACAAACACCTGTCAACAGAGATTTATGAATACAACCGAAGGGTTTAGTATCGATAGGCTAGATACACGCTATGTACAAAGACAACACCCAGGGGTAGTGACATCCTATATTGTTGGGAAGTTGTGCCTTGATTGGCTAGAGACCTCAACACTCACAGAAGTAAAACATCACTTAACCTTACTCACACTTGATGTGGACCTTAGGGATTTCTTGTTAGGCCCAAGGAAAACACGTCAGAAACGTTTCATGTATGCCGGCATTTATGCCTATTATAATGAAAACTGGAAAATATCACAACAAGAAGCCGCAGAAAGAATACGGGAAATAGACCGTATTATTTTAGAAAAGGCATTAGCTGTAGTGGATAATGGGTTAACAACTTTGACCTCCAGGATTTACTCCTTAGGCAACATTGTGTCTTCGGCAATTGACATATTAGAACAAGATCTGGCCTTGTTACAACACGGGCAATCTCAGCTGCGTTCTATTATGATGCTAAGCTGAACGCTACAATCTTTGCGTGCAGGCTATGTGCCATGGCGTTTTATAAACACCACGTCTCTGTTTTCAGAATACAATCTGACTGATAAACAGAAAGAAATGGCACAAAGGGGAGCCAAATATACAATGCTGCGTATTGAGAAACTAGAAAGGTTACCATTCACTGTAGCCGAATCACCATCAACAGAATGGCTAATTCATGTCCAAATCACTCTGCCGGTCACTACATTTCAGTTTCAAAATTGCCTTGAGCAAAGGCAGGCGGGCAAATATGAGAAACTGGGTAAGGGTTACATTAAGGAAACCTGGGAGTTACCATATAGATACCGATGCTGGAGCGGGGATTGAGAAGTGTATCTGAGTGGTACAAACTGCAAGAACGCTTTAAGCGGTTCTCTCATGTGCCAGGAGGTTTCTCTACATGGAGCCTGTAGTGGCTCAGTAGCAAACCTATCGTGTCACATGACAGGGACCCCAGCGGCCACGATCACGCTGGTTAACTTGATGCTAAATGATCAAGGTTGTTGTGGGATGCTTCTGGGCATCGCATATCTGGTCACTGTTAACTCCAGGGTTACTTGCTGTATGCAAGTATTGTTTCCACCACTGAACACAGTCAGGGAGGCGCCGTTATGGCCTTCACTGAACGTTTCTTTTATACAATTTGATACTCTGAGCAGACTGCAAGTCATGCTTTTACAGCAGCCCGTGCCCTTAACCTCCGCTCGAGAAACCTTTGAACTTCAAGTTGCAAGGACCTCGACTGAGATACAGGTGCTTATACGTACAAACTGCCCCTTTCATTTCGTAGAAAAGGTGGTTACGTATCATTAATATGTCAGATACGAGCGGAATTGTACACCTATTTAAGACCATAGGGTCAGGACTGTTAAGTACCTTTCAGACAGTCCTCGGAGTAATCCCAAATGTTATACACTCCGTATTGGGAAGCGTATTTGGAGGACTCCCGCTTATCCTATTGCTGATTGCTGGGGTCCTATTCATAATACTACTGCTACGCAATGGACGGCCCAATTCCCGAGGGAATGTCAAACATGCTCCAGGAGCGGAAATACCGTGAGCGCATGGTACAACTTCTGGGCATTTCTTGCCTGCGAGAACTCAATGCCTCCTGGTTTCTATCCTTTCGACCAGTCTGGGTAGACTGCATCTTACCTGTTCTTCGATGCCTGTTTTGCGGAGAAGAATGCACGTTGGATCTTTGTCTAACATTCAGATGCGCCTCCGGACACGGATGCAATGCTGGACCCCATAAAGGCCCATGCTCTGCGTTGTCCCCAGCGGCTTCCAATTCTGATGAATGCATTCCTGGAGAATCCACAAGTGCCGTTTGCTCCTGCTGGGTTAGGTGACTCCTCCACAGGCACCCAGGTAACAACTGCCGCACAAGCTGCCGCAACACCGACTTTTGGCAGTGCTACATTCCATCTATGTGCGATTGACGTTCTCTGTGAGGCGTTGGATTTGTCGTCTGCAACAGCTAACACCGATAATGTTGTGCTTCCCAGCCAGGACGCTTAATCTTGAATTGGCTCATCGTGTCCTGGGAAAGAATTCGGCTTCTTCACTCGTTTCAAAACAAACAAACAAAATTGGAACATTTCCTAAATTGACACTCTCGCTTGAGAAAAGCATGGTCTTCTTCCGCTTTGAGTGAGGCAACTTATATGGAGAAACAACATAGACATTCTTTTAGTGCCAATTGAAATTAGCTGAATTACTAACATTTTAGAGGAAAACAATTTTTTAAACAGATTTTAAAACCATGTTTTTACTTGCTTTTAAAATGTTTTTAAATTGTCCAGATTTTACGTATGGTCATTGTCATCCTGTTCGGAAGAGGAGTGGGTGTTATGTTCCGTATAGAGGCCCTAATGTAGACCCGTTCATACATGCCCTAAAATAGACGTATTCGTTTTCGCCCTAATATGGTCTTATTCGTACTTGCCCTATTATGGTCAAAGCCGCATATGCCCTATTACGGTCATAACTGTACATGTCCTACTATAGTATGATTCCTTATATAGGCATGATCTTTCACCCAGATTAGTCCCGCTAGTACACAACGAGCTCTGAGGGCTGAACGTTATCTATTCTGTGGTTTTGAATACAGCAGGGTTTTTCCCAAACACAGGCCCACACTGTACTCATTAATTATGCATGATTCTCTAGGAATACAGCACCTGCATAATATGTCTGTACAAAGCTCACCCCTGACTTCTTCCTCAAGACTGACCAGGCCCAATGCAAACCACACAAAGGGATGAGAGTCTCCAGGGTATAAATATACCACATCTTGCCCCGGTAAGACAGAGGGAACCGAGACTTCCATGCTGACACACTGACCAGAGATGCTGAGGCTCCTGCATGCAGTCGCTCCAGCTGACAGCGGTCTCACACAGCCCTTGTGGGGTGTCCAACTCGAGACCAGGACGGGGTCCCACACTCTCTCTATTCAGGTATGGGGGTTCGAGGCTCTTAGGCTTTTAGACCTACACACATATGTTAGGTACACTCAGGTACATCTAGTTAGGCATCGTAGGAGTACGCACACTTTGCATAATGCTTTTATATTCATGTATGTATTCATGATTATTGCAATATGGTAGAACTGTTCTATCCCTTTGCTTTTATCGTACTGCTAATAATATATCTCTGCTATTGTCTGCTGGTTTCTGCAGCACATATATTTTACACTAGAATAACAACTGTTCAATAAATACTTATTGAAACGCCCGACTGTTTATTCTGTGTAACTCTCTGAGACAAACCGAATAAGTAAGCATGAGTGACTGAGCGAAAAGTAGTATATTGTTTCCACGATTCTGAGGAATTTGGGTTGTCATGGTCTAAGGTTGCCAGAAACTAATCTCTCCCCGATAAGAGGAGATTCTAGTGGCACTGTGAGCTAGCTAATGCAAAACAATCTAACATACGCGATGAGGGTGCACAGAGTCAGTCTGCCACCAAGCCCACAGCTTATGTTATACATACGCGCAGGTCCTCCATGGGTACTATAGGAACAACACAACATGTCCTCTCAACAGTGAATCCCCATCACAGGATCACAGAATTCCTTTTTTTTCTCTGTAAATCGGGCAAAAACATTCTGAGAGGATTTAAGGACCTTGATGGAAGATGTGAACTCTAACTCTCAATAATGGCTGAAGAATTAGTCTGCCTCTTATGAGGATCTCTAATACATGAAGGGCGGGTTATGGTAGAAGTGGCTAGGGAAAGCATAATGAAAACCATTTCTAATAGAGCAAAAATGTATCTCTCTGGCTTCTGGCTCAGAGAGAGGAACAGCAAAACGGCATGCCAAAGTTAAGTTTTAAGTACGTGAAATACAGAATTTAGCAATAACATTCTACATGGAACACATTGCATTAATAATATACTAATTTATTTTAAGGTTTCTTTCTGGACAGATGGAACTTGGTGTCATTGCAGGGTGAGTATCTCATTTTAGTGTTTAACTAATGATTATTAAATACTTTGAACCACATTAATGTGGCAAATGGAAAGAGGGCAATGGTCATAACTAAAGGATGAAGTATGCTTTACTTATCTACACAATCACTATTACTTCCAACATCTTTCGAGACCCATTGTTGGATTTGGCTCTCTGTAGGGTCAGCCCCAAACTTTTTGCCTTCTCTTCTCCTGTTTTGTAAACCAGTTTTTGTTGGCATTTATGACTCTGTGCATTTTTCAACTGCTAAGCAGTATTAAAGTGCTTGTACCCTCTACCTAAACATGGTAAAATTGGCTTACACCCAATCTGCACATTTAATGTTCTTATAAATCCCTAGTAAAGAGGTACTACATGTACCCCGTGCCTGTAAATTAAATGCTACAAGTGGGCCTTCAACACTTATTGTTCTAACCACATAATTAGCCCTTCACAAATTTCTCAGGCTAGCTATTACAGCCTGTGTTCGGTTTTTAACTGACAATTCTACTTGATAAAATAAACCTTTTGCCAAGCCTGAACCTAACCTTTTTAACACATTTTGGATTAAGGAGGCTGTGGACAGCATAATACCCCTGAAACCTGGTAAAAGAACTCGCATTACCCCTTCTGCGAAATGGTTCTCAGAGGGATTGGCTCTGCTAAAAACTGATTGTAAGCGCCTTGAACGCCGATGGAGGGGAAACTATTTAAATGAAAATAGGGTGTTATACTTAGCTGCTCTCAAGTTGTATCATCAACAAATTAGGAGAGTACGTAGGGAGTTTTACACTGAGCAAATTGAAGCAGCAAACAATTCCACTAAGAATATTTTTAACGTAGTGAAACAACTGTCTTCTCTAGAACGTGTGGCAGCCACTATGCCTGCCTCTACTGATCACTGTAATAAGGTTGCGGACTTCTTCATGGGCAAGATAGATAAAATATACGCCACCTTCCCTGAAAGCAGCAGACACTATATCTCGGCTCCTGTCACAGCTGATTTGAGAAGTGAGGATAGCTTTGTTTTTCATCCGCCTCAAGTAAGTGATGTTCTAAAACTTATGGAAGCAGTCAAATCTGGGTCGCCCTTGGATCCGATCCCCCCGAAATTCGTACTGCAAGGGAAAGAAGTAGTTGCTCCGGTTCTCACCAAGCTTTTGAACATGTCTTTTAGTTCGGGTCAGGTTCCTAGCAATTGGAAGCATGCCATGGTGGTACCCCTGCTAAAGAAACCTTCCTTAGACCCGCCCTCCCAGAAAACCTGAGACCTATATCCCTGCTACCCTATGCTGCTAAAATCGCAGAGAAACATTTAAATAGTCAACTGTCCACGATTCTGGAAGAAAGACAGGTTCTCCATGAAACCCAGTCAGGGTTTAGGCCACAACATAGTACCGAGTCGGCCCTTCTTCTTGCCTCAGAGGTCCTGAAAACCGCAGCCGATGAGGTAAGAACTACTGCACTGATCCTTCTGGATTTGAGTGCTGCATTTGACACGGTCTCCCACGGCCTTCTGATGGAACGGTTGGGGGAGGCCGGGGTCGGTGGAGAACATGGGAGTGGATAAAACATTTTCTGGAGAATAGATCCTTCCAGGTTCTACAACATCCTTTTAAATCCAGAGTCTGTCCTCTGTCTCAAGGGGTGCCTCAGGATTCGGCTCTTAGCCCTACCCTATTTAAAATCTATATGCGCCCCTTGGCAGATATTGTGTTGAGAAATGGGTTAAAACTGGTGTCATACGCCGATGACACACAGTTGATCGTTACTCTGGAGCAAAAGGAGGCAGCAACGGCATCTGATTTCAAGGTCTGCCTGGGGGAGCTTGCCAACTGGATGAAGCTCAGCTGTCTGCAGCTGAATGCGGGAAAGACGGAGGTGATGGTAGTTGGTAAGCAGCCCTCCCTGTGGTCACAATTGTGGTGGCCGGAGAAGCTGGGACCTACTCCGACCCTTAAGGCTAAGGTCACGAATCTGGGAGTATGGTTCGATGACACCCTCTCCTATTCAGAGCAGATATCAGCTGTGGCTGGTGCCTGCTTTGGCATTCTTAAAATGCTGCGAAAAATCCTGGACCTACTCCCATTAGATGCCAAACGAACCATTGTACAGGCCCTTGTCACGTCCCGTCTAGATTATTGCAACATCCTGTACTTAGAGGTGACCACAAAAAATCTGAACATCCTGCAGAAGGTTCAGAATGCTGCAGCTCGGTTAATTCTGAATATTCCTAGGCGTGCCTCGGTGGGGGAGGCCTTGAGGAAATTACACTAGCTCCCCATACAGGCTAGAGGCATCTTTAAGGCCTTGTGTTTTGGCCACAGGGTTTTCAATAAGAAAGGTCCAAGCTTTTTGGACCCCCTTCTTACCGCATATAGACCTGCACGTTACCTTAGGTCCTTGGGCACGGCAAAGATGATTGTGCCTAAGGTGCGGAAGGTACGGGCTGGTGGGAGCTCTTTTGGCTTCCTTGCGGCTAAGGCCTGGAATGACCTACCGGTTGACTTAAGGACGTGCCCGTCTGAGACCTTGTTCCGAAAAAAACTTAAAACGTGGCTCTTCCAGCACCCCCCTGGTGGCCGGAAGTAGGCCTCTGTAGTTGTTCTTCGGGGGACTTAGGCTGTAGGGAGGGTGGGTGGCTCAGACCAGCTGACAAGGCATTGTTGGTGTTCTAGCGCGGGGACACTCCGTTGGAGTAACCAGGTACTCTATAAGCTGAATAATAATAATAATATAAGTCCCCTCTAAGCTAGGCCCTAAACAGCCCATCGGGCAGGATGAAGTGTATATAAAAGGTTGCACAAGCACATCTAAGTTTTGCATGTCCTGGTGGTAAAAAAACGTCTAAATTTGTTCTTCACTACCGTCAGGCCTACCTCTCCTATTGGATAATAATGGGTTTCCTTATTGCATGTAATGTGTGCTAATCTTTGTTTTGAGACAGGTTGAAAAGTCATGTTTGGTCTCAAAAGAATTAGGATTTAAAATCTCCTTTAATAGTAAAGTCAGATTTTCCCAATTCTGAAAATGCCCCTTCTAGAAAGTAGGCATTTTCTTATCCTAACTATTTGATGCCTGCAGCCTGTGCCCTGGGTCACATGACTGTGAATAGCTTGGCAGGTGGCCTTTGTGCATAATGAGGCTCATTGGGTAGAGGATGGGCAATCCTGCCAGGATGAGTGGGGCGGAGCTGATAGCTGCCTCACTTATATTTCAAAGGCTGTCTCCAGCACACTCACAAAGGGACTTGACACCATTCTTTTGTCACCCTAGACTTCTTGGAGCCTGGCAGGGTATGGGAAGAAATTTTCTAGAACCAGTGTCGGGGAATACTAGAAGTTTGTTTTCCCCATGTCAAAGTCTGGCACAGGTATAAATATTGGACTCTCAGAGCACTTCTTCAGTTCCCTCCTGGAACTGTGGAGGACATGCAAAAGGACTGCTTTGTATTTCAGAGAACTGCCCTGCTGCTTGAAGCTTGCCATGTACCCTCAGAGGACTGCCCTGCTGCTTACGGCCGGCCCTGCCACTTGAACCCAGAACTACCAGAGTGACTCCAAGGGCTAGTTACCAGACCTCCTGTTCTGAGTTACAGGGACATAATATGCTCCAGAACCCTTGAACCCAGTATCTGGACTCTGCCTGGGTTGAATCCTGACCCCCCAAAGTGGGGCACAACCAGTCTTGGACCCTTGGAAGTGGAGCTAAAGGTGCATTTCCATGCTAACCTTAAAACCTGGGACTTAAACAAGTTTTCACTAAAAGTGGCCTGAGAACTGACAAAAGACAGACCTACCTGCCAGCCGATCCACCCAAGGTGCATCGTCCGTTAGCTACGCAGTAGCTCCCCCTACATTCTCCTCGACAACAGCAAATCCTTATCAGCAGGCCCTCCCAGAGTAGGGATCAAGCCGTGTGCCCTCAATGGATATAGTCTGTAGCTTTGTCCCACTGGAGATTTTCGACTTCAAATAAAGTGACAAAATTCCAACTCAGAAATCTTTGCCGCAACTTCATTCAGCGGCTTCCCTACAATGACACCTCCTCCTTGGACACCATCTGCTACCTTGTCCTGCTGAACTTTACCTTCTCAGGAATTTTCCCTTGAAAATTTGTCTAAGGGCCTTATTACGAGTACGACGGTCCACAGAAACGTGGTACTCTCGGTTGCGATCCAACCACCGCCACACAGCGACACCAAATGCCGCATTAGGCATGTGGCGGTTGGACCGCCACAGGACTGCCGCCTCCATGTGGATCTAGGATCCCACGGCCGTGGCAGTCAGGCATAGTAATATGCTGGCGGTGCTGCTGCGTCACCTCAGAGCATATTTTGAGTTGCCAAACCACCACCATTTTCATGGCGGTGAGCCCACCATGAAAATGGTGGCAGTGAGGCAACTAAGGGGCCCCTAATAGGGCCCCCTGCCAGTCCTGGGCCTGGAGGTGCATAAGGGGGTGGCACATGTTCTGCCCCCCTGGATTTTCACCCCAACTTCCTGCACAGTGTGGCATGTATGCCGCATCGTGCAGGAAGGTGAAGTCGGCACTCTGACAGCGGCGGTCTGCATGTTAGGCTCTTCTTTGAGCCTAACAGACCGCCGCTGTCAGACCGCCGCAGGACCACTGCCATGACAGGATTGAAGTACTAATCTGGCGGGCAGCAGCACCACAGCTTTGGTGGTCCTACAGTGGACGGCGCATTAACTTTTTGCTTTCCTCGGTACAGCACTACCAGATAACTGCGGTGTGTGATTAGTTCTTTTTGCTGCAATTTTTCTCTTTAAACTTTAACAATTTGCAAGTCTGCTTCTACTATTTGTGTTTAATTTGTGTTGGTGTCATTTTATTTATTACATTTTAGTCTATTTACCCAAAGTGATGTGGGATTTTTCTTCTGTTGGGTTTGCACTTTATTACTGTTTGTGTGCTACATAAATACTTAACACAAAGGCTCTAAGATAAGCCTGATTATTTTTGTGCTGAGCTACCAGAGGATTATGCACAGCTTAAATTTGTGACTTTTCTGGTTCACCCTGACAAGGATTGTGGTTGTTGTTTGATAAGGGTATTTATTCATCCTCCTCAACCAATAAACTCATTTCTTACATTTACTGAGATCAGGACCCCATTTAAGAGTAGAATAAGGGAGCCAAGTTGCACCCTTAACACAGGCTCATGATAGACTGGGAGTGGATTTGAATTCAGTAAAATCTGTTAGCATTCTGTCATTTGCCTACTATTGCCCTTGTTATATTCCATATAGGTACCCTATATAGGCGCAGGTAACACTGCAACCTTTCACCTATATCCTTCCCTACATTTCATACATAACGGTTCATAGGGACTGACCCTTTACCTAGATACGACACTGCATTCAGAACGCGGGTTTTTCCCTGGTTCAATACGCATACATTATGCATGAGGCTTCTTGGAAGCACAGCAGGACTCATAGCAGGACGAACATCTCCTGCATAATATCTATGTTAAAGTTCAGGCCTGACGTCATCCTTTAGGCTGACACAGTAACACAGCAAGGTAGGACCCCTGGGGAGACCTATGGGTATATATACATCTTGTCTTGCTTAGACAGACAGAGGAGACCATGACTTCCCGGCTGACACACTGACCAGAGACGCTGAGGTTCCTGCATGCAGACGCTCCAGCTAGCAGTGGTCTAACATCCCTCGCGGGGTGTCCAACTCAAGACCAGGACGGAGTCCCACATTCTCTAAACTCTCAGGTAATGGGGTGGACTAGATCCTAGAGGGATTCTTGGCATAACACCTACATAGATGCTAGGTACATTTAGGTACATCTAGTTAGGGAGGCATCGTAGGAGTACGCACTTTTTATCATGTGTTTTATGTACTTGTATATATTCATGATTTCTGCAAGATGGTAGAACTATACCATCCCTTTACTTTCATAGTATTGCTAATCATATATCTCTGCTACTGTCTAATGGTTGTTGCAGCTCATCTATTATACACTGGAATAACAACTGTTCAATAAATACTTATTGAAACGCCCAGACTGTTTATTCTGTGTATCTCTCTGAGACAAACTAAGTGAGCACGAGTGACTGAGCGAAAAGTAGTATATTGTTTCCACGATCCTGGGGGATCAGGGTTGTCATGTTCTGAGGTTGCCAAGAACTATTCTCTCCCCGATAAGAGGAGACTCTAGTGGCACTGTGAGCTAGCTAATACAGACAGGCTAACGTATCCGGTGGGGGTGCTCGGAATCCGTCCGCCACCAAACCCACAGTTTATGTTATCCAAACGCGCAGATCCTGTATAGGTAACATAGGAACTACACGACATGGCGCCCAACGTTGGTTGGGTACTTATTTAACAGTAGAATCTGAGTAGTTCAGTCGTGCTATTCTCAGAGACCCCTACTCACAAAACAACAGAGACGTCTGGAGTGGCTGGGCACAAACTCCGCCACAGCTGAGTAGGCGAGAAATCCTATTTATTGGCTGTTGGTTAATCAAGCTTGAAGGACACAGTGTTCCTAAAATTGTGCATAAAAACCTTATCTTAGTTCCCTTGGACAAACTTCTTCTTTACAAAAATGACTGAGACAAAAGATAACGTAGTAGTAGATCTACACCTCTCAGGAGAAGAAGATGCAGATGCAATTCCGATTGCAGAAAAATCAGACATACAATCATCCTAAAACTGTTAGAAAATGGTTTATCAGCTAGGGGTGGCTTAGTAGTTTTCGAGATTGAGGCACACGAATCAAACAAAACAGAGGTATTTTATTCATGGGTTACATTCCCAGCAGCAAATGCAAGAACACAGACATTTCACTCTTACACAGAAGGAGATGCATCAGTGGAATATTGTCCGTTCGAGGACATAGAGGTTCCACTCACGTACCAGGAACACTTATACTGATTTAAAGGCGCCCTACTCCACATAAGAAGAAGAGTAACATTAGGCCCGCTCGGAGGAGAAGGGGCAACATGGCCGATATTAGCGGCCTGCACACCACATCCTGACATTGACACAATGCCACCAGGAGACTTACTCATACAACATAAAGATGTAATTAAAATCTAGAGGAACATGACGCAATTCGTCATGAGGACATTCACTGTCCAACCAGCAATATTTGCAACAAATGGAACTCAAGTATAGGGTACAGCAACTAAAATGACACCACAAAATTTCACACAGTGATGGGTAAAATGCCCTCTAAACGTGAACAAATACCATTCTGGGTAGCTCAGAAAATAACACAGCTTGAGGCAGTATTCCCGAATACTACCCCGTATGAAAAACACAGAATGCTAACAATCTGCTTGCCCATGGGGATAACACTACAAGTAGAAGATTGTACCAATTGGGGTACAGTCTTTGCTGCCATTTATACCAGAACTCATGGTATTCCTTCGTTAGCGGTGGTACCAGACGTATTGAGACAGATACAAAACGAGTATGGAGCAGAGCCTGCCCTAAACTTAGGGATGAAGTTACTAGGTAACTATGCCCAGGTATCAGCCATAATACTAGCTAACATTAAGGGGGAAGCAGCTTCAGTGGCCATCCGCCAACACCTGAGGGAGTTCGATCCTTTAGAACAGGAACACGAACTACCCAAAATAATTGAAACTGCGTATGCAGAATTAGGTAGAGACAGTTAGGGTGCAAAAGCTTTAAAACCACAACTGATGGGCAGTTCTGAAAAGAACACTTCCAAGCAGACACCTGCTTCTTCTAAAAAGAAGTGGGATAATAAAAAACAACAAAACTTTAAAGGGAATAGATCTCAATCCCGAGGTAGAACTCCTCCACAGGAGCCCTCCGAAAAGAGGTACAACCTTAGGAATAGGGATAACATTAGGAAACCTGACAGGTATCAGGATACTGATACACGTTCCTCTCGTTCCTTTCAGGGTTCATGGAAAAACTCCGAGAGGGAAGGACGGTCAGACAGATAAGAAGAGCGTACAAAGTCCAGAGGCAAACAGCACGCTCAAGAGTACACTTCTAAAAAAGAAGAAAAACCAAAGCAAAAGCCACAGTTCAAAAAGAAGAAAATTGCAGGTCTAAAGATCAGACATGCCCAGAATTCTGAGGACTCGACTATTGAACGGGGAATGGGCTCTGACGCTCCTAGACAGTGCGGCAGAAGTAACAATAGCTCGTCAGAACCTGAAGGAATTTTTGGTGACAGCAGACTTGAATGATTATATCACGGTAGAAACACCTGATACTAGGGTAAGTGTCCCATATAAAGTATATGCAATAACGCTCCAGAAGGGGGATAAGAGTAGGAAAGTGAGAGGTCTATTTTGGGAGAACCTAACATTTGGCTATGACATTTTGTTAGCTGAACAAGATTGGCCGCCAGCATTCGTCATGGACTGTCTTAAAGGAGAAACGGTAATTATGTCGGCATTCTCAGATTATATTCCCAGGCATTTGCAACACACATATGCGCAGGAGTGGGCAGTAGCCCAGGCTCCGGCATTATACAAAAACCATGTTGGATGGGATGAGGATTCAACCCACCACATAATTCCTACAAAAAATACTCCAACTGCACAGAGGCAGTATCCAATAAAGCAAGAAGCTACAAAACAGGTCAGGGAGATCTTAGATCAACTTGAATACCAAGGGGTGATTGAAAATTGCACCTCACCAATGAACAATCCTTTGTTTCCTGTCATGAAACCTGACAATTCATATCGTCTAGTTTTAGATTACAGACATTTAAACACTTGCACTAAGACATTTGCAGTCCAAAATGCACACAGTGCCGCATTAATGAATAACATTGTGCGGAAAAAATATAAAGCAACACTTGATATCTCAAATGGATTCTTCTGCCAGAATATAGCGCCTGAAAGCAGGCATCTAACAGCCTTCTCAGCGCTAGGGTCACAGCGTCAATTTTGTCGACTCCCCGAGGGGTATAAGAACAGCCCGGGGTTGTTTTCGGCCAGAGTAACTGAGTTACTTCAAAATTTGGATGAAGAGGCATTGTCCTATGTGGATGATATTTATCTGACGGACGATGACCTGGAGGAACACTTGAACAGAGTGAATACTATTATTTTGGGATTTGCATCTGAGGGCTACAAATTCAACTTTAAAAAATCAAAAATTGCCCACTTCAGTGTCCTGTTTTTAGGATACAAACTTTCAAGTAAAGGAAAGAGCGTAGCAGGCAATTTTTTAGAAAAATGTGCACTGCTCCAACCTCCGGAATCATTGAAAAATTTACAATCAATACTGGGATTCCTAAATTTTGGTAGAACATACATTTTAGATTACGCAGAAAGAGTAAAACCTTTCTACGACTTAATTAATCCTGATTTCTCAGCCATAAATTGGACACAGGAACACACAGATACACTACGTTCCTTACAAGCTGACATGATAGCTTCCAAACACTTACAGACACTCGTAAACGTACGCAACCTGGTGATCCGTATAATCGCGGGTCAATCAGGGTACACCTATCTAACATATAATGAAGGTGAGACAGTGCCAATTGCATACAAGTCACATTTGTACACAAATGCTGAGATGCGCTTCGTATCCACTGCAAAGATTCTGTCAGCAGTACAGACTGCTGTAGTGAGAGAAAGAGCACTGGCTCAGGGGAAACGAATAATAGTAGTGACTCCAGTTCCAGCCTTAGAGGCTGCGACAACGGCAAGCATTCCCAACGCTAAAGCCCTACATCCAAGATGGATACAATGGGCTAATTCTCTTACTGCAACAGATGTAGAATACAGGTACAACCCAAATTTAAAGACACAAGCATTCCTGCAATACGAACAAGAATATCCTCTTCCAAACGAAATAATGCCTCTAGATCAGTATGAATATATCATTTACACTGACGGATCTGCTCAACCGGCCATAGGGAGTAAGCAACAATACAGCACGGCATGTGCTATCGTTAAAGGTTGCATGCGGGATGGAAAGTTCCATCCGAGTTGCACAGAAATGCAATCTCTAGGAGACTGCACGGCACAGTTGGCAGAGTTAAAAGCCTTGATACTGGCACTAGTGAATACGGATCGAGAATTCCCCACGCTAACTTTGTGCGATTCCTTTTACTGTGTGCAGTCATATAATGAATACTTGCAATACTGGGTTCGAAACGGGTTCAAAGATGCAAAAGGTGGCACAATTAAGCATAAAATGCTATGGGAACAGGTAGTGGAGTTGAAAACCGAACTACTGAGGGCTCACGTGATACATACACTGAGTCATCAGCGTGATGGTGTTCACGTTGAAGGGAATTCATTGGCTGATGAAGCCGCAAAGGGGGCTGTATGCACGGCTTCCGTAGCTGCAATCACTCGTTCTAAAACAAGAATAGACGGTGAGATTATGGTAGCTATTAATGCAACCCGCAAAAACAGCAGAGCAGTACCAAAAAGGTTTCCACTCAAGTACTCCTACAAGTTAGATGCCAATAACATTCCATTTTCTCAGATTCCTGGAGTGGGGGATAGAGTAATTCCAAACATGGCAGCACATGAAGGGATAGGTTCTGCTCATGCAGGAGTTACGGCGACTGTTTCCTTATTGAAACAACGCTACTGGTGGCCTGGTTTAACAAAGCAGACTAAAGACTATGTCTTGAAATGCGACATCTGTCAGCAGATGAAGGGTTCCACCGTAACACATCCTGCGCAGACACCATTGTTAATAGCTGACAAACCACTAGCGTGTGTCTACCTGGACCACTGCAGCCCCTTAAAAAGAGATGGGGCTAAAAGATATATCATGGTTACAGTGGATTCCTGCTCGAGATTCATATGGGTGTGGCCCCAGCGCTCGGCTGACGCTCGAACTGTTATAAAAGATTTGTGAGTCTTCATAGGACATACGCAATGGGCACATTACATTCTGACCAGGGCCCTGAGTTTAGCTCTAGGGCTTACAAGGAGGCAATGCAAGGATTGGGTGTAGCATTGCGGTACTCATCTCCGTACCATCCCAAGGGAAATTCGGTAGTGGAGAGAAAAAACCGAGACTTAAAGCAATCTTTAACAGCTAGAGTATTAGGCACGGGTGAAAGTTGGGTAAAACATCTGTATGGAGTTCAGCGTGCACTTAACAATATGCCAAGAAGATCTCTAGGGGGTGTCACTCCATATGAGGTCCTATTTGGGACAAGAATGTGGGTACCTGAACTTGATTGTGAAGGTGCAGTGGCGGATGAAAAACCTTTTGACATCCATGATCATTTGGCTGTTTTACAGGATCTAAATGAATCCAGGACACAACAAAGTAACATCCACCTGAAACAGACCGCCACTGGGGAAGTCAAACCAGTCACGGCAAGACCTGTCTGGATCCCAAAAGTTGGGGATCTGGTCAGAGAGAAAATAGCGGACAAGAAAGAATTTGGGCCATCCTACAGAAAGCCTGTACCGGTCCTAGCAATTGAAGGAACAAGAACTGTACTTCTACCACCTCTTGCCAGAAAAAAGGAGAAAAGATTTGTCTCAATTGATCTAATCAAACCTAACGATGTGGCCAATACTAAGCAGTAGGCCACGTGGACTCCAAGCAGATACCCTCCTCTCGCTACAATCCAAGAAGTTCAAACAGAAAGACTCATCACGTTCGAAGAGCCCCCTGCACGGAATGAAGGACTAAGCAACAATGCTATGGAACTCGTTCCTCTTGAACCTGAAGTTCAAATTCATAATCAAACTCAAAATAATGCGCAAATTGCTATTCGACCAAATACAGACGTCTACGTCAACATACCTCGACAAGAGCAAACCACGATTTCTACAAATCCTGATGCAATACCAACAATTGATCGAACTGCTTCTGGCTACTTCATGAACTTTGATACATTTTCTTTGGATCCAAGTGAACCGGAAACGACGCCAGCCCAAAAATCACGCAAACAGCAAATAAAAGACTTTCTGAACTTTCTTAAAAAGACTTACCTGGTGTCACTGTGTGTAGCACTATGGATAATCACCGGGATACTTTTCTTTCTTTTCTGGGTAGGCTTGGTAATCGTTTTTAGTATGCTTATTTATGGGAAATACATTCGGCAAAGCTCTGCTGCCCAAGAAGTGAACTTACTTTTAAAACCACACCAATCATCTCATCGAGAACAAAGAGACTTGTCATCAGTGAACATTACAGCAGTTCCTATACCTGATGGTATAGTGTGGGACAAGGTTGATTTCGATATATTTGGTCCGTCTGAAATTTAAAAAAATTCCTCATTTATTTAAAATATCATTAAGTGATATCATTACCTCAAGTACATTTTCGGATGATTGGGATTTTGAAACTGTTAATAACATGTTGTCTGATTTGGAAAAATCTGCTGCGTTTTCCAATAGTGAAACATTGGAAGACACATCAGACTAGGAATCAATGTATTGTTATCAGCATTATGGTCATCATTTTCTGCATAAATCTGCAAATCCTAGAAATGTGTTCACATACCACCAGTGGGAACATTGTCCAACACCACCAAAAGGCAGTTCAAAGACATTTGCACAGAAATTTCCATATTTTTCAGGGTTTAATATATCTGACCCAGCCTCATATTATTATACGGTTGCACCAACATCAGCACAGAAAAATATGTCAACAAACACCAAACTGATTTACTCTGCATCCTTTATTGCCCAGTTGTCCGAACAAGGTTACGACTTATGGAAAGAACCATAGACCTAAAATCAGTCTGGGGTACTAGAGAATGGCAAGTTCAGGGAACAGAAGCTTTGTTTAGAGCATGTCTCATCCCTCAGCAGATCATGTTTTTGAACGAGACAGTGCAACAGACAACCTGCCTTGGACTAGCTAAGAGCAAGGACTTGAACACACCTCGAGTGCCGACTCCATCAAACACCGAGGGAAACGAAACATCACAAACAGGGATTACATTAGATGACATCATACAATACAATAGATCGGACCCCGATTGGAAGAAATGGTTGATTTGGCCCACAGACACAAATGGTTGTCAGGAAAGATTCATGGGTAAGACCGAAGGATTCACAATCCATAGGCCAGATCCGCGCTATGTACTGAGACAACATCCAGGGTAGTGATGTCATACAGTGTTGGGAAGTTGTGCCTTAATTGGCTAGAAACCTCAACACTCACAGAGGTGAAACAACACTTATCCTTACTCACACAAGACATGGATCTTAGGGATTTTTTACTAGGTCCCAGGAAACCACGCCAAAAACGTTTCATATATGCTGGCATTTATGCTGCCTACAATGAAATTTGGAAAATATCCCAACAGGAGGCCGCAGAAAGAATACGGGAAATACACCGTATTAATTTAGAGAAATCTCTAGCAGTGGTAGACAATGGGTTAACAAGATTGACCTCCAGGATATATTCCTTAGGCAACATTGTATCTTCTGCGATAGACATTCTAGAACAAGATTTGGCCATATTACAACACGGGCATTCTCAGTTACGTTCTATAATGTTATTGAGCTGGACGCTGCAATCTTTGCGTGCAGGCTATGTGCCTTGGCGTTTTATCAACAGTACGTCTCTGTTTTCTGAATACAATCTAACAGATAAACAGATAGAAATGGCACAAAGGGGAGCAAAATATACAATGCTGCGTATCGAAAAACTGGATAGATTACCATTCACAGTGGCGGAATCGCCGTCTACAGAATGGCTAATCCATGGCCACATAACTCTACCGGTCACTACTTTTCAGTTTCAATATTGCCTTAAACAAAAGCAGGCAGGCAAATATGAAAAAATGGGTAAGGAGTACATTAAGGAATCTTGGGAATTACCATACAGATTTCGATGCCGGAGTGGGGATTGAGAAGTGTTTCTCAGTGGTACAAACTGTGAGAGCGCTTTAAGTGGATCGCTCATATATCAGGACATTCTACTGCACTGGGCTTGTAATGGTTCTGTAGCAAACTTGTCCTGTCATTTGAAGGGTGCCCCAGCTGCAGTGATTACTCCAGCATTCAGGCTACTTTCGAATGGGAGTTACTTGATGCTGAACAGTCAAGGCTGCTGTGGCATGCTCCCGGGCATCGCATATCTGGTAACTGTGAGCTCCAGGGTTAATTGTTGTATGCAAGTATTGTTTCCACCAACAAATATAGTCAGGGAGGCGCCGTTATGGCCTTCACTGAATGTTTCCTTAATACGGTTTGATACTCTAAGCAGAATGAAAGCCATGCTTCTACAGAAGTCTGTGCCCTTAACCTCCGCTAGAGAGACTTTTGATCTCCAGATCGCAAGGTCTTCAGCTGAGATACAGGCGCTTATTAATACAAACTGCCCTTTCCATTTCGTAGAAATGGTGAATCGTATCTTTAACATGTCTGATACGACTGGCATTGTCCACCTATTTAAGACCATAGGTTCTGGACTTCTAAGCACCTTTCAGATGGTATTTGGATTTATACCAAACTTCATACACTCCGTATTCAGAAGCATCTTTGGAGGATGTCACAGATCGGTATCGCTATCGGTACCGAAGGCAACTGCAAGCAAACAAGGAGGGGGCGATATGTTTCAAAAGGGCTTTATTTTCAAAAGGCACACTGTCCACGCGTCAAGGGTCCAGGTTGGGTTACTCCCGTCTTCACCAGGACCGCTCTTCCGGTTTACGGGACTCTTCCGATTCCTGTTCGCTGTTGGCCGTGGACACTCCGCATGTAGGGGGGGGGAAAGAAAATACCGGGGTCAATGGACTGGAAGGAGGAACACCTTAGTTCAGGGAAACGGGTGTGAGGGAAGTTGCCACCGCTACTCCTATAACCAAGTGGAGCCCATCGTGACCTCCCTCTATAACGTCGCCCGCCCCCCTCCCGTGCCCCGTGAACCCCTGGAGTCGTGCCCGTACCTTGGCAAGCCACCCTCCTCCTGGAAGGTGGCTGGGCGGAGCGTGATCCAGTTGGCCTCCTGGCTTGATGTCCTCGTCTACCGTAACGTCTCCCGCCTTCACGTCTTCCTCTATGGTCGCTCCTCCGGTTTCGTCAGGGTTCCCGCTTCCTTCACCGCTCGCTGTCCACGCCACGAACTCTCCTCCTCCGGGGTCTCCAACTTCCGTCCTTGGCCAGCAGTCTGGTCCTCTTGACTCATCCAGCTGGTTCTCCGATAGGCCGGTTGCTGGCAACGTCACTGGCCACGCCCCCAAGGATACTTCCTGGTGGTTTCCCTTAAAGGGCTCCAGACCTGCCTGCAGAGAGGGCGATATAACGCCTGTAAATGTCATGTCCGTGTCGAAGGGCAACACGGTCCGCAGCTCATCAACGGAACCGTGACAGAGGACTTCCGCTGATCCTGTTTCTAATAGCAGGTATCCTGATTATCTTCTATCTGCTACGCAATGGACGTCCCAGTCACCAAGGAGATGGAAAGAGTGATCCTGGAGCGGAAATACCGTGACCGAATGGTACAACACCTAGACACGCCTCGCCGGAGAGAAATAAGTGCATCTTGGTTCCTGTCATTTCGACCAGTCTGGATGGACTGCATCTTACCTGTCCTCTGATGCCTGTTTTGCGGAGAAGAATGCAGGTTAGACCTTTGTTTGACACTCCCATCATGTGCGCAACCGGTCGTGAATGCTCTACTGGACCCGATACCGGCCCATGTTCTGCAGTGTCCTCAGCGCATTCCAATGTTGTTGGCGGCATTCCTTGAGCCACCACAGGTTGTAACTACACCTGTTGGTATGAACACCAGCTCCTCCACTGGCCCCCAGGCTTTGGACGGTGCACAGGCTGCCCCAGCGCCGGCTGCGGACAGCGAAGAAGATCATCTGTGCTCAATTGACATTCTTTGCGAGGTGTTACACGGGCCGTCTACTGCGGAAGCAAGCAACGGAAATGTTGCGTCTACCAGCCAGGACACATAAACAATTGACTCATTTTGGCTCGTCGTTTGCTGGATAAAAATTTGCCCTTTTTTAATAACAAGCTCAATTTGGAACTCAGATACAAAATTGACATTCCTTTTCATTTATTGGGGCATGAATGGCTTTTAAATGCTTATAGTGTTTCGGACTATAACTACGGACACTTTTAGAGCTATAGTTTGCAAGCATTTTTCTCGTTACACATTTTAAGGTTTTTTTATAGACTTTTTTTTAAACGTTTTTAAACATTTTAGCACAAGAAATGTTTTTACTTTAGTGTGTACCAATGTCTATTTAGAATAGTAATACACTTATAAGTTACATATGTTGTCCAGTCGGAAGAGGAGTGGGTGTTATATTCCATATAGGTACCCTATATAGGCGCAGGTAACACTGAAACCTTTCACCTATATCCTTCCCTACATTTCATACATAACGGTTCATAGGGACTGACCCTTTACCTGGATACGACACTGCATTCAGAACGCGGGTTTTTCCCTGGTTCAATACTCATACTTTATGCATGAGGCTTCTTGGAAGCACAGCAGGACTCATAGCAGGACGAACATCTCCTGTATAATATCTATGTTAAAGTTCAGGCCTGACTTCATCCTTTAGGCCGACACAGTAACACAGTAAGGGAGGACCCCTGGGGAGACCTATGGGTATATATACATCATGTCTTGCTTAGACAGACAGAGGACACCGTTACTTCCCGGCTGACACACTGACCAGAGATGCTGAGGTTCCTGCATGCAGACGCTCCAGCCAGCAGTGGTCTAACATCCCTCGCGGGGTGCCCAACTCGAGACCAGGACAGGGTCCCACATTCTCTAAACTCTCAGGTAATGGGGTGGACTAGATCCTAGAGGGATTCTTGGCATAACACCTACATAGATGCTAGGTACATTTAGGTACATCTAGTTAGGGAGGCATCGTAGGAGTACGCACTTTTTATCATGTGTTTTATGTACTTGTATATATTCATGATTTCTGCAAGATGGTAGAACTATACCATCCCTTTACTTTCATAGTATTGCTAATCATATATATCTGCTACTGTCTAATGGTTGTTGCAGGTCATCTATTATACACTGGAATAACAACTGTTCAATAAATACTTATTGAAATGCCCAGACTGTTTATTCTGTGTATCTCTATGAGACAAACTAAGTGAGCACGAGCGACTGAGCGAAAAGTAGTATATTGTTTCCACGATACTAGGGTATCAGGGTTGTCATGTTCTGAGGTTGCCAAGAACTATTCTCTCCCCGATAAGAGGAGACTCTAGTGGCACTGTGAGCTAGCTAATACAGACAGGCTAACGTATCCGGTGGGGGTGCTCGGAATCCGTCCGCCACCAAACCCACAGTTTATGTTATCCAAACGCGCAGATCCTGTATAGGTAATATAGGAACTACACGACACCCTAATTGCAAGTCTGGAGGTCCTAGGACTGCCAGACTCATGGTGGGGCGGCGGTGGCGGTCTTATGACCGCCACATTATGACCCTAGTGTTCATGCCACCCACCGCTGAAACCGCCAGTGAACCACCGTTCCCTGGCAGTGACCCGGCAGTCCAGAGGCCGCAATATGCTTGGCGGGACCGCTGTAGTCCCGCTGAGCATATTACAAGTTTCCTCTCTGCCAGAGTTTTCATGGCAGTTCCACCACCACGAAAACACCGGCGGAGAGGAAACAAAGGGGCCCCCTTGTGCCTCTCTCCCTGTGGATGCACCGAGGGGGCACAACATGTGCCCCCCTGTGTGCATGCACAGAAATTCCAGCACGGCATGGACTTTTCAGTCCATGCCGAGCTGGAACTTCCTTTGACATTCCCATTGTGGTGCCTATTTTATAGGCCCTGCCGTGGGAACGCTAAAAGAACTGCCCGCCAGTGACTAACAAAGTAATTATACTGCGGGCGGTTCTCACTCGGGTTTGGCCGTGCGGTGGCGGTCCCTCCGCTGCACTGCCAATCTCATAATCAGGGCCTTAGTAGTTAACAGTAATGCGTTTATATAATTGACTATTTTTGGTGAATATATCTTTGTAAGATGATTTATAAAGAGACTTTTTTGACATAAACTTATTGAAGCAAAAGATTGACTTTTAGATCTGATTAAACACCCAGGGGCTTATTTACAAGCCTCTTGCGCCGCCGATGTGCCACTTTTTCCCATATTAAAAGTGAAGCACCAACGGCGCAATGGGCTTGTAAATAAACCCCCCTGTATTTAAGTTATATTAATAGCATATCATCCATAGGCATACAAATCCTTTCCAACTGTCACCCAACAGCCACTTCTAATGTTAAAATCAGTGTTTTAGTGGTACCAATGACAAAGGTAGGGAAGTGAAGTGAAGTTTAAGTGAATAAATTAACATAAGAATGTTGAATTTGTCTTATCACTTAACAATGTAACACATCTTACCCTTTAGCAAAGAAATAACAGAACAAACTCCTGTATATTTACAAGATGGTTTCCTACATCCAGCATGGTAATTGATCGCATGAACCAGTGTCTTCCTTAATACTTCCTTGTAGAGTACCCTCAGAAACGCTTTCTCTACTAGCATCAATGAAGAGGTGAGGATATTCCTCATTCATGTTAGGTTGGACACTTTCTCTTTTAAAGTGGTTTCCACAACTGGGTTTATTAACCCCACTATTTTATCATAGATAATACAATTATGATTCTCATTCTCACTATACATTATATTACTGTATTATTCCTTCAAACTAATAGAATGAAGATATTTATCCACTCTGCACATCTTCCAACACTTCCATCAGATGTTATATACATTATTGCATAATGAACATATACATTTTGTACGGCTAAATGTATGTGTGTTTATCAGTCTTTCCTGGTGAACTCATATTGTATTAGGCTATCTTTAATATTTAGGTGTATTGTATTGTTCTACATTTTCCTCTACTGCTAGGCATTATTTTGTTGTGCTCTGGTACATAATATGTTACATTTATTAACAATGAAATGTGAACCACCACAAAAAATGCACCCAAGGCTAAGCGGATCTACCTATCCTGTGTAAAAGATGGAAAGAGGAATGTCCTTGTTTAGTAGCAATAGAAGCAGAGATGTAATGCCAGTTGAAAGAAAAACCTCATACTGCTACATTGTCTAGGCTCAGAAGGCCAGGAAATATTCAAGACACTACCAAAAGGTGTTTCTGCCGAAAGTGAAGATGATTTGAGTGATTTTAATGAGGCCATCCGTAGGTTAGAAAACTGTTTTAAGCCCTCCCCCCACACCAGTGACATAGGAAACTTATAATTTCTTTACACGTGTCCAAAAACACAGTGAGGCATTTAATGGCATTCTCACAGCTCTAAGACGGTTAGCCAATACCTGAAATTTTGGGGCATCTGCTGCTGAAATGTTGGGAGGCCTGGTAGTAATTAATACCAACTCTAATACAATGGAAGAAACATTGCAGATTATGGGTGTTGCCAAATTAGATGAAAGTAATACCTACATCTGAAGCAATACAGAAATCATTGTCTTGAATGAAGGAGGTCAGAGAAATAAGCCTGAAAAGAGACCAAGTGCATGTGTGCATGCATAGAAATTCCAGCACAGCATGGACTTTCTAGTCCATGCCGTGCTGGAACTTCCTTTGACATTCCCATTGCATTGGGAATGCCGGTCCTGCCATTACACCGCCATACTCATAAACTGCACTGTGTAGTAAATTCATAATAGTAAACTGTGATTAGCTACAAGTAGAAATTGTACTACAAAGTTATTTATGATAAATCTACTCTGGTAGATTTGTTTTTGTAAATAGGGCCTGATTATTTACTCACATGTGAATGTACCTTAGTGAATAGCGCACTCCAATTTTTTTAAAAGGCCAAACTTTTGCCATGGCTGCAGTAATGTGGACACTGATCCAGTGTGTGCTTCCCATTGAGGCTAGCCAGGATTGGGGGTGGAGCAAATAGACTAAATGGGATTTTGAAAGCAGAGCCCGCTTCCAGAATCAAGACATTGACACCATGACAAACTGGGAAGGTGTGCTTCCATTGGCCCATAAAGAATCTTCTCCTTAGAGCTGGAGCGAGTGGAAAGCCCACCTGCCTGAAATACATGATGATTGCCAATGCAATGAGTTCGATAAGAAGGAATAGCTGGACTACATGTAGACCATCTTTGTAAATATCACCAAGGTATAAAGTATGATAATCTTGTTTTTTTGTAAGACACATTATTCGGTCACTGGAAAGGAGAAAGATTGAGGCTCAGCCTTTCAGAAGAGTTACACCTGAAGTTTTTCACAGATGCTAAAATTTAAAGGTCAAGTTTGAGGATACATATAAATCCCACTTCAGTGTCAATATTATATTTCACTGACGCTGGAATAGGGTGAGCATTATGTCTCAAATTTGCCCAATAAGATGATCTTTGGTCATGTCTTCCTAGGGCATAAATGTGCCTTCAAATGATTATTTATCATACCATCAGGCATATATATTCAGTTGGTCCAATAAAAGGTATCAAAACCAGTGGTCTTTAGCTTTTCAGACTAGATTCACATGAGACTAACTTTCCCACTGCACAGTTGTCTGGCAATTGTCTACTTCTCATCATAAATACATGTAGATGACAATGGGTAGGCTGTTTTAGTCTGAAGGTCTACACTTGCATTTACTCTTACATTACCAATTCAGATGGTGTGGGCCTTTTGTTTTTGGTTTGTTGCTGATGTCACTATGGTTATTTCGGGAAAACAACAAGAATTGCCAAAGCCAATATATTTCAATATATTTCACTGGCCAGACCTATTAGCTTTGCCAATGTCTGTCACTCTTCTGGTTTGATTTTTGATTTTCCCCAAGCAAATTTAACAACTCTGAGTCCAGTCGGGGTGTACCAGATTCTTTTGCTGAAGCCTTTCTATCCAGTAAGTTTCCAACCAAAATATAAGGTTTCAGCCACTCCATATAAATCTATGATAAGACTAACATTTGTTGGTGACTGCTCTCACAGTGGAGGAGCACAGACCTTTTTAGCCAAAACCCAAAGAAGAGGCTTACTACCGCTATCATGGGAAATAACTTTATGCTCCCAAAACAGTGCTCAATGAGTTCTTCCTGAATGGGTGTGATGCATTATATATCAATGATTCACTGGGGTGACCCTGTATTCCTCCGAATATGAGATTCATATATATATATATTCACTGAAAAAACCATAGGTTTTAGGGACAGTTATAGTTAGTTGGACATTGCACTCGTACAAAACCCGTGAAATTCCCCCGTTATAGTTAGTCCAGCTAACTATAACTCGCGCCCCCGCAATGCACTGCTGATGACGTCACATATTACATCACTCATGACATGGTCAGTGACATCACTGATGACATCACTGATGACATCTCAAATGACATCACTGATGACATCACTGATGACATCATCCAGTGACTGTGTGTTTCTGTAAAGTTTAAATATTTTTAATATATATAGGAAAAGACGTATTGAAGAATGAGTGGGTGTGTAAGTGTCTGTATGGATGATTTAGTAGGTGCGTGACTGACTCTATAAGTGAGTGATTTAACGTATCTTACTGAATGCATGGGTTAGTGACTAAACTGGGTGAATGTCTGTATCCGTCTGTCTGTTGCTGTGTACGTGGCTGCATGTGTTTGTGAATAGCTACATGAGTGTCTATATGAGTTATTGAATGCTTGTCTGAGTATCTGTATGGGTGCCTGAGTGTTTGTGTGGGAGGGGTGTGTGCAACTCTGTGCATAGATGTGTGAGTGGGTGATTCACTGGGTGGATGGTTTCAAGAGTGCAACTGTGATAGACTGTATGGGTGGGTAAGTGTGTGTAAGAGTGTGTTAGTGAGTGAATGTATGTCCCAGTGGTACATGTGTGAGTAACTACATATGTGAAAGGCAGTATATATGTGTGTTGGAGTATATAAATAGCTATAAGCGAGAGTGAGTGATTGTGATAGTGGCTGTATGGATGAGTGTGAGCTTGTATCAGTGATTGTATAAGAGCGTAAGAATGTGCTACTATTTGTATGAGTAAGTGAGCTGGTGTGTGTATAACTGTATAGGTGAGTAAATGGTAGTGTGTTTAATTATTTGCATGACTGACTAGGTGTGTGAGTACCTCTATGGATGAGTGGCGGTGTTTGAGTGTCTATATAGGAGTATGAGTGCATATGATAGTCCTGTACTGAGTGACCGTAAGTATGAGTGACTGTACGGGTGAGTGAGTGGATGTGTGCGTAGACCTAAGAATCAGTGAGTGGGTATGTAGTTATTGGTGTTGGAGTGTCTATGGTTTTGCGAATGGCAGTCTGTAATTTAGAGTGGGTGTATCAAAGGTTATATTAGAGTGTGAGGAGGTGCATCAGATTATCACGTGGATGATGTCATCAGTGATGTCATTTGAGATGTCATCAGTGATGTCATCAGTGATGTCACTGACCATGTCATGAGTGATGTAATATGTGACGTCATCAGCAGTGCATTGCGGGGCGCGAGTTATAGTTAGCTGGACTAACTATAACGGGGAATTTCACGGGTTTTGTACGAGTGCAATGTCCAACTAACTATAACTGTCCCTAAAACCTATGGTTTTTTCAGTGAATTTCAAAGGTTTTTAAATGCTAATTTGTAACTATAACGTCCCTGAAACCTATGGTTTTTTCAGTGAATTTCAAAGGTTTTTAAATGCTAATTTGTAACTATAACATGTCTGAAACCTACAGTTTTTTCAGTGAATTTCAAAGGTTTTGTAAATGACAATTTTTAAATGTATTAATTGTTATATAAATTTTTTTCATACTGATTTCCAAATTTTTTAGAAACAATTTTTTTTTACATATTTTATTTTTTAAATTACATTGTAATTACATTATACATTACATTACAAAAAATACTTTCTCAGAATGAATTACTTTAGTTTAATTACTTTGCACATAGGCAATAGACTTTTAAGTACAGTAGTTACAGTTGTTGCAATGGGCAACACATTTTCAAACACAATGCAACATTCAGCTCAATGTGAATTTCTAGTTAAATGCAATTAGTTACTTTATGGATTACTTTTCTAACCACATTACTGGATCCTAGATTCAGTCCTGGGACATCTCCTGTAAACAGTTGAGTAAAAGCGTTTTGGTTACAGTCGTGATTTTTAAGGAATATTATTGTACTTTAAAAGTTCACACTTAGAAACTTTTCTCATAGAATCACCAATGTTATCCTATGGAAGGAAATTCACTTAGAAGTTAAAAACTGTTATCGTTACTTTTTCTTACTCAGTGTTGGATCCTGGATCCAGCACTGGTGCATCTCCTGTAAACAGTTGAAAGAATGCGTTTAAGTCATACAGGCGATTTTTAGGAATATTTGTAGTTTGTGAAAATCGACACTTTGAAACTTTTCTGCTGAAAACCAGACAATGGATTCCTATGGAAGGAAATTCAAGTTACTGGTAAGTACGGTTAAAATTACTTTTGAGGATCAGTACTGGGCTGAAAGATGCAGCACTGAGGTCTCTCCTGATAACAGGTGAGTAAATCGGAATTCGTATTTCGGCTAATTTTAGAGGACTATTTTAAAGTTCCAAAACTCCACACTTAGAAGAATTTCCAAGTGAAACCAGTCAATGTTAGCCTATGGAAGGAAATTCAAGTTACTGGTAAGTACGGTTAAAATTACTTTTCAGGACCAGTACTGGGCTGAAAGATGCAGCACTGAGGTCTCTCCTGATAACAGGTGAGTAAATCAGAATTCGGATTTCGGCTGATTTTAGAGGAATATTTGTATGTTTCAAAAATCAACACTTAGAAGAATTTCCAAGTGAAACCAGTCAATGTTAGCCTATGAAGGAAATTCAAGTTACTGGTAAGTACGGTTAAAATTACTTTTGAGGATCAGTACTGGGCTAAAAGATGCAGCACTGGGTTCTCTCCTGATAACAGGTGAGTAAATCGGAATTCGTATTTCGGCTGATTTTAGAGGAATATTTTAAAGTTCCAAAACTCCACACACAGAAGAATTTCCAAGTGAAACCAGTCAATGTTAGCCTATGAAGGAAATTCAAGTTACCGGTAAGTACGGTTAAAATTACTTTTGAGGATCAGTACTGGGCTGAAAGATGCAGCACTGAGGTCTCTCCTGATAACAGGTGAGTAAATCGGAATTCGTATTTCGGCTGATTTTAGAGGAATATTTTAAAGTTCCAAAACTCCACACTTAGAAGAATTTCCAAGTGAAACCAGTCAATGTTAGCCTATGAAGGAAATTCAAGTTACCGGTAAGTACGGTTAAAATTACTTTTCAGGACCAGTACTGGGCTGAAAGATGCAGCACTGAGGTCTCTCCTGATAACAGGTGAGTAAATCAGAATTCGGATTTCGGCTGATTTTAGAGGAATATTTGTATGTTTCAAAAATCAACACCTAGAAACTTTTTCAGCAAAAAGCAGGCAATGATATCCTATGGAAGGAAATTCAAGTTACTGGTAAGTACGGTTAAAATTACTTTTGAGGATCAGTACTGGGCTGAAAGATGCAGCACTGAGGTCTCTCCTGATAACAGGTGAGTAAATCGGAATTCGTAGTTCGGCTGATTTTAGAGGAATATTTTAAAGTTCCAAAACTCCACACTTAGAAGAATTTCCAAGTGAAACCAGTCAATGTTAGCCTATGAAGGAAATTCAAGTTACCGGTAAGTACGGTTAAAATTACTTTTGAGGATCAGTACTGGGCTGAAAGATGCAGCACTGAGGTTTCTCCTGATAACAGGTGAGTAAATCGGAATTCGTATTTCGGCTGATTTTAGAGGAATATTTTAAAGTTCCAAAACTCCACACTTAGAAGAATTTCCAAGTGAAACCAGTCAATGTTAGCCTATGAAGGAAATTCAAGTTACCGGTAAGTACGGTTAAAATTACTTTTCAGGACCAGTACTGGGCTGAAAGATGCAGCACTGAGGTCTCTCCTGATAACAGGTGAGTAAATCAGAATTCGGATTTCGGCTGATTTTAGAGGAATATTTGTATGTTTCAAAAATCAACACTTAGAAGAATTTCCAAGTGAAACCAGTCAATGTTAGCCTATGAAGGAAATTCAAGTTACCGGTAAGTACGGTTAAAATTACTTTTGAGGATCAGTACCGGGCTGAAAGATGCAGCACTGAGGTCTCTCCTGATAACAGGTGAGTAAATCGGAATTCGTATTTCGGCTGATTTTAGAGGAATATTTTAAAGTTCCAAAACTCCACACTTAGAAGAATTTCCAAGTGAAACCAGTCAATGTTAGCCTATGAAGGAAATTCAAGTTACCGGTAAGTACGGTTAAAATTACTTTTGAGGATCAGTACTGGGCTGAAAGATGCAGCACTGAGGTCTCTCCTGATAACAGGTGAGTAAATCGGAATTCGTATTTCGGCTGATTTTAGAGGAATATTTTAAAGTTCCAAAACTCCACACTTAGAAGAATTTCCAAGTGAAACCAGTCAATGTTAGCCTATGAAGGAAATTCAAGTTACCGGTAAGTACGGTTAAAATTACTTTTCAGGACCAGTACTGGGCTGAAAGATGCAGCACTGAGGTCTCTCCTGATAACAGGTGAGTAAATCAGAATTCGGATTTCGGCTGATTTTAGAGAAATATTTGTATGTTTCAAAAATCAACACTTAGAAACTTTTTCAGCAAAAAGCAGGCAATGATATCCTATGGAAGGAAATTCAAGTTACTGGTAAGTACGGTTAAAATTACTTTTGAGGATCAGTACTGGGCTGAAAGATGCAGCACTGAGGTCTCTCCTGATAACAGGTGAGTAAATCGGAATTCGTAGTTCGGCTGATTTTAGAGGAATATTTTAAAGTTCCAAAACTCCACACTTAGAAGAATTTCCAAGTGAAACCAGTCAATGTTAGCCTATGAAGGAAATTCAAGTTACCGGTAAGTACGGTTAAAATTACTTTTGAGGATCAGTACTGGGCTGAAAGATGCAGCACTGAGGTCTCTCCTGATAACAGGTGAGTAAATCGGAATTCGTATTTCGGCTGATTTTAGAGGAATATTTTAAAGTTCCAAAACTCCACACTTAGAAGAATTTCCAAGTGAAACCAGTCAATGTTAGCCTATGAAGGAAATTCAAGTTACCGGTAAGTACGGTTAAAATTACTTTTCAGGACCAGTACTGGGCTGAAAGATGCAGCACTGAGGTCTCTCCTGATAACAGGTGAGTAAATCAGAATTCGGATTTCGGCTGATTTTAGAGGAATATTTGTATGTTTCAAAAATCAACACTTAGAAGAATTTCCAAGTGAAACCAGTCAATGTTAGCCTATGAAGGAAATTCAAGTTACCGGTAAGTACGGTTAAAATTACTTTTGAGGATCAGTACCGGGCTGAAAGATGCAGCACTGAGGTCTCTCCTGATAACAGGTGAGTAAATCGGAATTCGTATTTCGGCTGATTTTAGAGGAATATTTTAAAGTTCCAAAACTCCACACTTAGAAGAATTTCCAAGTGAAACCAGTCAATGTTAGCCTATGAAGGAAATTCAAGTTACCGGTAAGTACGGTTAAAATTACTTTTCAGGACCAGTACTGGGCTGAAAGATGCAGCACTGAGGTCTCTCCTGATAACAGGTGAGTAAATCGGAATTCGGATTTCGGCTGATTTTAGAGGAATATTTGTATGTTTCAAAAATCAACACTTAGAAACTTTTTCAGCAAAAAGCAGGCAAGGATATCCTATGGAAGGAAATTCAAGTTACTGGTAAGTACGGTTAAAATTACTTTTGAGGATCAGTACTGGGCTGAAAGATGCAGCACTGAGGTCTCTCCTGATAACAGGTGAGTAAATCGGAATTCGTATTTCGGCTGATTTTAGAGGAATATTTTAAAGTTCCAAAACTCCACACTTAGAAGAATTTCCAAGTGAAACCAGTCAATGTTAGCCTATGAAGGAAATTCAAGTTACCGGTAAGTACGGTTAAAATTACTTTTGAGGATCAGTACTGGGCTGAAAGATGCAGCACTGAGGTCTCTCCTGATAACAGGTGAGTAAATCGGAATTCGTATTTCGGCTGATTTTAGAGGAATATTTGCACAATGGTGAAGGGAGGGGCGGGGCCTGAGGTGGCATCTGTGCAAACGCGCCCCGTGGCGCGTTTTAAGTTGGGGATTAAGTCCCCTTGAATCATGAGGGTCCCTACGGGCCAACTAGCCCACCAGGAACCTCCAGTATGCGCCAGGGGCTGCGTTGCAGAGACATGTACAGAGGCCACACCCTTTTACACCTCTCTGCAACGCAGCTCTGTGGCGCTTTCTGGACGTACCTGTTGGGCTAGTTGGCTCCCAGGGACCCTCAGGATTGAAGAGGATTTAATTCCCCATCTTAAAACGCGCCACGGGGCCTGTTTGCACACATGTCACCTGAAGCCCCGCCCCTCCCTTCACCACTGTGAAACGCGCCCGTGGCGCGTTTTAAGTCGAGGGATTAACTCCCTTGAATCCTGAGGGTCCCTGGAGTCCAACTAGCCCACCATGTTCCTCCAAAAGCGCCACAGAGCTGGTTGCAGAGAGGTGTAAAAGGGGCGTGGCCTCTGTACACCTCTCTGCAAGGCAGCTCCCTGGCGCATACTGGAGGTTCCTGGTGGGCTAGTTGGCCCCAGGGACCCCAGTATTCAAGGGGAATTCGTTCCCCCTCTGCAAACGCGCCAGGGCGCGTTTGCAGAGTGGTGAAGGAAGGGGCGGGGCCTGCGGGCCCGATCGTTTTTTTGTTTTTGTTTTTTTTCCCCTGAAGGGAGGCCGTGTGGCCCCCTTCCTTTCCTATTTTTAGGCCCGGGGACCCCATCCCCGGGGCCTGGCCTCTCGTTGGGGACTGTGGGGGGTCCCCAAACCCCCACAGTCCCGCCGGCTCCACGTGTCCTACGGGAGCCGGCATTGCTTACACATGGGGAGCAGCTAACATGCTGCTCCCCATGTGGAAAGCTATCGGCTTTGGATATTGGAAGAGAGAGCAGGTTTCCTGCTCTCTCTTCCAATATCCAAAGCAGTTTGCAATGACAGGACGGGATCCGCGAGGCTCCCGTCCTGTCATTGCAAACAGCAGTGTCCCGGGGGTAGGCACCCCGGGACACTGCAGGAGCCGGACCTGGGGGTGGCGGTCCCCAGGGCCATCAAGGGCTCCAGGAGGGGGCCGCGCGGCCCCCTCCCTACATCGAGAAAGCCCCGGGGAGGTGGTGGTCTCCGGGGTCCAAAACGGACCCCCATTTTCATTTTTCTTAGTGCCCCGGGGAGGTGGTGGTCCCGGGCGTGTGGGGGCTGGAGCCCCCACACAGGTTTTAAATATAAAAAGAAGCCCGGGAGGTGGTGGTCCCCGGGGCTGCGGGAGGGCTCAGAGCCCTCCCGCACCATTATCCATAAAGCCCCGGGGGTGGTGATCCCCGGGCTTGGGGGCCCTAGAGGCCCCCCGCACATAAAATTAACCCCCCAGCATGCCCCCGGGACTTGGCCCACCCGGGGCCAGTACTATCGAGCGCGGGAGACCGCGCTCGATTTCCGGCAGGGTTCGCGCTCCCTGAGCGCATCCTGCCGATTTTTAAAAAAAAAAATTTTTTTTTGCCCAGGGGTCCTTGTGGGACCCCTGAGCAGACCTAGGGGGTCAGGGTGTTTCTACCCTGCCCCCTTTGTGCGCTTTGCGCACTTGTTTCTGTCCCTCGGTTCTACCGAGGGACAAAATGACTGCCAACACTTCCTGATTTGGAGTGTTGACAGCCAATTAACATAAAGCTCGTGCTCGGGAGGATCCGCGTCCCTAGATATGCCTATCTTTTTTCTTTTGATTTTCTCAGCAACTACTGAACGGATTTACACCATTTAACAAAAGGGTTCTTTCTGAACCAAGAACTACCTCTTTGCCAAATTTGGTGTAATTCCGTTCAGCAGTTCGAGGCTGTAGCCGTGTCTAAAGTTTCCTATGGAAAATTGCATGGGGAAAACGCGTTTTGGGACCCCCCTTTTTCTCGGCCCCCGCTTGACGAATCCCCCGAGACTTTCAGGGTAGGAGCGGACCGGAGCGGGCCACAAAGTTTGAAAATTTTGCGAAGATACGTCAACCGGCAAGAGAGTTATTTCAAATAGAATGTCGCGGATTTCCTATGGATAATAGGTTGTAACTATAACTATCTACTGGCGACCGCCAGTAGATAATATATAAATGTATACATATATGTATATACGCGGAAGACGGAATCGAAAGGTGGAACAGTGGGAGTAGATCTCGTGTGCAGACGGAAAGCTCGGAGGAGCACAGTCACATAGGAGACCACCGCTCAAGACACCGAACGATAATCAAGGTACAATAAATTGCGTATTTAGCAAGATAGGTGGGGAGGTGTGCACTGAGAGTCTTTCTCCCTTTAAGATTACAAAGGGTATAAGACAACAAGCATTAAGAATAAAATAAAGCAGTACTCACCATGTCCGCCGCAGCGCTCAGGGACCGCGAGTCGGCAGCGGAGGAAATGTTTTCTGACAATCCTCCACAGGGACAGCAGCTGAACGAAGAAAACGCTATTGAGTTAACAGCAGGCGCCAAAAGCTTAAAAGAGAATTATCGTGTCCGGGAAAAATATATGCGTCAGGAGACAGCTAAGTGGTGGGAGGCAAAATCCCTCCAAAAGTACCTAGACGTAGGAAGGATACCCAGGGGGCTGCGGATTATGTTAGCCCCCAGTTACGACACACCCAACCCTCGTATGATGGCCGAGTGGGCAGAGTGCAACCTCGATTCCTCTCGCAGGCTTGTCCAAATTTTGGTCAAGTATGCAGAGGTAGACCGTATTGAACTCCAAGCCAAAATAGATGCCCTCAACGAGGAAATCAAAGTACAGGGTGAGCCGCAACAGAGGAAGAAATTTCAAGAAGACATGATGGCAAGACTAAATAAGGAAGAAGAAAAAATAAAACAGCGAAAGATATACAAATTTAAAAGAGATAAGGATGACTACACCAATGGACAAATTTTCACGTTTGCCCGGAAATTCGACTCATTTAGGAATGTAACGGCAAAAAACAAAAAGTTCCAACAAGAACGCAATGAGGAGCTAGGGGGCGCTACATCGGCATCAGCGTCAGACCTTAGCTCGACCGTGGAGAGTGAATCGGAGGCAGAAATGGCAAGAAACAGACAAGATCCAAGAGCCATAAAACCGTCATTGGGAGAGGAATTGGATTATTTAAGAAGAAGTAGAAGGGAGACCCTTAGACAGAGAGTAAATAAATCGGCAAAAAACGAAGGCAGGCTGCCAGAAAACGGATGCAACAGTGGCAACCCTAAACCAGTGAGAGGACGGGGACAATGGAGATGCAAATAATAACGTCTCCTAATTCCCCCCAAGCAACTACCATATACAATACCATCATTAACCTAACTGAGATAAATCTGGACGCAGCAGAACAACAGCTACTAGCGTTGGGATTGTCATATTGTCCCGAAACCAACTTTGACTACACAAATACACGTGCAGACATCTATAAGTTTATAAGGAAACTAAAACTTAAGAAATTTCATCAAATGCAGACCAAGCAACAGGAGCCAATACGTGGCACTGACACCAATCACCCAATATCGGACATTGGAGGAAAAGAAAATCTAACAGTATCTGATTTGGGTGTCCTCAAAGACCTCCATAATCTGTGGGACGGAGTGATAATGGATGATAATTATAACCAAAATCAAGATCAACAACTGGAAATAAACACACAGGATCTCTTGTCTCCAATATATGCAATGTGTGCCAAGTCAATGACAACATTTAAAGTAAAATCTAAGTTTGTACCTATAATGCCAAGAGATTCTTTAGATCTGTTTAATGAACATGTGGTGGCAGAAATAAAAAACTCCATATGGATACCAGCAAATCCAAAAACGATTACTAACCAAGAAAGACAATATCAACAACTGATGGAAAAATTGAGCAAAGACAAACAGGTTGCCATGAGGAATGCGGACAAAGGGGGAAATGTAGTGCTATGGCCCCTTAAAGATTACATGGAAGAGGCAGCCGCACAACTAAATGATACAGATTGTTATCGCAAAGTTCCATGCAAAAGTTTAAAAGTGCACAAGAGAACTTTTTTTTAAAATTATTGGCATGGAAAAGCCTGGGCCTCCTGAATCTACAAGAATACAAGTACTTGAAAAAGGAAAACCCCACGATTCCAGTAATCTATTTTGTCCCCAAGGTCCACAAATGCCTGAATAAACCACCGGGAGGCCCATCATTTCAGCTTGTGATGGGCCACTTGAAAATATGTCCATCTACATCGATTTGTTTTTGCAAGAACACGTCAAAAACCTTAAATCATATGTGCAGGACACTAGTGATTTTATAAGAAAAATTGATAAGATCAAATGGCAAGCTGGTTACCATTTAATAGCACTTGACGTATCTGCTCTTTATACATGCATAAGGAACAATGATGGCATTAAAGCAGTTGAACATTTCTTAGCCAATAGACCTATGAGGTTCGCCAAACACAATCAAAAGCTGATCGATATGTTAATATTTTGTCTGGAAAACCATTTATTTATGTATAAAAATCAGATGTATCAGCAAATTCAGGGCGTGGCAATGGGGGCCAGCTTCTCCCCCAGCTATGCCTGTTTGTTTATGGGATGGTGGGAGGAGCTGGTCCTCATGCAGCAATATGCCCTCACCTATACTGAAAAGGCAATAATATGGCTAAGGTTCATAGATGATTTATTCATTGTATGGAATGGCTCAGAGCAGAGTGCCCACGACTTTATTTCACAAATTAACAAAAACAATGTGAATTTAAAGTTTACTTACTCCATCAGTTGTGAAAGTATAACATTTTTGGATGTAAAAGTGTACATCGTGAATAACAAACTAGCAACTTCTCTTTTTCAGAAACAAACAGCAGGCAATGCAGTATTGCACGCATCAAGTTCTCACCCTCCTCACCTTATACACAGCATCCCCTACGGGGAGATGCTGAGGATTAGACGGATTTGTAGTGAGGAAACTGATACACAGGATAAGCAGAGGGAATGTAAGAGCAGATTCCTCCAAAAAGGTTATAAATCAAGAACAATAGATGCAGCGATATCGAAATCGAGAAGTCAAGACAGGCAGGATCTACTCAAGTATAGATCACAAATCCAGGGTGCCACAAGCGATATATCAAATGAGCCCACACAACTAATACTTGCGTATTCTAGGCAGGAAGGACAGATAAGATCTATCATAAGACGTAATTGGCCCATAATATTGGGAGACCCTGTAATTGGAGGGTTACTTCCCAAAAAGCCATCAATAACATTTAGAAGAACTGCGTCAATGGGTAACGTTTTGGTCAAAAATAGTCCAGAAGATCAAGAAACAGGCTCATGGCTTACAGCTAGAAGGGGATTTTATAGGTGTTCGAGCTGTAAGGCCTGCCAGTTTGGAATCAATAAGACTTCATACAAGACATCTTTTAGTGACCATACCCATATGATAAACCAGTATCTGTCCTGCAAAACCGAATTTGCAGTATATGCACTAGTTTGTAGCTGTAACCTGTATTACATAGGCAGTACAAAATTGGCAGTGCATAAAAGGATATTGCAACATACACGAGCCATTTTAAACAATGATCCAAGTTACCCAGTTGCCAGGCATTTTAAAGAAAAACACAACAGCAGTCTTAAGTATTTTAATTATTTTGTTTTAGACGCAGTGCCACCCAACAAGAGAGGAGGCAACAGGGAGACTAAATTAAGGCGCCTAGAAACAAGATATATGCTGGAAATGGATACGAAGCACCCTGGTGGGCTTAACACGAGCAAGTACATGCACACATACCTATAGATATCCATATGGTGACATTGAAACTGAAACTGAAACAGAAATTGAATATCCGAATCTCCACACTGTATATATTATGAATTTTTTAATTCAAGGTGTATAATAGGTGTAGTCTTATCACAACATAGTAGGAATGTATTCTTGGTATATTTTTTCGATATAAATTTTATAACCTAGAGTCAAATTTGCCATATTTTAGCTAATTTATCTGGTTTTATAGGGTTGAAATGATTTTATATAATATTGTATTAATTGAATCATATTTATATCCTCATTTGTGGGAATCAACCATGTATAACAGATGGGTACTTATATATAATGGCTTTTGGTGATTAAGATTGTCAAAATTTCAAATAAGATGGTTTTCTATATATGATGAATGACAGGTATTAGCCAAACATTATACTGCTGCTATACGCTTATTTAAATGAAATTTGCACTAAAATTGCACATTTTGCACATAGAGAGATTTTATAGACTTGCACTTAGGATAGGGGGTATTTTTGCACTAGTCACTTTAACACTAGAATAGCAGAGCAATAGATTAAACAATAGTTAGGACATCAGCCAATGTGGCAATTAATCAATTTTATGTATTTATACAAGTATTAACTCATATTGATTGGATTTTAGCCATGCTGATGAAATATTGTTTTTAATTTGGATGCCAATGTGTATTGACGCTGAATAAGATGAATGCATTTAAGCATGTATTGTGCAAAACAATGAAGTATGTTTTCTATGTCTATTGCTGCTGTTCTTGCACAGTCACTTTAAAAGGGGAACCTCCACCCCCAGGCGCTGTCATGTGATCAAGGCCGTTGGTCGGCCGAAACGCGTCATGGCGGCATGGTGTACTAATTAAACACTGCATCAGCACAGAATCGGGTCTACTCTCGTTTTTTCTTCAACAAGGAATATTGGACGAGTCTACTAGAATATATATATATATATATATATATATATATATATATATATATATCACGTAATATCCAAAGTAGGTGCGCTCTCAGGATCATAAGACACGCAAACCAAATGTTGATGCAAACCAAGTTTATTCCACTACGCGTTTCGACTGCGTCCGCATCCTTGCTCACGTGTACTGAGTGCACAATACGATCAGTGTATATAACATAGGGTTTGGGAACAAACAAAATAGACAGAGGACATTGTCAGAAGCCTATTGTGGTGGCCATATTGGAATGGTAATATCCAAAGAGACATCTCAATGCGCAATACTGGACATGTAAAACACATAATAGAGTGGTTAACATATGATGATGCAAAAGTGCAATACAAGTAAAACATGTCACAGAAATGTAGATTTATCGACACTGATATTAAACACTGACACGTGATGTGGTAGAATGTGCGCGCATGTACTAAAGAATCAAAGTACTAGAAACAGTAACGTCAAGCTAAATGCCCATTGATAGAGTGTCCAACATTAGTCATAGGTGATCGCATGGTGCACTAAATGGTATTGCGAGCCTTGTAACCCTGAATGATCACATGGTGCTCGTCAAGACTATGTCCCAGGTAGTCGCATAATGCTCTAAGCGCTGTTGCTACGCCGTGTATTACGGAAGATCGCATCAATGTGCATCTAGTGTTCTAAAGCGACGTGCTGGTAGCGCGTTGTCCAAGGTGTTGTAATAGCCCTTGACTCTAAAATAATCGCCTGGTGTTCAAGTCTGTATTCGCGCAGTGCTCAATGAGAAGAGGTCCATGGATAAAGGTCAGACTTGAAGTTAGCAAGTAAGCACCTTATTAGTCACCCTGAGTAGGGTAATATGTCCGATGGTCGTTCCCAGTCCTACATTAAAAATTACCCAATTGAGAGAATACCACAGTAAATTCGAAGAGAAGGTTAGGTGGCCCGTGTACATGGTTGGGTTCCTTCCTTCTCTCCTGCAAGAGAAACAAAGAAAATAAAGTATTAAAATTTGTTAAAAACAGAAAGAAAATTAACGTTGTGGCACAAATGTGTCACTGTACATCTTATGAAAAACAGTTTCTAATGCACATGTTACTATGGAGGAAAGGACATGTAAATTGACATCAGCTGATAAGACATAGTCTCACAGCAAGAAAAAACGTGGAGGACAAGAGAGACAGTGGAGGATGTTGAATGACAATCATTCAGTCTTGAGGTGAATGGCTAACTCTTCATCCTGGTTAAGCCCCCATGGGGTCCTAGTTCGAAAATCTACAATGTACCTGGACTCTCTCTGTCTCAGTCGTAGTACTCTGTCTCCCCCTCTGTGTCCCACCCTGACCTGTTCCAATATGAAATATTTCTTGAGGGAGGAATCAGAATAATGGTTCTCATGAAAATGTCGTGCCACGGGGTATTTGGGATCCTTGTTGGTGATGGCCCTTTTATGCTCCAAAATTCTCTTTTTAGCCATCAGTGTGGTGCTCCCTATGTAGTACATTTTACAGGGGCATTTGATGACATATACCACAAAAGTGGTACTACAGGTCAGAAATTGTGCGATTTCCTTTTTGTAGGTTTTGTGTGAAAATTAATTGCGGAAACTGCTGGTCAGACATGCCTTGCAATGTCCGCAAGGAAAGAACCCTTTCAGGTTGTGTGTCCCTGCGTCTTTCTGTCTGGTGATGTCACTATGTACCAACATATCCCTCAAGCTCCTGCCCCTTCTGTACGTAATGTTCGGTCTATCGGGGATGGTATCACCTATGCTGTTGTCGCATTTGAGAATGTTCAAATTCTGTGTGAAAATGCGTCTTATATTGTCTGCGTCAGAATTGTAAGTCATGATGACTCTGATGCTGTTGTCGCCCACTTCACCTTCAATGTCCTTCTTTTCAGTCAGTGTTTGTGTTCTGTTGACGCCCTCTGCTCTAAAGATGGCTTTCTTGAGTACCCACATTGGATAGCCCCTTGCTTTGAATCTCTCTATCATATTGGCACTCTCGAGTCTGTAGGCTACCTCGCTGTAGCAGTTTCTTTTTGCCCTCAGCAGTTCGCCATAAGGAATACTCCATTTAAGAGATTCTGGGTGGCTGCTGAGGGCATGCAGAATGCTGTTCCCTGCAGTGCTCTTACGAAACAGGGTGGTATGAATCTTGTTATGTTTGATCTCTAAGTATACATCTAGGTATTCTGCCCTGGTGCTGCTAATGCTGCCGGTAAGTTGAATATTACGTTCATTGTCATTAAGTCCCTCAATGAACTTCTCTGCTTCATCTTTGGACCCCTTCCAGATGATGAACAGGTCATCTATGTACCTGAGCCACGTCTGTACCTTGTCTAGGTTTTGTATCCGGTCTGTACCTGTGAAAATCTCCTCCTCCCAGATGCCCATAAAGAGATTAGCAAAACACAGAATTGGAACATTCTCAAATGCGACAACAGCATTTCATATTGGAACAGGTCAGTGTGGGACACAGAGGGGGAGACAGAGTACTACGACTGAGACAGAGAGAGTCCAGGTACATTGTAGATTCTCGAACTAGGACCCCATGGGGGCTTAACCAGGATGAATAGTTAGCCATTCACCTCAAGACTGAATGATTGTCATTCAACATCCTCCACTGTCTCTCTTGTCCTCCACGTTTTTTCTTGCTGTGAGACTGTCTTATCAGCTGATGTCAATTTACATGTCCTTTCCTCCATAGTAACATGTGCATTAGAAACTGTTTTTCATAAGATGTACAGTGACACATTTGTGCCACAACGTTAATTTTCTTGTTAATTTTCTTTCTGTTTTTAACAAATTTTAATACTTTATTTTGTTTGTTTCTCTTGCAGGAGAGAAGGAAGGAACCCAACCACGTACACGGGCCACCTAACCTTCTCTTCGAATTTACTGTGGTATTCTCTCAATTGGGAAATTTTTAATGTAGGACTGGGAACGACCATCGGACATATTACCCTACTCAGGGACGACTAATAAGGTGCTTACTTGGGAACGACCATCGGACATATTACCCTACTCAGGGACGACTAATAAGGTGCTTACTTGCTAACTTCAAGTCTGACCTTTATCCATGGACCTCTTCTCATTGAGCACTGCGCGAATACAGACTTGAGCACCAGGCGATTATTTTAGAGTCAAGGGCTATTACAACACCTTGGACAACGTGCTACCAGCACGTCGCTTTAGAACACTAGATGCACATTGATGCGATCTTCCGTAATACACGGTGTAGCAACAGCGCTTATAGCATTATGGGACTACCTGGGACATAGTCTTGACGAGCACCATGTGATCATTCTGGGTTACAAGGCTCGCAATACCATTTAGTGCACCATGCGATCACCTATGACCAATGTTGGACACTCTATCAATGGGCATTTAGCTTGACGTTACTGTTTCTAGTACTTTGATTCTTTAGTACATGCGCGCACATTCTACCACATCACGTGTCAGTGTTTAATATCGCTGTCGATAAATCTACATTTCGGTGACATGTTTTACTTGTATTGCACTTTTGCATCATCATATGTTAACCACTCTATTATGTGTTTTACATGTCCAGTATTGCGCATTGAGATGTCTCTTTGGATATTACCATTCCAATATGGCCGCCATAATAGGCTTCCGACAATGTCCTCTGTCTATTTTGTTTGTTCCCAAACCCTATGTTATATACACTGATCGTATTGTGCACTCAGTACACGTGAGCAAGGCTGCGGACGCAGTCGAAACGCGTAGTGGAATAAACTTGGTTTGCATCAACATTTGGTTTGCGTGTCTTATGATCCTGAGAGTGCACCTACTTTGGATATTACGTGATATTGACTTTACCAGCACGCTCCGCTGGTGTGTGCGCCACCTTCCAAGGGTTAGCAGTTCGGAAGAGGCAACTTCTTTTGGGATATATATATATATATATATATATATATATATATATTCACTGAAAAACCATAGGTTTTAGGGACAGTTATAGTTAGTTGGACATTGCACTCGTACAAAACCCGTGAAATTCCCCCGTTATAGTTAGTTCAGCTAACTATAACTCGCGCCCCGCAATGCACTGCTGATGACGTCACATATTACATCACTCATGACATGGTCAGTGACATCACTGATGACATCACTGATGACATCTCAAATGACATCACTGATGACATCATCCAGTGACTGTGTGTTTCTGTAAAGTTTAAATATGTTTAATATATATAGGGAAAGGCGTATTGAAGAATGAGTGGGTGTATAAGTGTCTGAATGGATGATTTAGAAGGTGCGTGACTAACTCTATAAGTGAGTGATTAAACGTATCTTACTGAATGCATGGGTTAGTGACTAAACTGGGTAAATGTCTGTATCCGTCTGTCTGTTGCTGTGTAAGTGGCTGCATGGGTTTGTGAATAGCTACATGAGTGTCTATATGAGTTACTGATTGGTTGTCTGAGTATCTGTATGGGTGCCTGAGTGTTTGTGTGGGTGGGGTGTGTGCGACTCTGTGCATAGATGCGTGAGTGGGTGATTCACTGGGTGGATGGTTTCAAGAGTGCATCTGTGATAGACTGTATGGGTGGGTAAGTGTGTGTAAGAGTGTGTTAGTGAGTGAATGTATGTCCCAGTGGTACATGTGTGAGTAACTACATATGTGAAAGGCAGTATATATGTGTGTTGGAGTATATAAATAGCTATAAGTGAGAGTGTGTGATTGTGAGAGTGACTGTATGGATGAGTGTGTGCTTGTATCAGTGATCGTATAAGAGCGTAAGAATGTGCTAGTATTTGTATGAGTAAGTGAGCTGGTGTGTGTATAACTGTATAGGTGAGTAAATGGCAGTGTGTTTAATTATTTGCATGACTGACTAGGTGTGTGAGTACCTCTATGGATGAGTGGCGGTGTTTGAGTGTCTATATAGGAGTATGAGTGCATATGATAGTCCTGTACTGAGTGACCGTAAGTATGAGTGACTGTACGGGTGAGTGAGTGGATGTGTGTGTAGATCTAAGAATCAGTGAGTGGGTATGTAGTTATTGGTGTTGGAGTGTCTATGGTTTTGCGAATGGCAGTCTGTAATTTAGAGTGGGTGTTTCAAAAGTTATATTAGGGTGTGAGGAGGTGCATCAGATTATGACGTGGATGATGTCTTCAGTGATGTCATCAGTAATGTCATTTGAGATGTCATCAGTGATGTCATCAGTGATGTCACTGACCATGTCATGAGTGATGTAATATGTGACGTCATCAGCAGTGCATTGCGGGGGCGCGAGTTATAGTTAGCTGAACTAACTATAACGGGGGAATTTCACGGGTTTTGTACGAGTGCAATGTCCAACTAACTATAACTGTCCCTAAAACCTATGGTTTTTTCAGTGAATTTGTAAGGTTTTTTAAATGCTAATTTCTAACTATAACGTGCCTGAAACCTATGGTTTTTTCAGTGAATTTCAAAGGTTTTTAAATGCTAATTCCTAACTATAACATGTCTGAAACCTATGGTTTTTTTCAGTGAATTTCAAAGGTTTTGTAAATGACAATTTTTAAATGTATTAATTGTTATATTTATTTTTTGATACTGATTTATAACATTTTTTTGAACTATTTATTTTTAGATATTTTATTTTTTAAATTACATTGTAATTACATTATACATTACATTACAAAATATACTTTCTCAGAATGAATTACTTTAGTTTAAATACTTTGCAAATAGGCAATAGACTTTTAAGTACAGTAGTTACAGTTGTTGCAATGGGCAACACAATTTCAAACACAATGCAACATTGAGGTCGATGTGAATTTCTAGTTAAATGCAATTAGTTACTTTATGGATTACTTTTCTAACCACAGGACTGGATCCTAGATTCAGTCCTGGGACATCTCCTGTAAACAGCTGAGTAAAAGCGTTTTGGTTACAGTAGTGATTTTTAAGGAATATTATTGTATTTTAAAAGTTGACACTTAGAAACTTCTTCACATAGAATCACCAATGTTATCCTATGGGAGGAAATTCACTTGGCAGGTAAGTAGTGTTATCGTTACTTTTTCTTACTCAGTGGTGGATCTTGGATCCAGCACTGGTGCATCTCCTGTAAACAGTTGAAAGAATGCGTTTAAGTCATACAGGCGATTTGTAAGGAATATTTGTAGTTTGTAAAAATCGACACTTTGAAACTTTTCTGCTGAAAACCAGACAATGGATTCCTATGGAAGGAAATACAAGTTACTGGTAAGTACGGTTAGAATTACTTTTCAGGGTCAGTGCTGGGCTAAAAGATGCAGTACTGGGTTCTCTCCTGATAACAGGTGAGTAAATCGGAATTCGTAGTTCGGCTGATTTTAGAGGAATATTATAAAGTTCCAAAACTCCACACTTAGAAGAATTTCCAAGTGAAACCAGTCAATGTTAGCCTATGGAAGGAAATTCAAGTTACTGGTAAGTACGGTTAGAATTACTTTTCAGGATCGGTACTGGGCGCAAAGATGCAGCACTGAGGTCTCTCCTGATAACAGGTGAGTAAATCGGAATTCGTAGTTCTGCTGATTTTAGAGGAATATTTGTAAATTTCCAAAATCGACAGAAACTTTTTCAGCAAAAAGCAGGCAATGATATCCTATGGAAGGAAACTCAAGTTACTGGTAAGTACGGTTGAAATTACTTTTCAGGATCAGTACTGGGCTCAAAGATGCAGCACTGACGTCTCTCCTGATAACAGGTGAGTAAATCGGAATTCGTAGTTCGGCTGATTTTAGAGGAATATTATAAAGTTCCAAAACTCCACACTTAGAAGAATTTCCAAGTGAAACTAGTCAATGTTAGCCATGGAAGGAAATTCAAGTTACTGGTAAGTACGGTTAGAATTACTTTTCAGGATCTGTACTGGGCTGAAAGATGCAGCACTGAGGTCTCTCCTGATAACAGGTGAGTAAATCGGAATTCGTAGTTCGGCTGATTTTAGAGGAATATTATAAAGTTCCAAAACTCCACACTTAGAAGAATTTCTAAGTGAAACCAGTCAATGATATCCTAAGGAAGGAAATTCAAGTTACTGGTAAGTACGGTTAAAATTACTTTTCAGGATCAGTACTGGGCTCAAAGATGCAGCACTGAGGTCTCTCCTGATAACAGGTGAGTAAATCGGAATTCGTAGTTCGGCTTATTTTAGAGGAATTTTTGCACAATGGTGAAGGAAGGGGGTGGGGCCTGAGGTGACATGTCTGCAAACACGCCCTGTGGCGCGTTTTAAGTTGGAGAATTAATTCCTCCTCAATCCCGAGGGTCCCTGGGGTCCAACTAGCCCACCCTGTTCCTCCAGTATGCGCCAGGGAGCTGCGTTGCAGAGGCCACGCCCCTTTTTACACCTCTCTGCAACGCAGCTCTGTGGCGCTTTCTGGACGTACCTGATGGGCTAGTTGTCCCCCAGGGACCCTCAGGATTGAAGGGATTTAATTCCCCATCTTAAAACGCGCCACGGGGCCTGTTTGCACACATGTCACCTGAAGCCCCGCCCCTCCCTTCAGCACTGTGCAAACGCGCCCCGTGGCGCGTTTTAAGTTGGGGGATTAAGTCCCCTTGAATCCTGAGGGTCCCTGGAGTCCAACTATCCCACCATGTACCTCCAAAAGTGCCCCAGAGCTGCGTTGCAGAGAGGTGTAGAAAGGGCGTGGCCTCTATACACCTCTCTGCAACGCAGCCCCTGGCGCATACTGGAGGTTCCTGGTGGGCTAGTTGGCCCCCAGGGACTCCCAGTATTCAAGGGAATTACTTCCCCTTCTTAAACGCGCCAGGGGGCGCGTTTGCAGACTGCTGCAGGGAGGGGCGGGGCCTCCGGCACGATGCCGGTCTTTTTTTTTTGTATGGGAGGGGGCTGCGTGGCCCCCTTCCCTCGGCCACTTTTGGCCCCGGGGACCCCATCCCCCAGGGCCTGAGGATTTTCTTTTTGTTTTAAAAAAAAAAACCTGGAAGGGGCCGCGTGGCCCCCTTCCCTGGGCCTCTATTGGCCCCGGGGACCCCATCCCCGGGGCATGCCCTCTTTTTTTTTTCTTTAAATCTTTGGAGGGGGCTGCGTGGCCCCCTCCTCAGGCCATTTAAGGCCCCGGGGACCCCATCCCCGGGGCCGGCCTTTACGTTTAAAAAAATATATATATATTTCTGGGGAGGGGGCTGCGTGGCCCCCTCCCGGGCCACTAATGGCCCCGGGGACCCCATCCCCGGGGCCTGGCCACTCGTTGGGGACCGTGGGGGTCCCCAATCCCCGCACGGTCCCGCCGGCTCCCGCGTCCTGCGGGAGCCGGCATTGCTTTTCCATAAGGGAGCTGCTGACATGCAGCTCCCCTTATGGAAAGCAATTCTGCTTGCTTCATTGAAGCGAGAGCAGGTTTCCTGCTCTCGCTTCAATGAAGCAAAGCAAGTTTGCAATGACAGGACGGGAGCCGCGAGGCTCCGTCCTGCCATTGCAAACAGCAGTGTCCCGGGGTAGGCACCCCGGGACACTGCAGGAGCCGGCCCTGGGGATGGCGGTCCCCAGGGCCACCACAGGCTCCAGGAGGGGGGCCGCGCGGCCCCCCTCCCCACTTCTGCAAAGCCCCGTGGAGGTGGTGGTCCCCGGGGCTTCGGGGTCCGAAACGGCCCCCCATTTTAAATTTTTTAGAGCCCCGGGGAGGTGGCGGTCCCCGGGGTGTGTGGGGGGGGCTGGAGCCCCCCACACAGGTATTTAAAATTGAAAAAAAGAAAGCCCCGGGGGTGGCGGTCCCCGGGGCTGCGGGAGGGCACAGTGCCCTCCCGCACCATTTTTATTAGAAAGCCCCAGGGGATGGCGGTCCCCGGGGCTTGGGGCCTTAGAGGCCCCCATTAACTATAAACCCACCCCTGCATGCCCCCGGGACTTGGCCCACCCGGGGCAAAATAGCATCGAAGCGCGGGAGACCGCGCTCGATTTTTTTACGGCAGGATTCGCATCTCGCCGATTTTTTTTTTTTTAAATGCTTTTTTCTGCCCAGGGGGTCCTTGTGGGACCCCCTGAGCAGACCTAGGGGGTCAGGGTGTTTCTACTCTGCCCCCTTTGTGCGTTTGCGCACTTGCGATTTTTTTTTTTTTATCGGCGGGATCCGCGCACCCTTAGCGCATCCCGCCGATTTTTAAACAAAATAAAATGCTTTTTTCTGCCCAGGGGGTCTTTGTGGGACCCCTGAGCAGACCTAGGGAGTCAGGGTGTTTCTACCCTGCCCCTTTGTGCGTTTTGCGCACTTGTTTCTCTGCCTCGGTTCTACCGAGGGACAAAATGGCTGCCAACACTTCCTGATTTGGAGTGTTGACAGCCAATTAGCATGCAGCTCGTGATCGGGAGGGTACGCGGACCCTACGCGGCCAAAGATATATATGTGATTTTACTTTTGATTTTCTCAGCAACTACTGAACGGATTTACACCATTTAACAAAAAGGGTTCTTTCTGAACCAAGAACTACCTCTTTGCCAAATTTGGTGTAATTCCGTTCAGCAGTTCGGGCTGTAGCCGTGGCTAAAGTTTCCTATGGGAAAATGAATGGGGAAAACACGTTTTGGGATCCCCCTTTTTTCACAGCCCCCGCTTGACGAATCACCCCGAAACTTTCAGGGTAGGAGCGGACCAGAGCGGGCCATAAAGTTTGAAAATTTCGCGAAGATTCATCAACCGACGCAAGAGTTATTTCAAATAGAATGTTGTGGATTTCCTATGGAAAATAGGTCCTAGCTATAACTAACTACTGGCGACCGCCAGTAGATAATATATATATATATATATATGTATATATATATATATATCCACAAGAACAAACACCCATTTGAGGAGCCTCAGAGGAAAGTAAGAGCCTTTAATGCAGGATGTTGGCAGCGCAGTACACAAGCAATGTCTCTCTTCCGAAATAACACCCAACGCGTTTCAAACAGAAATGTTCTTGCTCACGGGCTCAGGAAGTGCAATGGCAATACTGATTTGGAACACCTTGATAAGTGCAACATGGCTCCGCCTCCAATTATGAGTGCTGCTAGGCATGCTGGAGACTGTGGTTCCGCCTCGTTTTACCCCAGTGGGTGCTGCCATCAATCACCAAAGTAATCCATGATAAAAACCTAAGTAGGAGAAGATGGACTCAGAGGTAGCTGTGCCGCTCAATTTACAGTCCTGCACGCAGCCTTTCCCCTCCATGCGCTCGAAACTTCAAAGCGCTAGATCTGCCCAAGATCAGCAGCGGGCTTCCTCGCGACTGGGACCAGCCGCATTACATCCACAAGAACAAACACCCATTTGAGGAGCCTCAGAGGAAAGTAAGAGCCTTTAATGCAGGATGTTGGCAGCGCAGTACACAAGCAATGTCTCTCTTCTGAAATAACACCCAACGCGTTTCGAACAGAAATGTTCTTGCTCACGGGCTCAGGAAGTGCAATGGCAATACTGATTTGGAACACCTTGATAAGTGCAACATGGCTCCGCCTCCAATTATGAGTGCTGCTAGGCATGCTGGAGCCTGTGGTTCCGCCTCGTTTTACCCCAGTGGGTGCTGCCATCAATCACCAAAGTAATCCATGATAAAAACCTAAGTAGGAGAAGATGGACTCAGAGGTAGCTGTGCCGCTCAATTTACAGTCCTGCACGCAGCCTTTCCCCTCCATGCGCTCGAAACTTCAAAGCGCTAGATCTGCCCAAGATCAGCAGCGGGCTTCCTCGCGACCGGGACCGGCCGCATTTCATCCACAAGAACAAACACCCATTTGAGGAGCCTCAGAGGAAAGTAAGAGCCTTTAATGCAGGATGTTGGCAGCGCAGTACACAAGCAATGTCTCTCTTCCGAAATAACACCCAACGCGTTTCGAACAGAAATGTTCTTGCTCACGGCTCAGGAAGTGCAATGGCAATACTGATTTGGAACACCTTGATAAGTGCAACATGGCTCCGCCTCCAATTATGAGTGCTGCTAGGCATGCTGGAGCCTGTGGTTCCGCCTCGTTTTACCCCAGTGGGTGCTGCCATCAATCACCAAAGTAATCCATGATAAAAACCTAAGTAGGAGAAGATGGACTCAGAGGTAGCTGTGCCGCTCAATTTACAGTCCTGCACGCAGCCTCAAATGGGTGTTTGTTCTTGTGGATATATATATATATAGATATATATTTATATATCTGTATTACCTACTGGCGGTTGCCAGTAGGTAGTTATAGTTAGGACCTCAAAAGGGTTTTTTCTTTGCCAATATCTTTTGTGCCATTTGACAAATCTTCAAAAAAAATTCAAAACTAATGGCTCGCTCAGGTCAGCTCCTGTCTTGAAAGTTTTGGGGGGATTCATTGAGCGGGGGCCGAGAAAAAGGGGGGGTCCCAAAACCCGTTTTCTCCATGTTAATTTCCGTAGGAAACTTTAGACAAAGCTACAGCCCGAACTGCTGAACGGAATTACACCAAATTTGGCAAAAAGGTAGGTCTTGGTTCAGAGAGCATTCTTTTTTTAAATGGCGCAAATCCGTTTGGTAGTTCCTGAGAAATTCAAGAATAAAAAGTGTCGATATCTTGTGACCGAGGTGGAGCCGCGAACCCTCCCGATCACAAGCTTCATTTTGATTGGCTGTCAACACTCCAAACCAAGAAGTGTTGGCAGCCATCTTGTGACTCTGTAAAACCGAGTCACAAGAAAAAAGGGTTGAAAATGGTTAAACAAAAAGAAAAGGGGGCAGGGTAGAAACACCCTGACCACCTAGGCCTGGTCAGGGGGCAATTTTAATTAAGGGCGGGGGTCCGTTGGGGACCCCCGGACCCGGGGACCACCACTTCCCCGGGGCTATTTGCTCATTGGGAGGGGGGCCGCATGGCCCCCCTCCTGCAGCCCTCTATGGCCCTGGGGACCACCACCCCCCAGGGCCGGCTCCAGCAATGTCCCGGGGTGCCCACCCCGGGACATTGCAGTTTTCAATGACAGGTCGAGAGCAATGCTCCCGCCCTGTCATTGCAAACTTCTGCTTTGCTTTGTGGAAGCGAGAGCAGGAAAACTGCTCTCGCTTCCATGAAGCAAAGCAGAGTTGCTTTTGGACAAGGGGAGCTGCATGTCAGCAGCTCCCCTTGTTCAAAAGCAATGCCGGCTCCGCAGGAGCCGGCAGGGACTGCGTGGGGCATTGGGGCTCCCCCGCTGTCCCCAATGTGAGAGTCAGCCCCGGGGGACGGGGGCCCCGGGGAAAAAGTGGCCCTGGGAAGGGGGGCCACGCAGTACCCCTCCCGAATTTCTTTTTATAAAAAATAAATAAACGAGGCAATGCCCCGGGGAATGGGTTCCCCGGGGAAGAAAAAGGCCTCAGGAGGGAGGTCGCGCGGCCCCCCTCCTTAAAAAATAAATAAAATAAAAATAAATAAATAAATATGTGGCCATGCTTGGATGGGGTCCCCAGGGCTGCAATAGGCCTCGGAAGGGGGGGGCCGCGCGGCCCCTTCCAATAAAAAAAAATGAATAGTGGCAGGCCCTGGGGGATGGGGTCTCCAGGGCCAAGAAAATATTGAGAGAAGGGGGACCACACAGCCCCCCTTCTAACCCCTCCAAAAAAGGGAAAAAAGCCGGCATCTCGCCAGAGGCCCCGCCCCCTCCCTGCAGCACACTGCAAACGCGCCTCCTGGCGGGTTGTGGGTTGGGGGATTAAGTCCCCTAGATCCTTAAGAGTCCTTAGGGGCCAACTAGCCCACCAGGTATCTCCAGTAAGCCCCACACAGTGGGATTGCAGAGAGGTGGTCCGAGGCTATGCCCTTTTTACACCACTCTGCAAATGCGCCTCTTGGTGCACTGCTGGTGGGGCGATGAGGTCCACATGTGTCCTGAGGACCTCAGGACTAAAATGGACTTTATTCCCCAAGCAGCAGTGTGCCAGGAGGAGCGTTTGCAGAGTGTAAAAAGGGGGCGTGGCCTCGGACCACTCTCAGCAATCCAGCTGTGTGGGGCTTACTGGAGATACCTGGTGGGCTAGTTGGCCCCCAGGGACCCTCAGGAGGCAAGGGGACTTCACCCCCCAACCAAGAGGGCGCCAGGAGGTGCGTTTGCAGAGTGGTGCAGAAAGGGGGCGTGGCCTGTGTGCAGCTCTCAACAATCCCCCTATCTGGGGCTTACTGGAGGTGTCAGGTAGGCTAGTTGGCCGGTAAGGATTCCCAGCATCGAATGGGACTTTAATCCTCATCCAAGAACGCGCCAGGGAGTGCGTTTGCAGAATGGTCGGCAAAGGGGGTGTGGCCTGCTATGAGAACTTACCAATGCTGCTGTGTGGGACTTACTGGAGGTAATTGGAGGGGTAGTTGGCCCCCAAGGACTTCCTTGGGGGCCAACTACCCCTCCTGTTACGTCCAGTAAGTCCCACACAGTGGTATTGCTAAGAGGTCTTCGGAGGCCAGGCACCCCTTTCTCCACCACTCTGCAAACGCGCCTCCTGGGACACTATGGGTTGGGGGATGAAGTTCACTTTACTCTTGAGGGACTTTGGGGGCCAAGAAGCCCTCCTGGTACCTCCTGTAAGTCCTAAGCAGCAGAATCCCTGAGCGCTGGTCGAAGCCTCAGCCCCCTATCTACACTACTCTGCAAATGCAAGTACTACGTTATAGTTATAAATTAGCATTTTAAAAACCTTAGAAATTCACTGGAAAAAACCATAGGTTTCAGGGACGTTATAGTTAGTAATTAGCATTTAAAAAAACCTTTGAAATTCACTGAAAAAGCCACAGGTTACAGGGACGTTATAGTTAGTTGGACATTTCACTCGTACAAAACCAGAGAAATTCGACCGTTATAGTTAGTTGAGCTAACTATAACTCACGCCCCCGCAATGCACTGCTGATGACGTCACATATTACATCACTCATGACATGGTCAGTGACATCACTGATGACATCTCAAATGACATCAGCTCCAGTACCCACTTATGTAGGAAATGGAAAAGCTAGCATTATTGATTACATTTTATTGTCTGCTCCGTTAATTTCATTTACTGAGGACTTATTGGTTACTTGGCTAGGTTTTAGCAACCATAATCCACTTACTGTTGCCATATTACTCTCTGCAATCAAAACCGGAGATCTGGCCAGTTGTCTGACAAACACAAATATTAGCACTAAAGATCAGGGACGCAGGCTAAAGTGGGAAACAATAGTCCCAGACAACTTTTTTAATAACTTGTATACAGTTTGTGCCCTTGAAATCGAGTCCTGTTTAGATCCCGTTATACAGGACAGTTCTACTTTAACAGCCTTCGGGAAATTAACAACACAAATTCAATCTGACCTCACAATTTTTGGTGGGACCAGACGCCAGAAGGCTGTAAGATGGTTCAATGGAGCATGCTCAATAACCCATAGAGAGCTTATACAGGCACTAAAAAATACCCCTAGGGATAAAACCGAAATTAGGGAGAAAAGAAAGGCCTATAAGACAGCAGTTTGCCACAGGAAAAAGGAGCTAAGGGAACAAGCATGGGTAGCCCTACAACAGGCCAGCGTACTGAAAGATAGCTCGAATTTCTGGTCGGTAGTCAATAGTCCCTTTCTTTCTGAAACCCCTAACACTAACTCTGACTGTCTAATTGCAGCAGACAAATGGGTATCGCATTTTGGAAACATCTTTAGTGATGTAAATTTGGGATAACCAAAGGAATATAGGGAAGGGGACCAAACCAGCACATTACTTCACTTTAGTGTAGAGGAGGTCTACGAAGCAATTGTGTCTACATCTAGTGGGAAGGCCCCAGGCCCAGATGGGGTACCGGCCGATCTATACAAAGCAGACCCTAATGTATGGGCTAGCATTTTGACAAATGTTTTTAATGCTGCATGTTCAGACGGACAACCAACATCTTGGGGGAAGGCAGTCATTGTTCCAATATTTAAAAAGGGCGCAAGGGATGAACCTATATGTCATAGGCCGATCTCACTTTTAGATTCTGCAGCAAAAATTATGGGAAAAACTGTACTCAATCGATTAACGAAGTGGCTAGATGATCGAAATGTTATTTCCAACCTGCAATATGGTTTTAGGCCAGGAAAATGGACCTTGGACCAATGCTTAAATTTACACCTAGCGGTAGGGAAGTATACCATCGCTAAAAAGGGTATAATACATCTAGCATTGATGGACCTGACACAAGCCTTCGACTGTGTTAACAGATCAAAATTATGGTCCATCTTAAGTGATATGGGTCTCGAACCAGAGCTCGTAGATTTTTTACATGCTATCCATGAGAATAACACAGCGGTTGTCAGATATAATAGCAACGGGGATCTGACAACCGCCTGGGATGTCAAAAGAGGGGTACGCCAAGGTTGCATCCTGGCCCCCTCTTATTTACACTATATATAAATAATTTGGGAGATTCTTTAATAGTAAGTTGCAAAGACATCCCGAGATTTGGTGATAAGATGATCCCCGCACTTTTATATGCGGACGACACAGTCATACTAGCTAGAACAGCGGTGGGACTCCAATCACTTTTAGATGCTTTTATAGTTTTTATGGACTCTCTAGATCTTTCGTCAAATTTTAAGAAATCGCATACAATGTCTATTGGCCCTGGCAAGTCTCAAAAAAAGTTTAAATTTTACTGCAAAGGGACAGAACTAACGAAGGTTACAACTTTCCCTTATTTAGGGTACTTTTTGATGAGCGTGCCTCATGGTGTCCACAACTTTCGCAAAAAAGAACACTCTTGCCAGAGCTACAGGGGCAACACTAAATTTTGCAAAAAGATTGGGGTCAAAACCCATTCCGGCCTTGCTGAAGATATATAAGGAAAAATGCATCCCCATGGCAACCTACGGTAGTGACCTTTGGGGATACAAAGAAGGAAAGGATATTCAGCTCGAGGAAGACAAGTTCCTACGTAAGATTCTGTCAGTTCCGCAATCCACCCCTGCATATATAATACATGAAGAACTAGGGATGGGTTATATATCAGATTATATTGCAGTGGCTCCATTAATGCGCTGGCTTAGAGTTTGGGCAAGTCCCATCACAAATTTAAACCAAACAATAATAACTGATTGTGTAGCGCTAGATAGAGCTGAACATATCCCCTGGTTAAAGTATTTAAGGGAACTGACAAGCTGGCTAGGTTGCCCTGATTTATTTATAAGCCCCAAACCCATGGACAAAATTAAAATTAGAAATATTAAATATCAGTTTTTGATAAAGCGCCAGGGAATAAGGGAAGAAAAGGAGTTGCTAAAACCGACGGTAAGACGCCATGCTTCTTTATTGATGCAAAACCAAGTTCAACCTTATTTATTAATTGTTGGTAACCCCTTCCATCGTTTTGTTTTAATAAGATTTCGTTTGCAAATGGCTCCCTGGTTTCTGTCAGTTCCTCAGGGCTTTTTTAAACCTGGCACCTTAGAACCCTGTCCTTGTGATAATTTCTCTGAACAGGATACCCTTCATTTTATTTTTTTCTGTGATTATTATGTTTCTTTACGCAAGATATTTATATCACCACTACTCAGAGATTGTCACTTTGTACAAGCTAGGCCAGCCCTATTATATCTCGAGATGTTAGCTTCCCCCATGGTCTGTTTTGGGGTTGCAAGTTTTCTAACGGGAGCCATTAGGCGCAGGAAAAATGTGGTTTTTTAAATTGTTATTATACCTTTTATATGTTTTTATCTAGAGGCCCACTAAAAAGAGGATTATTTTATCTGATTGAGTCCGCTTTATTGCATTTTGCACTTTATAGAAAGCTCGGTACTGTAAATTTATCTGGTCTTGGTCCCCTGACTGACAATAGGAGTGTTACAAATGCGGAATATTTTGTTTTGAGCTTGTTCCTTTTTGCACTTTGCACTTTATAAAATGTTCTTGTACTGTATGTATCCTAGGGCTAGATTTTCTGGTTATTTGCAGGAATAACACAAGAGTAGCCTATTTTGTACTTAATATTGTTTGTCTATTTTGCACTATGTATTTTATAAATTGTTATTGTCGTGTATGTATCTTAAGCCTTGGTTACCTGGCTGATATTTAAAAAACTTTTTTTGAGTTTTTACAAATGTTTTAAAGAAACGTATGGTTGCATGATATGTTTTCTTTTATGACATTAAGTTGTCGAATAAAGCATTCTTGACTGACTGACTGACATCACTGAAGCCTATGGTTTTTTCAGTGAATATATATATATATACAGATATATATATATATATATATATATATATATATATATATATATATATATATATATATATGCACACCAAACTCTTCTCCCAGGAAGGAAAAAAAGGACGACTCAGCGGTCGCCAGTAGGTAGTTATAGTTAGGACCTAGTTTCCATAGGAAAAGCGTTTTTTCTTTTCCCAATAACTTTGGCGCCGTTTGACGAATCTTCGCAAAAGTTTCAAAACTAGTGGGGCGCTCGGGTCAGCTCCTGTCTTGAAAGTTTCGGGGTGATTCTTCAAGCGGGTTCCGAGAAAAAAGGGGGGTCCCAAAATGCGTTTTCCCCATGTTATTTTCCCTAGGAAACTTTAGACAAAGCTACAGTCCGAACTGCTGAACGGAATTACACCAAATTTGGCAAGAAGATAGCCCTTGGTTCAGAAAGAGTCCTTTCTGTTAAATGGTGTAAATCCGTTCAGTAGTTGCTGAGAAATTCGAAAAATAAAAGTTTCGATATCTAGGGCAGCGGTGGATTCGCGAACCCTCCTGACCACGAGCTTCACTGTGATTGGCTGCCAACACTCCAAACCAGGAAGTGTTGGCAGCCATCTTGTGACTCAGTAGAACCGAGTCACAAGAAAACAGTAGAAAAAAACGTTAAAAAACAAGAAAAGGGGGCAGGGTAGAAACACCCTGACCCCCTAGGCCTGTTCAGGGGGTCCCACAAGGACCCCCAGGGCCAAAAAAAGCATTTTTTTTTTTATAATCTCAGCGGAATTCGCGCTGGGGTTGCGAATCCCGCCGCAATTATTAAAAAAAATGAAGCGCGGGCTCCCGCGCTTCATTTAAATGAGGCCCCCGGGTGGGCCAGGTCCCGGGGGCATTGCCCAATTCATAATTTATAATTGCGGTGCCTGTGGGGGCCCCCGCAGCCCCGGGGACCGCCACCTCCCCGGGGCATCTTTTTTATTAATGTGTGGGGGGGCCTCGAAGGCCCCCCAAGCTCTGGGGACCGCCACCCCTCGGGTCTTTTCTTAAATATTCATGGGGCACACGGCCCCCCCGCTGCCCCGGGGACCGCCACCCCCCGGGGCTTCTATTTTTAAAAATAATTAAACCTGTGTGGGGGCTTGAGCCCCCACACGCCCGGGACCGCCACCTCCCCGGGGCACTAAAAATGTAAAATGGGGGTCCGTTATGGACCTTTGAGCCCCGGGGACCACCACCTCCCCGGGGCTATTTTCACGAAGGGAGGGGGCCGCGTGACCCCCTCCTGGAGATCTCCATGGCCCTGGGGACCGCCACCCCCCAGGGCCGGCTCCTGCAGTGTCCCGGGGTGCCCACCCCCGGGACACTGCTGTTTGCTATGGCAGGGCGGGAGCCACGCGCTCTCGCCCTGTCATAGCAAACTCTGCTTTGGATTTTGGAAGTGAGAGCAGGTTTCCTGCTCTCGCTTCCAAAATCCAAAGCAGGATTGCTTTTCCACAAGGGGAGCTGCATGTCAGAAGCTCCCCGTGTGGAAAAGCAATGCCGGCTCCCGCAGGAGGCGGGGAGCCGGCGGGACCATGGGGGCATTGGGGCTCCCCCACGGTCCCCAATGGAGAGGCCAGGCCCCAGGGGATGGGGTCCCCGGGGCCAGGAGTGGCCCGGGAGGGGGGCGCGTGGCCCCCTCCCCCCCAAAAAAAATAAAAAAGGAAAGGCCGGCCCCGGGGGATGGGGTCCCCGGGGCCATAAATGGCATGAGGAGGGGGGCCACGCGGCCCCCCTCCAAATATATATAATTAAAAAAAAATACTGGCCATGCCCCGGGGGATGGGGTCCCCGGGGTCAAAAAGATAGGAAAGGAAGGGGGGCCACACAGCCCCCCTTCTAAAAAAGAAATAAAAAAAAGCCGGCATCGCGCCGGAGACCCCGCCTCCTCCCAGCAACACTCTGCAAACGTGCCCCGTGGCGCGTTTTAAGTTGGGGAATTAATTCCCCTTCAATCCTGAGGGTCCCTGGGGGCCAACTAGCCCCCCACCAGGTACCTCCAGTAAGCACCACAGGGCTGCCTTGCAGAGAGGTGGTCTGAGGCCACGCCCCTTTTTACACCTCTCTGCAACGCAGCTCTGTGGCACTTACTGGAGGTACCTGGTGGGCTAGTTGGACCCCAGGGACCCTCAGGATTCAAGGGGACTTAATCCCCCAACTTAAAATGCGCCACGGGGCGCGTTTGCACACTTGTCACATCAGGCCCCACCCCCTCCTTGCACCACTGTGCAAACGCGCCCCGTGGTGTGTTTTAAGTTGCGGGATTAAGTTCCTTTGAATCCTGAGGGTCCCTGGGGGCCAACTAGCCTACCAGGTACCTCCAGTAAGTGCCACAGAGCTGCGTTGCAGAGAGGTGTAAAAAGGGGCATGGCCTCAGACCACCTCTCTGCAACGCAGCCCTGTGGCGCTTACTGGAGGTACCTGGTGGGCTAGTTGGCCCCCAGGGACCCTCAGGATTCAAGGGGACTTAATACCCCAACTTAAAACGCACCACAGGGTGCGTTTGCACAGTGGTGAAGGCAGGGGGCGGGGCCTGATGTGACAAGTGTGCAAACACGCCCCGTGGCGTGTTTTAAGTTGGGGGATTAAGTCCCCTTGAATCCTGAGGGTCACTGGGGGCCAACTAGCCCACCAGGTACCTCCAGAAAGCGCCACAGGGCTGCGTTGCAGAGAGGTGGTCCAAGGCCACGTCCCTTTTTACACCTCTCTGCAACGCAGCTCTGTGGCGCTTACTGGAGGTACCTTGTGGGCTAGTTGGACCCCAGGGACCCTCAGTATTCAAGGGGACTTAATCCCCCAATTTAAAACACGCCACGGGGCGCGTTTGCACACTTGTCACATCAGGCCCCGCCCCCTACCTTCACCACTGTGCAAACGCGCCCCGTGGCATGTTTTAAGTTGGGGGAATAAGTCCCCATGAATCCTGAGGGTCCCTGGGGGCCAACTAGCCCACCAGGTACCTCCAGTAAGCGCCAGGGAGCTGCCTTGCAGAGAGGTGGTCCAAGGCCACGCCCCCTTTTTACACCACTCTGCAACGCAGCTCTGTGGCGCTTACTGGAGGTAGCTGGTGGGCTAGTTGGCCCCCAGGGACCCTCAGGACTCAAGGGGATTTAATTCCCCAATATACAACGCACCAGGGGGCGCGTTTGCACAGTGGTGAAGGCAGGGGGCGGGCCTGATGTGACAAGTGTGCAAACGCGCCCTGTGGCACGTTTTAAGTTGGGGGATTAAGTCCCCTTGATTCCTGAGGGTCCCTGGGGCCAACTAGCCCACCAGGTATGTCCAGTAAGTGCCACAGAGTTGTGTTGCAGAGAGGTGTAAAAAGGGGCATGGCCTCGCACCACCTCTCTGCAACGCAGCTCTGTGGCGCTTACTGGAGGTACCTGGTGGGCTAATTGGCCCCCAGGGACCCTCAGGATTCAAGGGGAATTAATCCCCCAACTTAAAACCTGCCAGGAGGCGCGTTTGCACAGTGGTGAAGGGAGGGGGCGGGGCCTGATGTGACATGTGTGTACTTATCCAATCACTCCGCCAAAACCCAAGCACTTATAATTTCACCATGCACTCTCCTTGCAGTACTCTAATCATCCAGTCACTACCCATGCACTCATGCAATGACCCATGCACTAACTCATGCACTGCTACAATACCATGAGCACTACCCATGCAGTCCAGCCATCGCCCTGTCACTACCCATGCACTCCTCCAATCACCCAGCGAGCACCATGTACTTATCCAATCACTCCGCCAAAACCCAAGCACTTATAATTTCACCATGCACTCTCCTTGCAGTACTCTAATCATCCAATCAGTACCCATGTACTCATGCAATGACCCAGTCACTCCCCATGCACTCCTCCAGTCACTCAGCCACTACTATGTACTAATCCAAACACTCTGCTAATACCCAAGTACTTATAAATTCACTCAGGCACTCTCCTTGCAGCACTCTAAGTATGCAGTCGCTATCCATGTACTCATGCAATGACCCAGACACTAGCACATGCAGTGCTACAATCACATGTGCACTATCCATGCAGTCCTGTAACCAACTACTGATTCACTCCTCCACTTACCCAGGTAGTACCCATGCAGTCCAGCAATCACACTGTCACTGCCCGTGCACTCCTCCAATCACCCAGCCACTACCATGTACTAATCCAATCACTCTGCCAAAACACAAGCAGTTATAAATTCACCATGCACTCTCCTTGCAGTACTCTCATCATCCAGTCACTACCCATGTACTCATGCAATGACCCAGGCACTAACTCATGGCAAATACAGAGGAGGTCATGCTAATCACAGGGATTCACCAGCACATAATGTTCCCTAGTGTATGTAGGTGTGTTCACTGTATTCTAAGTGTCTTTTAGCATAGAACTGGCTCTAGGCCTGGTTAGTCAGAGTCAGTTACCACCAGTACCCGTCAGCAAAAAGTTGGGGGCACAGGAGGACTTTCTGCTCCTCTGTTGGTTCTTTCTGCACATCTCTTGCTTCTTCCTGCACTTTTCTTTGTCTTTCTAGACTTGTGTTGCCTCTTTCTGCATTTGTCTTGCTTCTTTCTGCGCTTTTCTTCCTCTTTCTTCACATGTCCTACCTTTGTAGGCATAGCTAGAAATTAGCATTTACAAAACCTTTGAAATTCACTGAAAAAACCATAGGTTTCAGGGACGGTATAGTTAGAAATTAGCATTTAAAAAACCTTTGAAATTCACTGAAAAAACCATAGGTTTCAGGGACGTTATAGTTAGAAATTAGCATTTAAAAAACCTTAGAAATTCACAGAAAAAACCACAGGTTTCAGGGACATTATAGTAAGTTGGACATTTCACTCGTACAAAACCAGAGAAATTCGGCCGTTATAGTTTGTTCAGCTAACTATAACTCGTGCCCCCGCAATGCACTGCTGATGATGTCACATATTACATCATTCATGACATGGTCAGTGACATCACTGATGACATCACTGATGACATCACTGATGACATCTCAAATGACATCACTGATGACATCATCCATGTGATAATCTGATGCACCTCCTCATACCCTAATATAACCTTTGATACACCCACTCTAAAATGCAGACTATCATTTTTGAAACCATAGACACACCAATACCAGTTAGTACATACCCACTCACTAATTCCTAGGTCTACACACACATCCACTCATTCACCCATACAGTCACTCATACATGCAGTCAACCATCAATACGCCATTATCATATACACTCACATATCTATGCAGACACTCACACACCCCCACTCATCCATAGAGTTACTCACACACCTAGTCAGTCATGCAAAGAATCAATCACACTCCCATTTACTCACCTATACAGTTATACACACACCACCTCACTTATTCAAATATATACTAACACATACTTTCACTCTTATACGATAACTAATACAAGCACACACTGATCCATACAGCCACTCTCACAATCACTCACTCTCACATATAGTCATTTATACACTCCAACACTCAAATATACTGCCTTTCACATATGCAGTTACTCACACATGTACCACTGAGGCATCCATTCACTCACCAACACACACTCACCCACCCATGCAGCCCTTCACAGATGCACTCTTGAACCCATACACCCAGTGAATCATCCACTCACACATCTATGCACAGAGTCACACCCCCACCCACCCACACAGACACTCAGGCACCCATACAGATACTCAGACAACCAATCAATAACCCATATAGATCCTCATTTAGCTACTCACCAACCCATGCAACCGCTTACACACCAACTGACAAACTAAACTGTGTGAATGTCTGTATCAGTCACTAACCCATGCATTAAGTAAGACACATTTAATCACTCACTTATACAGTCAGTCACGCACCTACTAAATCATCCATCCAGACACTTATACACCCACTCATTCTTCAATACACCTTGGCATATATATATATAAAACATATTTAAACTTTACAGAAACACATAGTCATTGGATGATGTCATCAGTGATGTCATTTGAGATGTCATCAGTGATGTCATTAGTGATGTCACTGACCATGTCATGAATGATGTAATATGGGACGTCATCAGCAGTGCATTGCGGGGGCGCGAGTTATAGTTAGCTGAACTAACTATAACAGACGAATTTCTCTGGTTTTGTACGAGTGAAATGTCCAACTAACTATAACGTCCCTGAAACCTGTGGTTTTTTCAGTGCAAATATATATATATATATATATATATATATATCTCCAATTCACCGTTAGGGGTGGGCGGAATTTGCGGAGTCGCGCGCCGCAAAGTTCCACGAAACGGTAAAAAATCTCCGCGAGCTTCGAAAAGTTCCGCAAGCATGCAGAATTGCTTGGTCCGCCCATTCGCGATGGGTTTTTCGTGTTCGGGGATGCTGTTTGCGTGCTCGGGGGGAAATATCTTGCGAACTTACCCATCCAGTCGCCAAATGGCGTGGCCATCTTGTTTCACTTGTCCCACCCGCTCGCGATGCGTGTTTCCTGTTCGCGAACGCGGATGTCCAGTGGCGCATCCGAATGACGTGTTCGCGATCGCACATTCTCGCGGCGCACGCGAACGGATAGGAAAACTCGTCGGCGAATGCAGGGATCCCGGTAAGTCGCTACTGCGTGCGCAAACACGCATTTTTAAAGCACGAACAAGGAAAAAATTCCGCTACGCTGCAGATCGCGGAATTTCCAGTAATTCCGCGTTCTCCACGGAACGCGGAATTACCAAAATTCCGCAAATTCCGCGAGCGGAACGGAATTTACCGCCCACCCCTATTCACCGTATGCACCCCTCCTCCTCCTCTGTAAGGCCAAAAAGAAGGGCACAAACTCCACTTTTTACGCGTGTTTTTTTATTCTTCACCACACCTCACAGTCATAATGCGTTTCGGTCACAAAGTGACCTTGATCACATACTGACAATGCTTTGCGGCCATTCTAAAATACCAACCCATTATGTGACGTAATTCCCTAGACATAGTAAACAGACTATGTTTTGCAACTTTGCTACATACGAGCGCATCGTATTTCTTCCCCCGTGGGAACATTTCTGCTTCGCTATCCAATTCATAGATATTTGCAAAAAATACATGCACCATGTTCAGTATAAATAAATAAATAAATACATACATACATAAATATCCTCAACATTTTTTAATTAGATAAAATTGTTCAACCGTTTCTATGTTCCTAAAACCTCTGCAGAAATAATCATCCATTTGATATACATTTTGGATTGATAATTTATGCCCGCATGAATGCGATAAAAAATTCTTCTACAGTGAGCTCATATGATGTATATTCATTTGAAAAAAATGTATACATAAACATTGTGCGCATTAGTATCCCAAAAACTATAAAATTGGAAATTCTGATAAAAACCTTAGCATTTAGCAGCAATATAAGGTGCTAAATTAGCCTGGAAAATAAAGTGCTGTTGTGCTTTCCACTTACTAAAGTGCAAGTTACTATAAAAGTGCTTAAGTGCTAAATAGTGCAAAACTACGTGTCACACTAAGGAAAATCTTTTTGTCATTTTTATAAAATCAAATTTTTCTATTTTTAAAAAATATTTTGGGGATTTTATAAATTAGGTTAAAATAGAAGACGGAATGCTCTGGAGCCAAATGACACTTTATCTATAAACACTTAGATTGTAAACATTTTATAGTGTAGTGCTACAAGTTATCTTTATTCTTATTTCTAAAGGTGTGCCTGGTTACTAATATGATGAGAAGTACCAAGGCTTAGTCACTTGGTCCATATCATTAGATTATATCATGGTGGGATTGGAGGCTCTTTATCCCTTTTTTCTAACATATTGAGGAATAGTTAAAGGAAGATTATGTAGATCTTCGTTATTATTCAACCCAAATGGTGTCTTGCTGTCTAGCTCCAAAATCATGCGAGTCTCGAGCTGACGTAGCAATCTCTCTCTGTTTCCCCCTCGTCTGAGGCTAGGGACAGAGTCGATAACGAAGTATTTTAAACAGTCATGTACTGCCATGAAATGCCGGGTCACAGGATATGTGGCATCGCTGTTCACTATGGCCCTTAAATGCTGCAAAACTCCCATGTGCACTTGCAGCTTAGTGCTGCCAACATATCTTAAGCCACAAGTGCACGTGAGAACATATACAGCAAAGTCAGTCCTGCAGTTAAAATTCCCTCTAATGGCTATCTTGGTAGCACTGGATGGTGTCTCATAATGAGTGGTATTTACACCAAATTTACATGCTCTGCACGATGAGCATTTGTAAAAACCATTCTTTAGTTTTAGCCATGAGGTAATTGGACAGACTTCTGGGCTGCCTTAGACTAACTGTGTCCTCATGGATGGCGCCCGTCTGAAGGTGATTGATGGAACCTCTGGTAATCTAGGCGCCATAACTGCATCGGTAAGTACTATTGTCCAATTTTTCTTTATAATAGCTTTGATCTGCCTCTCTTGACTGCTAAATCTAGTAATGAGTCTAGCTGTATTTCCCTCATTACTTGTATCAGATATTAATGTTGGTGTTCTTGTTTCACTTCCTTCACTGTATTGTTGGAGTAGAGTTTCCCTCGTTCTAGTCTTGGCCCTTTCTGCTGCCACATTTAAGACTCTTTTGCTGTATCCCCTTTCTCTGAACCTCTCTTTTGCGTCTTCCATAAACTTTTCTAGCTCTGCTTCTGTGCTACAGATACTTGTCAGCCTCAGGAATTCTCCAAAGGGAATGCTTGCTATTAAATGCTTCGGATGGGCACTTTTTGCATGTAATGTTGTTATATATATATATATATACAAAAACATCTCCTAAAGGGAGCCTCCGACCCTACAGGGCAGCTTCAGCAGACAGCGGGAACGGAGCAGCCCGCCAATATGTCAGCAACACAGAAAAAATGCTGAAGCACAGCTCTCTGCAAGAAGCTTTTATTCCTTCTTAGAGCGGCAACATGGTAATTAACTCTGACGCATTTTGGCTGGTAAGCCTTAATCATAGAGCAGCACTGATTTCTATACAATGTCCACAACTGTTTAAGTATGGATCTCCACGCATTGTCCATAATGCACCACGATTGTAATTTGATTGTTATCTTTATTTTCAATGGACTTCAAAACACCAATTCATTATTTTCAGTCCAATGCTTGTTTAAGAGTATTGCTTCTGTCATACTTCCTTTCTTTGATGCATTTGAAAGTCTATGATGCATTCCGCTATGCGTGATGTTGCTGCTCGCTTAAAATTATATTCACGCCCTCGTTGTGAGTCCGCAAGAGGTGGTTCCAATACCCCTCTCGCATCCCTTGCTCATCGCTGTTTTATTTGTCACAAATGTATCCCAGGAAAGTCCTACGCCAAGAGCGGGTCATGCTCCCACATTTCAATGCGCAAAAACATCTCATAAGGGGAGCCTCTGACCCTACAGGGCAGCTTCAGCAGACAGCGGGATCGGAGCAGCCCGCCAATATGTCAGCAACACAGAAAAAGTGCTGAAGCACAGCTCTCTACGAGAAGCTTTTATTCCTTCTTAGAGTGGCAACATGGAAATTAACTCTGACGCGTTTCGGCTGGTAAGCCTTAATCATAGAGCAGCACTGATTGCTATACAATGTCCACAGCTGTTTAAGTATGGATCTCCATGCATCTTGGTCTTAGGAACTTCATTGCCCATAATGCACCACAATTGTAATTTTATTATTATCTTTATTTTCAATGGACTTCAAAACACCCATTCATTATTTACAGTCCAATACTTGTTTAAGAGTGTTGCTTCTGTCATACTTCGTTTCTTTGATGCATTTGAAAGTCCAAGATGCGTTCTGCTATGCGTGATGTTGGCGCTCGCTTAAAATTATATGCACGCCCTTGTTGTGAGTCCGCAAGAGGTGGTTCCAATACCCCTCTCGCATCCCTTGCTCATCGCCGTTTTATTTGTCACAAATGTATCCCAGGAAAGTCCTACGGCAAGAACGGGTCATGCTCCCACATTTCAATGCGCAAAAACATCTCCTAATGGGAGCCTCCAACCCTACAGGGCAGCTTCAGCAGACAGCGGGAACGGAGCTGCCCGCCAATATGTCAGCAACACTGAAAAAATGCTGAAGCACAGCTCTCTACGAGAAGCATTTATTCCTTCTTAGAGCGGCAACATGGTAATTAACTTCGACGCGTTTTGGCTGGTAAGCTTACTACCGCTATCATGGGAAATAACTTTATGCTCCCAAAACAGTGCTCAATGAGTTCTTCCTGAATGGGTGTGATGCATTATATATCAATGATTCACTGGGGTGACCCTGTATTCCTCCGAATATGGGCTTCTAATAATGACCTATATGTTTATATATATATATATATATATATATATATATATATATATATATATATATATATCTACTGGCGGTCGCCAGTAGATAGTTATAGTTAGGACCTATTTTCCATAGGAAATCCGCAACATTCTATTTGAAATAACGTTGGCGCCAATTGATGAATCTTTGCGAAAGTTTCCAACTTGTTGGGGCGCTCCGGTCCGCTCCTATCCTGAAAGTCTCGGGGTGATTCGTCAAGCAGGGGCCGAGAAAAAAGGGGAGTCCCAAAATGCGTTTTCCCCATTCATTTTTCCATAGGAACCTTTAGTCGCAGCTACAGCCCGAACTGCTGAACGGAATTGCACCAAATTTGGCAAAGAGGTAGCCCTTGGTTCAGTGTCGTGCCTTTTGCTTAAATGGTGTAAATCCGTTCAGTAGTTTCTGAGAAAATCACAAATAAAATCACATATATATCTATGGCCGAGTAGGGTCCGCGTACCCTCCCGATCACGAGCTGCATGCTAATTGGCTGTCAACACTCCAAATCAGGAAGTGTTGGCAGCCATTTTGTCCCTCGGTAACCGAGGGACAGAAACAAGTGCGCAAAGCGCAAAAAGGGGGCAGGGTAGAAACACCCTGACCCCTGACCCCCTAGGTCTGCTCAGGGGGTCCCACAAGGACCTCCTGGGCAGAAAAAAGCATTTTTTGAGAAAAAAAAAAATCGGCGGGATGCGCTTAGGGTGCGCGAATCCCGCCGAAAAAAAAAAAATTGAAGCGCGGTCTCCCGCGCTTCGATAATATTTTGCCCCCGGGGGCATGCGGGGGGTGGGTTTATATTTAACTTTGGGGGGCCTCGAAGGCCCCCCAAGCCCTGGGGACCGCCACCCCCCGGGGCTTTAAAAAATAATGGTGCGGGAGGGCTCTTGGCCCTCCCGCAGCCCCGGGGACCGCCACCCCCCGGGGCTTCGTTTTTATTTTTGAAAAAACTTACCTGTGTGGGGGGGCTCGAGCCCCCCCACATGCCCTGGGGACCGCCACCTCCCCAGGGCACTAAAATTTCAATATGGGGTCCATTATGGACCCCCAGAGCCCGGGGACCACCACCTCCCCGGGGCTTTGTCGATGGAGGGAGGGGGCGCGCGGCCCCCTCCTGGAGCCTGTAATGGCCCTGGGGACCACCACCCCCCAGGGCCGGCTCCTGCAGTGTCCCGGGGTGCCTACCCCCGGGACACTGTAGTTGCTATGACAGGACGGGAGCCTCGCGGCTCCCGTCCTGTCATAGCAAACTGCTTTGGATATTGAAGCGAGAGCAGGAAACCTGCTCTCGCTTCAATATCCAAAGCAAATTGCTTTCCACATGGGGAGCTGCATGTTAGCAGCTCCCCATGTGGAAAGCAATGCCGGCTCCCGCAGGAGGCGGGGAGCCGGCAGGGTCCGTGGGGGAGTTGGGGTCCCCATGGACCCCAAAGGATAGGGCCAGCCCGGGGGATGGGGTCCCCGGGGCAAGTAGTGGCCCGGGAGGGGGCCACACGGCCCCCTCCCCAAAAAAATAAAAAAATAAAAATAAAGGCCTGCCCCGGGGGATGGGGTCCCCGGGGCAAAAGGAGGCCTGAGGAGGGGGCCACGCAGCCCCCCTCCATAAAAATGTATTTAAAAGTGTGGCCATGCCCCGGGGGATGGGGTCCCCGGGGCCGGATTCGGCCACGGGAGGGGGGCCACGCGGCCCCCTTCCCGTTTACTTTAAATAAAAAAAAGAAAAGGGGTAAGGCCCTGGGGGATGGGGTCCCCAGGGCCCAAAAATAGGAAAAAGGAAGGGAGGCCACACAGCCCCCTTCGGGAAAAAAACGATCGGGCCGCAGGCCCGCCCCTTCCTTTACCACTCTGCAAACGCGCCCCTGGCGCGTTTGCAGATGGGAACGAATTCCCCTTAAATACTGGGGTCCCTGGGGGCCAACTAGCCCACCAGGAACCTCCAGTATGCGCCAGGGGCTGCGTTGCAGAGAGGTGTACAGAGGCCACGCCCCTTTTACACCTCTCTGCAACGCAGCTCTGTGGCACTTTTTGGAGGTACATGGTGGGCTACTTGGACTCCAGGGACCCTCAGGATTCAAGGGGACTTAATCCCCCAACTTAAAACGCACCATGGGGCGTGTTTGCACAGTGGTGAAGGGAGGGGGCGGGGCTTCAGGTGACATGTGTGCAAACAGGCCCCATGGCGTGTTTTAAGATGGGAAATTAAATCCTCTTCAATCCTGAGGGTCCCTGGGGGCCAACTAGCCCACCAGGTACCTCCAGTAAGCGCCACGGAGCTGCGTTGCAGAGTGTTGTAAAAAGGGGCGTGGCCTCTGAACACCTCTCTGCAATGCAGCTCTCTGGCGCATACTGGAGGTACCTGGTGGGCTAGTTGGCCCATATGGACCCTCGGGATTGAGGAGGAATTAATTCTCCAACTTAAAACGCGCCACAGGGCGTGTTTGCAGACATGTATCCTCAGGCCCCACCCCCTTTATTCACCATTGTGCAAATATTCCTCTAAAATCAGCCGAACTACGAATTCCGATTTACTCACCTGTTATCAGGAGAGACCTCAGTGCTGCATCTTTGAACCCAGTACTGATCCTGAAAAGTAATTTTAACCGTACTTACCAGTAACTTGAATTTCCTTCCATAGGATATCATTGCCTGCTTTTTGCTGAAAAAGTTTCTAAGTGTCAATTTTTGAAACTTACAAATATTCCTCTAAAATCAGCAGAACTACGAATTCCGATTTACTCACCTGTTATCAGGAGAGACCTCAGTGCTGCATCTTTGCGCCCAGTACCGATCCTGAAAAGTAATTCTAACCGTACTTACCAGTAACTTGAATTTCCTTCCATAGGCTAACATTGACTGGTTTCACTTGGAAATTCTTCTGTGTGTGGAGTTTTGGAACTTTATAATATTCCTCTAAAATCAGCCGAACTACGAATTCCGATTTACTCACCTGTTATCAGGAGAGAACCCAGTGCTGCATCTTTTAGCCCAGCACTGACCCTGAAAAGTAATTCTAACCGTACTTACCAGTAACTTGTATTTCCTTCCATAGGCTAACATTGACTGGTTTCACTTGGAAATTCTTCTAAGTGTGGAGTTTTGGAACTTTATATTATTTCTCTAAAATCAGCCGAACTATGAATTCCGATTTACTCACCTGTTATCAGGAGAGAACCCAGTGCTGCATCTTTTAGCCCAGCACTGACCCTGAAATGTAATTCTAACTGTACTTACCAGTAACTTGAATTTCCTTCCATAGGAATCCATTGTCTGGTTTTCAGCAGAAAAGTTTCAAAGTGTCGATTTTCACAAACTACAAATATTCCTTAAAAATCGCCTGTGTGACTTAAACGCATTCTTTCAACTGTTTACAGGAGATGCACCAGTGCTGGATCCAGGATCCACCACTGAGTAAGAAAAAGTAACGATAACACTACTTACCTGCTAAGTGAATTTCCTCCCATAGGATAACATTGGTGATTCTATGTGAAGAAGTTTCTAAGTGTCAACTTTTAAAATACAATAATATTCCTTAAAAATCACTACTGTAACCAAAACGCTTTTACTCAACTGTTTACAGGAGATGTCCCAGGACTGAATCTAGGATCTAGTCCTGTGGTTAGAAAAGTAATCCATAAAGTAACTAATTGCATTTAACTAGAAATTCACATTGAGCTCAATGTTGCATTGTGTTTGAAATTGTGTTGCCCATTGCAACAACTGTAACTACTGTACTTAAAAGTCTATTGCCTATTTGCAAAGTATTTAAACTAAAGTAATTCATTCTGAGAAAGTATATTTTGTAATGTAATGTATAATGTAATTACAATGTAATTTAAAAAATAAAATATCTAAAAATAAATAGTTTAAAAAAATGTTGTAAATCAGTATCAAAAAAATAAATATAACAATTAATACATTTAAAAATTGTCATTTACAAAACCTTTGAAATTCACTGAAAAAACCATAGGTTTCAGACACGTTATAGTTAGGAATTAGCATTTAAAAAACCTTTGAAATTCACTGAAAAAACCATAGGTTTCAGACACGTTATAGTTAGGAATTAGCATTTAAAAACCTTTGAAATTCACTGAAAAAACCATAGGTTTCAGGCACGTTATAGTTAGAAATTAGCATTTAAAAAACCTTAGAAATTCACTGAAAAAACCATAGGTTTTAGGGACAGTTATAGTTAGTTGGACATTGCACTCGTACAAAACCCGTGAAATTCCCCCGTTATAGTTAGTTCAGGTAACTATAACTCGCGCCCCCGCAATGCACTGCTGATGACGTCACATATTACATCACTCATGACATGGTCAGTGACATCACTGATGACATCACTGATGACATCATCCATAAGATAATTTGATGCATCTTCTCACACCCTAATATAACTTTTGATACACCCACTGTAAATTACAGACTGCCATTGTCAAAACCATAGACACTCCAACACCAATTACTATATACACACTCACTGATTCTTAGGTCTACACACACACATCTACTCACTCACCCGTACAATCACTCATACTTATAGTCACTCAGTACAGGACTATTATATGCACTCATACACCTATATAAACACTCACACACCGCCATTCATCCATAGAGGTACTCACACACCTAGTCAGTCATGCAAAAATTAAGCACACACCCATTTACTCACCTATAGAGTTATACACACACCAGCTCACTTACTCATACAAATACTAGCACATTCTTACGCTCTTATACAATCTCTGATACAAGCACACACTCATCCATACAGTCACTCTCACAATCACACACTCTCGCTTATAGCTATTTATATACTCCAACACACATATATACTGCCTTTCACATATGTAGTTACTCACACATGTACCACTGGGACATACATTCACTCACTAACACACTCTTACACACACTTACCCACCCATACAGTCTATCACAGATGCACTCTTGAAACCATCCACCCAGTGAATCACCCACTCACACATCTATGCACAGAGTCGCACACACCCCACCCACACAAACACTCAGGCACACATACAGATACTCAGACAACCAATCAATAACTCATATAGACACTCATGTAGCTATTCACAAACCCATGCAGCCACTTACACAGGAACAGACAGACGGATACAGACATTCACCCAGTTTAGTCACTAACCCATGCATTCAGTAAGATACGTTTAATCACTCACTTATAGAGTTAGTCACGCACCTACTAAATCATCCTTTCAGACACTTATACACCCACTCATTCTTCAATACGCCTTTCCCTATATATATTAAACATATTTAAACTTTACAGAAACACACCGTCACTGGATGATGTCATCAGTGATGTCATTTGAGATGTCATCAGTGATGTCATCAGTGATGTCACTGACCATGTCATGAGTGATGTAATATGTGACGTCATCAGCAGTGCATTGCGGGAGCGCGAGTTATAGTTACCTGAACTAACTATAACGGGGAATTTCACGGGTTTTGTACGAGTGCAATGTCCAACTAACTATAACTGTCCCTAAAACCTATGGTTTTTTCAGTGAATATATATATATATATTCCAAAAGAAAGACACGTCCAAACTTTGGCAACGTGAAACAGGCCCACCAGCCGATCCTCTGGTAACCGTTCTTTATTTGTGGCACTGCAGACAATAGCATTACGCGTTTCGACTCCAAGGGAGTCTTAATCTTGTTCGGTTTTTTAAAATAGTCATTGACAGTGAGGAAGGACAACTCACCATCTAACTAATTGTACTCACCATCTAACTAATTGTACTCACAATCTAACTAATTCCAACATCCGTATTAAACATTCACTCCCTGAGTCAATCTCACCAGCTTCCCCTCTTCCTGCCAACTTACCTGATATTGGATCATCTCCTCTTCGGGAAATCGACTGACCTCCGTATTCTATCTCCTAATAGAGAAGTTAACTATTGGGGCTGGTACTCATTGTGCACCCTCACTTGTATCAAATCAAACATCCTTCATGTCATGGAACATTGCAGGGCTCAGGTCCAAAATTGTCTCTGAGAACTGGAACAATTTTAAAGAGCAATATGATATTTGCTTGTTTCAGGAAACGTGGTCTGTTGCCCCGGTCTTTCACCCAGGATACCTTAATTTTTATATTCCAGCTATTACTGGAAACAATGGGCATCTTTCAGGGGGGCTAACGATATGGATTCGTCAAGGTATTGGCCTTTCGATTCAGGAGCTCCCCACAGGTAACCCTGATATCCTGGCCATTCGACTGTTGTGTAGTCCCTCTAGCATCTTTGATATTTATAACATATACGCGAGAGGGGCTAGAGGAGGGAGGAAGTTTAATACCGTAGAGGCTCTAGATGAGCTCCTAGGAGCGAGATCGGGTGAATCCTCAGTCATAATAGCAGGTGATTTTAATACAACTTTTGAGCCGTTGGACTGGGACGATAGCGACTTCTCAGAGGACGAGGTTGCCATCTGGGGTATTCCTAAATTGGAGTTAGACCCAATAAAACGTTGGAGTGAAGCAGGATTGCAGCTCAAGACACTCTGTTTAGAGAGAGGCCTTAGGGCGGCTAATGGTAGGACCACTTCGGACAGAATAGGGGCCAACACATTTATCAATGGGTTCCATACTAGTCGAATAGATTATCTCCTCATAGATTTAACCCTATGGCATACACTAATCGATATGGCCATTTTAGAACGAGATGAGAGTGATCATAATCCACTCTCCTCATCTTTTCTCTCCTGCCACTGGATGAACCTGCCCGTCCAGCTAACTTAGTGTCTACTAGAGACTTAGTGGTCAGTAATGACATGAGGAGAGTCAAGTGGTCTAAAATTAGCAGTGATCCGGAGGCATTGTCCATGATCGGTAGGGAAGTTGATGAGGCTATTGTTGCACTAGAGACCATTGCTGCTAGTGCTCAACCAGTAGGCCTCACTAATACCACCATCCATGTCTCGCTATATGACAAAGTATGGAACCCATTTTTTGATACCCTGTAGTAATAGAAGTACGCTTAAACAAAATCGCCAAACCTGCTATAACAAAGAATGCAGTGATGCTCGTAAATCCCTCGGGGTAGCTATTAGAACTCGAAACCCGAACTCTATTAGGGAAGCAAGGAATGCATACAGAATTGCACAGAGTAAAGCTAAAAGAGAGTGGGATGAGAAAAGATGGCAGGAATTGAAGGCAGCATGCACAAGAAGCAACCTGCAACATTTTTGGGTACTTGTAAAATGGGGTAGTGTGGCATCTCCTCATCCACCAGAAAATCATGTAGCCCCTGAACAATGGGCAAAATATTTTTCTCAACAGTATTCATTAGATGATGTAAATCCATATTTATAAAGCGCGAACTACTCACCCTTAAGGGTCTCAAGGCGCTGGGGGCCGTCGTGGAAATTAAGTGAGCTATTGCCCAGAGTCACATGGTGCTGAGCTGAGCTGCCGCCGGAGCCAGGGATCGAACCGTGAACCCTGTGCTCCGAAGTCAGCTGCCCTGGCCGCTGCACCACACACCATGATGTAGGGATTCCTGAACCTCCACTAAAGGTACCTAGCGACCAGAGGTGTCTAGTATTTGAACCCTCAGAAGTAATGGTTGCTCTTCATGCCATTACGGGGGATAGAGCCCCGGGTATCAATAGTATTCCCGCAGATGTTTTTCTATATGACAGGGAAAAGTGGTGCAGGTATATAACACTGCTAGCAAATAGTCTGACCCAGGGTGCCCCCATTCCTGATTCGTGGAAGGGGGCTGAGGTTATACCAGTCCACAAGAAGGGGGACAGATCACAGCCTGCAAATTATAGGCCCATTAGTCTTATTGATTCGATCCAAAAGGTGATGGCATGCCTTGCCCTGGGGAAGGTACAGGAATGGGTTGACGACAACAGTAGCTTAACTCCTCATTAGGCTGGTTTTCGGGCCCATATTAGTACAGTGGATCAAGTTTTTAGATTTATTCTGATATACTGGCGGACAGTGGTGTTAGGTAAAGGCAGTATGTACGCAGTTTTTGTGGATTTAAAATCGGCCTTTGATTTCGTTTCCCGTAGTAAATTATGGGAGGTGCTGCGGGATCTGGGTTTGCCGGCCAATCTGCTAGTTTTCTTAATGCACCTGCACAAGAGCAATTTTGCCCATATACGTTGGGGCACACAGGGGGAAATCACAGAGCCATTTAGGGTGGAAAAGGGAGTGCGCCAAGGGTGCGTCTTGGCACTCACGTTGTTCTCCCTTTTTATTAATGAGGCAGCTAAATTCTTAGCCCAAATACCTACTGACGCCCGACCCTTGCTGGCTCCAAGGTCCCAATTCTTATGTTTGCTCATGACACCCTCATCATTTCCAAGTCTCCGAGTGGATTACAGCGTAGCATTGGCCTTGTTTGAAGATTTCTGTGACATTAGAGGGCTTAAGATTAATGCCGATAAAACAAAACTTATGTCTTTTAACAAACACCGATCATACAGGGGGAAAATCATGATGGAGGGGGTGGCTTTAGAGGCGGTAGATGCGTTTACGTACTTAGGCGTCACCATGGAGAAAAGAATGAAATGGAGTCCCCATATTAATAGGATGGTACTAAAACATAGGCAATTAGCGGGTGCCTTAAGTAAAGAATTTCGCCTGTCTCTGACCAAACCTGTAAGCCCTGTGTTACAGATTTATAATGCTAACGTGATTAGCTCATTTTTATATGGTTCAGAGCTGTGGGGGTTTGGAAACCTTGTACAACCAACTACTGCTGAAAATAAGTTATTTCGTGCAATCTCCAGCCTCCCTAAAAGCACACCCTCCCTCCCATTGCTTAATGACATGAGAAGGCACTCTGTGGCAGATATAGCGAGGCTTCGCTCCTTACTATATTGGCGTAGAATTTGGGTCACACCTGAGCTAACCACCTGCGCAAGCGGATTAAGGGATGTTCTAGATGCCGACTGCTACCATAAAATAAGCTGGCTTAGAGATATCAAGGGACATTGTCTCTAATGGGCCTGGAAAATATGTGGGAGAATCCGGATAACTTAGTGACTATTCCTAAAGCTGTATTGAAGAATAAATACTGGGACATGGTGGGACACAACTGTAGTAGATTGAGTGACAGTTCAACGCTGACAGGGAGGTTTTTTCTAGTTAAACCCCGCCCCCATTTTGAACCATAGTGGGATACCATCTCCCAGCCCCTTGACCGTAAACTCTACTTCCAAATCAGAGTTGGTACTTTGCCTTTAAATACCTTCACGGCAAATTGGTCAGAAGCGGGAGATAATAAGTGCCCATACTGTGCTGATCACGTAGAAATGTACCAACATGTTCTTTTTGTATGCCCCGCCTACACTACCCCACGAAAGATTTGGCTTGTGCCTACGTGTAAGAACTTAGGGACCAGACAAAGCAGCGAAGCCTTATGAATTCTGAGGACTGATCCCTCGCTTCGTTATGCTATCCCCCTAGCCAAATATCTAAAGTGGGTTTGGTGTATCAGATCAAAAACTGCACCAAATGAGAATAATCTAGCACCTTTGCTACTAGGTTCTCCCTCCGTTGAAGCATCAATTTAATCTTTGTATGGTGTTATTGAACCCCACTGTGTAAACTTTTATCATTTGTATTTTAACTTTGTCTAATAACTTTTTAACTTTTTACCAGTTTTATGTATGGAGTTTTATAGGATGTTGACTGTATTGACTTGATACATTGTATAGATTGTATAGATTATCTTTTAATTGGATAACCATGCATTTTGAGGATTGTGCCCCCCCGAGTTGTGGTACCTTACCACATTATACATCATGCTTGTATTGTATGGCGTATGATATATGAATTCTGTGGTGATACCATTGATGAGATTGCCCACTTTTAATCCTCCAAGATGTAATGATTAATTATGTTTGTTTTATCAGTGTTGACTTATAGATCAATTCTTTAGTCAAATTATGTATATTGTGTTGTTTTCGCCTTTATGACAATACTGTCGAAATAAAGCTTTTTGAAGTGAAGTGACAACTGATCTAATAAAGAACATTGCGGAAAAAACCCAAAGGATATGTGCTCCAACTCTGTATTTCACACAGTTTTTAAATGAAACACAGTGAGTATTTTAAGCAGTTTTAACATCTTTCCAAATCAATTCGAATTTGATTAAAGTCACATCCATTTCTTTGGTCACTATTGTTAGTTCATTATTTCAAGGGACCACATTAATCATAATGCCTTGTTATCAAAGAAGTAAAACCATGTCCTTCCTACCACACGGCCTGCGTTTTTCCTCAGATTTGTGCAGTTAATTTAATACTCCCATACAGCCTATAAAGGATTAAATTCCATGTGTGGCAGATTGCATATCATTACAGCATATTTCAAGGTCATACCACTTCTGTAGCTGAACTTCGATCATTCTAATAATGACATATATATATTTATATATATATATTCTTCCAACCACTGCAACACTTGGCTGATCCACTTCCTGCGATGCCGGTGCCTGCAGCCGCTCAAATTTTACGGTGTCAGGTCTTTCACTTGACAAAAGCTTCGCCGAAACGCGTCGTTGTTTGTGTGCACAATAAATCCATTGTGCTGTCCTCAGGTGTGCCGCTGTTTTCTTTGGGTTTCTCCCGGAAATATATATATATATATATATCTGGTGACCGCGATGGATCCGCAAACCCTCCCGAGGACGAGCTTGATTCTGATTGGCTGCCAACATTTCAAACCAGAAAGTGTTAGCAGCCATCTTGTAACTCGGTAGAACCGAGTCACAAGAAAAAAGGTTAAAAATGAAGAAAAGGGGGCAGGGTAGAAACACCCTGACCCCCTAGGCCTGCTCAGGGGGTCCCACAGGGACTCCCAGGGCCCAAAAAAGTGTTTTTTAAAATACATTTTTGGCAGGATTCACATTCGCGAGTCCCGCCCCAAAAAATTATTAAAAAAACGAAGCACGGGCTCCTGCTCTTTGTTTTCTAGAAGCCCCCGGTGGGCCAGATCCCGGGGGCAATGCACAATTATCCTGCAGGGGCCCCCGCAGTTCTGGGGACCGCCACCTCCCCGGAGTTTTGTTATTAATGTGCAGGGGCACGTGGCCTCCCTGCAGCCCCAGGAACCGCCATCTCCCCGGGGCTTTTCATAAAAAATGCGTGGGGGGGCTCCTGCCCCCCATGCTGACATGGGGACCACCATCTCCCCGGGGCTTAAATTTTGTAAAATAAGTGTGGGGGGTGGCTCCTGCCCCTCCCCACACTGCCCCGGGGACCACCACCTCCCCGGGGCAAGCTTAAATTAAGGGCGGGTGTTCGTTGAGGACTCCCGGCCCGGGGATCGCCACCTCCCCGGGGCTTTAATTATGATGGGAGGGGGGCCCCCAGGGCCGGGTCCAGCAATGTCCTGGGGTGCCCACTCCTGGGACATTGCAGTTTGCTATGGCAGGGCGGGGGCACGGCTCCCGCCATGCCATAGCAAACACTGCTTTGCTTCATGCTTCATGAAAGGGGGTGTGGCCTGTGTCCACCTCTCAGCAATCCCACTATCTGGGGCTTAAAGGAGGTATCAGGTAGGCTAGTTGGGCCCTAAGGACCACCAGCTGTGAAGGGGACTTTAATCCCCATCCAAGAGCGCACCAGGGAGCAAGTTTGCAGACTGGTGGTCAAAGGGTCAGACTTACTGGAGGTAATAGGAGGGGTAGTTGGCCCCCAAGGTTGTCCTTGGGGGCCAATTACCCCTCCTATTTTCTCCAGTAAGTCCGACACAGTGGGATTGCTAAGAAGTCTTCGGAGGACACGCCCCCCCTTTCTCCACCACTCTGAAAATGCACCTCCTGGCGCACTACGGGTTGGGGGATGAAGTCCACTTTACTCCTGAGGGACTTTGGGGGCCAAGAAGCCCTCCTGGTACCTCCTGTAAGTCATACGCGTGGAATTCCTGAGTGTTGGTTGGAGGCCCAGCCCCCTTTCTCCACCACTTTACAAACGCGACTACCAGTTAAAGAAGCATTTGTAATGTAATAGGTCTCGCATTTGCAAGAGTTAGAGCTATTGGCGTTGTAAATGTAAAAAATTTTTACTAATGTTTTTTGGAGTGGATTGTATGTAGGTTGTGTGTAGTGGAATTATCTGGTATGTTGTGCAGTGAAATTATGTGGATAGAAAGTATGTTCTATTTAGTGTATAGGAATTATGTAGAGTGGGATTATGTGTTATGGAGAGTAATTATGTGGTATGGTAGTCTGTGTTGTGGAGGTTTAGTCTTCCTCATTTCCATAGAAGCTAAACTATAGACTCAATGAGACAAAAAAAAGAAGGAACCACTGAGGAGCACTTCTGGACCTAGTGAGAGGTATGAGCAGGACCACTGGAATTATGCGACTGTTTGACTGCATCGACTTTCGCACAATTATACACTTTCCGCATTTGCCACATAATCCACCATCTACTGCATAATCTGCAGATTTGAACAAAAAAAACCTTGTTTCTAGCTTAAACGGCTCAAACATTACCAAAATTGCAGCGACAAGTGTTACAGCGTGGTGGAAGGCCCTTTGCAAACCTAGAATGGTCACCTGTTACTTATTGCTAAATGAGCGTGTTAAATTGGTACTAATGGTGTGCAAACCATTCTTGCTTCTTTCTGTGCTTCTTTTGCCTTTTACTGCATTTCTGTTGCTTCTTTCTGCACCTTTCTTTCTTTTTCTGCACTTCTCTTGCCTCTTTCTGCACATCTCTTCCACTTTCTGTACCCCTGTTCCCTCTTTCTGCACCTCTCCTGCATGTTTCTGCACCTCTCTTGCCTCTTTCTGCACTTCCCTTGCCTCTTTCTGCACCTCTGTTGTTTCTTTCTGCAACTCTCTTGCCTCTTTCTGCACTTCTCTTGCCTCCTTCTGCACCTCTGTTGCTTCTTTCTGCACTTCTCTTGCCTCTTTCTGCACCTCTCTTGCTTCTTTCTGCACCCCTCATGCCTCTTTCTGCACCCTTCTTCCCTCTTTGTGCAACTCTCTTGCCTCTTTCTGCACTTCTCTTTCCTCTTTATGCACCCCTATTGCCTCTTTCTGCACCTCTGTTCCTTCTTTCTGCACTTCTTTTGTTTCTTTCTGCACATCTCTTGCCTCTTTCTGCACCCTTCTTCCCTCTTTCTGAACCTCTCTTGCCTCTTTCTGCACCCCTGTTCCCTCTTTCTTCACCTCCCCTGACTGTTTCTGCACCTCTGTTGCTTCTTTCTGCACTTCTCTTGCTTCTTTCTGCACCTCTCTTGCTTCTTTCTGCACCCCTGTTGCCCCTTTCTGCATTCATCTTCCCTCTTTCTGCACCTCTCTTGTCTCTTTGTGCACCTCACGTGCCTCTTTCTGCACCTCTCTTGCGTCTTTCTGCACATCTCTTGCCTGTTTCTGCACCTCTCTTACTTCTTTCTGCACTTCACTTCCCTCTTTCTGCATTTCTGTTGCTTCTTTCTGCACTCCTCTTGCCTCTTTCTACATTTCTGTTGCTTCTTACTGCACTTCTCTTGCCACTTTATGCAAGCCTCTTGCCTCTTTCTGCACCTCTGTTGCTTTTTTCTGCATTTCTCTTGCTTCTTTCTGCACCTCTGTTGCCTCTTTCTGTGCCTCACTTGCTTCTTTCTGCACCCCTCTTGCATCTTTCTGCACCTCTCTTTCTTCTTTCTGCACCTCTCTTGCCTCTTTCTGCACCGCTGTTCCTTCTTTCTGCAGCTCTGCTGCCCGTTTCTGCACCTCTCTTGCCTCTTTTCTGCACCGCTGTTGCTTCTTTCTGTACCTCTCTTGCTTCTTTCTGCAACCCTCTTGCCTCTTTTTTCACCTCTGTTACTTCGTTCTGCACTTCTCTTTCTTCTTTCTGCACCCCTCTTGCCTCTTTCTGTACCTCACTTGCCTCTTTCTGCACTTCTCTTGCTTCTTTCTACACCCCTCTTGCCTCTTTCTGCACCTCACGTGCCTCTTTCTGCACCTCTCTTGCCTCTTTCAGCAATTCTCCTGCCTCTTTCTGTACTTCACTTGCCTGTTCCTGTACCCCTCTTTCCTCTTTCTGCACCTCTCTTGCCTCTTTCTGCAGTTCTCTTGCCTCCGTCTGCACCTCTGTTGCTTCTTTCTGCACTTCTCTTGCCTCTTTCTACACCCCTCTTGCCTCTTTCTGTTCCCCTCTTGCCTCTTTCTGCACCTCTCTTGCCTCTTTCTGTAGTTCTCTTGCCTCTTTCTGCACCTCTCTTGCCTCTTTCTGCACCTCACTTGCCTCTTTCTGCACTTCTCTTGCTTCTTTCTACACCTCTGTTCCTTCTTTCAGCAATTTTCTTGCCTCTTTCTGTACTTCTCTTGCCTGTTTCTGCACCTCTCTTGCCTCTTTCTGCACCTCTCTTACCTCTTTCTGCACCTCACTTGCTTCTTTCTGCAACCCTCTTGCCTCTTTCTGCACACCTCTTTGCTCTTTCTGTACCTCTCTTGCCTCTTTCTGCATCCCATTCCCTCCTTCTGCACCTCTCGTGCCTATTTCTGCACCTCTCTTGCCTCTTTCTGCAGTTCTCTTGCCTCTTTCTGCAGTTCTCTTGCCTCCTTCTGCACCTCTGTTGCTTCTTTCTATACTTCTCTTGCCTCTTTCTGTACCCCTCTTGCCTGTTTCTGCACCTCAATTGCCTCTTTCTGCACCTCTCTAGCCTCTTTCTGCAGTTCTCTTGCCTCTTTCTGCACCTCTCTTGCCTCTTTCTGCACCTCACTTTCCTCTTTCTACACTTCTCTTGCTTCTTTCTAAACCTCTGTTGCTTCTTTCAGCAATTGCCTTGCCTCTTTCTGCACTTCTCTTGCCTGTTTCTGTACCTCTCTTGCCTCTTTCTGCACCTCTCTTACTTCTTTCTGCACCTCACATGCTTCTTTCTGCACCCCTCTTGCCTCTTTCTGCACCCCCTCTTTGCTCTTTCTGTACCTCTCTTGCCTCTTTCTGCACCCCATTCCCTCTTTCTGCACCTCTCCTGCCTATTTCTGCACCTCTCTTGCATCTTTCTGCACCCCTCTTGCCTGCCTCTTTCTGCACCCTTCTTCCCTCTTTGTGCACCTCTCTTGCCTCTTTCTGCACCCTCCTGCCTCTTTCTGCACCCTCCTGCCTCTTCTGCACCCTTCTTCCCTCTTTGTGCACCTCCCTTGCCTATTTCTGCACTTCTCTTGCCTCTTTCTGCACCCCTGTTGCTTAATTCTGTACTTCTCTTACTTCTTTCTGTGCCTCTCTTGCTTCTTTCTGCACCCCTCTTGCTTCTTTCTGCACGCCTCTTCCTGTACCTCTCTTGCCTCTGTCTGCACCTCTCTTTCCTCTTTCTGCACCTCTGTTCCCTCTTTCTGCACCTCTCCTGCCTGTTTCTACACCTCTGTTGCCTTTTTCTGCACTTCTCTTGCCTCTTTCTGCACCTCTGTTGCTTCTTTCTGAACTTCTCTTACCTCTTTCTGTACCCCTATTGCTACTTTCTGCACCTCTGTTGCTTCTTTCTGCGCTTCTCTTGCTTATATTTGCACCTCTCTTGCTTCTTTCTGCACCCCTCCTGCCTCTTTCTGCACCCTTCTTCCCTCTTTGTGCACCTCCCTTGCCTATTTCTGCACCCCTCTTGCCTTTTTCTGCAGTTTTCTTACCTCTTTCTGCACCTGTTTTGCTTCTTTCTGCACTTCTGTTGCCTCTTTCTGCACCCCTCTTGCCCCTTTCTGCACCTCTGTTGGTTCTTTCTGCACTGCTCTTGCTTCTTTGTGCACCCCTCTTGCCTCTTTCTGCACTGCTCTTGCCTCTTTCTGCACCCCACCTGCCTCTTTCTGCACCTCCGTTGGTTCTTTCTGCACGTCTCTTGCTTTTTTCCCGCAACTCTCTTGCTTCTTTCTGCACCTATCTTGCCTCTTTCTGCATCTCTCTAGTTTCTGTCTGCATCCCTGTTCCCTCTTTCTGCAACATTCTTGCCTCTTTCTGCACCTATGTAGCCTGTTTATGCAACACACTTACCTCTTTCTGCAGTTCTCTTACCTCTTTCTGCACCCCTCTTCCCTCTTTCTGCACCTCTGTTGCTTCTTTCTGCACTTCTCTTGCTTCTTTCTGTACCTCTCTTGCTTCTTTCTGCACCCCTCGTGCCTCTTTCTGCACCCCTCTTCCCTCTTTCTGCACCCCTCTTGCCTCTCTCTTCAACACTGTTCTTTCTATCTGCACTTCTTTTGTTTCTTTCTGCAGCTCTCTTGCTTCTTTCTGCACCCCCTTGCCTCTTTCTCCACCCCTCTTCCCTCTTTCTGTACCACTGTTGCCTCTTTCTGCACCTCTGTTCCTTCTTTCTGCACTTCTTTTGTTTCTTTCTGCACATCTCTTGCTTCTTTCTGCACACCTCGTGCCTCTTTCTGTCCCCCTCTTCCCTCTTTTTGTACCTCTCTTGCCTCTTACTGCACCTCTCTTCTCTCTTCCTGTACCCCCTGCCTCTTTCTGCACCTCTGTTCCTTTCTGCACTTCTTTTATTTCTTTCTGCACCTCTCTTGCTTCTTTCTGCACACCTCGTGCCTCTTTCTGCACCCCTCTTCCCTCTTTCTGCACCTCTCTTGCCTCTCTCTGCACCACTGTTTCTTCTTTCTGCACTTCTTTTGTTTCTTTCTGCAGCTCTCTTGCTTCTTTCTGCACCCCCTTGCCTCTTTCTCCACCCCTCTTTCCTCTTTCTCCACCCCTCTTCCCTCTTTCTGTACCACTGTTGCCTCTTTCTGCACTTCTGTTCCTTCTTTCTGCACTTTTGTTTCTTTCTGCACATCTCTTGCTTCTTTCTGCACCCCTCGTGCCTCTTTCTGCACCCCTCTTCCCTCTTTCTGCATCCCTCCTGCCTCTTTCTGCACCTCTGTTCCTTCTCTCTGCACCTTTTTTGTTTCTTTCTGCACCTCTCGCTTCTTTCTCCACCCCTCTTTCTTCTTTCTCCACCCCTCTTTCTTCTTTCTCCACCCCTCTTCCCTCTTTCTGCACCTCTCTTGCTTCTTTCTGCACTTCTCTTGCTTCTTTCTGCACCTCTCTTGCTTCTTTCTGCACCCCTTGTGCCTCCTTCTGCACCGCTCTTCCCTTTTTCTGCACCCTCTTGCCTCTTTCTGCACCTCCGTTGGTTCTTTCTGCACTTCTCTTGCTTTTTCCGCACCTCTCTTGCTTCTTTCTGCACCTCTCTTGCCTCTTTCTGCATCTCTCTTGTTTCTGTCTGCACCGCTGTTCCCTCTTTCTGCACCTATTTTGCCTGTTTATGCAACACTCTTGCCTCTTTCTGCAGTTCTCTTGCCTCTTTCTGCCCCTTCCCTCTTTCTGCACCTCTGTTGCTTCTTTCTGCACTTCTCTAGCTTCTTTCTGCACCTCTCTTGCTCCTTTAGGGACCCCTCATGCCTCTTTCTGCACCCCTCTTGCCTCTCTCTGCACCTCTGTTCCTTCTTTCTGCACTTCTTTTGTTTCTTTCTGCACCTCTCTTGCTTCTTTCTGCACCCCATTTGTCTCGTTCTCCACCCCTTTTACCCCTTTCTGCATCTCTGTTGCTTCTTTCTGCACTTCTCTTGTCTCTTTCTCCACCCCTCTTCCCTCTTTCTGCACATCTGTTGCTTCTTTCTGTACCTCACTTGCTTCTTTCTGCAACCCTCGTGCCTCTTTCACACCCCTCTTCCCTCTTCCTGCACCCTTATTGCTTCTTTCTGCACCTCTTTTCCTTCTTTTTTATACATTTTTTGTTTCTTTCTGCACTTCTCGCTTTTTTCTGCACCCCTTTTGCTTCTTTCTGCACCCGTTTTGCCTCTTTCTGCACCACTGTTCCTTCTTTCTTCACTTCTTTTGTTTTTTTCTGCAGCTCTCTTGCTTCTTTCTGTACCCTCTTGCCTCTTTTGCCACACCTCTTCCCTCTTTCTCCACCTCTGTTGCCTCTTTCCTCACCTCTGTTCCTTCTTTCTGTACTTCTTTTGTTTCTTTCTGCACATCTCTTGCTTCTTTCTGCACCCCTCGTGCCTCTTTCTGCACCGCTCTTCCCTCTTTTTGCACCTCTCTTGCCTCTTTCTGTACCTCTCTTCCCTCTTTCTGTACCCCCCTTCCTCTTTCTGCACCTCTGTTCCCTCTTTCTGCACCTCTCCTGCCTGTTTCTACACCTCTGTTGCCTTTTTCTGCACTTCTCTTGCCTCTTTCTGCACCTCTGTTGCTTCTTTCTGAACTTCTCTTACCTCTTTCTGTACCCCTATTGCTACTTTCTGCACCTCTGTTGCTTCTTTCTGCGCTTCTCTTGCTTATATTTGCACCTCTCTTGCTTCTTTCTGCACCCTCCTGCCTCTTTCTTCACCCTTCTTCCCTCTTTGTGCACCTCCCTTGCCTATTTCTGCACCCCTCTTGCCTTTTTCTGCAGTTTTCTTACCTCTTTCTGCACCTGTTTTGCTTCTTTCTGCACTTCTGTTGCCTCTTTCTGCACCCCTCTTGCCCCTTTCTGCACCTCTGTTGGTTCTTTCTGCACTGCTCTTGCTTCTTTGTGCACCCCTCTTGCCTCTTTCTGCACTGCTCTTGCCTCTTTCTGTACCCCACCTGCCTCTTTCTGCACCTCCGTTGGTTCTTTCTGCACGTCTCTTGCTTTTTTCCCGCAACTCTCTTGCTTCTTTCTGCACCTATCTTGCCTCTTTCTGCATCTCTCTAGTTTCTGTCTGCATCCCTGTTCCCTCTTTCTGCAACATTCTTGCCTCTTTCTGCACCTATGTAGCCTGTTTATGCAACACACTTACCTCTTTCTGCAGTTCTCTTACCTCTTTCTGCACCCTCTTCCCTCTTTCTGCACCTCTGTTGCTTCTTTCTGCACTTCTCTTGCTTCTTTCTGTACCTCTCTTGCTTCTTTCTGCACCCCTCGTGCCTCTTTCTGCACCCCTCTTCCCTCTTTCTGCACCCCTCTTGCCTCTCTCTTCAACACTGTTCTTTCTATCTGCACTTCTTTTGTTTCTTTCTGCAGCTCTCTTGCTTCTTTCTGCACCCCTTGCCTCTTTCTCCACCCCTCTTCCCTCTTTCTGTACCACTGTTGCCTCTTTCTGCACCTCTGTTCCTTCTTTCTGCACTTCTTTTGTTTCTTTCTGCACATCTCTTGCTTCTTTCTGCACACCTCGTGCCTCTTTCTGTCCCCTCTCTTCCCTCTTTTTGTACCTCTCTTGCCTCTTACTGCACCTCTCTTCTCTCTTCCTGTACCCCCTGCCTCTTTCTGCACCTCTGTTCCTTTCTGCACTTCTTTTATTTCTTTCTGCACCTCTCTTGCTTCTTTCTGCACACCTCGTGCCTCTTTCTGCACCCTCTTCCCTCTTTCTGCACCTCTCTTGCCTCTCTCTGCACCACTGTTTCTTCTTTCTGCACTTCTTTTGTTTCTTTCTGCAGCTCTCTTGCTTCTTTCTGCACCCCTTGCCTCTTTCTCCACCCCTCTTTCCTCTTTCTCCACCCCTCTTCCCTCTTTCTGTACCACTGTTGCCTCTTTCTGCACTTCTGTTCCTTCTTTCTGCACTTTTGTTTCTTTCTGCACATCTCTTGCTTCTTTCTGCACCCCTCGTGCCTCTTTCTGCACCCCTCTTCCCTCTTTCTGCACCCCTCCTGCCTCTTTCTGCACCTCTGTTCCTTCTCTCTGCACCTTTTTGTTTCTTTCTGCACCTCTCGCTTCTTTCTCCACCCCTCTTTCTTCTTTCTCCACCCCTCTTTCTTCTTTCTCCACCCCTCTTCCCTCTTTCTGCACCTCTCTTGCTTCTTTCTGCACTTCTCTTGCTTCTTTCTGCACCTCTCTTGCTTCTTTCTGCACCCCTTGTGCCTCCTTCTGCACCGCTCTTCCCTTTTTCTGCACCCCTCTTGCCTCTTTCTGCACCTCCGTTGGTTCTTTCTGCACTTCTCTTGCTTTTTTCCGCACCTCTCTTGCTTCTTTCTGCACCTCTCTTGCCTCTTTCTGCATCTCTCTTGTTTCTGTCTGCACCGCTGTTCCCTCTTTCTGCACCTATTTTGCCTGTTTATGCAACACTCTTGCCTCTTTCTGCAGTTCTCTTGCCTCTTTCTGCCCCCCTTCCCTCTTTCTGCACCTCTGTTGCTTCTTTCTGCACTTCTCTAGCTTCTTTCTGCACCTCTCTTGCTCCTTTAGGGACCCCTCATGCCTCTTTCTGCACCCCTCTTGCCTCTCTCTGCACCTCTGTTCCTTCTTTCTGCACTTCTTTTGTTTCTTTCTGCACCTCTCTTGCTTCTTTCTGCACCCCATTTGTCTCGTTCTCCACCCCTTTTACCCCTTTCTGCATCTCTGTTGCTTCTTTCTGCACTTCTCTTGTCTCTTTCTCCACCCCTCTTCCCTCTTTCTGCACATCTGTTGCTTCTTTCTGCCCTTCTTTTGTTTCATTCTGCACCTCTCTTGCTTCTTTCTGCACCCCCATTTGTCTCTTTCTCCACCCCTCTTATCCCTTTCTACATCTCTGTTGCTTCTTTCTGCACTTCTCTTGTCTCTTTTTCTATCCCTCTTCCCTCTTTCTGCACCTCTGTTGCTTCTTTCTGTACCGCTCTTGCTTCTTTCTGCACCCTTCGTGCCTCTTTCACACCCCTCTTCCCTCTTTCTGCACCCCTCTTGTCTCTTTCTGCACCTCTGTTCCTTCTTTCTGTACTTCTTTTGTTTCTTTCTGCACCTCTCGCTTCTTTCTGCACCCCTTTTGCCTCTTTCTGCACCACTGTTCCTTCTTTCTGCACTTCTTTTGTTTTTTTCTGCAGCTCTCTTGCCTCTTTCTCCACCCCTCTTCCCTCTTTCTCCACCCCTCTTCCCTCTTTCTTCACCTGTGTTGCCTCTTTCTGTACCTCTGTTCCTTCTTTCTGCACTTCTTTTTTTTCTTTCTGCACATCTCTTGCTTCTTTTTGCACCCCTCGTGCCTCTTTCTGCACCCCTCTTTCCTCTTTTTGCACCTCTCTTGCCTCTTTCTGCACCTCTCTTGCCTCTTTCTGCACCCCTCTTCCCTCTTTCTCCACCCCTCTTCCCTCTTTCTTCACCTGTGTTGCCTCTTTCTGCACCTCTGTTCCTTCTTTCTGCACTTCTTTTGTTTCTTTCTGCACCTCTCTTGCTTCTTTCTGCATCCCGTGCCTCTTTCTGCACCCCTCTTCCCTCTTCATAATAACTTTATTGCATGATTAATTAAAATCTTACAAATAGAAAATCATCAATACACAGCCATATTAAAACATAACTATAATTCCGAGATCCATCTTAAACCATAGATGAGCGAATATCCATTGCGAATAGTAGAGAATACATTATATACACTAATTTAGTTAATTATTATTGCAGGACAACAAGGCAAATCTTAAAATGGGAATAATTTACAGTTAATAAATTCATTACTTATGTGCAAATTCGCGTGTGCATTTCAGAATTCTATTCTAGCTATTAGTAACTTCCACATTTACTATGCTCAAATCACTGACCTCTAATTTCTTTTTCGCTAGAATCAAAAATGTAGTCAAATTTGCATTCATTATTATATCCATAGGCTTAAAACAAACTACCAGGGCTTGTCTACATGTTCGTACACCTCTCTCAATAAAACAATTTTTTAAATATCTTATTCTTTCATCCTTCAATGATGAACATATACAAACCAAATGTATGATATTTTCTTCCCATTGGTTGCATAATCTACAGGGAGTCGGCTTGGTTGGTTTCAGCCATGGCATTGCATGCATTAGACCTGGAAGATAGCCAAATCTTGCATTAATAAATATATTTTCTGTTTATACTGTCCAAGGAATTTCTTGATATGGCTGACCTTTAAGAATCGTATATTCATTCACTATCATCCAAGCATGTCTGCGCTTAGTAAATAACTCTTTATCTTTCAGAAGGAATAGGTGTTTTGTTATTCTATTAATTATTTTTTTAAAGGATAGCGGTGTTAGGGTCATTTCCCAAATCTCGTGTACTGATAACTCTTTCAGTGCTGTTTGAAGATTTTATAAAAATGAGAGGTTTGATTCCGTTGCATTTCTTGCCAGAGTAGACAACTCATTGGATTAAAAGTGTTGGTTTTTATTTGTTTCCATACCTTAATATACTGACCCATCCTTGCAATTTGCTGGTTGAAGAATCCAAATTCCAGTCGAATCTGTGCCGGTGAAGCATTAGCCGGGAGTCGAAACAAATATTTAAACATTTTGGTTATGGCATTATTCAATAGCGTGGAGTCCATACCGTAGAGAACTTCACTTCCATAGGTAAGACTGGGCAGCAGTTTCGCTTTTATAACCTTTAGTAGTGGAAGATAGGTTGGCCCACCCAGAGAGCTATGTAATGATCGAAAGGCCATAAGTAAGGAATTACTTCTTTTTGTCAGCTCTGTTTTATGTTGTAAAAATGAGCCCTTATCGTCAAACAATACACCAAGGTATTTATAAGCTTTCACTTGTTCTAGCTGCTGACTTTGCGGATACCATTTATATTTACTATGAGTCAATACCCTGTTGCTAACTTCCATTACTTTTGTTTTTGTTTCATTTATTACCATCTTGTTCTTAATCGAATATTTTGATATTTTGTTTATAAGTCGCTGCAAACCTATCTTTGTTTGACTGAGCAAAACAACATCATCGGCATATAATAGATTTGAAATTTGTTTATCTGCCAATTTCGATGAGTGAGCCAACTCATTGTCTAGTATTTCTGTTAGGTCAGATAAAAATAAATTGAATAAATACGGTGCTAAAACACATCCTTGCTTTAGACCCTGAGATGTATCGATTCTTCTTGATAGCCGCGAGCCGTTACCTAATCGAACCCTGGTCCAAGTCTCGGTATACAGTAATTGGATTGCTTTTAAAAGGCCAGGACTGATACCATAATTATCCAGTTTCCTCCATAAAATTTGCCTATTTACACAATCAAAAGCAGATTTAAAATCCATGAAACATAGATATATCGGTTGTTTTTCACTTTATATTTTTCTATTAATATTGCCAGTATTAAAATATTAGTTGCCGTCCCTTGACCATGTATAAAACCCGATTGATTTGGCGGGATTAAGTGCTTTTCCGTTGCCCACTCTGTTAGTTCTTTCAGGAGAATTGATGCAAAGAGCTTAGCTTTTATATCTTGCAGCGTAATTAATCTGTAGTTAGTTGGTAGGGACCACTCACCTCTTTTATAAATAGGTGAAATTATAGAACCCTTCCAGGATTCCGGAATGGTCGATGTTCGCAGTGCTTGGTTGAATACCAGTGTTAGGTAACTGGCCCAAATTAATGCATTCTCCTTATAGAAGACAGCTGGAATCCCATTTGGGCCAGGGGCTCCATCTAGTCTCTGTTTCTTAATAAGCTTACATACTTGGCTTTCGGTTATAGATATGCCGGTATCCTCGTTGTCCTCTGTTCTACTTGTATTGTCTGGGCCTGGATTAAACTCCATACCTGGATTATAATTCAGATGTGAATGTAGAAACTTAGCCCATTCTGATTTAGTAATTATAGAAGATGTAGTTGTCCTACTAGATCTATTCATGTTGTCGATTAATGTCCAAAATTCTCTTGCATTATTCTTTTTACTGGAATATAACGCTTTTGCCCAGAGCGCCTGTTTTGCTTGCATTTTATCTATCCAAATCAATTTGCTTACATCTGCATTTATCTTTTTTAATTTGTCTCAATAGATTTGATTACCTGGATGCTTCTTAACCAATCTTAAAATTCTATTACGCTCTTTTTTAATAAACGACATTCAGAAGACAATTTAACCAATGCCAGTGACTTTTTACCCTGCTGCTCCTTAAAACCATCTTTTTGGATCTGGCATGAGATTAATTTTTTGTAAAGAGGGACCATTTTTCAATAGCGTTCAGAGAATCTGCTTTAAAATAAATTTCAACAACGCTTGTGCTGTTGCTGTGATTGATGCCTTGGAGGTTTCTGACCAATAAAGTCTCTTATAATTTACCATAGTTATATCTCCCGGAAGCGTCATATATTTTCCATGCCTTACACAATTTAATTTTAACTCTATTATTTGTTGACTATGATCACCCCCGTTTGGTCCTCCAATCCGGTAAGATAAAATCTTTTGAAATAAGTTTAAAGATACTATTGTATAGTCAATTCGAGATTTGTTGCCAAGTGCTTGATAAGTCCAGGCGGGTGGCGAGTCTTGCAGAAACCGTCTGTTTAGCACCCTTAGACCTAAAGATTCTAAGGGGCATATTCTCAAGAATGTGCGATAATCATCTCCAAAATAGGTTAACGCAATTTCTCATAACGCCGTCTATCGCGGGAAAATAACTCAGTGTTAACGTCTTATTCTCAACAGGGTGGTAACATGCGATAGTTTCCCGATAACGCGTTAAATGTCCGCAATAAAATTACCAGGACGGCGATAAAAATCTAAAGCCGAACGTGAAAAAAGTGGCGATGGGCCCAAATGCGATAAAAAAATCAGCGATAAGCTGCGCCAGGCCTGCAATTCACACGCGTCAGGCGGGAAAAATCACCACAAAAGCAGAAAAAAACCCACAAACAAAACCAAAACAACTGCGAAGCACAATGGAGGCAGCCGGAGCAAGTACAGAGGACAACCAGAACCCCACAAGCCCCACGGAGGACCAGCCTGGGACCTCGGGGTCAGGGAAGGGCAAGGAGAAGAAGAAGAGGAAGACGCGGTTCAGTCCGCAGGAAAACAGGATCCTGATAACGGAGGTGATAGAACACCATCAACAACTGTTCGTCACCTCCACTGTGTCATTGGCAACAAAAAATGGAATATGGCAGTCCATCTTGGACAAGGTGAATGCAGTCAGAGTGCTGAGGAGGACAATGGAAGAGCTCAAGAGGTGCCGGACTGATGTGAAGCGCAAAACCAAGCAGAAACTCGGCAACAACCAGAAGGCAGCAATGCAGACTGGAGGTGGGAGTCCAGCGCCACAGGAGGAGCTGGATGAGATGGAGGAAATGGTGTCCACAGTCATCAGTGTGGAGACGGTGGCAGGAGTTGGGGGACCGGACACTTCTCAACATGACCTGACACAACAGCAACAGGGTGAGTAACGAACAGGGACTGGGGGGACGGGGAGAGATGGGCACAATGTCACACATGCACAATTAAGTATAGCACAGTGCACACCCACAATGACTCTGGATCATGTCCCTGATTCCCTTGTCACACTGCAGCACACCTAGAAACAGCAAGTAGGCCCCCGTCGACTATGTGCCCAGAGGGGGCCCTTTCCACACATCACCAATCTCACAACCAACCCATGCACATGTGCCAAACCCAGCAAAGCGGCGTGTCTGTGAGCCACACTGACAATGCAAGTGACACTGCATGACGAATAGCATGGCTGCAGTCAATATATCATGACATGTTGCACGCCACGACACTGAGGTGGCTGAGTGTCGACCACATCCGTAAAGGAGCAGGTCACACTCTGACACATCCATGTGCACAAACAACCCCTGACGTCTCAACAACACATCTGCGGACAAACCATGCCCCAGAGTCCCAACTCCCACCAAGAGCCCAATTTACCCAAGTATGCAACATCTCAGCACTGAATAAGCACAGAAGTCAAAGGCACACTGCCTGAAAGGGATAAGAGGCAATAAAATCAGAGCTGCAGGGGCAACTCTCCCAAAATGCAGCACACACACATAACATTCAGAGCACATCAACATTGACAACAATGTGGTACAAACTGCAACACGTTCACAACAGAACAGAGGACACAACTGGTGCCGCTTGTGTGTAGAAACTGGCCAATCACATTTGGCATAGCAGGGAAATGTGAAATGATAATGTACAAGTACAAACACACATCCGTGATGTTGTCGAAATGTCCACTGTCCCGCATCAAATAGGCAGCTCCTCCCAAACAGTCACAATGTACATTGTCATGCAGTCTGTATGTAAACTTGTACAATGCGTCAACATACATGTGAACACAATGTTAAACTGCATCTCCCCTTCACATTGCAGAGGGAGAATCAACACCTCCTGCAGAGCAGACCGAACATCTCTTCACTGATGATGAAGAGGACCTCCACACCTTCGACACCGACGCCCTCCAAGAGCTCATGGACAGCTTCGGCACCTCACCTCCAGGAGCAGGGCAGCCCAGCTGCATCGAGGAGACCTCACCCCCTGCACAGACCACACAGCAGGAAGCACCCACCACCACAGCTGTCTCCCAGGACCCCCACGAACAACACATGGCCTTCCAATGCCGTGTGTTAGGGTGCCAGGAGAAGATGGCTGATCAGGTGCGGGTGGGGTTCGACCTCATGGCAGCCAAACTAGATGCCATACGTGGGTGTCTAAGTCCCATCAGGGACCACTTACAGTCCCTAACGGACACCCACAGTCCGCTCCATGCTCTCCAACGATCCATGGCTGACATCGCAGGAGTCCTGACTCTGAGACGAGGACAACTGTCCAGTCAGTGTGGCTCCAGCGATGTCAGCCGGGAGTTGGGACACATGCGGAGGATCATGGAGAACATGGAGTGGATGCATGCGGAAAGAATGGCTGCCACGGCTGCACACCAGCGAGATGTAGCTGGGATCTTCCATGCCCTGCAGATCCTCATCATGGCATTGCTGCCACAAGGCCTGGCGCCGATGAATGCTGCTGCTACTACTCCATCCACATCTCCGCCCCCTGATGTGTCACTGCCACACAGTGATGCAGACAAAACAACACCACCCACATGTGAGGCACATGAAACATCAGAGGACGAAGATGCGGATGATTCTGCCTTAGTGGTAAGAAGGAAGCGGTAGCATTCATCTCCGCCATATGGCCTGTTGCTGCTTGGTTCTGCCCTCTGCATCACCCCCTTCCACTGTCCCCCGATACACTCTGCGACACTCACCTTGGACCTCGACATGGACTGCCATATTCTGTTTGGTTACCAATGACACAGCAATCAGACTGCGGACTGAACTCTTCCTCTTCCGATGAACTTGTCATTCCCTAAAGGACTCTGGCTGGCCCTCCACGGGGCAACAATGTAAAGTGGGGTTTGCATGGCCCTGTACTGCTCCAGCTTCAACACTCCACCGAATGTGAATAAAACATTCAAATTCACACAGATGTGTCATGTCTATGATCATTCAAGTATGAAATTATGGATGAATGTAGGGTCAGTGATTCCCCCTTACGTCCATGTTGCTCATGTTGTGGGACTTGAGTCACAGGGTGCAACATTGCCGATTGCGGTCCGGGTGACGCCGACACTACAACAGGGACACACGCATTAGTTAGTTTCTTGTCCAGCCCAGAACTGACCCACGCCCAGAGCCCCGGGCTCATTGTTCACACCCCTACGCTGGACTGGCATACGCCAGTCCAGCCCACTCTGCTTACGCTTACAGGTGGGGACGACAAAGCTACATGTCCCAGGTCTTCCCTGTAGTGATCTGCTGATCACTGGTCTAGTTGTCAGCATGCCACAGCTACTCCCTGAGGGCTGGTTTACACCCACACCACACCCATCCAGCACAGGCGTCACAGGACATGTGACCCTGCCAATAAAAGGGGCCTACCACATCACATTCCCCACTGCCGGAGGTGACATGATGGCGTCCGCACCACGAGACTCAATCATAAAGGGTCCATGACTTGTGGCGCACTGGGTTAGTGGCACCTGATGCACTGCGGCCGGCACGGGCCTACCGCCACGGGACGACGATTTGCGGTGCACAGAGTTGGTGGCACCCGATGCACTGCAGCCAGCAAGGGCCTACCACCACGGGATGATGACTTGCGGTGCACAGAGTTGGTGGCACCCGATGCACTGCAGCTGGCACGGGTCTACCGCCACGGGACGATGACTTGCGGTGCACAGAGTTGGTGGCACCCGATGCACTGCGGCCGGCACGGGCCTACCGCCACGGGATGGTGACTTGCGGTGCACTGAGGTAGGGGCACCGGAAGAGCTGAGCGGGTGTGCAGCCTGCGATGATGCGTAGACCTCGATACGCCATCCTGCCAATCAAGATTCGATTGGATTTGAGAGCCCTGCTTGACCGCAGTGTACACCGAAGGCAGCAGTCAGCAGACATATGACTCCGCAGTGCGGTACCGCAGGGTACGCTGGGGGCCTGTGGCGTGGAATCCAGCGATCGGCTGAGGAGGTTGCACCGGCACATGGTGGGCCCTCTTGGAGACACGCCTGTGGCGGCAGATGAGCATTGAGGCCTGGGTGCGCAGGGGCGGCCAGTCATCGCTGGGCAGCAGACCGGTCTGGGGACCAGGGCTGGGGTGCAGCAGGCACACAGGATCACACAGGCACCACAGGTCACGGCGGCCTCGTGGCTGGGTGGGGGGCGCTGCCCTGGCAGACACAACCCTGCATGCGATGACGAGATGTGCACGGGTTGGCTTGGGATGTAGCCACCTCATCTCCAGTGTAAATCTGGCCATTTAAGGTGGTCGGCCACGTGTGTGTGGGCGTATGGACAGGAGATGGCGGACACACGCAGTAGTTACTTTGGTGGCCATCCCGGAACTGAACCACGCCCAGAGCCCCAGTCTATTTATTCACGACATACGCCGGCCAAGGCCACTCCGCTCACGCTTACAGGGGGGAACGACAAAGCTACATGTCCAAGGTCTTCCACACTGCCTGAGGTAACCTGTTTGCGTCCACTGTCCACAACACTACAAACACCAGCAGTATATGTCCACATGGACATGTCTGTGCTCTGCATACTGAAGTCTGTCCAGCACATCACCGCCACACTTGGCATTGTGTACATTCTTATTGATGGGTCACTTGCCTCCTTCGCACATACTTGGTTCCCACCTCTCCCCACAATCTGCAATTGTGTGGCAGAGGTGCCATGCCGTGGATGGTTTGTCTACATGGCTGGCCACGGTTACCACAGTTACTTGTGTTGTCGTGTCTGGTAGTTGGGCATGTTTCGGCATGTTGTATGTGAATTTGTAACGTGTGCATTCCCACAGTTGTGAGTTGCATGATTGTGGAGTTGAGGTGTGTGGTGTGTTCAGTTGGTAATTACCGACGAGCAGTGCATTTCCATAGGTGCCATCCTCAAAGCGCTGGTTGGTGATGGACTTGCGGAAGATGTAGGAATCATGCACACTGCCTGGGAAGTTTACGACGACATTGGTGAACAGGCCCCGGTGGTCCACGTTTGCCTGCACATTGATGAAATGCGTGTGGTTTCTGTTGTGGTGATTGTGTGCAGTGTCGGCAGGGGGCACAAGTAGTACATGTGTGCAGTCAATTGCCCCCAACACGTGCGGGAAGCCAGCTATTGCGTAGTTCCCTTGCTTGGTCTCCAGCTGTTCCTGCGCAGTGTGGGGGAAGTGAAGGTGCAGGGGTATCAAGCTGATACAAACCGTGATGCTTACAGGTGTGATAAATCCTGCATAATGAGACCGTAACAGAAGTTCCTGTGGTCGTAACCTTCCCTATCTTTCCTGCGAAGGTTACGACCACACGAACTTCTGTTACGGTCTTTTTATGCAGGATTTATCATTCCTGTAAGCATTCCGGTTTGTCCAAGTGCAATACACTGTAACAGATTACGTTTGTGACTATACCGACGCTTGACCATTGTCACCATTTATCCAACAGGTTTCTGGATACTGACTTTCGGAATATGGAATTGTATTGGGGAGTCCCCGCAGCATATGCAGTTAATTGAATCCACACATTGCCCTGATGAAGTTCCCCGGTGGGAATGGAACGCGTTGGCTGAGCTTTTCGTATTGTTGATATATGTATTTGTAATAAAGAACTGTTTTTACACTACTTTTGACTACTGGACTTCATGACCTGGCGCACCCCCATTCCAGTAACTACAATCTTGGATCTGGGGCACAGAGGCATCAAGCAACGGCTGGCGTTGAGGTTGGTTGTGCAGGAACACTACGAATTGGAACTAGAGTGTGGTGTGGATACAGGGGCCCGCCGTTGCTTTTGTGGACATGCATCCAAGACATGTGTGAGGAAGTTTGATAGGGCTGGCTGTGAGACTCCTCCGACTCTGACAGTTGTTGGTTGGAAGGTACCAGAGGCCAACAGGTGCAGCACAGCCAGAAGCTGTGTCTGTGGAGGGATGTTCGTTCTCCGCTGTGTTGGTAATGTGGGTCAGGATGCTGAGGATTGTTGTCCTTTTGGGCCTGTAGTGGACAATGGCATCCTCTGGCGTTGAGTGTCTGAGGCTGGTGGGTTTTAGGAACATCCGCTGTCTTCTTCTGCGCTGCCTGGGTGGTAGTCCAGGGGGGTTGTCCAGGGGGGGGGGTCCTGGGGGTGGTGGCGGTGGGTGTTGTGGCCCTCTTGGGTCTCCAAGCTGCATGATAATTGGCACCATGGCATCTGTTGGTCTTCAGATGTGGCTCTGGGCTCCCTTTCTACTGCAGGTTGTCGTCCTGCTTAACACCAGTAGAAGGCAGGTGTTAAATCCCTGCTGCTAACGCGCCTTATCGCATGTTTTTGGATCGCTTCGCCGATCTGGCTGGTCGTTGAGAATATTGCGAAGTGGTGTTTTCGGGTGTTTTTGCACGGGTACGCCTACTCTGCATATCATTAGCGTTTGTTGTCGCTCTCATCCGTGGCGATATTTTTTGCGGCAGCTATCGCTGGCAAAGTGGCAATATAGGCAGTTTGCACCAGCTTGAGAATTGGGCGATAAATCTATCGCCACTTTTGCGGCGCTAAAGTGCCGTTAAATCGGCGATAAGTCCTAGAGAATATGCCCCTAAATCTTTAAAAAAATTCTTACCAATTTTCCCTTTCTTTTCTCCCTTAATATCCAGGGTCAGTCGAAGACTAGGGATTGCCCATAGATAGTCCTGTTGTTGAACTTCGTCGTCTCTAACATAAGACCACAACATATTCATATTGAAGTCACCCGTGATGATGACCTCAGGTTGGGTGTCCTTATTCAATTGCTGCAATGTTATAGTTGTCAAACTACTAACCATTGCTCTTCTTGAACTGGAATCAGGGTGAATATATACATTTATTAGTAAGAGAGTTTTAATTATGTGTTTATCTTTATAACATATTTTAACTATCAGACAGTCACATATATTTTGGGCTTCCACCTCACTTTCCATTTTTAAATCTGTTGAAATAAAAGTAGCCAAACCCCCACAAGATCTGCCGTATTTGCTTGTTTTCGTGGCAGGCATATAATATCCCTTAAAACCTTCTAATTTAAAAGGATCAGTTATCCAAGTCTCTTGTAGGCAAATAATTTGAAAATGTTCCGACATTGCAGTCAGTTGCTCATTTTGTATCTTTGATTGAATACCTTTTATATTCCAGGAGCATATTCCAATCCTACCACTTGAGCTTGTTATCCCCATCTTGGGACCATCATTTGGGTTTTGTCAATCCTCCTTTACTCGGTGTAATACTGCAGTTAACCAACCAAACTTTAGCTCCTCTATTGGTTCACTTTTGTTCTCAATTAAAGATTTAGAAATTTGTCCCTTTGTCTTACCTATTGGATTTTTCAGTATTGAGTATGCCTGGTTGATATCCGACCCCTTCCGTTGTTTATTTAATGTTTTTGGGGAAATAAACGGACTTGGGTAGGAAGGTTGGAGTGGCCTTATAACTTTTATTCCCCAGGCCAGAAAGAGATCGCATTCCTGTAGGATTAGGTCTACTAAGGCGGAGGAAGTCCAGGATACCAGCGTTGATTCTTGATTGCTGATTTTATTTGCTAGGAATTCAATTGATTCTATGTCAATGCTTCTAATTCTTTCTAGCGACGGTATTGCTTTACACAATTTAAGATGTTTCCGCAGTTCAAGATATCGTGTTCACCCCAGGATTTATTTTCTGGTTTAAAAATTAATTGTGTTCCTCCCACTTTACGATCCTGGTTTTTAATATTGACTTTTTGCAGGGAATTAAGATAATTAGGTAGCTCCTGTTCTTGGGGTTCGCCTATATGTTTTCCTAACTCATGAATCCAAGTAGGTTGTTTTAATGGTTGCCTGACATGAGTTAACCCATTCGACATGCTGTGGTTTTTACTTCCCTCTATTTCCCGATCTTGTGGGGCCTCACTTTCCTCCTGACTTTTTAACATTCCTGTGTTGTCTTGAGCCGTTGTAGTACGCTCGATTTTTTCTCTTTTCTTTTCTGATTGAAGTAGTTCGCATTTCGTTTTCTTACTGATTCCCTCAGCACCTTGCATATCCATTTGTTGGTTTTTTTCAGGTACAACCTGTTTTATATGGTCTGTTGGGTCTTTGATGGTTTTATTTATTACTACTGTACTTACATCTGGCAATTTCCTGTTAAACAAAGGATAGAATGGTTTTGTTACTTCTACAACTTTATCTGCTTGTTTCTGAGTTGCTTTTATTACTTGAATTAAATTCTATAGACTATTTCCTGTTTTTATTATCTCTTGTTCTTGAGGAGGTACTGTTTTTGTAACTTTTCTAACTTTATTCCTTGCTTTCCGTTGTTTTTTCCTCTGTCTTTTTGATAATTGGAATTCAGGTGATGCTGCTAATGATATTATTTGTGAATAGAGTGGGTTTTTGTCTATTAGATCTTCCTTTTTTCCATCCGTTAGATCCTTATTGTTTTCCTCATTTAAATTATTACTTGTCGTCATTTTTTCAATTATGCACTCACTCTGATAATCTTTGTTTCCGGGGGAAATAGATTTCCTCTTAGATCCTCAATTATTGTATTTAGTACTTCCGGAATTGTGGCCAGTTTATTAATCAATGGGGCACAGTTACAGTCTGTATATGAGGCTATTGGTTGTGCTTGTGCCCTTATTACCAGGTTGTTTAGTGTGGCAATCTTCTGATCAATTCCTGCCACTGAAGATGCCATGGAGCTAAGACGATCTATTTGCACCTCCATTTTGTTTGACTGATAAGTTAGGGCTTCTAGTGTTAATTGGGAGGTTCTGAAAAATTGGTCCCAGATTGACCCGAGTCCCAGTTTCCCGAGACTTGTGCTCCCAGGATTTGGCCATTTGCAGAAGAGTGTTGTTTATTAGACCCACGTACGGGGCTTTGTTGTTCTTCCTCCTTATTTCCTGACTCAGTAAATTGTAACCTGTTATTATGTTCATCCTTTTGATAGGGTGTACTCCAACGCTGCAGGTTATCTGATTTCATAATATAATCATCCATAATGTTTTGGAATCCATTGACATGCTTGAAGTTCTCCTGACCCAGCTTTTGCTCCATATCTTTTGAAATCAAATTAATATCAGTTTGAAGGAGATTAGGTAAGTTAATACTGTCCCTTGGAGTTTTGAGCCAGTCTTCTCCATTTATAGAATTACATTGTTGATACTGATTTATTTGAACCATACTCGTTGGATCCCCTACTACATTAGCTTTTTTTACATTTACTAGCACTTCAATTGGTAGTGGCGCCCCCGTTGCTAATAGTTGTTGAGTGTCTCCAGTCAATGGTCCCACACTACTTGAGCCCTCATGTTGCAAATGTGTGGCTAGGGGATGGTTAACATCTCTAAATCAGTTATTTGCCCCCATTGGTTGTCTGATTCCTCGATTGACATTGATGTTTGCTCGATTTCAAATTGGTTGGACTCTCTTAATCCCTGATTTTGGGATATTGCACTTGGCTCACTCAATGGCTTAATTGGAGTTTGTAACCTGCATGAATCTGCCTGTAACGTCAGCGTTGCTCCGGTTGGGTCTTTCATGAAATCAAACTTTGTTGGGGACTTTGTTGGCTTCCCAAATATGCTTACCATAGGTGATTGGAAAGACTGATTTTCTCCTGTTTGTTTTATTTTCATTTTATTTAAAATTGCTGAGGATTGTAGTTTTTTTTCCCTCTTAACGGGAGGGAAAGGTGGTCTCTCCCTACCCGACCTCTGAATTCCCATCTCGTTTGTGCAGATAAATGACCTTCTTTATACAAGCCGAATGAGTGGGAGCACGTCAGTTGGCAGCAAGCTGCACCTGAACCTAGTCAGGCCGCTTCCGCGAACCACCCTGCGGCTTCCTCTTTGCAACCGCCAACTGACAGCGGCTGCACTCGTCCTTAACCCCGAGCTTTTAGTTACTGATCCAATTACAGATCGTGTCAAACCGTGGAAAATTATCAGGGTAACAACAGCAGACAACAATAAGCTTGCTACTGGAAACAAAGCGAAACAAAGCGAAAGTCAGCTCCTCACTTCTCACAATTGAGCTTTGCTTGAGCAGCTCCAGTCTTCCTCCGTGTCTTTCCCAGGCTAACTGGAGGCTAGAAGGTTGACTGATGTCTGGTTCGGTTCTAAGGCACTATTGCAACGAAGCGTAGCGTGGCGTGGCACAATGATACAGCAGTGCGGACAGTACAGGAGTGCCAGATGCCAGATATGGGAGGTGAGGGCTGGAGGTGAAGGGGTGAAGGGTGTCCGGATACACAACACCCCCTGCGAATCAGTCAGTGGGTTCCACTCTCCACACACAGTCTCAGGAGGCCCCTTTAATCCATTCCAGAGCCACTCCTAGACCGCTCCTGGGGACCTGAGTGCCTCGGTATGTTGCACTGGTGTTTGTCTTTTCCTTTTTCCCTTTCAAGGGCGAGTGGGACCCACTGGGAGGCCGCCAGCTGCACCCGGGGCGAGCCCGGGCCACCTCCACACTTGCTCAGTGGTACACGCTCGCTGGAGGTGGAACAGGCAAGCAAACAGAGCAAGGGGAAGGTGAGGGGAAAACGTTGCAGGTGACCAACTCCCCCGCCTCCCTCACCTCGCTCCTCGATGGCTCCTCAATGGCTGCTCTGGTTGCTCCGGCACCAGAGATGGCAAAGACAGAGGGCAAAGTACTGATTACCCGTCCGTTTGTTGTCTGGTGGTGGTGGTGGTGTTGCCATGTTGCCGTCGGCAGCCGGGCTCACCACTCGTGGCTCTCCTCACGGCACCGTTCACCGCGCTGCACCTTGCACTCTGGGTCCAGCGCTCACAGCTCCAGGCATGAAAAACAAGGCATGGACAATTCCTTTTCCCTCTTTCTGCACCCCTCTTGCCTCTTTCTGCAGCTGTGTTGCTTCTTTCTGCACTTCTCTTGCTTCTTTTTGTACCTCTCTGGCTTCTTTCTGCACCACTCGTGCCTCTTTCTGCACCCTTCTTCCCTCTTTCTGTACCCATCCTGCCTCTTTCTGCACCTCTGTTCCTTCTTTCTTCACTTCTTTTGTTTCTTTCTGCACCTCTCTTGCTTCTTTCTGCACCCCACTTGCCTCTTTCTCCACCCCTCTTCCCCCTTTCTGCATGTCTGTTGCTTCTTTCTGCACTTCTCTTACTTCTTTCTGCACCTCTCTTGCTTCTTTCTGCACCCTTTGTGCCTCTTTCTGCACCGCTCTTCCCTCTTTCTGCACCCCTCTTTCCTCTTTCTGCACCTCTGTTCTTCTTTCTGCACTTCTTTTGTTTCTTTCTGTACCTCTCTTGCTTCTTTCTGCTTCCCTCTTGCCTCTTTCTCCACCCCTCTTGCCCCTTTTTGCATCTCTGTTGCTTCTTTATGCACTTCTCTTGTCTGTTTCTCCACCCCTGTTCCCTCTTTCGGCACCTCTGTTTCTTCTTTCTGTACCTCTCTTGCTTCTTTCTGCACCCTCGTGCCTCTTTCACCCCCTCTTCCCTCTTTCTGCACCCTTCTTGCCTCTTTCTGCACCTCTGTTCCTTCTTTCTAATCTTCTTTTGTTTCTTTCTGTACCTCTCTTGCTTCTTTCTGCCCCCTTTTGCCTCTTTCTGCACCCCTCTTGCCTCTTTCTGCACCCCTCTTCTCTCTTTTTCCACCCCTCATCCGTCTTTCTGCTCCTCTATTGCTTCTTTCTGCACTTCTCTTGCTTCTTTCTGCACCCCTCTCCCCTCGTTCTGTACCCCTGCTGCCTCTTTCTGCACCTCTGTTCCTTCTTTCTGCACTTCTTTTGTTTCTTTTTCACCCCTCTTGCCTCTTTCCCCACCCCTCTTCCCCCTTTCTGCACCTCTGTTGCTTCTTTCTGCACTTCTCTATCTTCTTTCGGCACATCTCTTGCTTCTTTCTGCACCCCTCTTCATTCTTTCTGCACCTCTTTTGCCTGTTCTACAACTCTCTTGCCTCTTTCTGTACTACTCTTGCCTCTTTCTGCACCTTTGTTGCTTCTTTCTGCACTTCTCTTGCCTCTTTCTGCACCCCTCTTGTCTCTTTCTGCACCTCTTTTGCTTCTTTCTGCACCTCTCTTGCCTCTTTCTGCACCCCTCTTGCCTCTTTCTGCACCTCTTTTGTATCTTTCTGCACTTCTCTTGCCTCTTTCTGCACCCCTCTTGCCTCCTTCTGCACCTCTGTTGTTTCTTTCTGCACTGTTCTTGCTTCTTTCTGCACCTCTCTTGCAAATTTCTGCACCCCTCTTGCCTCTTTCTGCACCTCTGTTAGTTCTTTCTGTACTGCTCTTGCTTTTTTCTGCACCTCTTTTGCCTATTTCTGCAACTCTCTTGCCTCTTTCTGCACTTCTCTTGCCTCCTCCTGCACCTCTGTTGCTTTTTTCTGCACTTCTCTTGCCTCTTTCTATACCCCTCTTGCCTCTTTCTGCACCTTGTTGTTTCTTTCTGCCCTTCTCTTGCTTCTTTCTGCACCTCTCTTGCTTCTTTCTGCACCACTCTTGCCTCTTTCTGCACCCTTCTTCCCTATTTCTACACCTCTCTTGCCTCTTTCTGCACCCCTGTTCCCTTTTCTGCACCTCTCTTGCCTGTTTCTGAAACTTCCTTGCCTCTTTCTGCAGTTCTCTTGCCTCCTTCTGCATCCTCTTGCCTCTTTCTGTACATCTGTTGCTTATTTCTGCACTTCTCATGCTTCTTTCTGCACCTCTCTTGCTTCTTTCTGTACCTCTCTTGCCTCTTTCTGTACCCCTCTTGCATCTTTCTGCACCTCGTTTGCATCTTTCTGCACTTCTCTTGCCTCTTTCTGCACCCCTCTTGCCTCTTTCTGCACCTCTTTTGCATCTATCTGCACCTCTCTTGCCTCTTTGTGCAACCCTCTTGCCTCTTTCTGCACCTCTCTTGTAAATTTCTGCACCCCTCTTGCCTCTTTCTGCACTTCTGTTAGTTCTTTCTGCACGGCTCTTACTTCTTTCTGCACCTCTTTTGCCTGTTTCTGCAACTCTCTTGCCTCTTTCTGCACTTCTCTTGCCTCCTCCTGCACCTCTGTTGCTTCTTTCTGCACTTCTCTTGCCTCTTTCTATACCCCTCTTGCCTCTTTCTGCACCCCTCATGCTTCCTTCTACACCTCTGTTGTTTCTATCTGTACCTCTCTTGCTTCTTTCTGTACCCCTCGTGCCTCTTTCACACCCCTCTTCCCTCTTTCTGCACCCTTCTTGCCTCTTTCTGCACCTCTGTTCCTTCTTTCTGCACTTTTGTTTCTTTCTGCACCTCTGTTGCTTCTTTCTGCAATTCTCTTTCTTCTTTCGGCACCTCTCTTGCTTCGTTCTGCACCCCTCTTCCTTCTTTCTGCACCTCTTTTGCCTGTTTCTACAACTCTCTTGCCTCCTTCTGTACTTCTCTTGCCTCTTTCTGCACCTCTCTTGCTTCTTTCTGCACCTCTCTTGACTATTCTGCACCCCTCTTGCCACTTTCGGAACCTCTTTTGCATTATTCTGCACTTTTCTTGCCTCTTTCTGCACCCATCTTGCCTCCTTCTGCACCTCTGTTGTTTCTTTCAGTACCTCTCTTGCTTCTTTCTGCACCGCTCGTGCCTCTTTCACACCCCTCTTCCCTCTTTCTGTACCCTTCTTGCCTCTTTCTGCACCTCTGTTCCTTCTTTCTGCACTTCTTTTGTTTCTTTCTGCACCTCTCTTGCTTCTTTCTGTACCCCTTTTGCCTCTTTCTGCACCCCTCTTGCATCTTTCTGCACCCCTCTTCTGTCTTTTTCCACCCCTCATCCATCTTTCTGCTCCTCTGTTGCTTCCTTCTGCACTTCTCTTGCGTATTTCTGCACCTCTTTAGCATCTTTCTGCACCTCTCTTGCCTCTTTCTGCACCCCTCTTGCATCTTTCTGTACCTCTTTTGCATCTTTCTACACCTCTTGCCTCTTTCTGTACCCCTCTTGCGTCTTTCTGCACCTCTTTTGCATCTTTCTGCACCTCTTTTACATCTATCTGCACCTCTCTTTCCTCTTTCTGCACCTCTGTCCTTCTTTCTGCACTTCTTTTGTTTCTTTCTGTACCTCTCTTGCTTCTTTCTGCTTCCCTCTTGCCTCTTTCTCCACCCCTCTTGCCCCTTTTTGCATCTCTGTTGCTTCTTTATGCACTTCTCTTGTCTGTTTCTCCACCCCTGTTCCCTCTTTCGGCACCTCTGTTTCTTCTTTCTGTACCTCTCTTGCTTCTTTCTGCACCCCTCGTGCCTCTTTCACCCCCCTCTTCCCTCTTTCTGCACCCTTCTTGCCTCTTTCTGCACCTCTGTTCCTTCTTTCTAATCTTCTTTTGTTTCTTTCTGTACCTCTCTTGCTTCTTTCTGCCCCCCTTTTGCCTCTTTCTGCACCCCTCTTGCCTCTTTCTGCACCCCTCTTCTCTCTTTTTCCACCCCTCATCTGTCTTTCTGCTCCTCTATTGCTTCTTTCTGCACTTCTCTTGCTTCTTTCTGCACCCCTCTCCCCTCGTTCTGTACCCCTGCTGCCTCTTTCTGCACCTCTGTTCCTTCTTTCTGCACTTCTTTTGTTTCTTTTTCACCCCTCTTGCCTCTTTCCCCACCCCTCTTCCCCCTTTCTGCACCTCTGTTGCTTCTTTCTGCACTTCTCTATCTTCTTTCGGCACATCTCTTGCTTCTTTCTGCACCCCTCTTCATTCTTTCTGCACCTCTTTTGCCTGTTCTACAACTCTCTTGCCTCTTTCTGTACTACTCTTGCCTCTTTCTGCACCTTTGTTGCTTCTTTCTGCACTTCTCTTGCCTCTTTCTGCACCCTCTTGTCTCTTTCTGCACCTCTTTTGCTTCTTTCTGCACCTCTCTTGCCTCTTTCTGCACCCCTCTTGCCTCTTTCTGCACCTCTTTTGTATCTTTCTGCACTTCTCTTGCCTCTTTCTGCACCCCTCTTGCCTCCTTCTGCACCTCTGTTGTTTCTTTCTGCACTGTTCCTGCTTCTTTCTGCACCTCTCTTGCAAATTTCTGCACCCCTCTTGCCTCTTTCTGCACCTCTGTTAGTTCTTTCTGTACTGCTCTTGCTTTTTTCTGCACCTCTTTTGCCTATTTCTGCAACTCTCTTGCCTCTTTCTGCACTTCTCTTGCCTCCTCCTGCACCTCTGTTGCTTTTTTCTGCACTGCTCTTGCCTCTTTCTATACCCCTCTTGCCTCTTTCTGCACCTTGTTGTTTCTTTCTGCCCTTCTCTTACTTCTTTCTGCACCTCTCTTGCTTCTTTCTGCACCACTCTTGCCTCTTTCTGCACCCTTGTTCCCTTTTCTGCACCTCTCTTGCCTGTTTCTGAAACTCCCTTGCCTCTTTCTGCAGTTCTCTTGCCTCCTTCTGCATCCTCTTGCCTCTTTCTGTACATCTGTTGCTTATTTCTGCACTTCTCTTGCTTCTTTCTGCACCTCTCTTGCTTCTTTCTGTACCTCTCTTGCCTCTTTCTGTACCCCTCTTGCGTCTTTCTGCACCTCTTTTGCATCTTTCTGCACTTCTCTTGCCTCTTTCTGCACCCCTCTTGCCTCTTTCTGCACCTCTTTTGCATCTATCTGCACCTCTCTTGCCTCTTTCTGCAACCCTCTTGCCTCTTTCTGCACCTCTCTTGTAAATTTCTGCACCCCTCTTGCCTCTTTCTGCACTTCTGTTAGTTCTTTCTGCACGGCTCTTACTTCTTTCTGCACCTCTTTTGCCTGTTTCTGCAACTCTCTTGCCTCTTTCTGCACTTCTCTTGCCTCCTCCTGCACCTCTGTTGCTTCTTTCTGCACTTCTCTTGCCTCTTTCTATACCCCTCTTGCCTCTTTCTGCACCCCTCATGCTTCCTTCTACACCTCTGTTGTTTCTTTCTGTACCTCTCTTGCTTCTTTCTGTACCCCTCGTGCCTCTTTCATACCCCTCTTCCCTCTTTCTGCACCCTTCTTGCCTCTTTCTGCACCTCTGTTCCTTCTTTCTGCACTTTTGTTTCTTTCTGCACCTCTGTTGCTTCTTTCTGCAATTCTCTTTCTTCTTTCGGCACCTCTCTTGCTTCGTTCTGCACCTCTCTTCCTTCTTTCTGCACCTCTTTTGCCTGTTTCTACAACTCTCTTGCCTCCTTCTGTACTTCTCTTGCCTCTTTCTGCACCTCTCTTGCTTCTTTCTGCACCTCTCTTGACTATTCTGCACCCCTCTTGCCACTTTCGGAACCTCTTTTGCATTATTCTGCACTTTTCTTGCCTCCTTCTGCACCCCTCTTGCCTCCTTCTGCACCTCTGTTGTTTCTTTCAGTACCTCTCTTGCTTCTTTCTGCACTGCTCGTGCCTCTTTCACACCCCTCTTCCCTCTTTCTGTACCCTTCTTGCCTGTTTCTGCACCTCTGTTCCTTCTTTCTGCACTTCTTTTGTTTCTTTCTGCACCTCTCTTGCTTCTTTCTGTACCCCTTTTGCCTCTTTCTGCACCCCTCTTGCCTCTTTCTGCACCCCTCTTCTGTCTTTTTCCACCCCTCATCCATCTTTCTGCTCCTCTGTTGCTTCCTTCTGCACTTCTCTTGCGTATTTCTGCACCTCTTTAGCATCTTTCTGCACCTCTCTTGCCTCTTTCTGCACCCCTCTTGCCTCTTTCTGTACCTTTTTTGCATCTTTATACACCTCTTGCCTCTTTCTGTACCCCTCTTGCGTCTTTCTGCACCTCTTTTGCATCTTTCTGCACCTCTTTTGCATCTATCTGCACCTCTCTTGCCTCTTTCTGCACCCCTCTTGCCTCTTTCTGCACCTCTCTTGTAAATTTCTGCACCCCTCTTGCCTCTTTCTGCACTTCTGTTAGTTCTTTCTGCACGGCTCTTGCTTCTTTCTGCACCTCTTTTGCCTGTTTCTGCAACTCTCTTGCCTCTTTCTGCACTTCTCTTGCCTCCTCCTGTACCTCTGTTGCTTCTTTCTGCACTTCTCTTGCCTCTTTCTGCACTCCTCTTGCCTCCTTCTGCACCTCTGTTGTTTCTTTCTGCCCTTCTCTTACTTCTTTCTGCACCTCTCTTACTTCTTTCTGCACCCCTCTTGCCTCTTTCTGCACCCTTCTTCCCTATTTCTACACATCTCTTGCCTCTTTCTGCACCCCTGTTTCCTTTTCTGCACCTCTCTTGCCTGTTTCTGAAACTCTCTTGCCTCTATCTGCAGCCCTCTTGCCTCTTTCTGTACCTCTGTTGCTTATTTCTGCACTTCTCTTGCTTCTTTCTGCATCTCTCTTGCTTCTTTCTGCACCTCTCTTGCCTCTTTCTGTACTCCTCTTGCATCTTTCTGCACCTCGTTTGCATCTTTCTGCACTTCTCTTGCCTCTTTCTGCACCCCTCTTGCCTCTTTCCGCACCTCGTTTGCATCTTTCTGCACTTCTCTTGCCTCTTTCTGCACCCCTCTTGGCTCCTTCTGCACCTCTGTTGTTTCTTTCTGTACCTCTCTTGCTTCTTTCTGCACCACTCGTGCCTCTTTCACACCCCTCTTCCCTCTTTCTGCACCCTTCTTGCCCCTTTCTGCACCTCTTTTCCTTCTTTCTGCACTTCTTTTGTTTCTTTCTTCACCCCATTTGCCTCTTTCTGCACCCCTCTTGCCTCTTTCTGCATCCTCTTCTGGGTTTTTCCACCCCTCATCTGTCTTTCTGCTCCTCTGTTGCTTCTTTCTGCACTTCTCTTGCTTCTTTCTGCACCTCTCTTGCTTCTTTCTGCACCACTCATGCCTCTTTCTGCACCCCTCTTCCCTCGTTCTGCAACCCTGCTGCCTCTTTCTGCAACTCTGTTCCTTCTTTCTGCACTTCTTTTGTTTCTTTCTTTACCCCTCTTGCCTCTTTCTCCACCCCTATTCCCCCTTTCTGTACCTCTGTTGCTTCTTTCTGCACTTCTCTTTCTTCTTTCGGCACCTCTCATGCTTCTTTCTGCACCTCTCTTGCACATTTCTGCACCCCTCTTGCCTCTTTCTGCACCTCTGTTAGTTCTTTCTGCACTGCTCTTGCTTTTTTCTGCACCTCTTTTGCCTATTTATGCAACTCTCTTGCCTCCTCCTGCACCTCTGTTGCTTTTTTCTGCACTTCTCTTGCCTCTTTCTATACCCCTCTTGCCTCTTTCTGCACCTTGTTGTTTCTTTCTGCCCTTCTCTTACTTCTTTCTGCACCTCTCTTGCTTCTTTCTGCACCACTCTTGCCTCTTTCTGCACCCTTCTTCCCTATTTCGACACCTCTCTTGCCTCTTTCTGCACCCCTGTTCCCTTTTCTGCACCTCTCTTGCCTGTTTCTGAAACTCCCTTGCCTCTTTCTGCAGTTCTCTTGCCTCCTTCTGCATCCTCTTGCCTCTTTCTGTACATCTGTTGCTTATTTCTGCACTTCTCTTGCTTCTTTCTGCACCTCTCTTGCTTCTTTCTGTACCTCTCTTGCCTCTTTCTGTACCCTCTTGCGTCTTTCTGCACCTCTTTTGCATCTTTCTGCACTTCTCTTGCCTCTTTCTGCACCCCTCTTGCCTCTTTCTGCACCTCTTTTGCATCTATCTGCACCTCTCTTGCCTCTTTCTGCAACCCTCTTGCCTCTTTCTGCACCTCTCTTGTAAATTTCTGCACCCTCTTGCCTCTTTCTGCACTTCTGTTAGTTCTTTCTGCACGGCTCTTACTTCTTTCTGCACCTCTTTTGCCTGTTTCTGCAACTCTCTTGCCTCTTTCTGCACTCCTCTTGCCTCCTCCTGCACCTCTGTTGCTTCTTTCTGCACTTCTCTTGCCTCTTTCTATACCCCTCTTGCCTCTTTCTGCACCCCTCTTGCTTCCTTCTGCACCTCTGTTGTTTCTTTCTGTACCTCTCTTGCTTCTTTCTGTACCCCTCGTGCCTCTTTCACACCCCTCTTCCCTCTTTCTGCACCCTTCTTGCCTCTTTCTGCACCTCTGTTCCTTCTTTCTGCACTTTTGTTTCTTTCTGCACCTCTGTTGCTTCTTTCTGCAATTCTCTTTCTTCTTTCGGCACCTCTCTTGCTTCGTTCTGTGCCCCTCTTCCTTCTTTCTGCACCTCTTTTGCCTGTTTCTACAACTCTCTTGCCTCCTTCTGTACTTCTCTTGCCTCTTTCTGCACCTCTCTTGCTTCTTTCTGCACCTCTCTTGACTATTCTGCACCCCTCTTGCCACTTTCGGAACCTCTTTTGCATCTTTCTGCACTTTTCTTGCCTCTTTCTGCACCCTTCTTGCCTCCTTCTGCACCTCTGTTGTTTCTTTCAGTACCTCTCTTGCTTCTTTCTGCACCGCTCGTGCCTCTTTCACACCCCTCTTCCCTCTTTCTGTACCCTTCTTGCCTCTTTCTGCACCTCTGTTCCTTCTTTCTGCACTTCTTTTGTTTCTTTCTGCACCTCTCTTGCTTCTTTCTGTACCCCTTTTGCCTCTTTCTGCACCCCTCTTGCCTCTATCTGCACCCCTCTTCTGTCTTTTTCCACCCCTCATCCATCTTTCTGCTCCTCTGTTGCTTCCTTCTGCACTTCTCTTGCGTATTTCTGCACCTCTTTAGCATCTTTCTGCACCTCTCTTGCCTCTTTCTGCACCCCTCTTGCCTCTTTCTGTACCTCTTTTGCATCTTTCTACACCTCTTGCCTCTTTCTGTACCCCTCTTGCGTCTTTCTGCACCTCTTTTGCATCTTTCTGCACCTCTTTTGCATCTATCTGCACCTCTCTTGCCTCTTTCTGCACCCCTCTTGCCTCTTTCTGCACCTCTCTTGTAAATTTCTGCACCCCTCTTGCCTCTTTCTGCACTTCTGTTAGTTCTTTCTGCACGGCTCTTGCTTCTTTCTGCACGTCATTTGCCTGTTTCTGCAACTCTCTTGCCTCTTTCTGCACTTCTCTTGCCTCCTCCTGCACCTCTGTTGCTTCTTTCTGCACTTCTCTTGCCTCTTTCTATACCCCTCTTGCCTCTTTCTGCACCTCTGTTGTTTCTTTCTGCCCTTCTCTTACTTCTTTCTGCACCTCTCTTACTTCTTTCTGCACCCCTCTTGCCTCTTTCTGCACCCTTCTTCCCTATTTCTACACATCTCTTGCCTCTTTCTGCACCCCTGTTTCCTTTTCTGCACCTCTCTTGCCTGTTTCTGAAACTCTCTTGCCTCTATCTGCAGCCCTCTTGCCTCTTTCTGTACCTCTGTTGCTTATTTCTGCACTTCTCTTGCTTCTTTCTGCATCTCTCTTGCTTCTTTCTGCACCTCTCTTGCCTCTTTCTGTACCCCTCTTGCATCTTTCTGCACCTCTTTTGCATCTTTCTGCACTTCTCTTGCCTCTTTCTGCACCCCTCTTGCCTCTTTCTGCACCTCTCTTGCTTCTTTCTGCACCTCTCTTGACTATTCTGCACCCCTCTTGCCACTTTCGGAACCTCTTTTGCATCTTTCTGCACTTTTCTTGCCTCTTTCTGCACCCCTCTTGCCTCCTTCTGCACCTATGTTGTTTCTTTCAGTACCTCTCTTGCTTCTTTCTGCACTGCTCGTGCCTCTTTCACACCCCTCTTCCCTCTTTCTGTACCCTTCTTGCCTCTTTCTGCACCTCTGTTCCTTCTTTCTGCACTTCTTTTGTTTCTTTCTGCACCTCTCTTGCTTCTTTCTGTACCCCTTTTGCCTCTTTCTGCACCCCTCTTGCCTCTTTCTGCACCCCTCTTCTGTCTTTTTCCACCCCTCATCCATCTTTCTGCTCCTCTGTGTTGCTTCCTTCTGCACTTCTCTTGCGTATTTCTGCACCTCTTTAGCATCTTTCTGCACCTCTCTTGCCTCTTTCTGCACCCCTCTTGCCTCTTTCTGTACCTCTTTTGCATCTTTCTACACCTCTTGCCTCTTTCTGTACCCCTCTTGCGTCTTTCTGCACCTCTTTTGCATCTTTCTGCACCTCTTTTGCATCTATCTGCACCTCTCTTGCCTCTTTCTGCACCCCTCTTGCCTCTTTCTGCACCTCTCTTGTAAATTTCTGCACCCCTCTTGCCTCTTTCTGCACTTCTGTTAGTTCTTTCTGCATGGCTCTTGCTTCTTTCTGCACGTCATTTGCCTGTTTCTGCAACTCTCTTGCCTCTTTCTGTACTTCTCTTGCCTCCTCCTGCACCTCTGTTGCTTCTTTCTGCACTTCTCTTGCCTCTTTCTATACCCCTCTTGCCTCTTTCTGCACCTCTGTTGTTTCGATTCTGCCCTTCTCTTCTTTCTGCACCTCTCTTACTTCTTTCTGCACCCCTCTTGCCTCTTTCTGCACCCTTCTTCCCTATTTCTACACATCTCTTGCCTCTTTCTGCACCCCTGTTTCCTTTTCTGCACCTCTCTTGCCTGTTTCTGAAACTCTCTTGCCTCTATCTGCAGCCCTCTTGCCTCTTTCTGTACCTCTGTTGCTTATTTCTGCACTTCACTTGCTTCTTTCTGCATCTCTCTTGCTTCTTTCTGCACCTCTCTTGCCTCTTTCTGTACCCCTCTTGCATCTTTCTGCACCTCTTTTGCATCTTTCTGCACTTCTCTTGCCTCTTTCTGCACCCCTCTTGCCTCTTTCCGCACCTCTTTGCATCTTTCTGCACTTCTCTTGCCTCTTTCTGCACCCCTCTTGGCTCCTTCTGCACCTCTGTTGTTTCTTTCTGTACCTCTCTTGCTTCTTTCTGCACCTCTCTTGCCTCTTTCACACCCCTCTTCCCTCTTTCTGCACCCTTCTTGCCCCTTTATGCACCTCTTTTCCTTTCTGCACTTCTTTTGTTTCTTTCTGCACCCCATTTGCCTCTTTCTGTACCCCTCTTGCCTCTTTCTGCATCCTCTTCTGGCTTTTTCCACCCCTCATCTGTCTTTCTGCTCCTCTGTTGCTTCTTTCTGCACTTCTCTTGCTTCTTTCTGCACCTCTCTTGCTTCTTTCTGCACCACTCATGCCTCTTTCTGCACCCCTCTTCCCTCGTTCTGCACCCCTGCTGCCTCTTTCTGCAACTCTGTTCCTTATTTCTGCACTTCTTTGTTTCTTTCTTTACCCTCTTGCCTCTTTCTCAACCCCTATTCCCCCTTTCTGTACCTCTGTTGCTTCTTTCTGCACTTCTCTTTCTTCTTTTGGCACCTCTCTTGCTTCTTTCTGCACCCTCTTCCTTCTTCCTGCACCTTTTTTGCCTGTTTCTACAACTCTCTTGCCTCTTTCTGCATCTCTCTTGCTTCTTTCTGCACCTCTCTTGCCTCTTTCTGTACCCCTCTTGCATCTTTCTGCACCTCTTTTGCATCTTTCTGCACTTCTCTTGCCTCTTTCTGCACCCCTCTTGCCTCTTTCCGCACCTCTTTTGCATCTTTCTGCACTTCTCTTGCCTCTTTCTGCACCCCTCTTGGCTCCTTCTGCACCTCTGTTGTTTCTTTCTGTACCTCTCTTGCTTCTTTCTGCACCTCTCTTGCCTCTTTCACACCCCTCTTCCCTCTTTCTGCACCCTTCTTGCCCCTTTATGCACCTCTTTTCCTTTCTGCACTTCTTTTGTTTCTTTCTGCACCCCATTTGCCTCTTTCTGTACCCCTCTTGCCTCTTTCTGCATCCTCTTCTGGCTTTTTCCACCCCTCATCTGTCTTTCTGCTCCTCTGTTGCTTCTTTCTGCACTTCTCTTGCTTCTTTCTGCACCTCTCTTGCTTCTTTCTGCACCACTCATGCCTCTTTCTGCACCCTCTTCCCTCGTTCTGCACCCCTGCTGCCTCTTTCTGCAACTCTGTTCCTTATTTCTGCACTTCTTTTGTTTCTTTCTTTACCCCTCTTGCCTCTTTCTCAACCCCTATTCCCCCTTTCTGTACCTCTGTTGCTTCTTTCTGCACTTCTCTTTCTTCTTTTGGCACCTCTCTTGCTTCTTTCTGCACCCCTCTTCCTTCTTCCTGCACCTTTTTTGCCTGTTTCTACAACTCTCTTGCCTCTTTCTGTACTTCTCTTGCCTCTTTCTGCACCTCTGTTGCTTCTTTCTGCACTTCTCTTGCCTCTTTCTGTACCCCTCTTGCCTCTTTCTGTACCTCTGTTGCTTATTTCTGCACTTCTCTTGCCTTTCTGTACCCCTCTTGCGTCTATCTGCACCTCTTTTGCATCTTTCTGCACCTCTTTTGCATCTATCTGCACCTCTCTTGCCTCTTTCTGCACCCCTCTTGCCTCTTTCTGCACCTCTTTTGCAGCTTTCTGCACTTCTGTTGCCTCTTTCTGCACCCCTCTTGCCTCCTTCAGCACCTCTGTTGTTTCTTTCTGCACTGTTCTTGCATCTTTCTGCACCTCTCTTGTAAATTTCTGCACCCCTCTTGCCTCTTTCTGCACTTCTGTTAGTTCTTTCTGCACGGCTCTTGCTTCTTTCTGCACCCCTCTTCCTTCTTCCTGCACCTCTTTTGCCTGTTTCTGCAACTCTGTTACCTCTTTCTGCACTTCTCTTGCCTCCTCCTGCACCTTTGTTGCTTCTTTCTGCACTTCTCTTGCCTCGTTCCATACCCCTCTTGCCTCTTTCTGCACCTCTGTTGTTTCTTTCTGCCCTTCTCTTACTTCTTTCTGCACCTCTCTTGCTTTTTCCTGCACCCCTCTTGCCTCTTTCTGTACCCTTCTTCCCTCTTTCTATACCTCTCTTGCCTCTTTCTGCACCCCTGTTCCCTTTTCTGCACCTCTCTTACCTGTTTCTGAAACTCTCTTGCCTCTTTCTGCAGTTCTCTTGCCTCCTTCTGCACCTCTGTTGCTTCTTTCTGCACTTCTCTTGCCTCTTTCTGCACCCCTCTTATTTATTTATTTATTTAAGAAATTTGTTAAGCGCACAAATACCCTTGGGTGTCTCGGCACTATGGACGGCCAGGTAGAGAAGGACTAGAGGTAGGTGATTTATTGATTGAATAGCCAGGTTTTTAAGTGTTTACGGAAGGACAACAGAGTGGGAATGGTCTTAATGTGAAGGGGGAGTGTGTTCCATAGTCTAGCAGTGGCGACAGTAAATCTTCTATTGCCCCAAGAGGTTTTTTTGGTTCTGGGGACAGTTAGCAAGTTTGCTGCTGAAGAGCGTAAGGGTCTGGATGGCCTGTAGGAGCATAGAGTTCTCTTGAGGAACTCAGGTCCTGTGTTGTGAATTGCCTTATAGGCAATGCATAGGGCCTTGAACCTGGTTCTGCTCCTGATGGGTAACCAGTGAAGCTGTCGTATCACCTTGGATATTGGTTTGAACTTGGGGGTGCCTGACAGGATCCTCGCCGCTGCGTTTTGCACCATTTGTAATTTGTTTAGCACTCTTTCCTGGGCAGATGAGTAGACCATTGCAAAAGTCTACCTTAGACATGACCAGCGTGCTGATGAGAGTCCTGCCAGTGCTGGGCGGAAGGTAAGGTAAGAGTTTCTTTATCATCCTGATGGTGTGGATGGATGAGGAGACGACTGTATTAGCGTGGTGGAAGAATGAGAGCTTGTCTTCAAACATGACCCCTAAGTTTCTGACTTTGACGGGGGCGGAGGTGGGCCTAACTCTGCTGGCCACCAGGATGGAGACCAGCTAGGAGAGAGATTGCCGAAGATCATCACCTACGTTTTGTCTGAATTTAGTTTGAGGCAATTGTTTGCCATCCAGGTGCTTATCGCAAGCATTCCCTCTTGGAAGTTTGCCGCGACTGTCCCTCCATTGTTATGAATCTCTAGAACCAGCTGTGTATCGTCGGCGTAGGACGTTAATCGCATGTCATAGGACTTAATAGTCCTGGCCAAGTCCGACACGTATATGTTGAATAAGGTCGGAGCTCTTGTCTGTGCACCTCTGTTGGTTTTTTCTGCACTGCTCTTGCTTCTATCTGGACCTCTTTTGCAAATTTCTGCACCCCTTTTGGCTCCTTCTGCACCCCTCTTGCCATCCAGGTGCTTATCGCAAGCATTCCCTCTTGGAAGTTTGCCGCGACTGTCCCTCCATTGTTATGAATCTCTAGAACCAGCTGTGTATCGTCGGCGTAGGACGTTAATCGCATGTCGTAGGACTTAATAGTCCTGGCCAAGTCCGACACATATATGTTGAATAAGGTCAGAGCTCTTGTCTGTGCACCTCTGTTGGTTCTTCCTGCACTGCTCTTGCTTTTTGCTGCACCTCTTTTGCCTGTTTCTGTAACTCTCTTGCCTCTTTCTGTACTTTCTGCTTTTCTCTTGCTTGTTTCTGTATCTTTATTCCTCTTTCTGCACCTCTCTTGTCTCTTTCTACACTTTTCTTCCTCTTTCTGCACCTCTCTAGCTTCTTTCTGCGCCTCTCGGTTCTTTCTGCACTTCTGTTGCCTCTTTGTGCACTTCTCTTGCGTTTTTCTGCATATTTCTTGCTTCTTTCTGCACTTCTCTTGCCTCTTTCTGCACATTTCTTACTCTTTCTGCACCTGTCTTGATTTTTCTGCACTTCGCTTGCCTCTTTCTGTACTTCTCTCACCTCTTTCTGTACTCATATGGGAAGTGCAAGCTGTCAAGTTTAAAGGTCTGCGTGCTCTCAGGACTGAGGTATATGTCTACTTGTACATGTATTCTTACATGTGTTATGCATCTGAAGATGGTAGCTTAGAAGGCGGGTAACTTCTCGTATACGTGGTCAAATCTTCTCAGTTCTGCTCTGTCATTCGGTTGCACAGGTAGACATGTCTTATGTACATAGATGTTATAGAGCCCCTCAAATATACTATAGAATATCGATGTACCCTGTATTGTGAGCAGAAAGAAATGCATACACCTTTTTGTACACTAAGTTACAGAGTATGCTGTTTGAAACACAGGAATTCAAGTATTTGTATGTTTATTTTTATGTAACATGTCACTAGGTAAAAGCAGACACACATGCATGCAAACCTTCACAAACTTGGTGAGACTTACAACAGTAATATGGTTAGGATTGCTGTTTTACATTTGGTAGGCCTAACATTCTGAGCAGTCAATGAATAGTGAACCTTGAAGAGAAAAGTGAGGTTTAAGACATCTTGGGAGAAGGATTAGTGATTAGGCTACTTTGAATGAGTCTGTGGAAATGTACAGTCAAAGTAGACCTTTTTCTGTAGCTCTGTTGCTTATTTCTGGACTTCTCTTGCTTTTTTCTCCACCTTTCTTCCACTTTCAGGATGTCTATTGCATCTTTCTGCATTTTTCTTGCTTCTTTCTGCACCTCTCTTCCCTCTTTCTGCACTTCTCTTGCTTCTTTCTGCGCCTTTCTTCCTCTTTCTGTACATGTTCTACCTATGTAGGCATAATTAGAAACTAGCATTTAAAAACCTTCGAAATTCACTGCAAAAACCACAGGTTTCAGGGACGTTATAGTTAGTATTTAACATTTTAAAAACCTTAGAAATTCACTGAAAAAACAGAGGTTTTAGGGACGTTATTGTTTAGAATTAGCATTTAAAAACCTTAGAAATTCACTGAAAAACACAGGTTTCAGGGACATTATAGTTAGGCTGACATTTCACTCATACAAAACCAGAGAAATTTGGCCGTTATAGTTAGCTGAGCTAACTATAACTCGTGCCTCTCCAATGCACTGCTGATGATGTCACATATTACATCACTCATAACATGGTCAGTGACATCACTGATGACATCTCAAATGACATCACTGACGACATCACTGATGACATCATCCACTTAATATCTGATGCACCTCCTCAAACCCTAATATAACCTTTCATACACCCACTCTAAAATACAGACTATCATACACAAAACCATAAACACACCAATACCAGTTAGTACATACCCACTTACTGATTCGTAGGTCTACACACATCCACTCACTCATCAATACAGCCAATGATATATGCACTCATACACTCATATAGACACTCACATACCGCCACTCACCCACAGAAATATCACACACCTAGTCAGTCACCCAAAGACTGATTCACACTGCCATTTACTCACCTATACAGTTATACACACACCACCTCACCTATTTGTACAGATAGTACCATATACTTATTCTCTTCTACAATCACTGACACAAACACACACTCATCCATGCAGCCACTCTCACAATCACCCACTCTCACATTTAGTCACTTATATACTCCAACACTCACATATACTGTCTTTCAGATATGTAGTTACTTACACATATACCACTGAGACATCCATTCACTCACCAACACAGCCATAAGCACACTCACTCACCCATACAGCCCCTCGCAGACGCACTCATGAACCCATACACCCACTGAATCACCCACTCACATATCCATGCAGGGAGTTACACACACCCCCACCCACCCACACAGACACTCAGGCACCCATACAGGTAATTAGACAACCAATCATTAACCCATATAGACACTCATGTAGCTACTCACCAAACCATGCAGCTACTTACACACCAACTGACAGATTGATACAGACATTCACACAGACTAGTCATTCACCCATGCATTCACTAAGACACGTTTAATCACTTACTTATACAGTCAGTCACGCACCCACTAAATCATCCATTCAGACACTCATACACCCACTCATTCTTCAATAAACCTTGGCGTGTATATATATTATAACATTCTTAAACTTTTTAGAAACACTCAGTCACTGGATGATGTCATTTGAGATGTCATCAGTGATGTCACTGACCATGTCATGAGCGATGTAATATGTGACGTTATCAGCAGTGCATTGTGGGGCACGAGTTAACTATAACAGCCGAATTTCTCTGGTTTTGTACGAGTGAAATGTCAGACATTTCACTCATACAAAAGCAGAGAAATTCAGCTGTTATAGTTAGCTGAGCTAACTATAACTCGCGCCCTCACAATGCACTGCTGATGACGTCACATATTACATCACTCATGACATGGTCAGTGACATCACTCATGACATCACTCATGACATCTCAAATGACATCACCGATGACATCACTGATGACATCATCCAGTGAGTGTGAGTGTTTCTAAAAAGTTTAAGAATATTATATATATATATACGCCAAGGTGTATTGAAGAAAGAATGTGTGTATGAGTATCTGTATGGATGATTCAGTAGGTGCGTTACTGACTCTGTAAGTGAGAGATTATACGTCTTACAGTGAATGTATGGGTGAGTGACTAATCTGTATGAATTTCTGTATCAGTCTTTAAGTTGGTGTGTAAGTGGCTCCATGGGTTGGTGAGTAGCTTCATGAGTGTCTACATGGGTTATTCATTGGTTGTCTGAGTACCTGTATGTGGGCCTATGTGTCTGTGTGGGTGGACGAGGGGATGTGTGACTCCCTGCATGGATGTGTGAGTGGGTGAATCACTTGCTGTATGGGTTCATGAGTGTGTGTAAGAGGGGCTGTATGGGTGAGTGAGTATACATATGACTGTGTTGGTCAGTGTATGGATGTCTCAGTGGTATATGTGTGACTAACTACATATGTGAAAGGCAGTATATGTGAGTGTTGGAGTATATAAGTGACTATATATGAGAGTGAGTGATTGTGATAGTGGCTGTATGGATGAGTGTGTGCTTGTGTCAGTGATTGTATAAGAGAATAAGTATGTGTTAATATCTGTATGAATAAGTGAGGTGGTGTGTGTATAACTGTATAGGTGTGTAAATGGCAGTGTGATTGATTCTTTGGGTGACTGACTAGGTGTATGAGTAACTCTATGGGTAAATGGTGGTGTGTGAGTGTCTGTATGGGTATATGAGTGCATATATTAGTCGCTGTTTTGATGAGTGACTGCATCAATGAGTGACTGTATAGGTGAGTGAGTGGATGTGTGTATACCTATGAATCAGTGAGTGAGTATGTACTAACTGGTATTGGTGTGTTTATCATTTCAAGAATGGTAGTGTGTATTTTACAGTGGGTGTATCAAAGGTTATATTAAGGTGTGAGGAGGTGCATCAGATATTAAGTGGATGATGTCATCAGTGATGTCATCAGTGATGTCACTGACCATGTCATGAGTGATGTAATATGTGACGCCATCAGCAGTGCATTGCGGGGGCGCAAGTTATAGTTAGCTCAGCTAACTATAACAGCTGAATTTCTCTGCTTTTGTATGAGTGAAATGTCAACCTAAATATAACATCGCAGATCCCAGAAACCTGTGGTATTTTCAGTGGATATATATATATATATATATATATATATATATATATATATATATATATATATATATATATATATATATATATATATATATATATATATATATATATATATATATATATATATATATTACCTACTGGCAGTCGCCAGTAGGTAGTTATAGATAGGACCATGTTTCTATTCAAAAAGTGTTTTCTATTTTGCCAATATCTTTGGCGCTGTTTGGACGAATCTTCGCGAAATTTTCAAAACTAGTGGTTCACTCAGGTCAGATCCAGTCTTGAAAGTTTCGGGGTGATTCGTCAAGCGGGGGCCGAGAAAAAAGGGGGGTCCCAAAATGCATTTTCCCCATGTTAATTTCTCAGGAAACTTTAGACACGGCTACAGCCCGAACTGCTGAACGGAATTACACCAAATTTGGCAAAAAGCTAGCTCTTGGTTCAGAAAGCGACCTTTTTTTTTTTAAATGCTGTAAATCCGTTCAGTAGTTCCTGAGATATTCATATGCTGAGAAATTCAAAAAATAAAACATATCAATATCTAAGCACCGAGGAGGATTCGCGAACCCTCCCGAGCACGACCTTCATTCTGATTGGCTGCCAACACTCCAAACCAAAGCCATCTTGTGACTCGGTTGTGAGTCAAATGGTAAAAAAAATGATTTAAAATGAAGAAAAGGGGGCAGGGTAGAAACACCCTGACCCCCTAGATTTTTTTAAATCGGCAGGATTCATGCTGGGTGCGCGAATCCCACCGAAAATTTTTAAAAAACTAAGCACGGGCTCCCACGCTTCGTTTTAATCAGCCCCCGTGTGGGCCAGGTCCCAGGGGCAATCAAAAAATATATGTAGCGGGGGCCTGCTGGCGGGCTATGTTGTTGCTAGTTGCTGAGAGCATCGAGATGCCTACTGCTATTAGTTACAGTTCTACTAGTGGCTGGTTGTGCGGCCGGCAGTCCAGGGTACTGCTATTTGCTGAGAGCCGTGGTGGGGCTGTTGCTGCTAGTTAGCATCTTGCTAGTGGCTTTTTGTGCAGTCGACAGCTCAGGTGCCACTAAGAGCCCTGACAGCTGCCGTGACCAAGGTATGTCATCACTTGGGGGCCTCTGTTAGAACCGCCAATAGCCAGGACGCCTCCCCTGCTTTTTGCACCTCATCTCTAGTGAGGAGAAGGCAGGAACAGGAGAACACACTCTCTTTCTGCCTTGAGAGTGAATAAGGGCTCTCCGTGGGACGTGCTCCAGGGCTTCCCCGGGGTCACATCACTTGTGATGAAGTGGTCTTTTAACTGGCCTGTTACCAGAGGCCCTTTATGAAAAATGAATGAAGAGTGCCTGAGGTGGGAAGACCCTCCCAGCGCCGGCCCCTGGGCACACGGTTTAGTGACGGCGTTAAAGTGAGCACACAGGAGTGACCCACCGAGCTGAGGGCCGGGGTGCTAGAGGGAGGGCACTCCGTGAGCACGATCATTGTCCTCACTTCAGCTCTAAGTTCAGGTGAGCCACCAGAGACCAGTGGTGTGTCCTTTCTCACTTTCAGTGTCTCGTCTTGTCCTCGTGTCCGCAGGTGCTCCTCTGAGGTGCTACCCCTGTGTGTGCCTGGCAAACCCCTGCCACACACTGCCTGACGTTTACACCAACCCAGCTGCGGGCAAGAACTTGCATCCTTTTACAAGAAGAAACCCACAGCCAAGGTGACCAGAGCATGATTTGTACAGGCAATCGACAACCACATGGGAAGGCAGTGTCCAATGAGACAGAGAATGTTATTGTGTCAAGGTGCACTTAGTTTCGGAAGAAAGTCCACCCATCCATCCACCCACTCACCCATCCACTCACCCATCCGCCCACCCATCCACCCACCCATCCACTCACCCATCCGCCCACCCATCCAGCCACCCATCCATCCATCCATCCAGCCACCCATCCAACCATCTCATTGATATAAGGTCATGGTGACGTTATTTTATGCTGTGTATTTTGTAAGTGCGGGGTTTACTGGTGCGGTGAAATTAGTGTTAAAGCGATAGGCACACGAAATGAAATTACTTATTGAAGAATGAAATTGTTTTTGCATATGAATGATGTGTCTGTGTGCTTGTCTGGGTGTGCTTGCGCGCATACCTGTGCCGCATATTGATGGGAATTTTTATACATTTATATATTTTATATTTTTATTTTCTTTGTGTTTCTGTGGTTATTACGCCTTGTGGTAAATGGCTTAGATCTGAAAGGCATTGATTAACGTGTATTAAACAGATTTATGAAACACATCGGCACAGACAGAATTGTTTTTTTTTTTTACAAACGGAAATATTACAGAGTTGGTAAAGGAGCAAGCTTTTTCTGTTATGAAAAAATAGATTTTGCTGTGCTTATGGAGGGGAAGCAGTTTTTTAGCTTCACCTCTTGCCTCTTTCTGCACCCCTCTTACCTCTTTCTGCACCTCTCTTGCCTCTGTCTGTACCCCTGCTCCCTCTTTCTGTACTTCTTTTGCCTGTTTCTGCAACTCTCTTGCCTCATTCTGTAGTTCTCTTGACTCCTTCTCACCTCTGTTGCTTCTTTCTCCACTTCTCTTGCCTCTTTCTGCACCCCTGTTGCTTCATTCTGCACTTCTCTTGCTTCTTTCTGCACCCCTCTTGCCTCTTTCTGTACCTCTCTTGCCTCTTTGTGCACAGCTCCTGCCTTATTCTGCACCTCTCTTGCCTTTTTCTGCAGTTCTCTTGCCTCTTTCTGCACCTCTTTTGCTACGTTCTGCACTCCACTTGTCTCTTTCTGTACCCCTCTTGCCTCTTTCTGCACCTCTGTTGGTTCTTTCTGCACTGCTCTTGCTTCTTTCTGCACCTCTGTTCTAAATTTCTGCATCCCTCTTGTCTCTTTCTGCACCCCTCTTCCCTCTTTCTGCACCTCTCTTGCCTCAGTCTGCCCACCTGTTCCCTCTTTCTGCACCCCTTTTGCCTGTTTCTGCAACTCTCTTGCCTCTTTCTGCAGTTCTCTTGTCTCCTTCTGCACCTCTGTTGCTTCTTTCTGTACCTCTCTTGCAAATTTCTGCACCCCTCTTGCCTCCTTCTGCACCTCTGTTGGTTCTTTCTGCCCTGCTCTTGCTTCTTTCTGTACCTCTTTTGTCTGTTTCTGCACTTCTCTTGCCTCCTTCTGTACCTCTGTTGCTTCTGTCTGCACTTCTCTTGCCTCTTGCTGCACCCCTTTTGCCTCTTTCTGCACCTCTGTTGCTTCTTTCTGCACTTCTGTTGCTTCTTTCTGCACCTCTCTTGCTTCTTTCTGCACTCCTCTTGCCTCTTTCTGAAGCTCTCTTGCCTCTTTCTGCACTTCTCTTCCCTCCTTCTACACCTCTGTTGCTTCTTTCTGCACTTCTCTTGCCTTTTTCTGCACCCTCTTGCCTCTTTCTGCACCTGTGTTGCTTCTTTCTGCACTTCTCTTGCTTCTTTCTGCACCTCTCTTGCTTCTTTCTGCCGCCCTCTTGCCTCTTTCTGCACTCCTCTTCCCTATTTCTGCACCTCTCTTGCCTCTTTCTGCACCTCTGTTGCTTCTTTCTGCACTTCTCTTGCCTCTTTCTGCACCCCTCTTGTCTCTTTCTGCACCTCTGTTGCTTCTTTCTGCACTTCTCTTGCCTCTTTCTGCACCCCTGTTCCCTTTTTCAGCACCTCTCTTGCCTGTTTCTGCAACTCTCTTGCCTCCTTCTGCAGTTCTCTTGTCTCTTTCTGCACCTCTGTTGCTTCTTTCTGTACTTCTCTTGCCTCTTTCTGCACCCCTCTTGCCTCCTTCTGCACCTCTGTTGGTTCTTTCTGAACTGCTCTTGCTTCTTTCTGCACCTCTCTTGCAAGTTTCTGCACCCCTGTTCCCTCTTTCTGCACCTCTTTTGCCTGTTTCTGCAACTCTCTTGCTTCTTTCTGAGCTTCTCTCGCCTCTTTCTGTACTCAAATGGGAAGTGCAAGCTGTCAAGTTTAAAGGCCTGTATGCTCTCGTGACTAAGGTATATGTCTACTTGTTTATGTATTCTTACATGTGTTATGCATCTGAAGATGGTAGCTTAAAAAGCGGGTAACTTCTCCTATAGGTGGTCAAATTTTCTCAGTTCTGCTCTGTCATTCGGTTGCACAGGCAGACATGTCTTATGTATATATGTGTTATAGAGCCCCTCAAATATACTATTGAATACCCATGTGCCCTGTATTGTGAGCAGAAAGAAATGCATACCCCTTTTTGTATACAAATTTACAGAGCATGCTGTTTGAAACACAGGTATTCAAGTGTTTGTATGTTTATTTTCATTTAACATGTCACTAGGTAAAAGCATAGACACGCATGCATACCTTCACAAACTTGGTCAGACTTACAACAGTGATATGCTTAGGATTGCTCTTTTATATGTGGTAGGCCTAACATTCTGAGCAGTCGATTAATAGTGAACCTTCAAGAGAAAAGTGAGGTTTAAGACATCTTCGGAGAAGGATTAGTGATTAGGGTACTTTTTAAGAGTCTGTTGTAAAGTACAGTCACAGTAGGCCTCTTTCTGCACCTCTGTTGGTTCTTTCTGCACATCTCTTGCTTCTTTCTGCACCTTTCTTCCTCTTTCTGGACTTCTGTTGCCTCTTTCTGCATTTCTCTTGCTTCTTTCTGCACCTTTCTTCCTATTTCTGCACCTCTCTTGCCTCTTTCTGCATTTCTCTTGCTTCTTTCTCCACCTTTCTTCCTCTTTCCGCACATGTCCTACCTATGTAGGCATAGTTAGAAATTAGCATTTAAAAAACCTTAGAAATTCACTGAAAAAACCAGAGGTTTCAGGGACATTATAGTTAGAGATTAGCATTTAAAAAACCTTAGAAATTCACTGAAAAAAATACAGGTTTCAGGGACGTTGTAGTTAGGGATTAGCATTTAAAAAACCTTAGAGATTCACTGAAAAAACCATAGGTTTCAGGGACGTTATAGTTAGTTGGAAATTTCACTCCTATAAAACCAGAGAAATTCGGCCGTTATAGTTAGTAGAGCTAACTATAACTCGCCCCCCCCGCAATGCACTGCTGATGACGTCACATATTACATCACTCATGACATGGACAGTGACATCACTGATGACATCCCTAATGACATCTCAAATGACATCACTGATGACATCATCCAGTGACTGAGTCGAAACGCCTCTGTTGGGTAATAAACCTGGATTTCTGAAAACCCGTGGAGTGCCTTTTAGTTCATTGTGAACTGTTGTTGTAAAAGTTTCTACGTGCGACCACTTGCACGGAAAAGAGCACCCGTTCTGAAAAGAGTTCAGATGGTGGAAGGTGGTTTTGTGTTTGAAATATTATTAAGCCGGCTTGAACCGTCGCTTACCAGGGAGGAGAAGCATTCCTTGAACACTGAGTCACCATTACAAAAATGCGAAGCACTTACAGGCATGCTTTCTCTGAATTGGACATTGCAGCCGAACGAGGGGAAAGTGACAGTTTGTTACGGGATTACTCCAGTTGAAGAAAATATGCAATCCACGCCAGCATGCCTGTAAGGAAGGATGGTGCATTATGGGACCTGTACCCAGAGGGGCTAAAACTTCTATCGATAGCCTCAATGCTACATGCTGGTGATACATGGGACTACAATAGTCCTTTGTTGATTACAACAAGTCATCAACCAATGGGAGCAATCGCAAGTATACAAAAGTCCATTAATTAAATCACTTATGAAAAGCCAACATTGAAAAAGACACTGCCGGTCGAAACACGTCTGTTGGTTAATAAACCTGGATTTCTAACAACCCAGGGGAGGGCCTTTTAGTTCATTGTGAACTGTAGGGGTGGGCGGAATTTGCATAGCCGCGCTACGCAAAGCTCCGCGAAACGGTAAAAAATCTCCGCGAGCACGCAGAGTTCCGCGAACACGTGGAATTGCTTGTTCCGCCCGTTCGCAATGTTTTTTTCCTGTTCGCGAACGCTGTTTGCGTGCTCGGGGGGAAATATCTTGCGAACTTGCCAATGCGGTCGCCAATTGGCGCGGCCATCTTCTTTCACTTGTCATGCCCACTCACGATGCATGTTTCCTGTTCGCGAACGCGGGCGCGTCCGAATGGCGTGTTCACGATCGCACACTCTCACGGCAGGCGCGGTCGGTGGTAGGAGTGCCGGTCAGGCGGTGACGTGAGGCGGGGGAGGGGCAGGGTGGGGGGTAGTAAACTACGGATTAAGGCCTAATACAGGCAAGTAAACATTTAAATAAATAAAACAAATTTCGTTGTGAGCGCTGCATCGCCAAATGCGATGCAGTGCATTCCGCAGTTTAACATTGCAGCGGGTGCTGCTTACAGCAGCACCCGCTGCAATGTCAAATTGCCATGCTGTGCATTTCCATGCACAAGGTGGCAGGCACTGCACGGTGCCTGCCACCTTGTGCATGGAAATGGAGGGGGGTACCATGGGTCCCCCCTAAGTGCACCCCCCACGTCCCCCAGGGCCCGCAACGGGCCCCCAAAGCAAATCCCCGCCAGTCTTTCCATGGCGGCATCGCCACCATGGAAAGGCCTCACACCGCACAAATCCTAATATGGATGGCGGTGCCTGCTAGGCACCACCACCATTTTGTGGCCCAAGTCCGCTCGGCCGGCAATCGGAACGATTGCAGACCGGCGGAAAAGCGGCGGACGCACTTTGCGTCTGCCGCGATACCCACCACCATCGTAATATGGCGGTGGGTAATTCACGTTACGATGGCATCGTAATGACCCCCAATGTTCTGCAATCAGCACCCAGAGCTACATAATTTATCTAAGGCCTGTTTAAGACATATGAAATACAGGTGGCCCTCCCAAGTCCACGGCCATTGCACAAATATGACAGCACCTAGGTCCTCATTCTGACTTTGGCGGTCCTCCTGTGGAGTGCAACGGAGTGCTCAGTGGGAGGACCACCAAAGCCGTGGTCACACCGCCCGACAGATTCAGACTTGAATCCTAGGCAGGCAGCCGGTGCTGCGGCAGTGTCACAGCGGTGCCTGTCTAAGGCTCCTAGGAGAGCCTTTAGACAGGCACTGCCATCACACCGCCATAGCACGCTCCTGCACAGTAAGGAATGCACCATGTGGTGCATTGTATACTGTGCTGGAACTGGGGGTGCATACTTACAGGGGGGCACAACATGTGCCCACCTGCCAGCACCCACAGGCACAAGGGGGCCCTGTTGCCTCACCACCATCCTTTTTATGGTGGTACGACCTCCATTAAAAGGGTAGTGGTGAGGCAACTCCAAATATGTTCAGCGGTACTGCTACAGCACCACCAGCATAGTGGGCCTTGGACTGCTGCAAGACCGCCGCAGGATCCCTGATCCACGGCGGCTGCATCGGTCCTGTGGCAGTCCAACCACCACATTCAAAATGAAGTGCATGGTGCTGCAGTGGTGGCGGTGGTCGTTCCGCCACCGCGGCTACGGTTGTCCCATGGACCGCTGTAGTGGTAATAAGCCCCTTAGTCATACAGATTTTTACTTTTGTAGCTCCGCCAACCTTTAAAAAAACTGTAAAATAGGCTGGCCCAACTCACCGGTCTAATGTGCTGCCATCACCGATAAAAGTAAACCCTAGGCCAATAGAGCAAATCAAATACTATTCAAAAATACAGTACATTTAAAACACCCAACGAAAATCATCCTTTAAAGCGGTGAGTCTGGTCAGCTGTATGAGTATATCCAGTTAGGTGCAGGACTTCCAACTAATTTCCTAGGCCATTTCACAAACTTATTTCCAATGCCACTGATGTCATAGGGCATTAGCGCAAATCATAGGGCGTTCGCTAAAGTGGTGTAAAAACAACTGATTAAAATCAATGTTCAGAACTGTGTAAATATGTTCAGCGCTAATCTTCATCTTAACTCCTAAATTTGCTGAAAATCTATGAGGGCTTTACTTTTTCCGGTCTCCCCCCGGTTCACGTGCTAGTTTTCTATAATCCTGGGCTCAAGATATTGAACCTTTTATTTTAAAGGCTAATTTTACTTTTCTTGGGGATTTCAATTTTCACTTAGAGACCACTTTCTTTCAAGACTCCTCCCCCATTATTAATTTTATATCCAGCATGGGTTTTTCACAGATAGTTCACTCTCTCACACATTCGGCAAGACACACGCTAGATGGGAATCTTACCAATTCCAATTAAATCAGGCTCAAGGATATTATCTCACTTAGCTGGTCGGATCATTTGGTGATAGCCTTCTCGGTTCCCCCCAGCCGAATTCTGCTGCTTGCCTGGCCAGATTTCCAAACTGGTCTAATTTTAGGCGTAACTGGGATAATGTCTCTTGCACCAACCTGGAGGAAGCACTTATGACAATTCCTTTTTGCTCTGACCTAGACTCGGTTTGGCCTGCTGAGGATTTTCTTAGTTGGATTGACTCGGCGTTGAAGGCAATTGCTCCACTAAAAGCACATAAACATTTTAGAAGTATACCTATAGCCCTCTGTTTCTCAGACCAGCTTAAAAAGCTGAGGCAGAGCTGCAGCAGGTAAGATCATAAATGGTGCATAACTATGGACCCGGAAGAAAAAAGCAAATACAGAGTACTACCACAAGCCTATAAACGTTGGATTTTTCAGGCCAAATCTATATTTTTCACTCAGAAAATCAGAGCAGTGGACAACTCCCCTAAGGAGCTTTTTAAAATTGTCAATTCTCTAGCCAAACCTCCATCTCCATGACAGCTGAGTACCTCACAAAGGTTTTTTGAGGAGCTAGAAAACTTTCTTTAAAGAGAGAATTTTTAATATCTACTCCTAGTTTCATCCTGCATTGCCCCTGCTTGTCCTTCAGCAGAGAACCCTTCAGTGAATTCATGTTTTTCGCGGGTCACAGCGCCCCCAAGTTAAAAAACTTCTGTTGAGTATTAAGTCGGGCTCCCCACTAGAGTCCTGTCTGCCTAAAATTAGCCCGTGACATAGTAGCGAAACATCTCACTGTGATTCTCAACTAGATAATTTTATTGTATCGCTCATCGATGATGTTCCTGCTGTGGCAGTTAGGTTCAAGGAATGGATGTCTATAATTAAAACTTGGATGAGAGACAACTCTCTCAAACTTAATGCAGAAACAAAAGAGGTGCTGGTATTTGGAACTACGACTTGTCAACATGGCTATGTGTTTTAAATCGCTGTTCCCCTTTCCTTGTGTAATTTCATGATTGGTTCCTATATATGCGTTTACACGTAATTTTCAATGAATTAATTTTTTAATATTCACCAAGACATGTTACGATCGCAAATTGATATGGGGTACCTTACAATTGCCACTTATCTCTCTGTGGCTTTTTCCCAGCTCTATAACGCCATTCATTGAATTGCCCTTTCTTACTTCCGTGTACTTATCCTTATTTCTCTGAGTTTTTCACTTTCTATGTATCCCGGGGCTCCTTTCCCCTTCCCCTTAGGTGCCCTGGCCCTTTAACTGCGTCCTCAGTTCCTCCCACACACACCTTGGACGCCATGAGGCCATGACGCACCACGTCCACAAGGTATTAACGTCCTTCATGTTTGCTCTTGCGCTGCATTCTTACCAGGACTAATGCCGAGGAGAGCTTCCCGCCGATTGAGTATCCCGCAGGACCTCTTGCCCCGAAGTCACCACCCTTGAAATAATTTTTTGCAGGTTAGTTGTTTTCCCTAACGCACCCTCGACCTCCATGCCTGCCATGTGGTCTTTTTTAATTTAATTGTAATCCCCACCTCACTTCTGCCTAGCCACCGGATGCCGCAACCATGACGCCGGGTCGGTGAACCCACACAACATTCGTTGTCCCTACATTGGACCTCAACTCCCCTTCTGAGCTCTACTTAAGTCCACATTTTATCCATCCTACCGGTGAGTCCTTAACACTGATGCCCAGACGGACTTTTGCCACCTGGGCCGTCGCTACTTTTCCCTCCTGCCCTGACCCTTCTTCAGCCCATGCTTTCTTTTCCCTCCCACCACCAGATCAGTTCTACGCAGCACCCCGGCTGGCGTTGCAAATTGTTTACCTACCTTCGTCCTTCCTCGCACCTAGGAATCATTTACACGTTTCCCTGGACCCACTCCAAACTCGGGTATCTTACTACGCCTTCTTTTCCTGTATTCCCTTTCCTTGCTACACTCCATACTTATCTCAATTCTCTTCTCCCTTCTTGTACAGCACAAAAACTAACAGTAACCTGGTCCTGAAGATGACCTTAACTTATTAAAGGTCTAAACGCCATTGACCTCCCAGCGCAAACCTTGGCACAACTCTACTGTCTGAAATTGTCTATCCCTTGTTAAACAATTCATGCTAAAATCTATCGTGAACAAAAAGTACTTTGTATATATTACTAAGTGTGCTTATTTTGTGCCGTTCCTCGCTGTGTCACTTGTCACTTGAGCCGCTCATCATATGTCTCACAAGCACTCATGTGCGCAAGTTCTCTCGGGTTACGCCCACATTTATTGTAAACAGTGCTGATACTGTTCTTTGTATTATTTTGCCCTAAATACAGATTGCTCCATGCATCTCTCACCAAATCTTGAGTCTCTCTTCTCCTTCCTTTTTGCAATGTGATATGCATGTTTTATTTAACGGTTTTACCTGTTGAGACATTGTTACTGTTATACACTATTATCACCCAGGTCTCAACTGGGATTACGGGTGAACTCCTTTTGGTTAATTCCGGTATTTGGAACACAGCAGTCTATCTGGTCTACGATCTGGTGACTAGCAGTAGCATAACAATAGCCCCTGCACCCCCCCGGTGCAGGGGGGCCCCAGGCTCCAGGGGGCCCCCTCCAGCACAGTGCACGGGCAGCAGGCCTCTGGCCTGAGAGCTCCTGACTGGGTTTGCAGCATGGGGGCCCCACCATGTACTTTGCAGGGCCCCCCTGAAGTTTTGTTATGCCACTGGTAGACAGAGACCTGTGGTCACCTCTGAACCCCTGTAGACTCTGCTAAGGACCTGGGGGGTCACCTCTGACAACACTTTATTTGATAAGCAGGTGAATCGCACAGAGGAGTTGGCCTAATGGCAAGGGCGGTTGACCTCGAATCTGGGGAACCGGGTTCGAGTCTCGGCAATGACACTGAACATCCTGTGATTCTGAGCAAATCACTTAATCTCCCCGTGCCTAACAAAAATTATGAATGTGTCCTCATGTAACGCAACTGGTGCTATGTAAAGCACTCTGATACCCGATACCGGGTCAGTTCGAGCTATATAAAACTCCATTTAAAAAAAAAAGAAAACAGCTAGCAAGTGCTGTAGGAAGGTGGAATCTGACTATATGGTTGCCCCCACTTTTTTCCTGGTGTTTTGCTGGTTTATGACTTAGTTGGACTGGGATCCTGCTATTCAGGGCCCCAGTCTATCTGCTTCCTCTATAAAATGGTTTCCATGTGCCTTAGGCACATCTCTGATTGGAATCTGGAGTGCCCTTATAAGTCCCTAGTATATGGTATACTATGTACCCAGGGCATAGGTACCTCAGAGGCCTACCAGGGGCTGCAGCATGTATTGTGCCACCCCTGGAAGGCCAGCCAAAAGGACACCACAGGTCTGCTACTGTAGCCTGGGTAAGGTGGTGCATGCACCCCTTACTGTGATATAGGCTACCTATATCACTACATACATACACACATATAAACCTATAAGTCACTCCTATGGCAGGCCTTATCAATCCTGAAGGCAGAGTGCGTGGTTCCTATGTGAGAGGGTGCCCCTGCATGATCTGGGCCCCTCTGCAGCGTTCGGAGACCCTTCTCTGATGCTGTTTGTAGTGCAGCCTGACCATATACTCTTAAGCGCATTATAACCTTGCGTTAAATGCTAACTTTGGGATGGCTGCACGGAAACATGTCGTGTTGGGTGTCAAACATCTTGGAATACTACCCCCCCACCAGTTCTGGCGGCGGGGGTAGCATTCCACCCTTCTAGAGGGAAAGACATGTACACACCGGTATACCCGGTACTGACTTTCCAGAGCCCTGGCATCACAAAATGGATGCCTCTGCCACAGACACGAGTCTGGCTTCCTGCTGCTGACCGAAACTCCGGCAGGGGAGGCCTGGACAATAGGTTTCCTGTCCCAGGGAGGTGTGACCACCTCCCCAGACAGGATAGTGTGTATTGGGGCTGGGCGGGAGCACTCTCGGGTGCTTTGAAATCCTGCACTGGGGGCACACTTGGTGTCCCTGTGCATACCCCAGTTCAAACCGGGTCAGGGGCTTCCAGCCCCTGCTCTGGCGCGAAACTGGACTAAGGGAAAGGGGTGTAACCACCCCTCTGCCCTGACCCTCCCATAGGTGGGGCCACCGAGTATGTCCAACCCCCTACCTTAGTATAAGTAGGGGACCCCAGTCCTTAGGACTTTAGATTTACCTGGACGAAAATCTGACACAGAATCCTGGACCTTCGACGCTCTACTTTAAGATTAGAGGACTGAAGAATCTCCCTTGGGGTCAAGGAGTGACTCCCCTGCTTGGCAGGCACCAAAGAAGCAATTGTCCAGTCTGCATCGCTGAAGCTCCCGCCGCACGCCGAAGTCTTTGCATCACCAGAGGTGGATTTCCAGACTTCCCCGAGGCTGCCCTGAGTCCCCAGCAAAGCTGAGGCCCGTAGCTGTTGTGGGTAACGTGGAACCGTGACCCCTGGACACCGATCGCATTTGCAAGTGCATCCTCTTCTGGGTCTCCCACGAAGTCATGCTTTGGGCTCCGAGTAGCCCCAGCCTCCAGCACCAACTGCACCAAAGATCACTGGCCTCCACTCCACGAGTGTCCTGTGAGCCAGCTCCACGTGCATCGTCTTGAGGCTCCTTCACGGTCGCTAGTCCGTTGGCTAGTAGGCCCTCCCGAAGGCCAATCTTTTTCTGCTTGGGCTCCCTGGTTGCTTCAGGTGTGCCCTGACTTATCCTTGCTGGGTGAGTCCCGCAGACCTTGCTGGTCTGCAACATTGTCCTTCTTCCATTTCCACGAGACTTGCCGTTGCCAAGGCTTGTTGGGTCCAATCCGGTCGCTGACACCCCTGCAATCGACAGACGTTGTGGGCAGCTCGAATCCAGCTCCTGGTCATCGTCGACGCCTCCTGGACCTCGTGGTTGAAGAGTCAAGACAACCATCAACCTACCTGAAGCACTCGACATCGGTGGGCATCTGCTCATCGCCTTCCTGGTCACTGGCTAGTGACCCAGACTCTGTCCCCTCTGCTTTCAGGTTCTTCAGATCTTCGATCCACCTTTGGATCCACCCGAACACTTTCGACTTGGTCGCCAGCAGCACTTTGCAGCAGATCGCCATACAAAGCGACGACGAAACCTGACCCCTCTATGCACCCGGCTCCCCTGGGTGAGGTAACTCGAGTACTCCGGTGCTCCCATGGGTATTGACACTAGAACAGCCTAGTTCTCAAAGGGTTTGCTCCAAGTCCTCCTCTAAGTGTCCCTTTTCTTTTAAATTCTAATCGCGACTTTCCCCATAGAAGTTAACGGCGATTCGCGGCTGTGTTCATACACTGCACGCGTCCCCCGTGGGTCCCCTGTGTCACTACCTTGGGTGGTTCCTTGTGGTCCAAGCACTTCTACAGGCTCTAGGCCTTGTGTCTAGCTCAGTCGTGGTTCTTATACCACTTTATTGGTATATGGTTTGGTACGCCCCTGGGGCTCAAACGTGTATTTGTGCTATTACTGTAGATAACTAACTTATAATTTATGTACTTCGAACTCTAGCCTCATAAAAAGACTAGAGGGGTGTGTTTAGTAATAAATACATATATTTTGAATATATACCTGGTGTGGTCCTCTTTCATTTGGTCACTCAAGAGATTATAGACTGGTAAAACAAGCTGCTTTACATTCCTTCAAGACTTAGCCTGAAGGCTGCTCTCCATAGCTACCACTAGGATAGCTTTCAATAAAGGTTGTCTTTAACCTATCTCCAATAAGGGGTTGTTTGGACTGGTGCAAGGTGCCCACTATAATTAGTGGACAGCATATGCCAGGCCAACTTCTCACAAGTGCTTCCATATTATCAGAACTCTGAAAAAACAATTACCGCTCATTCTTGAAGAATTGAGCAAATCACTGTTCAGAGCATTGGTCTCATCTCGCCTAGATTACTGTTTGCCTGAACATTAACCAGCCATCCCTTAAACTTCAGCTTATTCATAATGCTGCGGCATGACTTATTCTGGACATCAAAAATATCTTTCAGTCTCCAAAGGTTTACCAACCTCCACTGGCTACCGATTAGGAAATGTGTGGTTTTCAAAGTCCTCTGTATGCCCCACAAGGTGTTACACAAAACTGGCCCTAGGTTCTTCAAGTCCAGCTTTAAATGGTATAGCCTGTTAGGCTGCTGTGCTCTGCATCTAGGAGACAGGTGGTTGTTCATAAAATCGACAGGGCTAGATGGGGTGGCCGCTCCTTCGCCCATTCTGTTGCTAAACTTTGGGACTCCTTACCCTCCCACATCTCAGATGCTGAAAACGTCCTCATCTTTTGTAAGCATCATTAAACTTGGCTTTTTTTGACCTAGTCCTAAGCGTTCTTTTCATCTCTATGTGTTCCTGGCACTGTTGTGATGTTCTCTGAAATGGTAGCGCCTGGACACCCTCAGGTAATGTTGCGCTTTATACATATATTTAATTTAATTCAATTTTAACTGACATAAGCCATATCAAGTGTGCTATTAGGTAGGCAATAATACAAATCAGATGAGAAATACAAGAGCAGTATGGGTTAAATAACAGCTAATTAAAATTGTCTTTGGAAACAGTGCAATTTTGCTGTTATCTTGCCTCGTCCCCTGGGGCTGCTCGACCAGAGACTGACCTTTCAGTTCTTTGATTGCCTGATTCATAAACCGAAAAAAATGTGCTGTCAGCTTGTCTATCGTCAAAGCAAACACAAGATGATGATGGACGGAGTGCTGAAGCTTTTCAGACACTCACCCCCAGTCACAGATCTGAGTTGAATCCATCATCGTTCTTTAGCTCACTTCGCCACCCCAGTTCAGACCCAGCCATATGCAAATCAGTCTTGACCCTGTTCCTAATGGGAACAGTCCAGCCTGAACTGCCAAGCCAGGTCTTCCCTGGACCGGAAACAAGCATCCTGGTACCGGTTTCGGGGTAACACCCCTCAACAACAAGGCTAGCTTGAATCCAGTGGCAAAGTGAGCAAGGGACCCATGTCTGGGCATACCCTGCCAATTAGGGCGAGCAAAGCAAACACTATGAAATAATATGGACAGAGCGCTGAAACTTTTCAGACACTCACCCCCAGTCACAGATCTGCAAGTGCAATTTTGTTATTATCTTGCCCTCGTCCCCTGGGGCTGCTCGACCAGAGACTGACCTTTCAGTTCTTTGATAGTCTGATTCATGAACCCTAAAAACCGTGCTGTCAGCTTGTCTGTCGTTAGACAGGTTTCCACTACCAGGTCAAGTGAGCAAATGTTTAACAGTCTATCTGCTCAAGCCAAAATGTGTGTAGCTCCAAAAGGTTTGGGCAGATGCAGACAATATGAGTTAATGATTCAGATGTGGACCTGCATAACTGGCAGAGCCCATCTGGGCCTCTCTTTATTCTGGCATACCAATGTGCCTTTAGCGGTAAAAGACCAAGGGCCACATGTATCATTATTTGAAGTAGAGATTATCTAATTGCAATGTTTTCCGAATCACAATTAGGTAATCGCTATCACTAATGTATGAAACTCTTTTGAGTTTTTAATTGTCACAGTGAGTTGGGACTCCCTTACATTGCAGACATTATTAAAGCCCAACCGGTGCTACTTTGGCACAGAATTTGGACTTCTAGTTCTACAGGCCTAAACAGAAAAATTATTAGGTATTCGATGAGTCTGGATCATGTAAGTAAAATCCCCTGGTTGAAATATGTCAAGGACTTTATGACTGATCTAGGTCACCAAGACTATTATACTTTCCCAGATTCTATTAACTCCATCTCCAGAAAGGAGTTTAAAGTAATTTGTATGACCCATCTTGAGTCACTTAGGGCTGCCTCGGAGATGAATAAGAGTATGGTTCTTCAACATCAACTGACTTTAATAACCTATAATATTCAACCGTATCTCCTATGCTGCCCGGGGGATACGATAGGTATCTTTTAACACGTTTTAGGTTTGGTACTTTCCATCGTTTAATCAGCCACCCAGAGATGAATGATTGGTCTAGGGAACTTTGCCATTGCCCATGCGATAATTTGTCAACACAATCTACTATCCACGTGATTTTATTTTGTAAATTTTATGGTAAAGAAAGACTAAGATGGATTATCCCTCTATGAAAGAGGGGGGTTGGAGGCAATGTCGACCGGCCTTCTTACATTTGCAACTTTTGGACAGTATTTATTGTATTGGTGTAATGGCTGGCTTTTTAAAGAGTATACTGAAAGTCAGGAAAAGATTAAATTACTAAAAGTTCCCAAGATATAGACTGGATTGTATTAATTCCTGTAGGCTTTTTCAGTTTTAAAAAGTATATCTTTATATTTTAATATGATTGGATTAATTGTTTTGGTTCTGCGTATATCTATTTTTAACATCTGTATAAATATGAATTGTTTTATCTGTTTGCTTTTGTGATTTTAAAATGACTAAAATCGAATAAAGCATATTTTGATTTGATTTGAGTTTCATTAGCGATTCCGAATGGGTCGCAAATAGACCTACTGCATGCATATTCATTTTTTTAAAGTTGTTTTTATTTAGATTTCTCGAACACAACAGCAAAGAGCACATTTGCCAAAATAAGATAGTACATATCATGTCCATTTAGCAGATAGCATGCGATATATCAATGGCAAATTCACAAACAATCTCTAAGAAACAAACAACAACAATGCAGGGTTACATGAGCGTGAAATCCAGATGTTATGAGTTACCACATATGCCAGCTGGTGCATTTCGTGAGAATAGCGCTAAAGCATTTCAATCTGTGAATTCAGGGTGTAACAGCAGATAAGAACGGAGTGGTTGCCAAATGTTTTTGGGTCGGGAGGCGAGGGGTATTAATGTCGCATAAACCTCACTAGTGGTATCGCAATACATCAGGTCTTTCGACCATGCCTTCACAGTCGGGGATGTAGGCCCCCCCCAGTGCAAAGAAACCTGTCTCTTGGCCAGCAAAAAGGCGATAGCAGTAAAGCGGCATATGCCAGTCCCCAGTGGGCGGACATATCCCAACAACGCCAGCAGTGGGGAGGGCGATGCTGAGTCCACCATCAACGTCAGATGATCAAAGATTGCTTCCCAGAATGCTAGGACCAGGGGGCGATTCCATGATAGGTGGGTGAAGTCAGCATGTGGCACCGCACATTTCCAGAAGTTATCAGGCCTAGTGGAATTCATTTTAGCAAGAAGTTTGGGGGTGACATAGGCCCCATGTATGTATTTAATGTGGAGAAGCTTATGCTTGTAGTTGTTGGAAATGTGGCGAGTTTTCTTGCAGCAAAATGTCCACATTTTGTCTGTCAATGGATGCCCCAAATCCGCCGCCCATGCCCCCCCTGACCCCGGGCGAATAGTCTGGGCAAGGTGGTACAGTTGGGTGACCAAATGTGAGCTTTCAGGCGATGTAACTATTGTGGATAAAGGAGGGAAGTCCTGCGGCTCCAGCAACGAGGGGCGTACTGCAGAAATCAGAGAGGCTCTAGTCCTGTGTTTTCAAAATTTGTCCAGTATGGATATGTCACGATTCTCCACCATGTCCGCGACCGATCGCACCTGACCCTCCTTAAACGCATCCCCAACCACCTGAATTTGGCAGTGGGTGAGTGCGTGCTGTGTTAAGCTTTGCGGTGGTCGGGGGTACCCACGGATTGTTTGATAATTGTAAGTGTGGGTAGTTAGGCGGTCAGCATTCAAATATTGACGAAGTCTCTCCCAGGCCCAACATGTGGTCTGTAATGTGTGGATTTCCATTGGTGTTCTCGTGAGGCCCTTCGGTAAAATAGCAGGGAGGGGGCAGGGGCACACCTGAGAGTGCTCAGGTTTTAGGTACTGCAGCCGCACATCAGGGTGGTACCAAAAATAAGCATAGTGTGCCTGCGCTATGAGATAATACAAGTAAAAATCCAGTACTCCAAAACCGCCTCGCGAAAAAGCCATTGTGAGTGTCTGCCATCCCACCCTGGCCCACCCCTAGCCCAAACCAGCTGGGTCAACAAGCCCCTAAGTGTCACAAAAAAAGTAGTGTTAAGCGGAATGGGAATATTTAAAAATAGATAAAGCAGGCGCGGCAAAACAACCATCTTGATAATAGCTATCCTGCCAGCAATTGACAACGGAAGCGATATCCAGCAGTCGATTTGTGTGGATAAGTGATCCATGGCAGGGCCATAAATATTATGGATGACTTCAGAAGCCATGCGATGCAACAGGATACCAAGATATCTAGGGGGTTCATCGCACCAGCGTAGCTGCAAGTCAAGCGCGAAATGCAAAGTAGCATCAGTCAAAGGGAAGACCTCTGATTTAGTCCAATTAATGACAAGCCCAGAGAAAGCTCCAAAACGGACCACCTCTTATATTATTGGAGGGAGGTTAACAGCCGGGTCACGCACTGTGGAAACGTGTAATATTATACGTTAGCATAAGCAACAGCCATTTTGGCTGTGGTGTCCATTTCGTTTCCTTCGTGATTCTTCCGTCCTCTGCTGCTCGTCTTTTCACTCTGCTTGTGTTATCTATTTTAGTTGACCTCCTGACATGGCTAAGCAATGTACGTGCTGGGGGTTTGTAGCTGCCGGTGCACCTGGTCTTAGATGTTATCTGTTGACTGTTTACTGCTGCCATAAGCATTCCTGCTCCCCCTCCCTATTTGCTGACCACGTAGTCATCCATCTGCCCTTGTTTGCTGATAGCTATTTCTAAACTTGTTCTTTCCATTTCTGTCTATATGCTTACATTGCAACAAAGCTGTATATAAGGACGATGGTTTGTGAGTTCAGTGCGCCTCCTCCTACAACACTTGAGAGTGTTGTGTGGACGTGGTCCCGCTCATGAGTGATTAATAAACTTGTTATTTTATTTCAACTCCAGTGCCGATCTCTTTTGTTAGTCTTTGGACCCGTGGACGAGAGGGTGACCCTGCACCAGTGTACTCACTTTTGGGTACATTTCCACAGTTGGCGCCCAACGTGGGGTCCCATCGGAGACGCGGCCGTCCGAAGGAGTGGTCTCGATGGAGGATCGAAATATTACTGAGGATGCGCACTACATGAGGAGACCCTTGTCTTTGCAGGCCGATGTGACTTTACCGGTTTTCCCGATTTGACCCTCCGGGTGGTGGCCGGTCTCGACTGGGGCTTTCTTTGGCGTAATTCTGCAGTGACCATTAGGTCGACCAGAGATCGGCAGGTGGGAGTTGGAGACTTCTGTTTGGTAATGTCGCTGAAGCGGCACTCTTGATTTGTTTAGCTTGGTTTTTGGTTTGGTTTTTGTATTCAGTCTTTGCAAAGACTGAAGGCAGGTAATGTGGAGATTTTTCTCCTTTTTGGAATATTTCTTTGGAGTAGTAATATTTTACATATACTTGGAAAAACATGCCTGTTCTCAGCACACTCCGTAAGTGGTGTTGCTGTTCTTGTGGTACCAAGAATACTTTAGAGCAAAGTCAGCCGGCTCCTCCAGAAGGGACCCCTAAAGAGAAATGTATATCAAATATGGTATTTCTCCCATAATGTACGGTTCATTATGGAACAAATACACAAAGAAAGAGTCTGATTTACAATGGCCAGTGAATGGGTCATTCGATTCTAAAAAGGTTCAATATGTAGAGCAGTGTTTATTTAAAAGAAAAAGTAGACAGGACATGTTTGATTGTGTACGTATGTGGGATAAAGAAGTGCGAGAGAGAGCGAAGAGAGTGGAAGCTATAGCAGAAAAAGAACAGCGGAAAACGATATATAAAAAAAGCGTTAGAATTAAAAGATAAAGAAATGAAGGAAAAAAATAGAAAAAGAAGATAGAGAACGTCGATTAGAGGTAAATGGCCAGTACCCTATTAGGCGCCCTATCTATCCACTACTTAATACACCTCAGGATGATTGCATCCTATTAGAATGACCCCCACCCCTGAATAAATTTCCCACTCCAAGTGCCCCTGAGGATGAGGTTTCTGACGAGGAGCATTTGTCTTCAGAAGAAAAAGATAAAGATAAGCAAGGTGGGCGGCAGACTCGCTGTACTTTGACTAAAGCAGAAAAAGATAAATTAACAACTGCTGCTAAAGAGGAAGCTCGTCGGACTACTACAGCGACGATCCTCATAAATATGGTTCAACCATGGAAAGATATAGACCAGTTATATTTCGTAGAAAAATTCTGTTGGGAGGTAATATATGGTGGGCGGCATATTTCTGACGAAACAGAACCAGCTGATCTGAACGTTGATTATAAGCGGTTAGTAGATGGGACTTACTTTTTTTCAGATATACCTGATACGATTAGACGAATAGTTAAAATACGAGATGAAACATTGCGTTTACGAAAGGAGCAAGAATTAGCTAGAAAACATAAAGTTGTAGAAGCAGTTCAATCCCAAGCACAGAAAGTAGATGCACCGGTGGATGATATTGAACCCGGTAGTAGTGCAATTACTATGAAACCAATGCGTGAAGCTGCACCCTTGTATGTTCCTCCGAAGGTTGCAGGAACAGATGATGATAAAACTTCGGATGATGCAAAGAGATATTTTATATATAATTGGGTTTACACTCCTTGGAGTAGAGCAGATGTTATGGCTCTTAAGGCTGCTTTGCCCGACCCCCGGAAAAATCCAGCCGCCTTCTATGAGGAGGTGAAAGGAGCCATCAGTTCCTGCACTATGACCTTGCCAGATATTGATATGTTCTTTGGGCTTATACTGCCCCCTGATATGTGGAGAACAATACGTAAAATAGATGACAGTGGCATATGGTGATACCTGGGAACATTTAGAAGAAATAGATGCGGAAAGGGAGCCTGCACAGAAACCTCAGAAGGAGATATTAGATCTTCCTAAAGCTATTGTGACTAAGTTAAAGACTCTCATACCCCCTAAGAAAATAGATTGGACTACGTTAGCGTCCTGTAAACAGAAAAAGGATGAGTTAGTTTCTGATTTCTTTTCAAGATTTGAGGAGACATTCCATGATTTTAGTGGTCAGTCATTGGCCAATGATACGGGTAAGCATTTGTTTGTTGACAAATTTGTAGCTAATATGTTACCGGAGATAGCTAGTCGCTTAAAGGCTAGCGAGAGTTCTTGGACCTCGTCTTCCCCAGTTTCCCTTTTAACTATGGCCCAGTATTATGAGCGACAGGAACAGGAAGCAAAAGGCAGGGAGGATAAGAAGGTTAAAGACTTAAAGACAAAAGTTATGTTGGCTCAAGTATATGGCCCACCATTTAGGGGAGGTGGAAGAGGCAGACGTGCAATGTATACACCTGGAGTGCCCCCTCTCACTCGAGCAAATTTGTCCCCTGATCAGTGTGCTTATTGTAAAGAGACTGGGCATTGGCATTCTGAGTGCCCCCTTTTGCGAGGTCAGCAGTACCAGCGGGGAAGGGGAAGTATGAGAGGACGCCCAGGGAATTCAGGAAACAGGGGAGGTACAGGAGCTCGTTCTAGGTTTGAGCCAGGCAGTTGAACAAGGACCAAATTATTCTAATACTTTTGATAGATGAAATCAATACCAAATGTCTGATTATTCTGCTGATGCCCTTGCAGATTCCGATTATGCATAGGGATGCCTAGGATGGGGTAAGGAATCGGTTGAGGTGCCAGTAGATCAAATGGGTCCTTATGTTGACGCAAATGTCTTGGGATCTACTGATCGGTTTCTGGTTGATACAGGGGCTACCTGTAGTGCGCTGTCTAAAAGATTGGTTCCTAGGGCTCCCTGTCTGGCACAACGATAACATCGATAGGGTTCGATGGAACACCTACACCTAGCCCGCTTTCACAGCCACTTGAATTCGGACTTGACAAATTCACTGCAGCATGTCCATTTTTGCTTTCCCTTAACACGCTGGACAACGGAGTGACAATGGACCTCATTTCATTGGGCAAGTTGTAGAATATGTCATGAAAGGGTTGGGGATTAAGCAGAAATTTCATGCCGCTTTTCACCCACAATCAGCAGGCCTGGTGGAGCGTTACAACTCCACCCTGAAATTGAAATTGGCTAAAATACAGGCTTCCACGTCTTTCAAATGGCCTGATGCACTGCCCCTAGCTTTGCTTTCTATCAGATCAATACCACATACACGATCTGGCCTTACACCGCATGAAATAGTCTTTGGAAGGCCCATGAATATTTGGGGGATCCCTAAGCCTCGCCCTATACATGATGTACTCCATGTGTTGATGAGTGACTATTTGTCTCAGTTAACTGACAGCTTGTCTTCTATTTATCAGCAGGTACGGGAAGCTCTTTCAGACAGGTCGCAGGGTGAAGGCCACGATCTGCGGCCTGGCGATTTTGTGTTGACAAAATCGTTTCAACGGACCAGTTCCTTGGCACCTGGGTGGCGTGGCCCAGTGCAGGTCCTCCTTGCTACCAGAACTGCAGTCCGAGTGACCAACTGGAAGAACTGGGTACATGCCACCCATTGTCGAAGGGTTCCGCATGCCCTCATGAGCCCAGCTGTGCTGACAGATCACCGCGACATCCTGGTCACCGAGAAAGGACGAGCTGCGTCACATGAAGGACCTGAGGAAGTCTTCCCGGACCACACGATCCCTGGTACATCTAGATATCTGCTTCGATCCAGGAA